>CM028382.1:111921696-111991234 GCA_013146195.2 Codonopsis lanceolata | reverse complement strand
CATTTCCCTAGAGAAAAAAAAAGATTGCTAGATTCACGAACATGATTCATATCTTCTCTTTTCATATTGAGCAAACAAACTAAACAAAGTCTCCTTGACTTTCAAAAATGCAGGAGAACCACGGTAACCATAGATCTCTTCATATTCAAAATCCACAAAATCAAGTTTATACCGAGGATCTACAACCACTGCCAATGCCAAAACCAAACTAAACTCCGACTAATACTTCTCGAATTTTGGAAGCATCCTTAAGGCTATATCTTTGACATACACATCATCACTTTCAAAGATTCCTCCGCAAATACTCATAACATGTACTAACACATGGAAAATACAAGTTCAAGTGGGATACTTTGTTCAGAAAAAATATTAGTTATCTCATAAAACAAAGCCAAAAATCACATATCTTCTCCACCTTGTCCCACTATAATTCATCAAGACAATGCTTATAATTTGAATCAAGTAATGCTAGATGGCAGAATGCACGTCGATAAAACAAAGCACTTTCAAGCATATAGTAAGTAGAATTCCATCTTGTTGCCACATCTTGTCTCAAACCTCTTTAGAGTCCAATTGCATTTGACTCACAACCTCCAAAAACTTTACCTTCCTTCCTTGATTGAGACCCTCTCACATACTTAACACTTTCACGGACTTTATGCACACATTTATCAATATCTTTCAATCCCTCTTGAACCACTAAATTAACAATGTGTGCACAACAACGAACATGAAAAAGTTTTCCATTTGCAACAAGTGATCCTTTGAAATGATTCATCAACAAATCAGCAGACACATCATTAGCAGAAGCATTGTCCAAAGTCAAAGAGAAAATTCGGCTATCAATATTCCACTCACGTACCAATGAAATTATTTTGTCACACAAAGCAACACCACTATGTGGAGGAGGTAAAAAACAAAAATTAAGCACCCTTTTTTGCAAACTCCAATTGATATCAATGAAATGAGCCGTAAGACTTAGATAACCATCCGTGGTGATACTACTCCAGTAATCAGATGTCAAAGAAATCCTACCAGGAGCTGATTCTAGCATAGATTGCATCATAACTTTTTCTCTTGCATACATAGCAAGAATATCAGCCTTAATTGTGTTTCTAGACACACAATGAAGATTTGGACACAAATAATCAAAACATGTTCGAATCCCATCATACTCAGCAAACTGAAATGGTAAATCATGCATGACAATAGCAGTAGCTACTAACTCGCGAAAATGCTCACCATCAAACTTACATGCTTTCAAAGACATCGATCCTTGATCCCCACCAAGGAGTAGCTGACCCACATCACGTGCATTTCTTCTTGGGCAATTTTTCATATGACGACTTAATGTGCCGGCCCATTCTTGCTATCGCCTTTATAGACATTTTTGCATAATTTACACCTTTCTCTTTGAATGTTGTCATCTTGTAATGGAATCTTCTCAAAGATTTTCCAAACATTTGATCGAAGTTTCCTTGTTTTTTTTTTTTGGCTCATTTGTAGATGTGGCGGTGAATGTTTCTGCATCCATCTCAACGACATCATCACCATCAACGTCACTCAAATTTATTTGATCATCCATACTTGATCTCTGTATAAAATTAAAAACAAAAACAAAAAGAAAATATTTAATAGGATAAGAATTTGTAAGTGACATATATCCATGAAGCCATGAAGGGAAACAACATAAAAACAATTCATTAACCGGAAAACTTCAACCATCGAAGTAATAATAATAAACTTCAACCACTAAAATAGTTATAAAAAGTAAGAGTAAAATGAATTCAATTTTAAGACTATATGTCAAGTACATACTATATAGTTTTCCCCGCTAGCTAGAAATTAGAATGACACCTAACCAACACAAAGTGAAACATTGGGCATCAGGCTAATTAACTCACCGAAAACAGCTACAAATGCATTATGCATCGCTAAGACAATATACGCTAGGAATTGACATAATTACTAAGCAGAATTGAGCTGAATTGAGACTCTGACAGCAGTTCCAATCCTATTAGTCCACCCAAAATAAAAGAACCTCCTCAAAACTATATATATACTTAAAAACCATAAATTAATTCACACGTCATATGATTTGAATCTTAACCAACTACTAACAGCTACATGGTAACATAATTTGAATATATAAACGATTTAGAGACAAAACTTTATCTTGTCAAGGTAGTCAAACTTGCAACTAAAATCAACCAAGGGGATCATGGAAAAAAAAAACACAAACTCAATGAACACAGAATGATAAGGTAATTAACTGAAGTAAGCTCCGTACATCTATGAACTACTTGTATATGGAACTTCCATCTTTCCCCGTAACACATATAAGAGATTTGGGTTACCTTAAATTAGCTTCCCTTTTGAATTTCTCGGCAACCAACAAAGCACAAACTTGAAGAAATTGACCAAGTAAAAGTCAATGATTTGAGTACAAAAGCCGGGAAATTCTGAAATAAATTCAAAGAGCGAAAATGGATTCTTACCGATTTGGGGAATCACTTTCGGTAAGATCGATGAGAACAGACTTGGGAATATTTGCGCCGGTGTGACTCGTGTGAGTGAGAGTCGTTGAGAGTCTTGACTCTTAAGACCTGAGGGAGAGCAGGTGGAGCCGCGGAGGCAGACTGGCAGAGGCGGAGGCGGAGGCGGAGGCGGAGGTGGAGCTGGAATGGGCAGTGGCGTGGCGTAGGTGGCATCGAAGTTACCGATCGATCTCGAGGAGTGAGAAGGGTTGATCTGAGAAGAGAGAGTGAAAAATCAACAGAAATCGACGGCGGAATCGGCGCGGCACTATAGTCTGTAGAGAGAGAGTGAGAGATGAGAGACTGAGAGTTACCTTACCCTTCGTCCCTTCCGTCTTCAAGAAGTTGCTTGCTTCCGAGTAAATACTTAATAGTTTCTCTTTTAGGGTTTTTCCTATTTATACCTATTTTTTTATCGTGCTTATCGGGCTGGCACGATAAAAACCCGATAACGACCCGAATCTTAACGTGCTTTATCGGGCCGGCACGATAACGGCCTGAACCCGATAAGCCCCGGCCCAAACCCTATAATTTCGTACCGTGTTCGTGTCGGTCAATCGTTTCGTGCCTTAAATTACCACCCCTACTCACACACGTTCAAGAACATAAAGATAACAAATTGCTACCCTTTTTTACCCGGATAAAAACGTTGGGGGGGAACCTTGTTCATATAACCTGCTTCGCGTCGTTTAAAGAACGGTCAACGAGGTGTAAGCTAGCCTAGCCTTGCCGTAATATATGTATATCTTACTAGGACACTTTTTGACCAGTCGGTTTATATATCTTTAAATTCTCAATCAATTCTATGTGCACAAAAAAAATTCAAAATAGGGAATTGTTAGGGAAAAAAATGAATCGTTGGCCGAAAATAGTCAAAACGGTCACACAAAAAATCAATATGATCGTAGGCCAACATTAATTAAAAATGTGTGCACTTGGATTGATCAAGAATTTTGTGATATCTTCCTAGATTATTTGAATGGTGGAATACGAATGTCATATACTTTGGAAAAAAGAATTCACTATTCCAAAACTTAACCAAGACTGTCAAAATAAGCTCTTCTTAACCGACCAACATAGGGTACGTGTGTGTATGTTTTTTGTTTCTCAAAACATGAAAAGACGAGACAATTCCCCTAACCATTATCCTTAATCTCCATCTTCAAACTCTTCACACTTAACCTCTCACAAATTCATCATTAAGTACATCATTTAATCACGATTTTTAATCACATCTTTACTGAGACTCACTTAGAGATGTCAAGGTTTACCACACACACAAAAAAGGACCAATAGGGAGTCTTGTCTTGTTAGCCTACTCCCTTCACATCTCCATGAAATAATTAGGTCGGCCCAACTTTTTTTCCAATGATCGAGCCGACCCAAGGATCATGAGCGACAAATTAAGTCTTGGGGCTCGCAAACCCCATGGGTGTTTCTTTTGTACAAATCACCCATTTTTGTGCCTACAGCCCATCCTCATAGAGTATGCTCGCGAGTCATTTTTTTTATCTCCATTCTTTCAAGTAAAACCAAGTCCTCAAATTGAGGCGTTCAAAATTCTTTCTACACTCAAGTCGAGTAAATTGTTGCTCGACTTTATTCTTTTTGGCTTGTCGAGTCTTTTTTTTTTATCAATGGGTATCGTTCTTTCGCTATGCATCCCTGGGTTGTCAATCTTCTAAAAAATGATGAATTAACTCATTTGAAAACATGGTTAATCTACACGAGTTAATCATGAGTCATTTTGAAGATATGAACTCGCAAACCATTACACACATGAAATTCAACAAGCAGTCTTAACAAGGATCACCTTCTACCCATTGCGGTCGAGCTGTTAGTAGCACACTGAGCTTTCCCTCATACACCAAAACCCTTTCAAATCTCAAACCATACCTAAATCCACCTCATGCCAAAACCTACCCAAATCCCAAGTTTTGTCCAAAACCCAATTCACACCAAAGATCATTCTAAACCCTAAACCTTTAGTCCAACCTATTCCAAAAACCTTTCCAAATCCAAAACCTTGTTAAAAAAATAGAACTCATACCCAATCCATCCAAATCACAAACCTTGGTTATAGCCCTAATCCCGAGCCTCTTCAAACACCCCAATTGCATCAAACCCAAAAATCCCAAACTTTGTTCAAATACCCATTTTATACCGAGTCAAATCCCAAACCTCTCTATAAAAGACCTAACCTTGTCCACAACCAAATGGTCGATTTTCTAACCTTTCAACAAAAAAAAAATCATTTTTGTAATCAAGCTCCCAAAATTGGGGCTTCACCATCTTATTAGTTTATGCCCACTCTAAAGAGAGAGACTGGACATGTCTTCATCGTTTTCCTATAATGCTCCGAGAGGTAAAAAAAAAAACCTCTCCGGAGCAAATCTATCATTTGTCAACTTCTCTCTCTTACATAAATTAGTTGGAGCCTATGTTGGAGAAAAACGACCTAATCACCAATACCTCAATGTGGACCATACCCTTAAATCCAAAAGGAAAAAAATGATCTCTCATCCAAACGCACAGTCTAAAGGCCAACCAACGTTCCCTCTACCCCATAACCCAAAACGAAAAAAGTCAAAAGCCAATTTTCTTATCCATCCCAAACACTCAAACCATACATCCAACCCAGTTGCCACCGACAGCTTTGTTTCAATTGGTTCTAACATGATCTGAGTCGAGACAGATTCCTTGCTAACCCATAAAAAAATCAAGTAGGGTCTATAACCTACCAATCCGGTGATACTCAGCGATAGAGTGAACTCTAGGTCCCGACTCTCTTTTTATTCATTAGAGTCGTCTTCTCTTTTCTTCGAGCATACTTTTTTTTTCCTTCGAAATTCCCTTCGATTGAGTCTTCAAAGGGTTGTCCCCCATCTATCATACAAAATATATCGATAAATTCTTTATGGGGCTGTCCCCATCCATTTTACAAAATTCATTGATCAAGTCTCCTTGGAGCTTCCCCAACATTGTCATAAAACTCATCAATCGAGTCTTCCGGGGGCTTCTCCCAGTTAACTCATAAATCTTGTCCATCAGGTCTCCCGTCATCTTTGGAGACAATTCTCATTTCCATCTCACACAAAGGCACAAAGGGGATACACCTCCCGATAGAATGAATAATGCAAGGATAAAAACATAATAAATAAAATACCAAAAATAAATTGGTTTGTATTTGATTTTGTTAGTGAAGCTTACAATGAAGAGTTCATTGAAGACTTTGTTGAGATATCAATGCAGCGGAAATAAATTAAACAAAACAGGAAGACTGAAACTGAATACAAGAGATAACCTTTGATCAATAAGCAAAAATACTTATTGATCGTGCCTCATGAAAAAAAATATATTTCACTAGTAAAATATATGTTTAAACTCATTACATTCGAAAGACTAACAAAGTGGAATTTATGAAAAGCTCTAGATAAAGCAGATATGACTTTGAATAATACTAACACCTCATACTACCTAAACTGATATACGCTCAAAAACTTTTGATAAAACAGTAGGAGTTGTAAACAGAAAAACAATGTTGATGACAGAATTAATGAAGGCTTCGATTTAGCTTCACTCAACAGTTCATTCAGAAATAGAACAGCAGTAGTTTTTCGATCTCTTTCTCTCTTATAACTCTGTGTATAATTTATGCTCAATAACGTCTCTTGGCTTCACAGCCATGTCTCCTCTTATTTATACTTGCACCCGTGACCTAATATCTTGTACAATAAGAAAACATCTTACCATAAAAAGATTAGTAGGTTAGTGCAATAAAGAAGGACTTAATCTTATCAAATATAGACTTACGAAATATGAAGGATTCCTTACCAATAATAATTAGGTCAACAATGTCTCTCTTAACCAAGACAAACGACACACATACCTTGTGTTACAAGAAAACACAATCCTAATACATTAATGATTTATATAAACCCTAAAATCCAAGTAATGCATAATCTCCAAAATAACTTTTCTATAAAAGGTGTAACAATAATAATTAATCAAAGTAAATACCCAGAAAGACAAAATAAATAATTAATTAAAATAAACACTAAGAAAACACAGTAACTCAATAATTAAATATCCAACACCCCCTTCATTTTCAAAGTCATGATCCTTCTCCATCAAGAGTGAACATGATATCTTCATATGCATTTGACGACGAGGCTCCCTGTGAAGTCAAAAATAAAATAAAATAAAATAAAAACTCGCTAGGTTAAAAACGCACAAGGGCGACCTAGGAAAAAATTAGAGCGCAAAAAAAATTAATAAAAAAAGAGAAAAAAAGAAGTGGTCCCTTTTGAGGCATCGAAGAGTAGGATTCACTGAATTTGTGATTAAAATCAATATTTTGAATGATATACTAGTCAAATGACTAAAATGACCCAAAGCTTCACCCACCTTTATTCAAAAGTCGCCATCAGGCCTCATACTCAAAACCTTTCAAAGTAGGCCAACAATCGCATCTCAATATCCCTAATCACATCATATTTACCATACCTTGTCATGTTTTGTCTTAACATGCTTAAGAAACAACGGGCACACACCCATGTCAAGAGTACAATTTTGAGGGAAAAAAAAAAGAAAAGGGGGGGGGGTTTCCATTTGCATGTTATCATAGCTTGCATTTTGGTGTTCCATCATCTTATCTTATCAAGTGTTTGCCACATCAGCCCCTATGCAAAGTGCATATCCTATGTCGGCGCTCTCCTAGGACCATCAATATCAATATTCATCAAAAGCTTCTATAGCTGCAAAACAATGCGTCACCAATGGCCCCGTAATTCAATCATGCCAACAATTACTTGCCAGCTCTCGCCCGAGTCCGATCAAAGCACTGCCAATAGCTCTGTCATCCCACACGAGCAACACATCCTTCCAGCATCCCTATGGGATATCTCGCCAAAAGATACTTTTTTTGGTGTATGGGGTTTGCATTCTCGGATTCCACGCTGCAATGTGTCAAGTAGTGATCGTGGATGAAACATTTTTAACTACACGATATAGAGGTACATTGATTATTGCAACTTATCAAGATGGTTATATGCAGATATATCCTCTTGCATGGAATATTGTCGATTCTGAGAATGATGCATCATTGACTTGGTTTTTTTTAAGAAGTTGAAAGAAATAACAGGTAATAATGAATCACTTGTGATCATTTCCGACCGACATAGGAGTCTTATTACTGCAGTCCAAAATGTGTATCAGATTGCACATCATGCTTATTGTATCTATCATATAAAGGGAAACTTAAAGGTTGTAACCCATAAGACTGACACGATCTCCTGTTTTATGAGAGCGACAGAGGCATATACCATAGAAGAGTTCAAATTCAAAAAAACAGATGAGAATGGTTGGAAATATCTTAGTGAGACAAAGTTTGAAACTTAGGCGATGTCACATTGCAAAAGAAACCATTACAATATCATGACTTCAAACAATGTGGAGTCTCTCAACTCAGTGTTCAAGGAAGCTCAACAGACTCCTATATTTTCCTTGTTTCAAAGTAATGGAAAAACGTTACAAAAATAGTTTTATGAGAGGCGTGAGTCAACTTCAGGTGTACAACCGCTTTTAACCCTCAGAATGGAAGCAACACTAGCCAAAACAAGAGAGATGGCCAAGAAGTATACTATTATTGAACCCATCAATTAGTCCAAGTATGTGGTAAGGGGTGGTAATAAGCATTACACAACAGATTTTGATGGGAATGCTTGCACTTGCCAAAGGTTTCAATTGAACAAGGTACCATGCGAGTACGTAGTTGCAGTTTGCATCAAGAGACATTTTTCAATGTACCTAGTGTGCTCATCATTCTATACAACATTGTCTTGGAGAATGACATATTCATCTAACATCTTCCCAGCGCCGAATGAAGAGGAATGCGACATGCCAGACGCAATTAATTAAGGAAGTGACTATCTTGCCACCTGTATTTCGACCACAAGTTGGATTCGCAGACATAAAGAATTCCTTCGATCTGAGAGTTTCGCGCGAGACAAAGATGTAGTAAATGTGAAAAAGTAGGGCATAATCGACTTTCATGTCGAAATCAAACACCTATTTATGATAGACAATCACATGTCTAAACATATTTTTAGATTTTAGATTTCAATTTAATTTATGTTTAGATTTCAGTGTTATGGCTATGTAATTTCAGATTTTTCAGATTTATTTCAATTTAATTTATGTTTATCTTCAGTGTTATTGATGTATAATTTCAGATTTCATATAATTTTGTGTGTATATTGGTTGCAAATTTGATATGTTAGTAAACCAAGTTATAATGTATTTTCATGTTATAATGGTCCATAGTAGTGTATTATACCGTTTCGCCATTAGATGTAACATATTTTCATGTTATAATGGTCCATAATCGTGTATTATACCATTTCACCATTAGATGTAACATATTTTCATGTTATAATGGTCAATGGTAGTGTATTATACCATTTCACAATTAGACGTAACATATTTTCATGTTATAATGATCTATAATAGTGTAGTATACAATTTCGCCATTAAACGTAACGTATTTTCATGTTATAATGGTTCATAGTAGTGTATTATACCATTTCACCATTAGACGTAACGTGTTTTCATGTTATAATGGTCCATAGTAGTGTATTATACAATTTCACCATTAGACATAACGCATTTGCATTTTGAAAGAAGATATCATTTTTAACTTAGCAAAACCAAATTACATCACTGACCTGGTTTATCTATGGTTTATCAATAAACTACTTGATAAACCAGCCATTACGCAACATAATATCTAACTAAAGCAATATAAACCGCTTAATCGAAAGTGAGATAATTTATCCATGGTTCATAAATAAACCACTTGATAAACCATTTGATAAACTAGTTTTATAAACCTGTCAAACCACACATAAACCAAAACCAACATAATATATACCAAAACCAGTTTGCAATTACAGCATAACATACTTTGTACCAATGTTTAAGTACCAATTACAACAACATAACATACTTTGTACCAATTTATAAGTACCAATTACAACAACATAACATAGTCTCTACTAATACCAAAGTATACAACTGAATGATCAGGTTTCTATGGTTTAGGATCAGATTTCAACGCAGAAGTAATGTAGGGAGAAGAGATATGTATAAATGTTTTTCCCCCTCTTTTTGTTTGATACCAAAATATGGTCAACCTCAATACCAAGGTGACATTTCCTTTTCCTACCCTTAACCTCATTTATTTTTCCCTACTTATCCTCAGCCTCTTCACCTGGTTCATATGCAGTTAGGCTTGGCAATTGGGTGAGTTGAGTTGGGTTTGGGATGAGTTGGAATGGGTAATGGGTTGAAACAGGTCGAAACCCATTATAACCCAAATATCAAACGGGTTTAAATGGGTTGGGTCAAAATGGGTCGGGTTGAAATGGGTGACGGGTTAAAGCGGGTCGACCCATCTCAACCCAAAAAAACATAAATTTATAACATAAAAAGTTACAGATCGAAATGGGTAACGGGTCCGACCCGCTTTAACCCGACAAGACACGACCCATTAATATTATTGGGTCAAAACAGGTTACCCACTTCAACCCAAAAATATTAATGGGTTGGGTAATTAGTGGGTTGGGTTGGGTGGGTTAATGTGTTACAATTTCCAGGCCCATATGCAGTTGATAAATCAGTTCTTCCAAAATATCTTCCAAATCATCCAACATCCTTATCACATTTTCACTCCTTTGGAAGACACTTACACTCTTCGTGGCAGTAATAGTGGAGATGGGAGTAGTGGTGGTAGGGGCAATAGAATACATGGTGGGAGTGGTGGTGGTAAGAAGAGTTGTGGATATGGGAGTGGTGGTGGTAGGGAGAGTGGTAGAGATGGTGGGGGGTGGTGGTAGGGGCAGTAGTAGAGATGGTGGGAGTGGTGGTGGTAGGGAGAGTAGTGGTGGTAGGGAGAGTAGTGGAGATGGGAGTGGTGGTGGTAGGGAGAGTAGTAGAGATGGTGGGGGTGGTGGTGGTAGGGGCAGTAGTAGAGATGATGAGAGTTGTGGTGGTAGGGAGAGTAGTGGAGATGGAAGTGGTGGTGGTAGGGACAATGGTAGAGATGGGAGTGGTGGTGATAGGGACAGTAGTAGAGATGGTGGGAGTGGTGGTGGTAGGGAGAGTAGTAGAGTTGGTGGGAGCGGTGGTGATAGGGAGAGTAGTAGAGATGGTGGGAGTGGTGGTGGTAGGGACAGTAGTGGAGATGGTGGGAGTGGTGGTGGTAGGGAGAGTAGTGGAGATGAGAGTGGTGGTAGGGGGTAGTAGAGATGGTGGGATTGGCATTCAGAATTCTGGAAAAGGACGCAAAAGTTGGAAAAGTAGGAAAAGAGTAACGGGTGGGAGTCTATGCCAAGTTGGGGGGGGTGATGCTTGTTCTCGAGCAGGATCTAAACTTGTTTTTAGATCATCATGTCAATTCAAGTAGGTAAGTAAACTTAGGTAAGTATAAACTAATTAATATCACAACAAATAACTCAAAATCAAAAGGTCAAATACTTTACCACTTTTCGATCCAAGGCTATCACTAAACCAGTCACTTCAGTCCTAAGATCCTCAATATTTTGGTCCATCTTCTGCAATAAATCAAAAATTGCACTGAGATGAGGAGTATTGGTGCTAGTCACAACGGGGGAGGGAGAGGGATGTTCCTGAGAGGGGAGGCATCATGGGGACCAACGACCTTTATCTTCAACATGTTCAGCCTCAACATGGAAGGATGTGCTCCAATCAACACCAAACTGACGCTCATATTCAACAACATAGCGCCTTTTTTTTAGCTTCGGTGGGGCTCAATGGAACAAGCATTACATCCTGTCGATTGAGCAAAATAGCAACTTGATTAATGAACTATATATATAGGGCACTCAACTGTTTATAAAATAACATAGTTTGGATTAAATAACACCAAAACTTTATTAATCAAACTCTACATTTACCTGTAATAAATGTACTGTTGATGTTTGATAGCTCATATAGTTCTTTAAATCCAGGAAAACCATGGACCAACTCAAATATCCAAATCTGCATTTTCAAAATGTTAGATATTAGAAGCATATCAAATTAAAAAAAAATCAATTAACCATATAATATATACAATTGGTTACCTGTAATGCCAACGGAAAGCCGTTGCATACAGAAGTCTTAGTACCGGAACTAACCATCTTTATCATTGAATTGAGAAAGTTGGTATAGGACTTTGTACCCCATGGATATTTATTGAACAAATCCAATTTCTCAACTATACTCAAAACACTCACATCAATAACAGTATTAGGTGATGCACCCCTTAGCACATACTCCCAAACAAGTGAAAGACTAATCTTCAGCTTATCATCCATGTCAGTTGCCTCTCTAAATATTTGTGTTAACTCTTCAGGCTTCACAGTTTTTCCTTTCAGTCCAAGAATATATTTCTCTACTAGTGCCTTAGTAGTAGGGATTTTATGGACATAATGTTCCAATAATCCAGGTTTTAAATCTGTGATTAAAGTGTAGTCAGAAAAGGAAAATCTAGATTTTTTACCACCTATACAAAACCATATTTCATTTTAATTGTTTCTAGGTGATTCAATCATAAAAAGAGTCAACACATGAATCAACACATTGCTCTTATTCATATTTTTTATCATCCTATACAGTTTACAAAAAGCTAATTTCTTAAATAGGGTTTTGTGTTCACGATCTATGCGTTATATACCTCGTCTAACACTAACAAATTGCATCTAGTAGTAACCTTGGATTTGTACCAGTCATCATGTGAAATAATATACGTCATCTGTAATAGAAATTTAAATTAAACATTAAAAAAATGAATTATAATATACGGCTATTAAAACAAGGTTTACTTTCATGGTTGATTCAAGTGATCATATGAAATTATACATGGTTTACTGACATGGTTGATTCATAAACCATGTTATAAAGCACATGGTTATAAAACACATGGTTTTCTCAATATAAACATAAACCCAAGTACATGGTTTACTGACATGGTTTATTGATAAGCCATATGGATTCAAGAGAAAATAAAATCTTGCCTTAACAAAGAAACTACATGGCAAACTGATAAACAGAAACATGAACATGAAAATGAACATAGCAATACAATTCAATTTTGGACAAGTGTTCATGTTTATTTCAAGTGATCAAATTGAAATTACACATGGTTTACTAACATGGTTATTGATAAACCAAATGCATTCAAGAGAAAATAAAATCATTTTTGTCTTAACAATGCAACTATATGACAAACTGATTAACAAAAACATGAACATGAACATAGCAATACAATTCAATATAAACAAGTGTTCATGTTTATTTCAAGTCATCATGTTCATTTCAAATGTTTTAAAAGTGGGGGTCGACTAAAATAACCGTGTAATATCCCCAAATTTCCTATAGTAAAGTAAAAATAATAATTAGAAATCAAAATTTATTTGGGCTTAGTACACTTGAATTTTAGTGGGCTTGGTGTACATTACTTAGTATATTTTGAGTGTGGGCTTGACCCATCAATTTGGGGTTTCTTTTATTATAATGATAGTTATTCTCTCCATTCCGGGTAAAGAGTTTACTATTTTATTTTGAGATGTTTCACTTAAAGAGTCTACTTTCAAAAATAAAGGTATAAACGTATCATTTTATTACTAATGAGCTACTAAAAATGTCATTTTTAAAAAAAGTTTGATTTTTAAACAGAAACTTTTTATCCAGAACGGAGGGAGTATTATATAAGATGATAATAATAATAACAACAAACAATAATAATAACAATTAGAAGAACTCGGCATTGATATGCTTGTAATCGGGATGGGAGAAAGACGAATTAAAAGGGGGGGAAATTCATTTAACGGAGAAGGGGAACCGATGTGGGTGTATAAGAAGGGATCGAACACTTTGAGTGAGAGGAAGAGAGGGAGAGCACAACAGAAGAAAAGGGTCGGGCACTCTCGGAAGGACTTGAACAACAGCTCTGTAAAATAATCAATTGAGGTGAGTTCATATCTTCTCCCTGCTTCTAATTTGGGTTTCTCTTTTAATGATGGATTTAAAAGTATGTATTGAGATGGATGGGAAGAACCGCAAGAAAAAAAAAATTAAAGTATGGATAAGGGAATAAATGTTAAAAACATTGGTTGTGTGTATGAGTTTCTGTTGTGCGTGTGTATGCAATTTAGTAGTGCAGAGATGAGAATTGAAGGGTTAGTAAATTGCAGAAAAACTATGATGTTTGTATAAAATAAATAAATATAAAGTATGGGTATGTGTTTGTGTAGTTGAACAAGAGTGAAGTGGAGAATTGGTAGAAGAAACATATGGGTTCGATAATGGGTTGAATTGATTATGAAAGATTGATAAGAGATTGTGTGTGTGTGTGTGTGAGAGAGAGAGAGAGAGAGCGAGGGGAGTTGTATTGGCAGCATTAGGAAGTTAGAAAATTTAGAGAATGGAATGTTGGTTGGTGGAGAAGAGAACAAAAATAAATTAATAATGGGGAAAGTCTCAAACAACATAACATAGGGTAAGGTTTCGATGGGGAAGGTGAAGCAAATTGCTATATTACCCCCTAGACTATGAAACTTATATTACTTGTTTCTTTCAAGTTGCAGAAGTGATCCTTTAGTTACATAATTAGCCAACGGACCCTTAAATTCATATTTGTAATATGTATGTACTGATGTATGTATTTAGCATTTGGTGGATATGTAATTAATGAATTTTAGTACTTTTAATAGAAGTTAATCATTATGATAGTATTAATAATAATGCGCTATATTTATTTATAGATCCGAGCAAGCGGAGTTAAAAAGTTCATGAGCGTTAAAGTAACTTTCGTGCACTCACTAGACAGGTAAATGATTATACATCTTTTAGATATTTGAACTCTCTATTCCTAATTGTTAGGCTTCCGCTAATTGTTTGACATTTACCTTTCTTTGAAACGTGTACCAACTTTGAGTTGACATTTGAATTAGAATCCCGTCGTATCCATTCTATTATTACTCTATAAATCTTGTTATGTGTCTTACAAAATTTTAAATTTTAAGTGAGATATTGTTGTGAATAGAATTATTATTGTCTTGACAAATAAATCTTTTTTTGAAATTTCACTATGATCACTAAGTTGAACAACCTGCTACTAGGGATAAAGTAGCATTATGTTTTCGATTTTGAGTTATAGAAATTTATGCCACCTTGCACATGGCTTGGTTATCCGGATATACCATCTTGAACTGTTACTCTTATTTGATTGTGAATCTTGTTTGAAAATGGTCATAAGACCGCTTACGTGATCATGGTATCTGCGGGTTAGTGGTCGTTGTCTCCAACTAGTATGTGACGGTTGGCAACGATTAGACCTCTCGCAAGTACTTTTGCTATCTATATCCTTCATTTCAATTCCAAATGTGATATGGTGAATATGAAATTCATTATTATGTTAATAATATTTTGAATTCTGAATATTGACTCTTTTGAATATTTGATTTTGATTTGAGTTTGTTAACTCTTCCCTAGATTTCAGAGTATATGATCTTACTGGGCATTATTCCCTCATCCTTTCCTATTCTTTTTTCCACCAGGTTATAAGTAAGTTGGACATCGTCAAGGACAACTCAAAGATTTATCTTTTGAATTTACTCATTTTATATATTGGACAAGGATTTGGTTTAACCTTTTTGGACTACAGATTTGTTTAAATCTATTTTTGAATTGTAATAAGTAGTCAAGGATTTTATTTACTTGAATTAATGACTTTTAAGTATTGTTATTGGGAAATATTGTTATTTAGTATTAGATATTAGTGACGTGTCCAAGATTTTGGGAATGTAGATTGGTACCAAAATTCTGGGGCGTTACAGATCGACCGTAAATACAACACTAAAACCCTAAGCGAAAAAGCAATGTGAGGTTTACCTGGTTCTAAAGTGATGATCACCAACGAGTTAGGGTTTCGTAGAATTGAGAGCTCCTGAGCTTTGAATTGAAATCAAATTGAAATTGATGGTCGTGGTTGAGAGGGGTCTAGGTCGACAAGGCTCTGTTATACCAAAATGAAATAAACTAAATGTTTTTTCAGTTTCACTTGTATACATATGTATTTTTTTCTCAGTCTTTCATGGTCGGCAAGTGGTTTATTAGATAAACCACTAATAAACTGATGTATATCGTGGTTGTCAAGTGGTTTATTAGATAAACCACTAATAAACCGGTGTATATATAATTAGAAAATTTGTCAATCAAAATTTACTCATGGTCGACTAGTTCAACCACTTGACGACCAAGGTCGACCATGACATGTCCTAGGGGCCATTTCATCAGATCCATTTGTGCCGGTCCTTTAGGTAGTCAAAGGCTATATTAGTTTAGCTACGGGTCAAATGGGTGTATTCAAGTCAGTGGGTTACTTAAATCTGTGGGTTTCATATCATGTGGCCTTTGTTTTTATATCAAGGTCAGTTCACTTAAGTCTGTGGCCTCTGTTTTTATATCAAGGTCCCCAACAATCCGGTGTTTACTTGCAATTACTCTGTTTTGGTAATGTAGGCATTCATCTACTTTAAGGTAGACAACAAAAAATTTCTTCCCGAGATAAAAAAAAGATTGGAAGGAGGGAGATCTTCTCTTTGGACAACTTTACTTTCAAGAAATTTAGTCTAAGTTCGTTCAATCAAATATTCGGCTGTGAGAATATTGTGAAGGAGTTGGGGACGAAGGCAAATGAGTCGAAACCAATAAAGCTTGACAAGAAACTCTACAAGCCTATGGTGTCCTATCCAGCATCTGAAATTCATGTTGATGTATTACTTGATTACTGCATCAAGTATGTGATAAATGAACCAAGCATGGCTCATCAGCAAAAAGTGTCTAAGGACGAGTTGGTTTCAGGCCAAAAGAAATATTATTGTGCAAGTCCTTCCCCAATTTTTTTCTTTTTCTTATCTTACTTATATAAAATGATGCAAACCTAAACAACATTATCAATACGGACTTTGATATTTACGTGTATCTTCATTAGCTTAGGACTTGTGTTTTTGTTCCCTTTATTAACTAATCTCTTTTGTTGAACCTAGGAGAGAGATTATGCACAAATCACACACCTTTTATGGGAGCTAGCTGCTGAACCCTCTTCTTCTATGATTGTGCATGAGCATGCTATTGATGCACCTATTGAATCGGTGAGTGAGTTGCCTAGTGGGCCTGGGTCTCAAGGGATGATGTGTTGTTGAGGAAGAAGTTGTTAGTGAAAAAGAAGAGGCATGTAAGAACATCTCCAAAGGTACCAAGCACAAGAAGGACCCCAGTGAGATGAAGAAGACAAAATATTATTCAAGAAAAAAATAACAAACTAAGTGATCCTTCATTAATTTTGTGATACAATGGTGATACATTAATGTTAACAGTTAGTGAATTTCAGTAGTTTAGTATGTTGTGAATTAGGGGTGAATGTGGGATACATGGTCTCAAGTACATAGAGCTTTTGACCTTAGATAAGTCCCCAGATTTGGTAAATAGCAATGCAACCATGTAGAAATGTGGAGGGAAAAATTGGCCATTGACACATTTTGTGATAACAGTGATCCATATACATTTGTTGTTTTTGTTGGTATATATTGGTTGTTTTTTGTTTCCTTTTTTGTTCTAGCTGTGATATATACTACCTTGGTGCGTCTTTTTCCGGTGTGAGGATCAGCGCCGCTCCCATCTTCTTCCCTATCTAGATTCTCTCTTTCATCAGCCTAGGGTTTCTCTCTCCAATACACTTCTATACACATGTAGGTCTCCTTTGTGTGTGTGAGTGAGTGAGTGTGACTTAGACATTCATCTTGACCGGGAGAATAGACAAAGGAGGGGGTTTTGAGGTGTTACGGGTTGGGTTGATTTGTGGGCAAACAGATCACATCTTGGGTCCTCAGTTGATTCCACTATGGGGTTGTGCCGTTGTGTTAAGTGAGAGAGTAGTGGGTTGGGGATCTAATGGTTAGGGTGAGATTCCGGCTGCCCTTCCTTGGAGTCACCAGATTTACTGCTTGGTAGTGTGTTTGGGTTCGGCCGTTTGGTTCGCTTGTGCTGTGGCTTGGACAGTGGACTCCCTGTGGTGGACTTGGCCTGAGAAAGGGGCTCCTAAGTTGAAGTAAATCAGCGATATGTTGATGTGTTTGTGGGAAAGGCTGCAAAGCCAAGGATCCCCATTTATGTTCTGCACTTGTCTGTGGGTTAAAATCCTTAAAATCCTCTGGGGGGCTATATGAAACTAGCTTATGGTACCTTTTCTATCTTAATAAAATGAAATGTTTTTATTTTTATTTTTAAAGAAAACTAAGAAAGTTAATTGTCTAACACTTCTAATAGTAGCATTTGCACATAATTTTTTTTTTATGGCAGGCAACTTTTACCAATTTATCCTTTTTATTTTCCCCTTCAATCAGTGGAGCCCACTCCATGGGACCCATCACTTTAATCATTTACGAGGGTAAAAAAGGAAAGTGCTAAAAGTATTAAAATTTATAAGTCAAGGCCAAACGAATGAGTGGGAACAATAAAACGATGTTGATGTAAGATATGGAAAAAGACATAAAACAGGTGGCTTATGAAGTTGGGCGGGTTGATATTCGTCTTACGGATTGAGTTATGAAGTTGGGTGGGTCGAGATTTTACCCAAACTCCCTCATTGCACTATCTCTCAAGACCTTCTCAATCGGTTTTATTGTTTTACGAATGTCTGAACTAGGGACAGCTGCTCCCTTTTATACTCACCGTGAGCAGTCTCTTCACCTTCTCCATTACTGCGGCTAAAGAGTAGTCTTTCGTTTCTCCTCAATGGCAGCAACAAGCAACCCCCTGCCTCCCCCTAATTTACTTAATTTATTGAAAGCAGTAATTACGTTTATTATTACAGTTATTATTATTATTATTTTGGGCAAATTTCAAGTGGGTATAATTTTAAAACATGTTTTCATTTAGGACCATCAATTTTTTGGACATTTCATGTAACTACAAATTGGTTGCCAAATGACAAAAATGTCATTAATGAAAGACAAAAGAGCTGTTTTTCCAGATTTCATTAATCAAAAAAATTCAAAAAATGTTGATGTCAAATCCAGGCATCAGGGCTGTTTTTCCAGATTTCATTAAGCAAAAAAATTCAAAAAATACTGATGCCAAATCCATGCATCACTGTTTTTTCAGATTTCATTAAGCAAAAGAATTCAAAAAATGCTGATGCCAAATCCAGGCATCATGGTCGTTTTTCATATTTCATTAAGCAAAAGATTCAAAAATTCGATGCCAAATCCAGCATCGTGGTCGTTTTCAGATTTCATTAAGCAAAAGATTCAAAAATAATGATGCCAAATCCGGGCATCGGTCGTTTTCCGATTTCATTAAGCAAAAAATTCAAAAATACGATGCCAAATCCAGCATCGTGGTCATTTCCAGATTTCATTAAGCAAAAAAATTCAAAAAATACTGATGCCAAATCCAGGCATCATGGTTGTTTTTCCAGATTTCATTAAGCAAAAAAATTCAAAAAATACTGATGTCAAATCCAGGCATCATGGCTGTTTTTCCAGATTTCATTAAGCAAAAAAATTCAAAAAATTCGATGCCAAACCAGCATCAAGGTTTTTCAGATTTCATTAAGCAAAAAATTCAAAAATCCCGATGCCAAATCCAGCATCGGTTTTCAATTTCATTAAGCAAAAAATTCAAAAATTCGATGCCAAATCCAGCATCGTGGCATTTCGAGATTTTCTTAAGCAAAAAAATTCAAAAATGCGATGCCAAATCCAGCATCGAGGTTTTCCAGATTTCATTAAGCAAAAAAATCAAAAAATCACGATGCCAAGTCCATGCATCGAGTTTTCAGATTTCATTAAGCAAAAAATCCAAAAATCGATGCCAAATCCAGCATCGTGGCTATTTTTCCGATTTAATTAAGCAAAAAATTCAAAAATCGATGCCATATCCAGCATCGGGCCGCTTTTTCCAGCATTTTCTTAAGCCAAAAATTCAAAAATCCGATGCCAAATCCAGCATCAAGGTTTTCAGATTTCATTAAGCAAAAAATTCAAAAATTATGGTGCCAAATCCGGGCATCGATTTTCGATTTTCTTAAGCAAAAAAATTCAAAAAATTCTGATGTCAAATCCAGGCTTCAAGGCTGTTTTTCCAGATTTCATTAATTAAAAAAATTCAAAAAATTATGATGTCAAATCTAGGCATCAGGGCTGTTTTTCCAGATTTTTCTTATCTTAAACAAAAAAATTCAAAAAATTCTAATGCCAAATCCAGGCATCAGGATTATTTTTCCAGATTTCATTAAGCAAAAAAATTCAAAAAATTTTGATGCCAAATCTAGGCATCAGGGCTGTTTTTCTAGATTTTCTTAAGCAAAAAAATTCAAAAAATTCTGATGCCAAATCCAGGCATCAGGGCTGTTTTTTCAGATTTTCTTAAGCAAAAAAATTCAAAAAATTCTGATGTCAAATCCAGGCATCAGGGCTGTTTTTCCAGATTTTCTTAAGCAAAAAAATTCAAAAAATTACGATACCAAATCCAGGCATCAGGACTGTTTTTCCAGATTTTCTTAAGTAAAAAAATTCAAAAAATTCTGATGCCAAATATAGGCATCAGGACTGTTTTGACAGATTTTCTTAAGCAAAAAAAAAAAAAAATCAAAAATGCTGATGCCAAGGCTTGGAAGATCAATCACTTGGCACGCTAAAAAAATAACCATTAGGAAGCATTCCATAAGTTGATCCTTAAATTATTCATTCTTGTTAATTGTAATTTTTCTTGATACCACAATTCATGAGTAAATATTAGAGATGATGACCTTTTGAATACACCTAAATGATAACTCAAAGTATATCACTCTCAGTTTCTTAGACCTACCCCCAAGAATCCAACCCTGGGAAGAGACAACTAGTCAACACTAATAGACAAACATGTATAAACATTTCCTGTTTTGACAAACTAAATGGGCAAGCTAGCTGAACAAAGAAAATCAAAGAAACTGAGACCTATGCAACATCTACCAGCAAAGGATTGAAGCACTAACATCTACCAGCAAATAGACCTGAACATGCATTATAACTAATAAACTAGACACACAGAATTCAATGTGTAGATGTGAGCTCTAACAAGATGAGAACAAGGGGTTAAAATCTCTTTCTATCTCTCTGGATCATGGAGAAAGAGCCAAAAGAGGACTCAAACTATAATCACCAAAAAGTAGCAGCAGGAACGGATGAGAGCGGAGACATCGAAGAAGCAATCGAGCTCGTTCTCTTTCAAGTTTCTGAATGCTACGTTTATCTCATACCTCCAAGGAAGAGTGATGCTTCTTACAGGGCTGATGAATGGAATATTAATAAATGGGCATGGGAGGGAACTTAGAAGGTTATTAGCAAGGGAGAAGAATGTATTATTAGACTTGAAGATAAGATCACAGGTGAATTGTATGCGCGGGCATTTTTGAGAGATGGAGAACTGCATCCCGTGGAGAGTGTTATTGATAGCAGCAGATACTTTGTTATGCGGATAGAAGAGAATATTGGAGGGCACCTTTGGCATGCTTTTATTGGTGTAGGATTTTGAGAAAGATCTGAAGCTTATGACTTCCAAGCTGCCCTTCACGATCATATGAAGTATCTGAATAAGAAGAAAACAGCTGAAGAGATGGAACAGCAATACCAGAAAACTTCATCAGTTGATTACAGTTTGAAAGATGGAGAAACCATCGTTCTTCAATTAAAAAATCAAGGTGGTCGCAGTGTGAGGTCCAAGTTTTTTGAGCAGGGTTTGAATAATCTTTCATTGGAGGAAAAGAATAACAAAAAAGAGCCACCAGTAATATGTATCAAACCACCACCTCCTCCTCCAGGTCCACTTTCACCGGCTATTACCTCTGCAAAGTCGTCTTTAGAATTTCCAAGAGGTTTCAAATATAATCAATACAAAATATACTTTGTCAACTGTTGTATTCTGTCGACAAGCAACATTTAAAACAAAGTAATCAAAGTTCAGCCTTCAAACAGTCAAAACAAAGTCCACTAAGGAACTACTTGTGTCCCCAAAGCTGCTCAGATCTTTACAAATCCTTGCAAACTCAGCCGAAGGCATCCTAACAATGGCATGGTACTCTGCTTCTGGGATTCCAAGATGTTCACTGTCGACATCCATGAGTTTCATCTCAAAATCGGCAATCTTGTATTGTGCTTTTGTAATCACATTAAGGACAACATTAACCCAAATAAGGTACATGAAATTTGATACAAACAAAGTATCTCATCCATAGGCATCGTTAGAGCAGAAAAGGATTGAAGCACTAACATCTACCAGATCTCCAGTGTCTGTTAACATGGTTTGCGAACTAAAATGGAGAAATGGAGAAATGTTTTAAATTAACAAAACTCACTTCGTGAACGAACACCAACAGATTCAAAAGTGCATAAACTAAATCAACTTGTATTCTTCCACCGAAAACTCCCATAAACAGTGTCTGTTAACATGGTTCGCGAACTAAAATGGAGAAATGTTTTAAATTAACAAAAATCACTTCACGAACGAACACCAATTGATTCAAAAGTGCAGAAACTAAATCAACTTGTATTCTTCCACCGAAAACTCCCATAAACAGTGTCTGTTAACATGGTTCGTGAACTAAAATGGAGAAATGGAGAAATGTTTTATATTAACAAAACTCACTTCGCGAACGAACACCAACTGATTCAAAAGTGCAGAAACTAAATCAACTTGTATTCTTCCACCAAAAACTCCCATAAATAGTGTCTGTTAACATGGTTCGCGAACTAAAATGGAGAAATGGCGAAATGTTTTAAATTAACAAAACTCACTTCGCGAACGAACACCAACTGATTCAAAAGTGCAGAAACTAAATCAACTTTTAATTTGAGCACAATCGTTAACGAGGCTCACCAAAAATCAAGCAACTAAAATGGAGAAATGCTTTAAATGAAGAAAACCCATTTCACAAACAAACACCAACTAATTCAAATATGCAAAAACTGAATGAATCAAAGAAATAATTGAGATTTTGGGTTTTTAGCAATTATAAGAAAATTCAAATGGGAAATCTCTAAATTGACAAAAGTTACTTTAGGAATAAAGATCCTTTTGTTCTGAGTCTCATCCACTTTGAATTATGATGGATCTCTCCTGCAAAAGAGAGGTCAACTTCAGATCAAGAAAAATGTGAGTTCCTCTCTGTCTACATGCCCTACAACATACGAAACAAAGCACAATACCACGAGATCTGAGCTGTTATATAGGCCTGGCAGTGTAGTGTAGGTTTTTGTATTAAGATCAACGAGATTATATCTCTGTCCTTAAGACAAAAACTAGAAGCCGTGTTCTAGATCCGCACGGCGTGATTCTAGTGAGTCTCCCGGATATTGACCTTACCGTGATTGAATGATGGCGGATCTTCAATGCTTCAATCACCAACGAATGCAACCGTTGCTTGTAATCTCGTAGAGGCGAAGGGAGTAGTATAGAAAGAGCATAATTTTTCAATACCAAAAATCTGTTTGAAGGCTGTAATTAAATGGCAGTTGGGATGACAGTTGGGAACGGTTGGAACAGAACAGTCACAACTGTTCAAACAGACACAATCTTTGGGATGACAGTTGGCAGTTATGTTTGTCCGAAAGGGACACAACCTTCGCATGTGCAAAACCGATTAATCGTCTGAGTCGGTGAACTTCGAACCTTTTCAAAAGGTTCACGCCGAAAAAGGGTCACACGCCAAATGAACCAAAGATAGGTTCAGCAAGCAAGCCGACCAGGCCAACCAACCAACTACCGAGCCGAGCCGGGCCGGCGGGCGTGTGTTTGGACCTACACCTAGGTAGGTCTTCCCTCCTACACAAAGTGTAGTGGCCCAAGGGCACGAAAGTAAAGCCTCAGCTCTACCTTATAAGGTAGAGCTTGTTTCATTGTTCCCAATGTGGGATTCCCACATTTTACACTTACATAACTTAGTTTATTCAAGCTATTGGAAACCAAGTTTCCAACAATCCCCACATTGAATAAGATATCATGTAAGTTGATGACATATTGATATTCTACAGAGATACAAGCGAGAGTAGCTAGAGTGGAAGAGGTGGCTTTTGGCTTTGAACCTTTCCTTATGAGTTACTATCGGGAAGACTTACTAATCGGTGGTGGTGTGTCTTGAGCCGGGCGGTGTTTGATGTCAACCAAGACAATAGTATTCACATAGCGCCCTCAAACAACGTTTGATTCTACGTTGTGTTCATTTTGGCCCCGAGCGCTTCAGTTACGTGAATGTTGTTAGAAAATTTTGCCTCGAAATTTCCATAAGATCGGCCGATCTTACATTCACATAGGTGATTTCTTATAAGGGTGTATCTGTCGGTACCCGCTTGATCAAATCAAGTCACAAGAATCATTAAAAGCAGTGCTTATCCTAAACCGTGACAGGTAACACTAGTGTTTTCACCATAGGAATGAGTAGGAGTGTGAGTCCGTTAGTGTTAACAGTGAGATCAATTAGTTTGGTTGTCCCTTTGAACCTAGACCATGGGGTTGCCAATCAACTAGGTGGGGTTTTCCGCTAAAGGTTCTCTTTATTTCATAGGCTTGAGACCCATTCCCTTCGATGAACTGCATACTAACTCTCTGGACAATCCTTTAGTTAATGGATCCGCTAGGTTGTCCTTAGATCGAATATAATCGATGGTGATCACGCCATTGGAGAGTAGTTGCCTAATGGTATTGTGTCGTCGCCTTATATGGCGGGACTTACCATTATACATGTTATTTTGTGCCCTTCCAATTGCGGCTTGACTGTCGCAATGGATGCATATGGCGGCAGGCGTGGCCATCTTTGGAATATTTTCAAGGAAGTTACGTAACCATTCAGCTTCCTCAGCTGCTTTATCTAAGGCGATAAATTCGGATTCCATAGTAGACCTTGCAATGCAAGTCTGTTTGGAAGATTTCCATGCAATGGCACCGCCACCAAGAGTGAATACAAATCCACTTGTTGACTTGGAGTCGTTAGTATCAGAAATCCAATTAGCATCATTGTATCCTTCAATAACTGCCGGATACTTGGAGTAATGCAACCCGTAGTCCTTAGTGTATCGAAGATATCTAAGAGTCCTTACAATGGCTTTCCATTGATCGGGGCCGGGATTACTTGTAAACCGACTCAATCGGTTAACTGTTTGCGCGAGGTCAGGGCGCGTGCAGTTCGTAAGATACATAAGACTTCCAATGATTCGAGAGTATTCAATTTGAGATACGCTCTCGTGTAGGTTCTTTTTGAGATGAAAGTTAGGGTCGATTGGAGTCTTAGCAATGCTTGTATCACCGTTGCTAAATTTCTCTAGCAATTTCTCAATATAATGAGATTGTGATAAAACTATCTCCTCGGATGTTCTAGATATTTTAATACCTAGGATGACATCAGCTAACCCTAAATCTTTCATGTCAAATCTGCTGGCCAACATCTTTTTGGTGTCTTTGATCATGTTATTATTGCTACCAATAATTAACATGTCATCAACGTAAAGACAGATAATGATGTAACCTTGTTGTGTATTCTTAGCGTATACACACTTGTCACATTCATTAGTCTTGAAGCCATTAGCAAGTATAACGTCATCAAAACGTTTATGCCATTGTTTTGGTGCTTGCTTTAGACCGTATAAAGATTTGACCAGTCGACAGACCTTAGTTTCATTGCCTGGAGCAATAAAGCCTTTTCGTTTCATATAAATTTCTTCTTCAAGTTCACCGTTGAGGAAGCGGTCTTGACATCCATTTGATGTATCTCGAGACCGTGTAGTGCCTTGAAGGCAATGGTAGGCGAATTGAAGTAATTCGAGTAATGGAGCATAGGTGTCAAAATAATCAACACCTCCTTTTGATTAAAACCCTTGGCGACTAGCCGGGCCTTGTATTTATCAATGGACCCATCAGGTTTCAATTTTCGTTTGAAGACCCATTTACACCCTAGGGGTTTGCAACCTTTGGGAAGGTCGGCGAGCTCCCGGTGTGGTTTTGCATAATGGAAGATATTTCGCCGTTGGCTTCCTTCCATTGTGGAGCCTCTCGGGAGTAGACATTGCTTCCTTGAGCGTCGTGGTTCATTATCCACGAGAAGCGTGGTCACAAAGTCTGGTCCAAAGGTCTTACTCGTGCGAGCTCGCTTGCTTCGGCGAGGTTCATCAATGTCTTCATCTTGATGAATACCTTGATCAATAGCCATAGGGACTATTGCTTGTGAGGTGTTATCTTGTTCGTCAATTGACCAAGGAAATGAGCGTTTTACTGAAGTATCATCTTTTAGAGGAAAGATAGCTTCAAAAAACGTGGCATTTCTTGATTCCATAACGGTATTCACCTCGATTTCTGGATTATCAGATTTATGGACTAAGAACCGATAGGCGCGCTATGGGTTGCATAACCAATAAAAGTACAATCCACGGTTTTGGAACCGATTTTAACCTTTTTAGGTGGTGGGACAACTACTTTAGCTAGGCACCCCACACTTTGAGGTATTTGTAGGATGGTTTTCGACCATGCCATAATTCATAGGGCGTTTTGTCCAATTTCTTGTGGGAAGCTTGTTTAACAAGTAATTGGCGGTGAGCACCGCCTCCCCCACATTTCGTCGGGTAGGCCGGATTGAAGCAATAATGCATTCATCATTTCCTTTAAGGTTCGATTTTTCTTTCGGCAATCCCATTGGATTGTGGGCTATATGGGGTGTAACTTTGTGAATAATCCCGTGGTCGGACGAAGTCTTTGAAGGGAAAACATATTCGCCTCCTCGATCGGACTTAAGAATTTTTATCTTCTTTGAAAGTTGATTCTCAACTTCGTTTTTGTAAAGTTTAAAAGCTTCGAAGGCTTCAACTTTACTTTTTAAGAGATAGAGATGACCAAACCGGGTACAATCATCAATAAAGGTGATGAAGTATTTGTTTCCGCCATAAGATTCTATGGATTTTAAGTCACATAGATCACTATGAACCAAATCTAATGGTGTTGTGTCACGCTCGATTGTCTTAAGCGGCGTTCTTGTTTGCTTAGCTTCAACGCAAGTATGGCATTTGTTATTTTTATTAATGCGACTTGGAGGAATTAATTCCATTTTCATTAATCGTCTCATAGAGTCATAGTTAACATGACCTAATCGATAATGCCAAAGATCAAAATGCTCAAGCAAGTAAGAAGAAGATGGTCTTTGTAGCACTTTTATTATCAACATTGTATGCGGTGTTAACCACCATTACATTACACTTAAAAGGCCCTCATCGAGGTAACCTTTACCAATAAAAACCCCACTCTTACTTAGGATAAACTTGTCAGACTCAAAAGCCAACTTAAACCCATGTTTAACCAAAGAGAACCGAGATCAAATTTTTGCGAATGTCGGGAACATGAAGGACATTGGTTAGCACCAATTCCGCCCACTCGTCATTTCGAGGTCACTTGGCCTTTGCCTTCCACTCGAAGTAGATGAATTGCCCATGAAAAGCTTCTCCCGGGCGTCACCTTGTTGTAAGCGGAGAACATCTTGGCATCGCCGCAAATATGGCAGCGTCGCCGTGTCCACGAACCACTCGCGGCCGTGCCAACCATGTTTGTCTCGGAGGCGACACATATCATGCCGATCTCCTCATCAACCATGTTTGCTTCACGCTTGACCCGCTTCTTCCGCGGCATTCGGCTTTGTGGCCGACCTTGTCGCGATTCAAGCACTTCCCTTTGAACTTGTAGTTCTTGTGCTGTTTGGGCTCTTCGGCTGAGGACTGCTTGTGCTTCTTGGAGCTTTCGGCGGCGTGCTTGCGCTTGTTGCCCCTCGGTTCTTGCTCAACAACGTTGGCCCCGTCCATAGTGCGGTTGTTCCTTTTATCCGCTACCTTGTTGTCTTGTTCAATCCGTAGCCTTAGGATCAAGTCTTCGAGACATGTCTTTTCGCTTGTGCTTAAGGTAGTTTTGAAGTCCTTCCAGCAGGGAGGGAGCTTCTCGATTACCGCGGCAACTTGGAAAGACTCGGGGAGTTGCATACCCTCGGCTTCCAACTCATGCAACAAAACTTGAAGGCTGAACACGAGAAACAACGAGGCTTAGTATCTACCATAGCAAAATCAAGAAAGCGAGCAACCACAAATTTCTTATGCCCGGCGTCCTCGGTTTTGTACTTTTTCTCTAAGGACTCCCACAATGCCTTAGCACTCTTAAATGGACTATAAATTTTATACAAGGAATTAATAAGTCCATTTAGAATGTAATTGCGACATAAGAAATCCGAGTGCTTCCACGACTCGGCGGCACTTGTGGTCTGTCGAGTCTCGTTAGGGTCTAGGGCCGAGGTACATTTCTTTCAAGCATTTGGGCCGATTCAAGGTGGTCAAGTAGAAGAGCATTCTTTGTTGCCATCGCTTGAATTGAATTGCCATTGAACTTTTCGGGTCGCTCGCTATGAATCGTTGGCGGTAGGCGGGAGTTGCAACAACATTGCCGTTCGACTACAACAACGGTTTCCTTTGCACTTTCGAAGTAGTCATTCTTTGGCAAAAGTGAATCAGATTAATTTTTTGACATTTTTTTGTGCAACGGTTTCAAGCGAAACTGTTCGGATCTAGGCTAGGATGTCAGAGATTATGTGAAATACAAACTATGTATTACGAATCGTATATTAATCTGAGTTGTCAATGCGGTGTCGAACCAAACTTGGATCGAGGCGAAAGTGGCGAGAAAGCTTGAGTTTTGTGAACGAGTTATTACGGTTTTTTAGAAGCAAGCTGTTATCATGCGAAGCAAAAGCGTGACTGAGAGTTGTGAGAATTGTGAGAAAAGGCGTATCTTAAACTATGTAAAACGAGCGGAGATAACAGTGGTATACAAGTTAAGCTATGTCAGTTGTATAAGTAGGTCTGAGCAGGTATGCGAGGTGAAGGCGTGGCACGATCAAGCAGATCTGAGAATTAAACAACTGCGGCAATTTGAAGTTAGAATGCGGTAACAATGATAACACTTTTTCTTTGTGGCTTTGAATTTGTAACTGTTATCTATACAATGAACAAAGACAGGATTTGTATTCAAAATAAATCAAAGCATGCAGATTTCTGAATGTAGTGATCATGCAGAATTTGTAAACTGAGCAGTGTTATAAGATCTGATGTTTGAAACAGCATGCAAAATACAAACAGGTTGTAACCTTGTGAATGCTAACAGTCAGAATAGGTTCAAGAAGGCGAAATGAATGTGTAACATGCGGTTTACGAGTTTATGTGCGGGAACAAAAGAATTTACGTGAATTTGTTTATGCATGCAGAAACTTCGAGATGTCAGATTTTTGTGTATGCGAGTTAGGTTTGGTCTGAAAAGCAGACTTGTAGGATAAACAGGTGACAAACAGTTTAAATACTGCAGGTTGAATGCAGAATCTGTAGACTGAAGATGAGCAGTATGAGCAAAATTTTGTTCACAGTCTATATGTTTACCAGATTATCATACACAAACTGTTTCTCTAAGCATGCAGATTACAAGCAGGTTGTATACAGAAGTTGAGTTCTGGAATATGCAGAATCAGGTTTGGTTGTACTGAAAACACACTTGTAATATAAACAGGTTCTAATCAGTTTAAAACTGCAGAATTTGTACAGATTATAACAGAAGCAAATTTGTACAGATTATATGCAGAATTGCAGATTTCTGTATTTTATCAAGGCAGAATTTCAGAAACAGATTATAATCTTAAGCATGAACAGGCTGGTTATAGTTGTATAATCTGTAACATATATGGATCATAAGTTGATGCAGATTACAGCTTATGAACAGATTAAACACTGCAGGAAGTTCTATAATTTCTATGAAACTTTTAGACTATCTTGCAGAATCTTTTTGTATTAAGCATGGAATATGCAGTTGAACAGTTTCAGTAACAATTTGTTAGTTGTACAGATCAATCTTTCCAGAATCAGTTGGTTATTAAGCATGCAGAATCTGTAATCAAGCAATATCTGTAAACTAACATGCAGTATCTGGAATCTGCTTGTGTATGCAGAATTCAGAACACTAAAACCAGAGCCAAAAAAGAAAAGATTTTTGTCTTAAGATTGTTATATTGGCCTGGCAGTGTTGGGTAGGTTTTTGTTTTAAGATCAACGAGATTATATCTCTGTCCTTAAGACAAAAACTAGAAGCCGTGTTCTAGATGCGGCGTGATTCTAGTGAGTCTCCCGAGGATATTGACCTTACCAGTGATTGAATGATGGCAGATCTTCAATGCTTCAATCACCAACGAATGCAACCGTTCTTTGTAAATCTCGTAGGGCGAGAAGGGAGTAGTATAGAAAGAAGCGAAATTTTCGATGCCAAAAATGCGTTTGAGAGCGTATTTAAACGGCGGTTGGGAAGGGTTAGAAACGATTGTGGCTCAAAGCAGAACCAATCTTTGGGATGACGGTTGGCGATTATGTTTGTCGAAAGGGACGGTCACACACCAAATGAACCGTTAGCAAAAGATAGGTTGAGGCCGGCAAGCCGTGGCCAGGCCAGCCGGGCGGCGGCGTGTGTTTGGACCTACACCTAGGTAGGTCTTCCCTCTACACAAAGTGTAGTGGCCCGAGGGCACGAAAGTAAAGCCCCAGCTCTACCTTATAAGGTAGAGCTTGTTTCATTTGTTCCCAATGTGGGATTCCCACATTTTACACTTACATAACTTAGTTTATTCAAGCTATTGGAAACCAAGTTTCCAACAGTTTTGAATAACAAAGAAGAAATTTACCCCTCTCCTGCCCTTGGAAGCATAGTTCTGATCAATGATAATCGGATTCTTAACACCATTCATAACAATGTCCTCAAAAATTATACCAGAGGCCTCAAGGGGTGGTGACTGGCAGAAGGTTTTGATTCTTGCACCATTTGTGGTGCCGGTCAATGTACAGTTGGTCACTCTCACTCCTTTCACACTCTTCTCCTTGCTGGGCTTGCCAAGGCTACCAATCTTTGCATCATAAAAGCATAACATATTTAAAGAGGACATAATTAAAACACATGCAATATTACTCCTTTATTTATTTATAATCTTACTACGCGTCTTTTTTTTTTGATCGGTTGACTTATCAATAAATTGTTCAAAGTCGGCCATCTCTGATATTGCTTAGGAATAAATTGCTTACTACAATTTCAAGTGCTTTTGGTAGTAGTACAAAATGATGGGATTAGGATTGTTATTCCTGATCATGTAAATAATAAAATAAACAATTCCTTTTCTCTTTAATTCTTCACTCAAAGGAATCATGATAGGTGGCGGCATTATTGACTTGGTTTTGCAATTACATAAATAGTGGATTAAACAATTATGTTTCCTTCTTTTGATTCATGCGACTCATGCCTGATTGTTGTTATTATTTAAATAATACTAATAATGATTTTAGTAATAGTAGATAATGATGATTTTTATGTCGGATTGAGAATTTGAAATATGAAATTGGCAATGAAATTATTTACAATACGATCCTATTTTGGCCTTCAAAATTTTATGAATTTTATATCATTTTGAGAAAAAATTAATTATGTTTTTTTTCGCACTAACCGTTTTGATATGTATAAAGTCTAATTATCACCACAATGATAATTGATAATTAAATTGATGTTATTTAATGTTAATGTTTATTGATGAGTCTTCTACGTTGTACATACATATTAGAACGGTAATCACCCACAGGTGATTCTGATCCATATGTTTGAACAACATTAAAATTAATGTGTTAGAGAAAAGAAAAATATCCACAGATATTTATCTTGTTTTTTGTACACATGATTAAATTGGAATTATGACTCATAATTAATTTTGTAAAGGTTCTACCCACAAGAGAATCCTTTTTATGTATATTTAGACAAATTTTAACTCTTGTATATCTCTATTATATTTCAGCTCTTGTCCCCATTAATTTGCACTCGCATGTTTCATCTGTACCCTCTCTCAATGGTACCAACTTCTCAGAATGGCGTGAGAACGTTGAATTCACTTTGGGTGTTCTTGATCTCGATCTTGCACTCTAAACTGAAAAACCTTCTGCATTAACCGTAGAAAGTACCAAAGAGGACAAGGATCTCCATAAACTGTGGGAGAAAAGTAACAGATTGAGCCTTATGTTCATGCGAATGACAATTGCCGCAAACATCAAGACCTCTCTTCCTGAAACGAAAGTGGCTAGGGAATTCATGGAATCCGTTGCAGAACGCTTTAAGACTGCAGATAAGTCCCTTGCAGGGAAATTAATGTCAAAACTCACTACTATGAAGTTTGATGCTGCACGATCGATGCACAATCATATTATTGAGATGCAAAATCTTGCAGCTAAGCTTCAGAATTTAGGAATGAAAGTGGATGAGAATTTTCTTGTCCAGTTTATTCTAAATTCTCTTCCTCCACAGTATGCCCCTTTTCAAGTGAACTATAATTCCATTAAGGAAAAGTGGACAATGAATGAACTATCTAATATGCTAGTTCAAGAGGAAGCAAGGCTAACTCAACAAGGTGTTAATGTTGCGCATCTCACAATTCAAGGAGCAAATCATAAGTTTGGGAAAAAGACTGGAAAAGGCCAGAAAAGAGTACCACCCAAAATGAATAATAACGTCCAACCCCCTCAAGTCAAGGCAAAGAAAGAAGAAGTTTGACGTTTCTGCAGGAAATCTAGACATTTCCAGAAAGATTGTGAGAAACGTTGTAATCAGTTTGAAAATAAAGGTAATCCTTTGGGATTCGCAAGTTTTTCAGAATGTAACTTCTCTAATGTGCCTTCAAATTCATGGTGGTTGGATACAGGTGCTAATGTTCATGTTTCTAATTCGATGCAGGGATACCTTACAACCCAAATCATAAACCCAACTGAAAACTTTTTATTTGTGAAAGCGGCAATAAAGCTCATGTCGAAGCTATTGGAACATATCGTCTTGTTCTTACAAAAGGACATTATTTAGATTTATTTCAAACTCTTTATGTTCCATCTATTTCCCGCAACTTAGTTTTAGTTTCAAAACTTGATTTATAAGGATTTATGTTTGATTTGGGTACTTGAAGTTTCAATTTATATAAAGATTCTATTAAATTTGGTTCTGGAATTCTTGTGGATAGTTTTTACAAATTTACTTTGTTTTCTCCATCCTTACTGAAACCCAATTGACTCTGCATCATAATGAAGGAACTATACATCATATAATGAAAAAGGACTCTTCACTCTTGTGGCATCGAAGTTGGGACATATATCCAGTAAGCGACTTCAAAGATTAGTAAAAGATGGGGTTTTACCGAACCTAATTTTCTTGATTATCAAAGTTATGTGGATTGTATTAAAAGCAAAACAACAAAACACGCAAAGAAAGGAGCCACAAGAAGTTCTCAACTTCTTGAAATAATACATACAGACATTTGTGGACCTTTTGATGTTCCAACGTTTGGGGGAGAAACATACTCCATCACCTTTATAGATGATTATTCATGTTACTGTTATCACTAGCTATTGCATAACAAATCTCAATCTGTGAATTTTGTACAAATATTCGTTATCGAGGTTGAGAGGCAATTAGAGAGAAAAATGAAAATCATAAGGTCTGATAGAGGTGGAGAATTTTATGGCAGGTATGACGAAACAGGACAACATCCTGGACCTTTTGCCAGACTCCTCGAACAACTTGGAATTGTAGCTCAATACACAATGCCAGATTCTCCATGGCAGAATGGTGTAGCTGAAAGGCGAAATCGCACACTTTTGGAAATGGTTAGAAGCATGATAAGTCGTGCTAAGTTGCCCATTACGTTGTGGACATATGCTATTCGTATGGCCGTATATATTTTAAATAGGGTTCCCGAAAGCGGTTCAAAGACCCCTTTTGAGCCGTGGAAAATTTGGAAACCTAGTTTAAAACACACGCAAGTTTGGGGACGACCGGTTGAAGCGAAGGTATATAATCCTCAAGCAAAAAAATTGGATTTGAAAACCATAAGTGGTTATTTCATTGGTTTTCCTGAAAAATCCAAAGGGTATATAATTTATTGTCCTAACCATAAGCTGCGAATTGTGGAAACTTGTAATGTCAAATTCATTGATGATGGCATGATTAGTGGGAGTATATTTGTGGAAGATAAGTCTGTTCACGACGTTAGGGTAACAATTCCATTACCCAATAATCAAGCAGACAATGTGAATCCTTCCATCGTTGAACCGTTAAACGTCGAAGGATCACATGTAGCTCCACCCATCGTTGAACCGATAAACGATGAAGAGCCACAACCACATTCAACCACAACCCCCTAATGAAATCATTTCTAATTGAAGAAATTGTAGAACAAGCACAGGAACGGGCATTGAGAAGATCTCAACGAGAAAAATGAAGTGCTATCCATGATGATTACGCTATTTATCTACAAGAATCTGATTTTGACATAGACATAATGAAAGACCCAGTTTCTTATTCACAAGCCATTACAAGTAATAATTCTGATAAATGGATTGATGCCATAAAGGATGAGTTGAAATCAATGGCAGATAATCAAGTATGGGAACTAACTCATTTGTCGGAAGGACACAAAACAGTTGGGTGTAAATGGGTCTACAAGACCAAACGCGACTGTCATGACAATATTAAGCGATATAAAGCTAGACTTGTAGCCAAATGTTTTACTCAAAAAGATGACATAGATTACAAAGAGACTTTTTCTCCTGTGTTAAAGAAAGACTCTCTCAGAATTATTATGGCCTTAGTAGCTCATTATGACTTAGAGTTACATCAAATGGATGTGAAAACAACATTTCTTAATGGTGAGCTACAAGAAGAAGTTTACATGCGTCAACCTGAAGGTTTTACCTTGGAAGGACAAGAAGACATGGTCTGCAAACTTAAGAAATCCATTTATGGACTTAAACAAGCCTCCCGACAATGGTATTTAAAATTCAACGAAACCATTAACGCTTTTGGTTTTGAAGAAAATATTGTAGATCCATGCATATACCTCAAGATCAGTAGGAGTAAGTTCATATTTTTGGTTCTGTATGTTGATAACATATTATTGGTAAGTAGTGATCTTGGCTTAATACATGAAACCAAAGCTTATCTTTCTAAAAATTTCGAGATGAAGGACATGAGTGAAGCTTCTTACGTGATTGGGATAGAAATATTCCGTGATAGATCACGTGGATTACTTAAACTCTCCCAAAAAAACATACATCGAAAGAGTTTTAGAAAGATTTGGAATGACAACATGTGCTGCGAGCGTTGCTCCAATTCAGAAGGGAGACAAATTTGGTCTCTATCAATGCCCTAAAAATGAATAGGAGTGTAAGCAAATGGAAAACATACCCTATGCTTCTTTAGTAGGAAGTTTGATGTATGCACAAGTTTGTACAAAACTTGACATCGGCTTTGTTGTTGGTATGTTGGGAAGATACCAATTAAATCCAGGAATGGATCATTGGAGAGATGGAAAGAAAGTTTTGAGATACTTACAGGGTACGAAGGATTATTGTCTTACATTCAAGAAGTCAGATCAATTAGAGTTGGTTGGCTATTCAGATTCCGGTTATGATGAATGCAAAGACATTTTAAAGAGCACTTTTGATTATGTTTTTCTACTAGCTGGAGGAGCAATCTCATGGGAAAGTGCAAAAGAGTCTATTATTGCTAATTCCACGATGGAAGCTGAATTTGTAGCTTGCATTGAAGCTACAAATCATTGCTTATGGCTGCGAAATTTCATCTCAAGATTTAGAGACTTGAATTTTGTCTCTGGACCATTGAAACTCTATTGTGATAATGCTGCAGCAGTATTTTTCTCTAAGAATGATAGATACTCTAAAGGGACAAAACACATGGACCTTAAGTATCTATCGGTGAAGGAAGCAATTAAGAAGAAACCGTTGCTCATTGAGCATATAAGCACAACACTTATGGTTGCAAATGCACTTACGAAGGGGTTACCTCCTAAGACTTTTCATGAACATACTTTAAGTATGGGTCTAGAGAGAGTGACTGATTATTAATTTATCGTTTGTTACGCTTATACATTGAACTTCTATTGAGCTCTTATTTATGACATTCTGAATTTTATTTCTGTTTCCATATTTTGTATACTTTATGTGAATGGAGAATTGATAACAGAAATAGTTCTTGAAAAAAGAACATTATTGGACCCTTATACCATTGCTTAAAAGACCTAGTAAACTAAGTTATTTATGTTGTAGTACATGGAAGGAACCATGTTGAGAACCTGATAATATGGAACCGCTATGACTCTCATGGATAAATTGTTTTGCGAAGGTATTATGTTAACCATCATGTTATTAATTTAGTAATTATGCGCGCCTTATGTTTTTCAAGATTAACCATTAAAGGATTATCACTTTGACCAAGTGGGAGATTGTAAGATATATTTCTTGCAGGTTAAGAAAATCTATATATGGTCAATAAGTGAGAATCACGGTTGATTTGGAATTACTAAATTACAATAAATTTTGGTTTGTAAAAAGAGTAAGTTTCCTAAATAAACTCTACATTGATGGACGGTGGAAATTAAAACTCTAATAAGAATTTGGTCCTCCCTTTGCCTATAAAAGAGATGTAATACCCATCATATTCATCTATTACGTTAAATCAACTCATTAGGGTTTTTAGGCCAAAAGGGAGAAACCATATTCTGCCTCTGCTTCTCTATTATACTGCATATTTTGGATCAAGGGCAAATCACTAGAAGCAACATGTCTTCATCAGGTATTTTAATCAAGAGTATTTTGTATGCTATTGTGATTATCATGGAGTTCAAGATCTAGGGTTTAAGATTAATAACTTATAGATAATACCTAATTCCATGTCCAGGGCCACATGTGATTTTGGTAACAAAGATATTGGTGTTGCTATCACCTATGGAAATACAATCGTCATCGGTACCAACTATAACATTCGAGACGTTCACATTTGTTGAGCCACTGATATGAATGCCATCTGTGTTTGGGCTATTTCCTAGCGCAATTATATTGAGGTTACCGGCTCTAAAACCCCAGCAATCAGATACTTTCACATGGAACCCCATAGCGTCTATCAAATGAATATTTTGGAAGGCGGATCTGTTTGCGCTTTGAAATACAATAGACTAGAAGCAACCATAAAAAAATAAACAATGTCATCAAATGAATAGGTGAATTTCTCAATTTCTTTTTTGTTTAGTCGGGTGTGCATATATCAAATGGTTTGAAACTTACAGTGGGAAGCATTACTTTGGATCCTGGCCCTTTATCATTATACTTCCAGGCATCGCCACCTTTGGCATTAAGGATTCATGGACCTGTAACTATGACACCATCGACGTGATCAACAGTGATCCAGTAACCTTGATCAAAAAGAGGTAAATTGTTACTGCGCGCCATTAAGGTTCCCTGAATTTTTCAATTGTAATGGGCTTCGGGGCAGTGCAGGGTGGTCCAAAGACCAGTTTTCCTGTCATAAAAGTCCCCACGGGAATTAGACGGGAATTAGGAGTTTCGCTGGATCCGTTGAGGCACAAGCAGCACGCCAAGCTCGCATGATTGGCTGCATCCATACACATAGTATATATGCACGCACATCATTTCGACTGAGATTAATCAAAGTTTCCAACATATGTTTTCACGATTAGATCAGATTAATTACTTAAACATTATACTTACAAGAGTGCTGTCGACTATGCCATTAGGGTTAGCCTCAAACTTTGTCACATCAAAGACTGCAATACCAGTGCCAATAAGGTCACAGTGAAAAGTGGCTTCGTCCCAAGAGATAGCAAAGCTAAACCCAAAACGAAAACCACTTTGATCTCAAGGGCCATATTGTGACCTTCAACACTGGAAATTTTACAGCTGTTTTCCCCGGAGGAAAGGGGATTGATGCTTCAAAGATTAAACGCCAACTTAAATTTTATTGTAAGAAATGTGAAATAAAATTAAACTATATATCTCTTTGTTTGGATTCTTCTTATACAGTGTTATATATGGATTTCCTCAACTTTCGCCTATTTTGCTGTACAAATAAGTGATGACAAGCCTTTGCAGGCTTTTAGTTACATTTATGTGCTGCTTCATTTACCACCCCATGTATAGTAATGTTTTTGACATATGTTTCTATTTTCGGCAGCTCCAACAAGAGGTTTGAAGAGACCCGACCTAAAACCTCCTACGAGGATGGACATGTGGACGCCAGCACGATCTGGTGGGGCCCACACTCTGACCACGAATCGCATAGCAAAGCCGACCACCTACTAAGATAGGCGATCACGGGAGAGCGGGCTAAGAGTCTTCAATACCCGAGGATAAGGTTGAGCACCGAGCATGTATGACCGATGCGATTTAGGAGCATTGATGCTCGGCAAGCAAACTCCTCGACACCGACTTCCAAATGTCAGCATTATACTACGCCAAGCTAGGTGTCACCACCCAATTGGAAGGATGTGGGCGTGTGCTGCACCATCCGCAATTCATTCCACCAATCCACTTTATGATACGAAAAGTACAAGGGACAGAGTACGGAACTAATGAACAGTAGTCAGCTGCCCGACCAACAGCAGGTTGGTCTGCACGTCCAAACAACCTACATAAATAATGCCCTCCGCCACCTTCGACAGGTTACGCTCTCACTCACACTCTCAAGCACACAACTCACCATCTCAATACAAATTATCACCGGAAGCTCAAGGGAACGCCTGGTTTTGGCATATTCAACCAGTTACTGACTCTCACACCGGAGGACTTTAGCTTGGACAACCTCCCAGCTCCCTAACGATACTTTCTCTCTCAGGTCATGATCACATCAAGGAGCCCAAGAGACCAATCCGATTTCCAGTTCAGTTTCATTCACAGAAGAACACAAGCCTAGATATCGAGTTCATCTTACACATCAGCTCTAGTTCATCACGTGGACTGCCAGCTCAATCACCTACTTTGTGGTGTGATCAAGTGGTTCCGTGCCAGGAATCAAAGTTTTTCTTCATTTCTTCTTTTTCTTCTTTCACTGTGACTCTAAATAATGGAAAAACTCACACCAATGAAACAAACCAACCAGGGAGCAAACAACGCTACCCCCTTTACCATGCAACCTCCATTAGTGGTGAGCAAGCCACATGAGATCGACCTGGTTACCCCCAGCTCGCGAACTCCTGGGGAAGAGGAATGATTGACGCCATCCACAACCTGGGAACCGACATTAACTAGGTAGACGCCTCCTCGACCAACGACGAGGAAGACGACGAGATCCAGATCATGAGTTCCCGAGTTAGGAAAAACAACAAAACGGTCGAACGACAACAACACTTGGAGGAGATAAAGTTTTGGGAACGCCAGAGACTTTACCTCACAGGAATCCAAGAGGCCGAAATGAAAATGTTCGAGCTAAGCAAGAAAGCAGGACTTACAACTAATGTTAGGACTACTCGGGAGCAAAACCAATCCCTAAAAAGGCTACATCAAAAGGCAAAAGGGAAAAAGAAAGTTGGACCTCGCCTTAGTGCGAAATCTAGACTGGGAAAAAGGATAGTCAAGCACGTACCCAAACCAAGCGTGCATAGTCGACTAACTTTTCCAGACAAATCCGACTATCCTCCTTCTCGCATAAGAGAAAGAAGCGAGGAAGGCAAGTCGAAGCCAAGGACTGAGGTGGTAAAAAGCAAAACGTTCGAACACGGCACACATTCCCAACACTCAGGAGCAGGACACCAAAGGAATGGTCGGAACGTGGCCATCGAGGTACAGAAATCAACCAACACGCCATCACCGACAATCGAGCAAGAGGTAAAATTCCTCTGAGGAAGGCTTGAGGCAATGGAGAAAGGAAAACCGATGTTGCTACCACCAGCAAAAAATGGACCGTTCAAGGAAAGAATGAGAAAAGCTCCACTACCTGAAAAGAAAATCCCTAACTTCGAATCTTATCAAGGTATAACAAGTGTAGTCGACCACATAGCGAGCTTTGAAGTCAAAATGAATGTTGTGGCTCCCAATGACGAGGATTCCTGGGGAAAGATCTTCACCGAAACCCTGCAAGGCAAGGCCTTGAAATGGTATACCGGCCTCCCATTAGACTCAGTCGAAACGTGGGACGAGTTCAGACAGTTATTCGTCACACAGTTCTCCTCGATGCGCTGGACTCCAGCAAAAAAAGTAAACAGACTTATGCGGTATACAATAGTGGGTAAATGAATCCAACCAGACATACATGGATAGATTCATGGCTATGGTCGACCAGATACCATACATCTCGGAGGAATCCATCAAGATGTGTTTCACCTCAGGCCTACAACAAGGATTGCTGAGGCAGGAGATGATGCTCTGCAATCAGGGGTCAGTGGGGGGAAATGTATGCACACGCCCTCTGAGTCATCAATGCAGAAGAGGCGAAGAAGGATGGGAAGAAAAAATAGCATGATGAAACGTATCGAGCTCATGACAATTCGAACAAGGGAAACCGGAGATCAACATGTAGAGATGACAATACAGGAAGGAGCAAATGGGATGACATAGAGTGGACTCCTCTAAACACAACCCGCGAGCACATTATGAATGTGTGGCTTGACCAAGAAAAAATAGAAAGACCATAGCCACTGAAAGACACTCGCTATCCTCGGAACCCCAACAAACACTGTGCCTTCTACATAGACATCGATCATACGACCAAGGAATGCGTCAACCTGAAGAAGGTTATCGACCGAGGGTAGCTCAAGAGATTCGAATAGAGAAACAAACAACAATAGAGAAAGGGAACAACCAAGGAACTAGGATGCTCAACCTAACAATGTCAGACCAAGAAACGTGATCGACATAATTCGGGAAGCAGCCCCAAGTGGCACACAATTAAAGCATATGATTTACAATCTAAAACATGTGGTCAACACCATGTCGGTAGAAAATAAGGAAGGTGGGATCACATTCATGCCAAGCGAGCTGGCAATTAGTGAAACGGCCCGGCGACAACCCTTGACGTTGCGAGTTGGAATCCACAACAGCGATGTCAAAAGATATTTGGTAGATACGGGGGCTGGAAGAGACATATTGTACTTCGCTTACTTCCGCGGATTGAAGTTGGGGGACGTCCACCTCAAACCGAGCAACATTCAACTAGAAGGATTCACCAGGCATAAGGTCGCAGTGAATGGAACAATCACCCTGAAGTCGTCTTGGGAGAAGGAAGTGCGACCCCTCGAACGGAGGACATCGACTTCCTCGTCATTGACCTCGTCTCTCCATCAATGCAATTTTGGGCTTGCCCTTTCAAACAAAATTCCAGATGGTCGCATCAATGGCTCACCAAATGGTGAAATTCCCTACAGACAATAGGACCGGGATGTTGTTGAACAATTTGGCGAGCACTTTGGAATACATTTACAAGGAAAAGAAGTGCAAAGAAAAAGTTACGATCACCCTGCCAGAAGGGAAAGTGGTCGAAGTGAGTAGATCGACCAAGAGAACCCGAGAATCAGAATAAGAGATTCTCCCCGCACTCCCCGAACCAACCTAAGCCTAGCAGCCAAGGCGAGCTGGGAACGCCATCTTGTCTGAAAAGGAGAAACGAGCACCAACATGCTTAACGTGCCCACACCTATAGATACCGACCAAACACTTATCAACTCCAACACTGCTACAAAAATACCAACAATGTAGAGCCTGGACACCAGAGACCAGTCGGTTATCAAGCCACACGAGGTTTTGGAGGAAATTATAATCAACCTCGACTTTCCCGAGCAAAAGGTCAAGGTTGGGAAAAAAAATACCTAAAGAAGAGCGAATAACAATCGTCAAACTTTTAAAGGAAATCTTGGATGTGTTCGCCTGGCGAGTCGAGGACATGGAAGGCATCAACGAGGACGTTGTTGTGCACAAACTGAGCATTAACCCCAACTTCATTCCTATACAACAAAAGGCTGGAATCTTATCCTTGGAGAAATAAGCGGCGATCAAGGAGGAAGTATCCAAGCTACCAGCTGGTAGATTCGATTGCCGAGCACAAGATTTTGAGCTTCGCAGATGTTTACTCAGGATACCATCAGATCAGAATGTGGCTCGCCGACCAAATACACACAGCCTTTTGAGCAGCAGAAGGATTGTATTGCTACACTATGATGCCCTTCGGGCTAAAGAACACGGTGGCCACTTATCAAAGGATGGTGAACAACGTGTTCGACAACCAACTGGGAAGAAACGTAGAGGCGTACATAGACGACATGGTCATTAAAACCAAGCACTCCAACCATGTCGAATACTTAAAAGAAACATTTGCTAACCTAAGAAAAAATGAGATGAAGTTGAACCCAGTTAAATGTGCATTTGGAGTGATCGTGGGGAAATTTATCGGTTACATGATCAACGAAAGAGAAATCGAGGTCAATCCGAAAAAAAAATACAAGCTTTGGTGAGCATGGAGCCTCCGAAGACAATCAAGCACGTTCAACAACTTAAAAGTCACATTACGGCCCTTAGTTGCTTCATAGCCAAGTCGACAAAGAAAAGCTTACCCTTCTTCAAAACGTTGAAGGGAGGCAATAAGTTCGAATGGAATGACAATTGTACCAAGGCTTTCGAAGAGCTTAAAGAATATCTCGATCGACCACCACTCCTTAGTATCCCGGTCGCTGAAGAAAAATTGTACATGTATTTGGCAGCCTCAAACTCAGCAATTGCCACAGCCCTAATCAAAGAGGAAGACAAGCCACAAAAGCCGATCTACTATATATGTCTCTCATGCTCTAACAGAGGTAGAAGGAAGATACTTGGAAATTGAAAAGTTGGTCCTTGCCCTAGTGATTGCTGCTCGAAAGTTAAAAGCTTACTTCCAAGAACACTCAATAGTGGTGTACACCGACTTTCCTCTAAGAATCGACTACGAACCGAGGAAAGCAATCCGAGCACAAGTACTGACAGACTTCATCGTTGAACTTCATTCACCAATAAAGAGTCCGACCAGGAGCAAAGTGTTGCAGAGATCAACCTTGGGACCACAGAGGCAAGTATATGTAGCGTACACAAGAAGACCAGGACTCCTCGACATTGGACTTTGTTTATGGATGGGTCCGCGGGGACAACCAGAAGTGGGGCAGGGCTCTCGTTGCTCGTTCCAGAAGGAGGAGAATTGAGAATGGCCTTGAGATTTGAATTCAAAGCTTCAAACAATCAAGCCGAATACGAAACACTAATTGCAAGGGTTAAGCTTGCACAAAAGCTCGGGGCCGAAGACATAGTAATTTATTGCGACTTCCAGTTGGTGGTTAAGCAAGTTTTGGGAGAATATGGAGCCAATCATCCAATTTTAGCCAAGTATCAGAAACTAGCACAAGGGCTGTTGAGAAAGTTCAAATACTAGGAGTTGGAACAAATTTTGAGGGAAGGTAACACCCGAGATGACTACTTATCAAAAATCACCTCCTCGGAGGATGGAGAAGTACCAACGAAGGTCAAGCTTTTGTTCCTTCGGACCACCCCCGCAATAGACCAGAAGAAGATAATGACCATCCAGCAAACCTCTAAATGTTGGATAGATGATATAAAAGAATATATCGAGCACGACACCCTACCTGAAGTAAAAAAAAAACGGCACAAATGGTTAGAAATCGAGCATGCAAATACTCGGTCATAGGAGGAATGTTATACAAGAGGTCTAATGTCTAGCCTCTTCTTCGATGCATAAGGCCGAAAATGGTGGAAATCATGCTAGTAGAGGTGCATGAAGGGGAATGTGGGGGACACCCAGGGGTGAGGACATTGGCTAACAAGATGAATTTCCACGGCTATTACTGGCCGAGCATGAGAAGAGACGCGATAGAATACGTGAAAAAATACGATAAGTGCCAAAAGTTTGTAGACATTTCTCGACTTCCTTCAGTGCCACAAACGCCAGTGGTCGCAGCTTGGCTATTCGACATGTGGTGGGTAGATCTTATCGATCCATTTCCCAAAGCCAAACGAGTACGCCATAGTAGTAGTGGATTACTTCACCAAATGGATAGAGGCAAAGCCACTCGCCAGCATCACCGAGGACCAAATAGTCAACTTTGCATACTAACATATCTTCTGTCGCTTTAGACTTTCTCGGATGATCATATTCGACCATGGCACTTAATTTTCAAAGAAGTTCACGGCGAGCTATGAAAGGCTAAAGATGAAATACAAAATGGCCAGGTAGAGGCGGGAAACAAGATAATCTTGCACGCCTTGAAAAGAAACTTGGATGAACAGAAGGGAAACTGGTTGGAACAACTAACGATCGTCCTTTGGGGAATTAGAACCTCAGTGTGAGGATCCACCGACGAAACCCCCTTCGCACTGACCTTCTTCAACGAAGAACAAAATGAAACATCGAGGCTGCTCGACCTTGATAACTTGGAAAAGAAAAGACTGGAAGCTCGACTAAGAATGATCAATTACAAGAAGCTCACCAAAATCTACCATGATAAGAAAGTTAGACCAAGGACTTTCTCGATTGGTGATTGGGTCCTAAGAAAGATAGAGGGCACGTGTAAAAAGTTGGGAAGAAACAAGCTCTCCCCAAACTGGAAGGGCCATTCAAAGTCACCAATATTATTCGAGAAAGAACTTACCAACTAGGAGAACCGGATGGCACACCCCTAAAAAACCCTTGGCACGCCGACCACCTCGAACCATACTATAAATGATATAATCTTCCTTGTAAATTTTCAATGATTAATGAGAAATATTTCGTCTTCATTTCGAGCATAATTTGTAGAATGCCTCATCTTTGTACAGAGGTGGGGATCAAGGGCCTCATCCTCGATACGCGAGGAAGGTCATAATGAAGAAAGAGCCTAAGTGCTCACCCCATCCTCGATATGGAGGTAAGGATAAAGGGATCTTATCCTTAGTACACGAGGAAGGTCGCAATGAACAAAGAACTTAAGTGTTCACCGCATCCTCGATACGGAGGTGTGGATCAAGGGCCTCATCCTCAGTACACGAGGAAGGTCGCAATAAACAAAGAGCCTACGTGCTCACCTTATCCTCGATACGGATGTGGGGATCAAGGGCCTCATCCCCAGTACACGAGGAAGATCACAATGAACAAAGAGCCTAAGTTCTCACCCTATCCTCGATACGAACGTAGGGATCAATGGCCTCATCCTCGGTACACGAGGAAGGTCGCAATAAAGAAGAGCTTAAGTGCTCACCCCATCCTCGATACGAAGGTGGGGATCTAGAGCCTCATCTTTGTGTGTTCGCAATAAACAAGAGCCCAAGTATTCTTATAATCCTCGACTTGGAAGAGAGGATCAAGAAAGTCAAAGTATAAAGATGAGACAATAAGCAAAACGAACAACATAAAGAAAAATAGTAGCTCGAAATCGAGAATCACTAATTATTGCTGAAAAGACGAATAAAAATTGTTTGGAGACACCACCAATTAACAAATATACAACAACAAATACGAATTGTTTTGAAATCACCGGCACACATGCCCAACAAACTTGACGTAGCGAGTGGAGCATCATAACACTGGTTGCGGAGCCGGGGAGTCTTGGACCTCGACAACAGGAGCAGCCTTAGCCTCAGAGGGGAGAGCTCGCTCTTTGGCAGCTTGAATGTCATCGACAAGTTGGTCCCTATTCGACTACTCACCTAGAAAATCCCTCATTCGTAGCTCAGGGTCAAAAGGGACCTCTTCAATTTCCTGGCCAGCCGCAATTAAGGACACCACATTCTGGTCCAAGGGTGTGGGGGGAACCCACTCTCCGTGACCCATGATATGGTCCTGCTCGTGGTCAACTTTAAGCTCCTCATCCTGGTAAGGAACCATCCCATGTCCCTGCCGAGTAAACTCCCCCGCAAAAGGACGTGACGAATACCGTGAGAATAGTATGGAATAAGTTCATCGGTAAATTCATCACTGGACTTAAACTCCCCCGCTATTGATCAGTGTAAGTCCATTGATCAGTGTAAAATTCGTCCCTCTCACCTTGCACGACATCTTTGACCTACTCGACCTTCACAACCCTCATCTCGGCTTTTACTGCCCTCTGTTCCAAAACACCGACTTGGTCTGACAATTTGTTCCGTTGAGCTTTGATCTCATCGAGAAGCTTCAAACCCTGGTCTAGGTCGGACATCTTTCGGGTGTGATCCCCCTCCAAAGATTCCAACTTGGCCTTCAAAACGTTTTTTTCTTCCTCATCTTGTCGAGCTTCTCTTCGGATCCTCTTCTCACTATTCGAGCTACGACCAAGACGAGTAAAGAGACTTAACCACGGTGCAAGCGTGGCAAAAGAACAAAACAAATACATAAACATCAAATCAACGCGCAAAATATGAGGGAAAATAGATAAAAGAAATAAATAATCAAACACTCACCTCGCCAATTATCAGCCTAAGAGTTGTGCCGAGCTCAAAGAATTCATCACACCGAACAAATCCTTCGGTGCAGCCTTAGACACAACCCTCTGACCGATTACAGTAGTGATATCATCTCAACAAGTGAAATCTATGTTACCAAGAAGAGGGTCGTCGGCAATAGCATTGGCAATCTCAATGGCGGAATCTTTGGGGGCCGGGAGGGTAAAATCATCCACGACACCCCAATCTCCTCGTAAGATGGACACGACTCAGCTTCATCAACCGCCTTACCTTTTTTGGGAGAGGGGGTAGCTCGGGACCCTCCACCTCATTCTCGTCCTTCTCATTGACCAGAACCAATTTCCTTGATTTCCTCTTATACGAGGACCTCGGTCGAGGAGGAGAGTCATTAGCAAGGATAGAAATGATAGCCAGTGACTTCACGGCCCCGGTGGTCAGTGATTTCGAATGAGAGACAATGACCTGGGAAACACCACCTGAGCAAGCAGCCCTAGAAGAAGCTGGGGTAGCCTTGGTGACCTATGCTGCAGGATCCCCAGTACCCTCAGCTAGGGGTTGAGTAGGCAGACAGGAGCCACTTGTAATGTTTGAGGCAGCAACCCGGAGGGTACCCCGGCGAGCAATGCTCGATGACTTTCGGCTGTTGGTAAGATTCATCAGAGCATCGAGATTCTTTATGGTTGAAGAAAAAAACACGAGACGGTCAAAAATCCACAACACATAATAAAGAGAAGAAAAGAACAAAACAAACCAAGTAAAGTGAGATATTCACGGTTATCAGGACACGACTCCTCGTCGCCCGAGTCCTTGCAAGCTGGACAGTCCTTCCTAAACACAAGGTCTCTATGGACCAACCACCCCGGGTAAGTGTCAACCACAGACATGGTACTTCGAGAGCGAACACCTTAAATTTATTTGGTCGATATTCTGACCAATCTCAACAACTCCTCATCCCCTGGGTCGAGCTCGAAGAAAACACCACGAGATTCTCCCCCTGAACATCTAAATAATCATCCACGACTACCTTGGCTTTCTTCTCGTAATCACTCAAAGAAGAAACCGGGGGTAGAGACTTCACAGATTCAACAGAGGCATGGGGAACGGGAAAATTCCACCCTTGTCTAGACTCTACGACTAACGTTTTATCAGCCCAATGCCCCGTCTTACTTGGAAGCTTAACAAACAAATTGATTCCGTTATTATGATGTTTACACTGCAAGTACCCTAAAGACATGCTGACGCTGAAGTATGTATTGAACAAAGGAAGAGTTGGCTCAAAACCGAGCACCCGGAGACAAGCAGCAAAGCTAACTAAATACCTCACCAGGTTGAGGGAGAGGTCTAAAGGGTGAGCTCTTGCTTCTTCAAGAAGCTCACAAATGAGAGGGTCTAAGGGCAGACGAAGGCTGACGTAAAAAAAGGTCGCATAAAAACCCACTCGGCCCTGGAGGTTCCTTAGCTCAGGCGCATACCCCCGATAATCAGTCAGGCTATGATTGTATTGGGCGGCCCATATATCCACATCCTCTGGGTTTATTTGATTCCTCCAACCCCTCAAAAACCTGCCGCCAGGCTTACCTACCTCTCCATCTGGCCTTCGTCAATTTTAGCTTTACCTGTGTGAGCCTTCTTGCTCGTCTTGCTCGAGCTATCTTCAACCTCAAGAGCCGAGGGCGAACCAATAGCTTTCCTCTTTTTCTTTGCCGACTCTTTATTCTTAACCATCATCCTCAAGGCTGCTACCTCGCTGAAAAATAAATGATACAAGTCAAAATAAGCCTGAGCCTTGGTCGAACAAATGTATATGTACAAGCCTACCGGTTTGTCCTCGGCCTAGTGTAACTCATCTCTAATGAGAGACAGGCCTTCTAAATCATAACCAGCAGCAAGCAACAGCTCTTTTGCCTCACTAGGAAGAATTATCTTCCAATTACCATTAGTCTGTTTATATACCCTAGAAAAGGTAGGTGGCCGAGCATAGACTGGGTGGGGGTCTATACGTTTGGTCCTCATGACCAGATGAAACACAAGAGGAGAAACAACATTTACCAAAGAAGACGACGAGGCCGAGGAAGGAGACTTATAGACTATGTTTGACGAGGATTGGTCAGGAGTACGGAACGAAGGCCTAGATTCTGAACTCATAAACTCGCCCCAAAAATTAACTAAGTATGAAAAACAGGAAGAAGGGTAATACCTGCAAACGACAAAGTCTTGAAAAGAAGAAAGACAAAGAAGGAAGAATCGAAGACCTGAAAAGCAACGGTCGCCAAAGTTAGTATGAAAATACAGAATCCGGCGACAACCCCATCAGAAAAGAGAACGAACCTAAAACTCACCAAAAACGTACCCAGAAAACACAAATGTGTGGACAAAATGATAGAGCAAAAGAAGGCAAACATGCAACACCAATTTAGAAGGGAAAACCACAGCTGAAAAGAACCAAACGGCGAACCCGACGGCGGAAAGAAAAATCGGCTCTGAATCATCTTTAGGAGGGAAAATTTGAAATTTGCTTAAACGTGAAGAGGAAGCCGAAGGGTTTTGGTTTTATACGACCTAGGAACGATGGGTCGACCCATCTCAAAAACACGTGGACCCTGTTTGACCACTGACCTCTCGACACATGTCGATCACCAATAGAAGCGAAGTTGTTATGTGATAAAAGAGACGGTGCCAAAATCACGTATACCAATTGATTATACAGCTCACGTCGGTTCGATAACTGTGATATTAATGAGACACAACCTTAAACAATGCACCAGTTCCCCATGCAGCTGACCATGAACCCGGAGGCTTCACCAAAACCATTTTCGTTCTAGACATCGATCGAGCGTTAATCGAGTTGCACTCTTAGGAGATCAAAAGGCATAGCGCAATGATCAAAACGAGGATAACCAACACAAACTTTCCAACCTAAGGATAAATCCTCGCACTTGGAAAGTCGGGGGCTATTGAAGGGACCCGACCTAAAACCTCATACGAGGATGAACACGTGGACGCTAGCATGACCTCGAGGGGCCCACATTCCGACAACGAATCACATAGCAAAGCCGACCATCTACTAAGATAGGCGATCACGGGAGAGCGGGCTAAGAGTCTTTGATACCCAAGGATAAGGTCGAGCACCGAGCATGGTCGACCATGCGATTTAGGAGCATTGATGTTCGACAAGCAAACTCCTCGACACCGATCCAAACGTCAGCTTTATACTACGCCAAGCTAGGTGTCACCACCCAATTGGAAGGACGCGAGCGTGTTTTGTTCCAGCCGCAATCCATTACACCAATCCATTTTCTGAAACAAAAAGTGCAAGGGACAGAGTACGGAACCAATGAACAGTAGTCAGCTATCCGACCAACAGTAGGTTGGTCTCCACGTCCAAACAACCTACATAGGCTTGGTAACCAAACCAAGGGCTATAAATAATGCCCTTCGCCACCTTCTACAGGTTATGCTCTCACTCACACTCTCAAGCACACAACTCACCATCTCAATACAAATTATCACTGGAAGCTCAAGGGAACGTCTGGTTCTGGCATATTCAACCCTGTTACTGACTCTCACACCGGAGGGTTTTAGCTGGGACAACCTCTCAGCTCTCTAACAGTACTTTCTCTCTTAGGTCACGATCATAACAAGGAGCCCAAGAGACCAATCTGATTCCCACTCCAGTTTCATTCATAGAAGAGCACAAACCCAGATATCCAGTTCATCTTACACATCAGCTCTAGTCCATCACGTAGACTTCTAGCTCAATCACCCTACTTTGTGACGTGATCAAAGTTGAGACAAGAACTATCAATACGAATTGAACATGATTAAAAGGCCACTTTCAAGTTCCTCACAATATGGGTAGTAAATTTTCAAAGTTATTTTCAATTTTCAATAAAATTTGGGTGTCATCTATTTAGATTTTAGAATACTGAAATAATTATATGGCATTGCATGGAACCCATGTATTTTAACTACTCCAATAAATCAATTTTCTCTTTATTCAATTCTTTTCTTATGTTTTGATTTAAACATTACAAAACTATGAAAAAATTCACGAGCTATAACACGAACCATCTATTTAAGAGTAGGTCTCCTGTAGGCCAATCTTACGGATCTCAATTCGTAAGACGGAGCTTCACTCTCTCACAACTCAACCCACCAACACAAGGTGGGTCGGGTAAGGAGGATCCGTCTTACAAAAAATATTCGTAAAACCGCCTTACCTAAATTTTTGCCGCTATTTGAAAATAGGCCAAAAATGGGTAAGGTAAAAACTTAGGAAAGACGGTTTTACATGTATTTTATGTAAGACAGATCCACTTGACCTTATCCATCGTGTGTTGGTGGGTTGAATTGCAAGAGAGTGTGCTCTGTCTTACGAATTAAGATCCGTAAGCCGGTCTTACTGGAGACTTATGCAAGACCGCTCCAAGTAATATAGGTCGTGTATGGTTTGCTAGAATGAAATATTTAATGGGACTTCATTCCCAAGCATGTTAATTGGAATGAGAATGAAAGTTGAAACCGGTCAACGTGCATTTTTGGTTCCCACGAAATGAAATTATTTTTTTCATTTTGGTACGTAGGAACATTTGATAAGAATGTATGAAATGCTTAATTAATACTAACTTATAACTTTGTTCAATAAAATTTTAGGTTTAAATAATTATTTGGTCATTCGACTTGCTTCGAATTTTTTGTTTGGTCCTACAGTTTTTTAAAAATAGATTGGTTCTACATGTTGCCTTTTGTTGTTAGATTCCCCCCTCTCTCCGTTAATGTTATATATATATATATTTATATATATATATATATATAGGAAACAGGGACGGCACCCTGCAAAATATTATTAATAAGGAAAAGAAATACAAACACGAGGGGGACAAACCAGCCTAACCTCAAACAAATGAGAGTACAAAAAGATGTGCCTAAGCGAACTAGGAAAAGGCAACTAAGTCCTATAACTATGAATACCCGAGTCATCAAAAGCCAACGCATGTCTAACAGTAATTGGAAGGTCCGCATAAGCCGCAAAAACAATCTGCCTCTCATGATTATGAGCAATCTCTGCCAACTGATCTGCTACCCTGTTCTGCTCTCGAAATACATGGTGTAAAGGAAAGTTTCCTAGAAACGCCCGACAATCTCTGAGTAAGTAAACATATCTCCAAGGCTCTTTATAACCCTTAACCAGAACATTAACTGCCGTTAAAGAATCAGACTCCACAACCACACTGTCTAACATATACAACCGACAAAGCTGAAGGCCCTCCTTAATGTTATATTTGCCATCTAATTTTGCTTGGAAAAGTCCAATGTACCCCTACTTGTGTTAAATGAAGGGCAAAATGGTCTTGAAATTGATTTGTCTATTTGTCTCTGTCTCTTCCTTCGGGAAAGTCTTTGTGGGTGGTCAACCCACTCCATCTTCTTCCACCATTGTCTTCATCCCACACATTATCCCCAATTTGTACAGTTTTGGAAGAGAGAGTTTGTTTGAGAGAGAGGGAGAGAGGGGGGGAGAGAGAGGAAGAGGGATCCATCGACAATGACGACCCGTTTAAAGATCCATCCTATCTTCTTCCATCATTGTCTTCATCCCCCACATTATCCCCAATATGTACAGCTTTGGAATAGAGAATCTGCTTGAGAGAGAGGGAGAGAGGGGAGAGAGAGAGAGAGATCCATCGACAATGACGACCCGTTTCAAGAAGAACATGAAGAAGAGAGGTCACGTCAGCGTTGGCCACGGTCGTATCGGCAAGCACATGAAGCATCCTGGAGGTCGCGGTAACGCCAGAGGAATGCACCACCACCAGTGGTCGACAAGCTCTGGTCTTTCCTGCCTCAAGACGTCAAGGACAAGGCTACCCCCGATAAGGCTCCGGTGGTTGACGTCACTTAGTTTGGGCACTTCAAGGTTCTTGCGTGTTGCCCAACTCTTAGCCAATCGTTGTGAAGGCCAAACTCGTATCGATGATTGCAGAAAAGAAGATTAAGAAGGCTGGCGGCGCCGTCCCCCTTAGCTTAGGTTTGAAGTTATTAATTTTATTAATTGTTAGTGATTTCGAAATTTTTGAACTAGATCTGTTTGGACCAATTGAAGTAGTTGGTTTTTATTATATATGTTACATTTTCATGGGCCAATTACCAGCATTTTTGAAGACTTGGCAAATTAGTAATTATGGGAGGTTGTATTCTGGGTTTGGCCAGGGCAGGCGTTCTTGAAGCTCTTGTTATTGTCACTCTATTTGAGGTTGGTCATTTTCGTAATTATATGATAATTCAGTATCTTTTCCTGTCCAATTTCACATTTCTAGGCAAAGAACCCAGTTTCTATATGTAAGAAACAACCGTTATACATGGAAGACTCAATGAAGGTAAGGACACTTATGTTAAGGGAGAAAAAGGTACTTTGGTCATTTTCAGGAAAAAAAAACTTGACGGCAAATATACCATTAACGAGGAGAGGGGGGATCTAACAACAAAAAGCAACATGAAGGACCAAATTATTTTTAAAAAAAATTAGGACCAAACAAAAAATTAGAAGCAAGTCGAAGGACAAAATAATTATTTAAACCAAAATTTTATAAAGAGAAAATTCCAGAAAACTCTCTTGAACTATTTTTGGATTATCCAATTATACCCCTAAACTTGTAAGCCTACCTCTAAACCCCTTAAACTATCAGACTTAGAAATTGTACCCCCAATTTGTTAGGGTCTTGTTAAAGATTTGAATTTCTGGCATCGGTTGCAACATCATTGGGAATTTTATTTCAAAAGCACCCTTGTATTTATATAAATACCTTTATAGAGAAAAAAAAACTAAACACATCTAAGAGGGTAAAACTTAAACACCTTAAAAGAGAGCAAAAGTTTAAGATTGTAATTTTGATTGTTTGTACCTCTTCTAAAATGAACTAAAATTTTATTTTCGTTTAGAAATGGAACTAATTTAAGTTATATTTTTGGGGATAAACCAAAAAGAAAAGCGAAGGATATAGTATATGGTGGGGCTATTTGGACCCCCAAAAATTCAAACTTCCTATTTTACACATCCCCTCTAACTATACTCCCCCTTCCATAATTTATCCTTGTTTCTCCCTCCCTTGGTTCCCTCTCCCCCCACCCAACCCACTCCAACATATCCCTTCTTCAACACAACGCCTCTCTTTATAATATTACCTCGCCCTTCAACATAAAGCAAGGCAACATCAAGAACAACACCAAAAAAAAAAAAAGACATGGCATTTGAGAGATCTCTCTCCATATCCCTCTTTTTTTTTCTTTTCTTCTTCTAGCCATTACTAGAGTAATTTTATTTATTTTTTATTTATAGTGTTTAGACCTAATTGGCCGAACAATATAGTGTTGTTCAGCTAGCCCTAGCCGAATAAGACTAAATTATTCGGCCAACCATGACCGAACATTGTACATAAAATAAAAAATTACCCAATGCTGTTTGGCTAGCCCTAACCGAGCAACACTGTGTTGTTCGGGCATTGAGGGTCGAGGATTAGAAATCAAATTGTTTTATTGCTTCAAGCGTGGAGTCTTATATGGGGAAGAAACTAGCTCGAGTTGGGCCGGCATATGCCGGAGCTGGAGAAAGATGAAGACCAAACCTGGGATGGGAATGTTTGGGCAGAGATGTAGGATTGTGATTGAAAAAGGAGCGAAGACGGAGACGAAGATGAAGATGCAGACGAAGACGAGACCGAAAGGGGAGTACTGGGTAGGGGAGAGGGACTAGAACGGGAAGGGGATGAGGGAGTAGTGGGCAGGGGAGAATGAATAAGTGTAAAATTCTGACCGGTCCCTTTTAATTTCCAAAGTTTTTAACCCCAAAAGTCCATCGTTCTTTTTTTTCAACCGCAAAAGACCACTTTTTGAAATATTGTTCTGAAAATGTCATTGTCTCCTTCAATAGCTCCGACAACACACTTTGGATTCAGAAATCACTATTGTTGTGCAACGAAACGGGGATCGAGGGGGCAGCGCCCCTTCGTGGGGGTTTGAGGGCAACGCCCCCGAAATGTAAACGGTTTCTTTGATTCATTATGTACGAAACTATAATGAATCTATGCTATGTTGAATGATTTTTCAATAGGACGCAGACGGAGGAGGAGGGGGAAGAAAAAGGTGAAGGACATGATCTGGTTCATTATCATTTTGTATCGCAGTACAAAAATGGATTAATAATATTTTATGTATCGCGGTACATAAAAGTTGATACTACAGTGCAACTTAGATTAATTATATGTATCGCGGTTCAAAAATTAATGCAATAAAATTGATGAACCGTGGTGCAATTAGACTAGGTAGTTAAACTATTGAATCGCGGTGCAAAACTTAATGTAATAAAATTGATGAACCGTGGTGCAATTAGACTAGGCAGTTGAACTATTGAACCGTTGTGCAAAATGAATGCAATAAAATTGATAAATCGCAGTGCAAAACAATGATGTTCGTAGCATGCCTACGGTTCATTAAGGGTATCGAAGTTATTTTGCTACAAAAAGTAATTTTTTCCGGTTAAAAAAAGAAGAGGTTACTTTAGCGATTAGCAATTTTAAAAAGTAGATCAACCCGTAATTTTTTCAAGGAATAAAGGACGATATAGGATGGAAGGGGGTATAATTAGACGAGTGGATTGGTAAAACAGGAAGTTTGGGTTTTGAGGCTATTATAATTTTACTTGTTTTAGAATGTATAATCCCTTGGTTCTTGAGCTTTTACAAATATTTCTCACCCAAATTGGGGCAGAAAAGAAAAAAAGTTAAAAGACGTGAAATTTCAGCACACAAATTTAGAAAATAAAAAATTTAGTTTTGAAAATGGGACGCTAGCGGAATTGTTAGAAGAATTATATGTATACTAATACTAAATTGTGAAAAGGTAAAAGCATAGTAATCAAAATTGAATGGAACATCAAACGGAAAAGTTTCCCGTTCACGTTCACGGTTGATCACTAGTTCAATCCATTGTAGCCATAATATTTTGTTGGGATACATCATACATGTACGTAGGTTTTGCTCACCTCTAACATCACTGTAGCTAAATCCCAATTTCTTCGACGAATTATCGACATTTTGGGAATCAAGCAACTAAAATAGAAAAAATAATGAACAACTCTTAAGTGCCACTGATTTGGCGCTAACTCAAGAAGCACACTTTCAGTACCCACATTTTCAAAACTAATTAAAAACTTAAATTTATTTCAAAACTTAGATCATGAATAATAAGAAATTAAGGAACAAAAAAGAAAAGAAGAAGAAGAAGAAGAAGAAGAAGAAGAAGAAGAAGAAGAAGAAGAAGGAGAAGGAGAAGAAGAAGAAGAAGAAGAAGAAGGAGAAGAAAATCTATGCACAAGCGGAGGGCTTCATTTTGCCCTTGAAGATTGCTTTAGCATTAGCACAGGCAGATCTAAATGGTCCGGTTCCAGAGTGCATAGCTTTGGGGCCAGGCACATTGATGTTTGTTACTAGGCTGAGATCAATGTCAACCAACTCCACCCCTTCACAAGGTACTATATCACTACAATTCAAAGCCACCGCAGCTGGTGTGATCGTGGTTCCTCTTATGTTCTTGAAGTGAACGTCGCTGATCTTCACTTTCGATCCCTATCCCAAAATATTCATTCAAAAACTCAAGTTCGAAAAAAGGGAAAGATATGCTCATTTAAATATGAATACTCATTACTCAGTTTAGAAGAAATAAGAAATTTTACCCCTTTCCTGCCCTTGGAGGCATAATTCTGGTCAATGATAATTGGATTCATAACTCCATTCATGACAATGTCTTCGAAAATTATGCCAGAAGCCTCTAGCACTGGTGACTCCCGGTAGGTCTTGATTCTTGCACCATTTGTGGTGCCGGTCAATGTACAGTTGGTCACTCTCACTCCTTTCACACTCAGCTCCTTGCTGCGCTTGCCAAGGCTACCAATGCTGTGACATATATAAAAGCATAAGAGGACATAAATATCACAAAAAAAGATATTGTTCGTACTGAATAAATAAATCATGGACAGTGTATATATATGTGTCCACATATATATAAGACATGCCACTCGATCCCAATACCTAATTCCATGTCCAGGGCCGCATGTGATCCTGGAGATTGCAATATTGTTGTTGCTATCACCAATGGAAATGCAATCATCACCAGTACCAACGACAATGTCAGTGACGTTCACATCTGTAGAGCCGCTGATATGAATGCCATCGGTGTTTGGGCTATCTCCTGGTGCAGATATGTTGAGGTTCGTGACACTAAAAGTCGAGCAATCAGAAATTTTCATGTGGAATCCCATGCTATTTATGAAATTAATATCGCTGATTGCAGAATTGTTTGCGCCTTGAAATACAAGAGACTGCAAATGACCAAATAAATAAATGAGCTCTTTGTCACAATCTGAATTCATGCTTGATGATTATTATTTCTTTGTAAATTAATCAGAATTTATAAATGGTTTAAAACTTACATTAGGAAGCATTACTTTGGATCCTGGTCCTGCGTCGTTATACTTCCAGGCAGCCTCTCCTTGGCCATTAAGGGTTCCTGGACCTTTAATTATGACACTATCAACATGTTGAACGGTGATCCAGTTGCCACTTGCATAAGCAGATATATCGGGCTTGGCCAATAAGGTTCCCTGTAGTTCAACTGTTATTGGCTTCGGGGCAGTGCAGGGTCCGGAAAGGATCAGCTCATTTGTCATATAAGTCCCCTTGGGAATAAGAAGTTTTGCCGGTGCGCCAGTTGAGTCGCAAGCAGCACGCCAAGCTCGGATTATTGGCTGCATGCACCAATATTGTACATATTACGTACATTATTAATTTTTCACAAGAATTAAATTGATTTCAAATCAACGTTATACACACACACACTTACAAGAGTGCTGTCGATTTTTCCACCAGGGTTAGCCTCATACTTTGTCACATCAAAAACTGCAACACCAGTACTGTCAAGAAGGACACGACGAGTAACGGCTTCGGCCCCAAGTGAGAACAAAGCTAAACCCAAGATTAACACAGCTTTGATCTCGAGGGCCATGTTTTGTGGCCTGGAACTCTGTATTACAGTTTTTTCTGGAGGAAAATTAAAGAGATGCTTCAAAGAATAAGGCCAAGCTTTTTTATTTATTTTTTATATTTTATATTTTATATTTTTTTAAGAATTGATATGAAGAAACTGTGATTCCTTGGGTTCATTTATAGGTAATTCTTGTTGGAATTTCCTCAACTTTTGCCGATTTTCCCGTTCAACGGAGAGAAAATGATCAGATCAGCCTTTTCAGGCTTCCGACTGAGCTACATTTTTGCTGTGCTTCTTGTTTAATTCCTTGCCACCCCATATAAAGTGGTGATATCCAGTACCACTATTTTGTGCTTTTGTATATACCACTAATTAGACCATAACAGCTATCTTGGAGGGGTTTAACGCCCATTAGTTAATACTAGAACACGTGTTCGTGCCACGGTGTCGGTATGAGATCAGTTTAATGAATAATCGAGATAAACAAAACTTATAATTGACGGAGTAATTCAAATAAAACCCACAATAGAAGGTTTTATATGTAATTGTATAGGGGTAATTCAAACATAACTCATAACTGAAGGGTTTATTTGTAACTCACATACTTTAATACTTATCAATCAATCTGGACCGTCAGTTGTGTTTAACACAATTCGATCAGGACCACCAGTTAGACACTGAGCTCTTTTATAATATAGACTAGTATATGTGCCCGTACCATAGACACGATATCGCTATAGGATTAGTTCAATCTCATAACTGACAGGGTAATTCAAACAAAATCCACAACTGAAGATTTTATATGTAATTATAGATGGGTAATTCAAATATAACTCATAACTCAGAGGTTTATTTGAAACTCACATACTTATGAATCAATCTGGATCATCAGTTGTGTTTAACACAATTCGATCAAGGCTGTCAATTAGACCCTAATCTCTTTTATAATATAGATGTTGAGAAGAAAAATAACATGACTGTCCAAGGGGATGTAAGTAAAGATAGGGCTTTAGGACTCTAAAATCATATAAGAAATTGTGTGCCAGTCACTTTCAAAAGTTTTCAATCGCTTCAGTCTCGTGTTTTTTTTCAACAAGAAAAAGACATTTTTGGAGGGCAAAAAGACTATGATACCCTTAATAACTCTGGGGCGCGCTACGAAAATGCATCGCGGTACATCGATTTTTGCACTGTGATGAATCAATTTAAATGAAATCAATTTTAATTACAAAATTCAATTTTTGCACCGCGATGAAACAATTTTTGCATCGCAATACATAAATTTTAATTACTTAATCCAATTTGCATCGCGCTACACCAACATTTGTGTACCGTGATGCATCAATTCAAGCAACCAATTAATGCATTGCGATGCAAGCTGGGTTCGAATGCTTCTCCTCTTCCTTCTTCCTCCACCTCCTCCTTTATCGTAAGTCATCGTTTTCATCCTCTGCATTCGTCCTCACTAAAAATCATCTAATTTAGCTCAGATTCATTACATTATCTTAATTAATGGTTCAGATAAATCATTTACCTTTCGGAACAATATTTTTAAAAAAAAATTATAGGTTGATCCCCATTTAGTTGCGCAACAATGATAATTTTCTAATATAATACTCTCTACTTCCCTAAATTATCGTCCTACTTTCCTTTTTCGTCTGTCCCAAAATAATTGTCCACTTTGAAACTTACTTTTTTATAACATCACTTTTACCACTTTACCCTTACTTTTTCACCTTACTTTAATTATGAGCCACATACACATGGGTTTTAAAGGAAACTACACATTAAACTAATATTAATAATCCAGTCAAATAGGTTTTTTTAAACGGTGCGTCGGGTCAACCAGTACAATAAATTAGGGACGGAGGGAGTATGTTTTTCGTAGCTATTGAAGGAGAGAATGACATTTTCAGAACAATATTTCAAAAAATAACTTTTGCGGTTGAAAAAAATAACAGTGGACTGGAGGGGTTACAAACTTTGGAAAATGGATCGACCTAAATTTCACCCAAAATAATAATATTGTTCCCTCTGTTTTCAAATATCATTCTTTTTTACTCGGCACACTATTTAAGAAAAAATAATTGGTTGTATTATAAATATCAATGAAATATGTGGTTTTCTTTAATTCCCTTTAACATGTGGCCATAATTAAAGTAGATAAAACAAGTAAGGGTGAAGTGATAAAAGTGTTTTCCTAAAAGATAAAATTTTGAAAGAAAACAATTATTTTAGAACGGACGAAAAATGAAAGAATGACGATAATTTGAAAACGGAGGGAGTACTACTTATTATAATTTTTTTTAGGAAAAATAGTCAATTTTGCCACTGTATTTTCAGCTATCATCACATTTTGTCATTGTACTATCTTTTGAGTAAGTCATCGTACTTTGAAGTATACATGTAATTTTACCATTTTACCTAACTTCCATCCAAAATCTAATTTAGGTCATAACATGACGATAAACCTAACATAATGACATGTAACATTAGGGGCCAAAATCTAATTTTTATGTTCTACCAAAAACAATATACTTTATTCTCATCCCCTCTCCCTCTCAGTAGTATTACCGTAACAAGCAAAGAAGATGAAATGCTGATATATTTTAGAGCAGCTCGAGACTCAGGCTTTAACTTTTTACATGGGTAATATTTTTTGAGAAATTTTTTTGTTTGTTAAAAACTAAACTCACGAAGCTTTCCAACCATGTATACCATAAAGGTGTCAGTGGTTTGGTTTAGGTCAAAATCACGAACTGAACCGCCCACTAATGGTTCCAAAAATCTCAAACCAAATAATAAGATTTGGAACCGAACCGAACCACTCGGTTTGGTTTGGTTTGGTTCAGTTTTATAGTTTATATAAATTATTTTTAATCAATTTAATCAACATTAAGAATAACACGAAAAATAAGATTTTAATTTGAAATTAACATCAAAATTAGAAAATAGCCTACTTAAAATAAATTGTCATAAAGAAAACAATACAAATTCCAAAACAAACACAAACAATGGAAAAAAAAATTAATAGTTCTCCACCAATCAAGATTTTGTTTGGTTTAGTATGCATATATTATGATTGGAATAACAAGAAAAATAACATTTTAATTTGGAATTAACATTAAAATTAGAAAATAACCTACTAAAAATAAATTATCATAAAGAAGACAATACAAATTTCAAAACAAACACAGACAATGGAAAAAATAATAATCCTTCACCAATCAAGATTTTGTTTGGTTTAATATGTGTGTGTGTGTGTGTGTGTGTATACATATTATGACAAAATCAAGGGTTTAGATTATGCATATCAGATGATTCAAAGATTCAGAATAGTTAACAAATATTAAATAATATGAATTATAAAATAAATAAATAAAAATACATAGGTTGCATTTGGTTCGATACCAAAAATCGTAAACCGAACCGAACCGAGTGGTTTTCCAATTTTTGAAACCAAAACTGAATCAAACCAACTAGTTTGGTTTAATTTGGTGGTTCTGATTTACACCCCTAATATAGCACACCATGTAATTCTCTCTCAATAAAATAGTTTTTTATTCAAAGTCAGACCATGTGCCAGAACAATTTCAAAATTTGTTTTAACCGCAATGACATCAAAATTGTCTATTTTTTGGAGTTCAGTTTTGTATTGATAGCTCTAAAATATTCTTATCCCTACTTTGCTTGTTACAATAATACTGAAAGTGGGAGGGGATGGGAAGAAAGTGTACTAATTTTTTTTTAGTAGAAAGTGAAAATTAATTTTGGCCTCGAATGTTACACGTACGTCATCATGCCAGGGGGTAAAGTTTAACATCGCGTTACGATCTCAGTTAGATTTTGGATAGAAGTTAGGTAAATGACGAAATTGCATGTATACTTCAAAGTACGTTGGCAATCTTACTCAAAAAATAGTAAAGTGGCAAAATGAGATGATAGTTGAAAGAACAGTGACAAAATTGACCATTTTTCTAATTTTTAAAATAGTAATGGATCGTTAGTAACAAGAAAAACATATTATTCATAAAAAGAATTTATCACAATAATTGACAATGAAGTATTACTGTTGATTATTGGAATATGCTTCTTGATAATTTAATCATCACGTTACATATTCCATATATATTGATTTGCTTGCCCCCATTACAAGTGAATCATCACAAGTGGTTAAAAGGTCTGCGTACCGGTTAGTGTGGCAACTTGTATGATTTCACATAGGTCTTAAATTAGGTGTGACCTGATCTAGTCCTACCTCCTATATGATGATCAAAAACAGATAGCGCTTCAGATTGCACGTAGCACCGGAAGACTTGCAGCAATGACAAAAGCCTTCAGCGGCAGACATGTCACAAGTTCAAAAGCTCGTACAGGCAGACACCGACTCTCCTACATCGGAAGACCTGTTTTCCACTGGTTCGAAGCTCTCCAACAGCAGACTTTAAAATCTGCACGTGCTACAGGGAAAAGTCAACTAGCTACTCAAATCAAGATAAATATGTCTGTGCCTCATAAAGTCTGACATACTTAAAGCTACAAGACTTTCTCTCACTCAAGTAGTCTGTTAAAGTCAAAAAAACATTTACTTTATTGAACAGACCGCCTGACAGTGCAACAAACATCAGACCTACTCTTCAGCGTTCTTTTTCAACCTAGTCTGACAGACAACGAGTTCCAAGATCTACAGGACTAAATCTACGTTCTAAACAAGTCAAAGATCTTATGGACAAAGATCTATATCTGATATTCTTCAATCACTTCATCTCCAACGGATAGAAATCTTCGAGTCCTCATCTCTCAACGATTATATTGATCTTCGCCTATATAAACCCTCTATTGTGCTCAAACATTGGATGCAACAAGTGCAACACTGTGACTGTTGGTCCCAAAGTAGGCTCAATCTAGGCTAGAAGGGGGGGGGGGTTGAATAGCCTAGATATGCTTTTATAAAACTTTTTCTTTTAAGAACACTTCTTAAGGATTTATGAAATGTTTGAATAGAAGAGTTTAGGCAGCGGAAACAAAATATATTAAGAATTAGCAGGACTGCTGTTAAGGTAGTGCAGAAGCTGTAATTGTTAAACACAGGCAGTTAAGTGGAGTACTAAGAACAGTTCAGACAGTACACAGGAATTTGAAGTGGTTCGTACTGTGAATAGTACTACATCCACTACCAAAGTGGTTAGCTTTGGATTTTAAAAGTGCACTTGTTTATCCACTAGGTTTATGATTTAGATCTCTAATGGATCGTGTACAAAATGAGTTTTTTAACCAAGTGTATAAAGGTGAGAGAGACAATCAATGAATAATTGTTCTCTTCACGTGCAGAAATAAAGAACAGTTTAAAGACAAACTAAATGAAGTTGAAAACGAATTTAAGATGGCAGATCTGCAGCTTCAGAAAGTTTGGTGAAGTGTTAGCCCTTGTCCTTTGATCTCTTGAATGCTTGAGTGATGAAGATGAAGCTTGAGAGTTAATGCGCAAGAGTTGTTTCTTCAGATCTTCAACACTTGAATATATACCAGGAAGAGACCTTTTGACCGTTGTGCATGTCGAGATAATTGAGTCCAACGTTCTTTTGCATTGAATGCAATTCGGCGCTTTGGGAGAAAAACCCAGTCATCGAGAGATGCAGGAGAAGACATTACTAAACGTAGTAATGTTTCGAGTGCAGCTATGCGGCTTGGAAAGTCTTCTTAGCCAAACGGGTAATGTCTTCGATCTTGATTTTGATTCGATGCAGACGCTTGTCATCATGCGAGTTGACTTCTTGAAAAATAATCGGTGAAGACATAATGACTAGATATTTTCGAAAATATCTAAATAGGTGTACACGTGTCATTGTTTCTTGATTTTGGCCAAATTTGATTTTCCGCTATATGAGCAGACTTCAAAGTCTGCTGGTCCTTCACGGGCTGCTGTAGAAGCTTGCTGTTGGGCGCCTAAGAACTAACACTTAGAGCTTCTTGCTCAACTGCTTTGCTATAAAAGAGTCCACGGTTGTTTCAGGATTGATCCTGATGACTTTAAGAGGTGGGGGCTTCAGGGCATGGACAATGACTAAAGGGTGAAGACCCTGCTGGATTCTCTTCTCGTTCTTCAGCTTTTGATAATTGATGATGAAGGTGCTGGTAAACTGGATCGATTTCTGAACCTTCTTCTTCTCAAAGTTGAACATATGAGTGAGAAGTGTCGTGTTGGACCGAAGAACAGTGTTGATAAGCCTGACAAAAGGCCGCTTCTGCTTCAGAGAAGCCTTTACTGCTTCGACGGCATCACACAGCAGCTCAAAGATGATCTGAGCCCAGTTGAGTCTGATGTTGAGAACGACAGCAGATGTATACTCCAGCTGGTCTGAGGTCATGATGTCGTGGGTGCCGTTTTTGAAGATTAGGCTCTTGTCAAACAAGTGGCTGATGAAGTAGACATCGTCCTCAAACAAAGTTCGTTTCATTTTAGCAGCAGCCTCTCTTGGTGTGTTCTCACCACGCATGTAGGACCATGCCGTGGTCTTTTCAGCATCGGTGAGAGAGGTAGGGCCATCGAATTCTACGCCAATGATCTTGGCAATTCGGGAGGCTGAGATGGTAAAGTTAACAGTTCTGACGATGGCTGTGATGGAAGACCGTGATTCATTTACATGAGCCGTCTGGAAAAATTCTTCAGCTAGCATATAGCTGAAATCTACATCTTCCAGCATGAACAGTGGCAGAATGCCAGACTGGTTCAGATCGTCCATTATCTTGACTCCAGAGGCATAAGCACGAACAGATGGTTCGTCAATGCACATCCCTGGGTGATACGTGGATGGGGGCAGATTTGGAAAGTCAGGAACAACAGATGCAGAAGAAGTTCCAGCCTAAAGGCATTTCAGAAATTAGGGCAAAATCTCAATAATTCAGAATATAAACACAGTTAAGCATATGAGCCCTAAAATTTCATGAAGAACCACATCCAGATCAAATGTAACTTGAAATACAAAAATCGACTGTGTAAGAACATTCATAAGAAGATATGAACAGCAAAATTTGAAGATTTAAAAGAGATGAAGCAAACAGTTACATGAACAGTCAATAATGGCAACGATACAGATAAGAGAGCATAACTTAGCTTACACTGAGATTACTAAGTTAGGGTTCGAAATTTCTTACCATTTTCGAAGATTTGCAGAAGACGAAGACAAAAGTGAAGCGAATCTGCAGAGTAAACTAACGAACAGGGCGAAGGAAGCAGAAAATTGTAGAGAGAAGTAGACTTTAGAGAGAGAGAGAGAATAGAAAGAGACAGTTTTGGTAAAAAGAACTTTTTGGCGGTTGAGGGTTTATAAAGGGGCGTGCCATCAGTCATAGAGACTTGTGAAACGTCATTAAGTCAGTCGCCTTTTAGATGACAAGACTTAATGAATGACGGCTTTTAGGAAAGAGAAAAGTGCCTTTTCAAATATACACTCAACCAATTTTCGAAATTAGTCCCTCTCAATTTGCATAAGCCTCCCTCCCAAAATTATAGTTTAAAAAGCTTATTTATCTTCCAGTGACTTTAGAAATTCTCGATTTTGATAATAATAAGTCTGCTTAAGATAAATTTGCAAGTCTGCTTAAAATAAATTTTCAAGTCTGCTTAAAATAAATTTTCAAGTCTGCTTAAAATTTTAAGAAAAATTATTTTGGAAATATTATAATGAAAAGTTAATTTAGATAAAATTTAAGCAGTCGGGTCAAGCATACCAAGCTCTCCCCTTAGATAAGCAAACCTGTCTGCTTCTAGAGCTTTGGTGAAGATGTCTGCTAGTTGATGGTCAGTTGAAATATACTTCATACTAATGTTTCTCTTTTCTACATTGTCCCTTAGAAAGTGATATCGAACATCGATATGCTTTGTCTTGGAGTGCATCACGGGATTGTATGTGATAGAGATCGCTGAGGTGTTATCACACATGATTGGGCAGTCTGCTACTTTGATGTCGTAGTCTACTAACTGCTGTTTGATCCATAGTAGTTGACAGCAGCAGCTACCAGCAGCTATGTACTCTGCTTCAGTGGTAGAATTTGAAACAGATGCTTGTTTCTTGCTTGCCCAAGAGACGAGTCTGTCTCCTAGAAATTGACATGTTCCACTGGTGCTTTTTCTGTCAATTTGACAGCCAGCATAGTCTGCGTCTGAGTATCCAACCAAGTTGAAAGAGGATTCCCTTGGATACCAGATACCTAAGTTGGTGGTATCTGATACGTATTTGATGATTCTTTTGGCTGCAAGAAGATGTGACTCACGAGGATCTGCTTGAAATCTAGCACACACTCCAACAGCATACACTATGTCAGGTCTGCTGGCGGTGAGATAAAGCAGGGATCCAATTATCCCCCTATAGTGGGTGATATCAACTTTCTTCCCTTGTAGGTCTTTTGTAAGTTTGCATCTAGCAGCCATTGGAGTATCAAATGTGTTTGCTGTTTCCAATCCAAATTTTTTGACAAGATCTTTAGCATACTTGGATTGGCTGATGAATATTCCTTTGTTGGACTGTTGAATTTGAAGACCCAAGAAGAATGTGAGTTCTCCCATCATACTCATTTGAAACTTGCCAGTCATAAGCGTTTCAAATCGCTTACACAGCTTCTCATTTGTGGATCCGAAAATGATATCATCAACGTAGATCTGTACCAGCAGAGAATGTCCTTTGTGCTTGAGAATGAAGAGAGTGGTGTCAATCTTGCCTCGCACGAATCCTTGTTCAACCAGAAATTTAGAAAGGGTTTCATACCAGGCTCGAGGAGCTTGCTTAAGACCATAGAGAGCCTTCTTAAGCTTGTAAACATGAGTTTCTTTCCCTTTTTCTACAAAGCCTGGAGGTTGAGCAACGTAGACTGTTTCTTGAAGATCACCATTAAGAAAAGCACTCTTGACATCCATTTGGTACAGCACAAAGTCCTTGTATGTAGCATAGGCTAAGAAGATTCTGATGGCTTCCAACCTTGCTACTGGAGCGAATGTTTCATCATAGTCGATTCCTTCTTCTTGTCGATATCCTTGTGCAACAAGTCTTGCTTTGTTCCTCACTATGTTCCCATCCTCATCCTTTTTGTTTCTGAACACCCATTTTGTGCCAATGATAGTATGATCAGCAGGCTTTGGAACTAGCTTCCATACTTGGCATCGTTCAAATTGTTGAAGTTCTTCTTGCATGGCTTCCAGCCAACTTGGATCTTGAAGAGCTTCTTCGATCTTCTTTGGCTCTTCTTCTGAAACGAATGCGGCACAGAACATACATTCGTTCTTGGATGATCTTCTGGTGCGTACTCCAACATGAATGTCACCAATGATTTGAGAGATCGGATGGTCTTTGCATGTTCTTGTGACAGCAGGAATATGATGAGTTGCAGCTGTTTCTGCATGACAAGGTTCAGAAGGAGGGCTATAGGGAAGATCAGTTGTGTCTTGATGAGAGTTGTGTTCAGAATTTGGTTCATAGGTGAGTTGAGGGATAGGATTTTCAGGTTGAGAAACAAAAGGTTCTTGATAAGGGTTTTCTTGAGCAGGGTTGAAGTCTTACGGTGACCCGTTTGATAGAAGTGATGGTCAGGAATGTTTGATTGAGTTGCTGGTGAAGGATTGGGTATATGAGGGGTTGATGGTTTAGGTGTACCTGTCTCAACATCAACAAAGTCATCAGCAACATTTGGAGCCACATGTGGCTCTAATAAATCAAATTCATCAAATGAGACATGAACAGATTCAACTATTTTTAATAAGCGTTTGTTGAAAACCCTGTAAGCTTTGGAGTGTAAGGCATAACCCAAAATACACCTTCATCGGCTTTATGATCAAATTTGCCTCTGTAATCATTACCATTGTAGACTACAAAGCATTCTGACGAAGATTTTGAAAATCAATGTTTGGGGTTTTACCTCTCCAAAGTTCATAGGGTGTTTTACGTGAAATTTGTTGATCAATGATCGTTACGAGTAAAAGCGGTGTATTGGCTTACGCCGAGAAGTGTTTGGGTAACTTTGCTTGGCAAGCATAGTTTTAGCGACTTCGATAAGTGTTACGTTCTTCCTTTCGGCAACGCCGTTTTCTTTGTGGTGTTCTTCTGGCCAGAGAAGTTGTGCCCAATAGTGATCATCACAATACTTTGCTATTCCATTATTGGTGAACTTCGGTGCCATTGTGCGTCGAGCGTCACGATTTCATCGAGTTTTTGCGTTGCAATCTTACGAATAGAGTTGTAAGAAGATCGTATGTGTGATCTTTAGAAGACATCATCTCATCCAAGTGTATCTTGTATAATCATCCACTACTACTAGCGTGTATCCGAAACCACCATAGCTAATAGTAGTGGTGGTCGAAGAGATCCATGTGAAGCGGCTTGTAGAGGTCTTGTCGTTGAAAGTCTGGTTTGCTTTTGAATGGCGTTTTTGAGAGCTTTCCAAGTTGGCACGCTTTGCACGACGATCATGGTCGCCGGAGAGACCTTAGGCAATCCTTTGACTAGACCTTCTTTAGATAGCTTGGCTAGATATTTGAAGTTCAAATAGTGAGTCTTTTATGCCACAACTAGCTTTTGTCTTGAGCGAGTTTGCCACAAGACATAGATTAATAGCCTTACCGTAGGCATTCAAATCTATTACATAGACATTCCCTTGTCTATGACCCGTAACAAGGTTGAGCAAGAGGCGGATCCTTGATATCACATCTGTTTGAGGAGAATTGACATATAAGCCCTTTGTCCACGGAGGTGAAATACTCGGGAGATTATGTTTCAAGCCTTCTGAGAGACTTTTCAATGGAGAGATTTCCTCGAATGATGGATCCATAGCCAATTGTTCTTCCTTTAGCATTGTCTCCAGAAGATGACTGGAGGCCATACGCCTCGAAATATTAGAGAGAAGGCATGATTCTCCGGTCATGTGTCTTGAGCGGCCGCTATCTAGATACCACACATCTTTCTTTTAAATTTGAGATAGCCATGAAGCACTTTGAGATGTAGAGGTAGAGAGAATCATGGTCCCCTTTTATTTTCCTTTATGGGTCCAAGTGGTTAGCGTATTTTGGAACCCATACTTGCTGATTTTTGGAATAGGGGATCCGGCGGGCTTCATGATGGATTTCAGACATTCATGGACCAAGTGGCCAAAACACTTACAAAATGTACGGTGATGAAAATTACAGAGAAGTCTACATGATTATCTTTGGATGTTTGAAGGTTTTTGAACATTTTTCTTAACGGCCGACTTTTGAGTCTTGTAGTCTTGTTAGCGGCGAGCTTAGAGGCATACGTATGAGGCTTCTTGAGTGCAGTATCTGACGTCTTTGCTTTAGCAAAAGAATGTTTCTTTGTAGTAGACTTTGATGCCTCATGCATTTTTCCTTTAAGCTTGGTGTCAACATTACGCATGCGGTGGCACCATCTGTAATCTTGTTGATGAATCGATAGGTTTGAGCGGACTTTTCATAGGCCACGAAAGCGGACCTTTGCTTTCACAAGTCTTTGGTGGAGTATGTGAATCTTCACCTCCTTTGATTTATCTCCGCGAATGATTGCTTTGCTTTCAAAGCTTCTTGTTTTCATTAATTTGAACCTTAGGGTATTTATAAGGAGTAGCAGTATAACCAATTCCTTCTTTACCCTTGTTAGGTTTCGATATTGTGCGAGAATATTACTATTCAGCTTGTAAAATGTTCATTTCTTGTTCGAGAGGTTGCGCTAGAGATTTCATTAGAGAATCTAGCCAGTTATCTGTTGAGGGCTTTTGATCTCCAAGAATTTGATCGAAGCTGCCGTTGAGTTATTCCATGAGTTAATGGTTTTTGCAACTCTTCTTCTCGGCGAGATAACTCTTTGGCATGATCAATAAGACAAGCAACCTTTTCATTGAGAAACTTGTTCTCTTCTTTTAACTTGATACTTTCTTTGGATTCCATGGAGAGTTTTTAACTCGGTTTCGGCATGGATTTCTAAGTTCTGACTTCTAAATGACTTTTAGCTAACTTAACATAGGCCTTCTAAATTCATTGAATTCCTCTAGCATGTCTTGAGCATCCTTGAGGATTTCTTCTTTTGAAGGCTCGGAGGCCAAGATTGTTCTATGTTAGCTTGAAAGGGAGCAATTAATTTCACACAGTCATAGGTGGGAGGTGACTCTAGAGCAACAAGACAAATGTGTGCTTGCTCGGGTGAGTCATCACTATCATCCTCGTCGAGAATGGGTTTCAAACCAAGTGGCTACATGGTTCTCTTCTAAATCCTCGAGCCCAGGAAGACCTCTATGTTTAGAGAATGATTTAGAAGGTCTCCTTTTATAGGCTTCATATTTAGGCTTAGGACATTTAGAAGCAAAGTGACAGGGGTTTCACAATTTGGCAAACTAATTCATTATTGTGTGAGTTTTTCGTGAGTCTTTACGAAAGTTTTGCTTCTTTCTTTTTTTTAAATTTTGAGAACTTTTGAAACTTCTTATGAACATAGCAAATTGCTCGTCGAGAGAGAAGGGAAGAAATTTCATTCTGGATTTGAAGAAAGAGTAGATGGTTTT
>CM028382.1:111729956-111921596 GCA_013146195.2 Codonopsis lanceolata | reverse complement strand
AAACTTGTGCATACATCAAACTTCCTACTAAGAAGCATAGGGTATGTGTTTCCATTTGCTAGCTCCTATTCATTTTTAGGGCATTGATAGAGACCAAATTTGTCTCCACTTAAGTTAGACAGCTGTGATGTTGTCATTCCAAATCTTTCTAAAACTCTTTCGATGTATGTTTTTTGGGAGAGTTTAAGTAATCCACGTGATCTATCAGGAATATTTCTATCCCAATCACGTAAAGCTTCACTCATGTCCTTCATCTCGAAATTTTTAGAAAGATAAGCTTTGGTTTCATGGTATTGCCAAGATCACTACTTACCAATAATATGTTATCAACATACGTAACCAAAAATATGAACTTACTCCTACCTAATTTGAGGCATGGATCTACAATATTTTCTTCAAAACCAAAAGCATGATTTCGTTGAATTTTAAATACCATTGTCTTAGAGGCTTGTTTAAGTCCATAAATGGATTTCTTAAGTTTAACCATGTCTCTTGTCCCAAGGTAAAACCTTGTTGACGATGTAAACTTTCTTGTAGCTCACCATTAAGAAATGTTGTTTTCACATCCATTTGATGTAACTCTGAGTCATAATGAACTCTCTTAAGGCCATAATAATTCTGAGAGAGTCTTTCTTTAACACAGGAGAAAAAGTCTCTTTGTAATCTATGTCATCTTTTTGAGTAAAACATTTGGCTACAAGTCTAGCTTTATATCGCTTAATATTGTCATGTCGATCGGCGTTTGATCTTGCAGTAGACCCATTTACACCAACTGCTTTTTTCAGGTCCTTCCCAGACAAATGAGTTAGTTCCCATACTTGATTATCCGCTATTGATTGATTTCAACTCATCCTTTATGGCATCAATCCATTTATCAGAATTATTACTTGTAATGGCTTGTGAATAAGAAACTGGGTCTTTCATTATGTCTATGTCAAAATCAGATTCTTGTAGATAAATAGCGTAATCATCATGGATAGCACTTCATTTTTCTCGTTGAGATCTTCTCAATGCCCGTTCCTGTGCTTGTTCTACAATTTCTTCAATTAGAAATGATTTCATTAGGGGGTTGTGGTTGAATGTGGTTGTGGCTCTTCATCGTTTATCGGTTCAACGATGGGTGGAGCTACATGTGATCCTTCGACGTTTAACGGTTCAACGATGGAAGGATTCACATTGTGCAGCGATTATTGGGTAATGGAATTGTTACCCCAACGTCGTGGCTGCAGACTTATCTTCCACAAATATACTCCCACTAATCATGCCATCATCAATGAATTTGACATTACAAGTTTCCACAATTCGCAGCTTATGGTTAGGACAATAAATTATATACCCTTTGGATTTTTCAGGAAAACCAATGAAATAACCACTTATGGTTTTCAAATCCAATTTTTTTGCTTGAGGATTATATACCTTCGCTTCAACTGGTCGTCCCCAAACTTGCAGGTGTTTTAAACTAGGTTTCCAGCCTTTCCACGGCTCAAAAGGGGTCTTTGGAACTGCTTTACTGGGAACCCTATTTAAAATATATACGGTCATACGAATAGCATATGTCCACAACGTAATGGGCAACTTAGCACGACTTATCATGCTTCTAACCATTTCCAAAAGTGTGCGATTTCGCCTTTCAGCTACACCATTCTGCCATGGAGAATCTGGCATTGTGTATGAGCTACAATTCCAAGTTGTTCGAATTCGGCAAAAGGTCGAGGATGTTGTCCTGTTTCGTCATACCTGCCATAAAATTCTCCACCTCTATCAGACCTTATGATTTTCATTTTTCTCTCTAATTGCCTCTCAACCTCGATAACGAATATTTGTACAAAATTCACAGATTGAGATTTGTTATGCAATAGCTAGTGATAACAGTAACATGAATAATCATCTATAAAGGTGATGGAGTATGTTTCTCCCCCAAACGTTGGAACATCAAAAGGTCCACAAATGTCTGTATGTATTATTTCAAGAAGTTGAGAACTTCTTGTGGCTCCTTTCTTTGCGTGTTTTGTTGTTTTGCTTTTAATACAATCCACATAACTTTGATAATCAGTAAAATTAGGTTCGGTAAAACCCCATCTTTTACTAATCTTTGAAGTCGTTTACGGGATATATGTCCCAACTTCTGATGCCACAAGAGTGAAGAGTCCTTTTTCATTATATGATGTATAGTTCCTTCATTATGATGCAGAGTCAATTGGGTTTCAGGTAAGGATGGAGAAAACAAAGTAAATTTGTAAAAACTATCCACAAGAATTCCAGAACCAAATTTAATAGAATCTTTATATAAATTGAAACTTCAAGTACCCAAATCAAACATAAATCCTTATAAATCAAGTTTTGAAACTAAAACTAAGTTGCGGGAAATAGATGGAACATAAAGAGTTTGAAATAAATCTAAATAATGTCCTTTTGTAAGAACAAGACGATATGTTCCAATAGCTTCGACATGAGCTTTATTGCCGTTTCTCACAAATAAAAAGTTTTCAGTTGGGTTTATGATTTGGGTTGTAAGGTATCCCTGCATCGAATTAGAAACATGAACATTAGCACCTGTATCCAACCACCATGAATTTGAAGGCACATTAGAGAAGTTACATTCTGAAAAACTTGCGAATCCCAAAGGATTACCTTTATTTTCAAACTAATTACAACGTTTCTCACAATCTTTCTGGAAATGTCTAGATTTCCTGCAGAAACGTCAAACTTCTTCTTTCTTTGCCTTGACTTGAGGGGGTTGGACGTTATTATTCATTTTGGGTGGTACTCTTTTCTGGCCTTTTCCAGTCTTTTTCCCAAACTTATGATTTGCTCCTTGAATTGTGAGATGCGCAACATTAACACCTTGTTGAGTTAGCCTTGCTTCCTCTTGAACTAGCATATTAGATAGTTCATTCATTGTCCACTTTTCCTTAATGGAATTATAGTTCACTTGAAAAGGGGCATACTGTGGAGGAAGAGAATTTAGAATAAACTGGACAAGAAAATTCTCATCCACTTTCATTCCTAAATTCTGAAGCTTAGCTGCAAGATTTTGCATCTCAATAATATGATTGTGCATCGATCGTGCAGCATCAAACTTCATAGTAGTGAGTTTTGACATTAATTTCCCTGCAAGGGACTTATCTGCAGTCTTAAAGCGTTCTGCAACGGATTCCATGAATTCCCTAGCCACTTTCGTTTCAGGAAGAGAGGTCTTGATGTTTGCGGCAATTGTCATTCGCATGAACATAAGGCTCAATCTGTTACTTTTCTCCCACAGTTTATGGAGATCCTTGTCCTCTTTGGTACTTTCTACGGTTAATGCAGAAGGTTTTTCAGTTTAGAGTGCAAGATCGAGATCAAGAACACCCAAAGTGAATTCAACGTTCTCACGCCATTCTGAGAAGTTGGTACCATTGAGAGAGGGTACAGATGAAACATGCGAGTGCAAATTAATGGGGACAAGAGCTGAAATATAATAGAGATATACAAGAGTTAAAATTTGTCTAAATATACATAAAAAGGATTCTCTTGTGGGTAGAACCTTTACAAAATTAATTATGAGTCATAATTCCAATTTAATCATGTGTACAAAAAACAAGATAAATATCTGTGGATATTTTTCTTTTCTCTAACACATTAATTTTAATGTTGTTCAAACATATGGATCAGAATCACCTGTGGGTGATTACCGTTCTAATATGTATGTACAACGTAGAAGACTCATCAATAAACATTAACATTAAATAACATCAATTTAATTATCAATTATCATTGTGGTGATAATTAGACTTTATACATATCAAAACGGTTAGTGCGAAAAAAAACATAATTAATTTTTTCTCAAAATGATATAAAATTCATAAAATTTTGAAGGCCAAAATAGGATCGTATTGTAAATAATTTCATTGCCAATTTCATATTTCAAATTCTCAATCCGACATAAAAATCATCATTATCTACTATTACTAAAATCATTATTAGTATTATTTAAATAATAACAACAATCAGGCATGAGTCGCATGAATCAAAAGAAGGAAACATAATTGTTTAATCCACTATTTATGTAATTGCAAAACCAAGTCAATAATGCCGCCACCTATCATGATTCCTTTGAGTGAAGAATTAAAGAGAAAAGGAATTGTTTATTTTATTATTTACATGATCAGTAATAACAATCCTAATCCCATCATTTTGTACTACTACCAAAAGCACTTGAAATTGTAGTAAGCAATTTATTCCTAAGCAATATCAGGAGATGGCCGACTTTGAACAATTTATTGATAAGTCAACTGATCAAAAAAAAAAAGACGTGCGGTAGTAAGATTATAAATAAATAAAGGAGTAATATTGCATGTGTTTTAATTATGTCCTCTTTTAAATATGTTATGCTTTTATGATGCAGCATTGGTAGCCTTGGCAAGCCCAGCAAGGAGAAGAGTGTGAAAGGAGTGAGAGTGACCAACTGTACATTGACCGGCACCACAAATGGTGCAAGAATCAAAACAACATCGCCACCACCCCTTGAGGCCTCTGGTATAATTTTTGAGGACATTGTTATGAATGGTGTTAAGAATCCGATTATCATTGATCAGAACTATGCTTCCAAGGGCAGGAGAGGGGTAAATTTCTTCTTTGTTATTCAAAACTGTTGGAAACTTGGTTTCCAATAGCTTGAATAAACTAAGTTATGTAAGTGTAAAATGTGGGAATCCCACATTGGGAACAAAATGAAACAAGCTCTACCTTATAAGGTAGAGCTTTGGGGCTTTACTTTCGGGCCCTTGGGCCACTACACTTTGTGTAGGAGGGAAGACCTACCTAGGTGTGGTCCAACACACAGCCGCCTTCGGCCGGCTAACTGTACTGCTGAACCTATCTTTTTGCTAACGGTTCATTTGGTGTGTGACCTGTCCTTTCGGACAAACATAACGCATTTGTCATCCCAAAGATTGTGTGTTTGAGCAGTCACAAGCTTTCTAACTCCTTCCCAATGCCGTTTAAATACGACTCTCAAAGATTTTTGGCATCGAAAAATTACGCTCTTTCTATACTACTCCCTTACGCCCTCTGAGATTTACAACGGTTGCATTCGTTGGTGATTGAAGCATTGAAGATGCGCCATCATTCAATCACGGTAAGGTCAATATCCTGGGAGACTCACTAGAATCACGCCGTGCAGATCTAGAACACGGCTTCTAGTTTTTGTCTTAAGGACAGAGATATAATCTCGTTGATCTTAAAACAAAAACCTACCCAACACTGCCAGGCCAATATAACAATCTTAAGACAAAAATCTTTTCTTTTTTGGCTCTGGTTTTAGTGTTCGAATTACGCATAGCGATTCGAGATCTTTGCATGTTAGTTTACAGATATTGCTTGATTACGGTGCATGCAACTTAATAACCAAGCGATTCGGAAAGATTGATCCACAACTAACAAATTGTTCTTGCTGTTCAAGCGCATATTCCATGCTTAATACAAAAGATTGCAAGATAGTCTAAAAGTTTCATAGAAATTATAGAACTTCTGCCGTGTTTAATCTGTTCATAAGGCGTAATTCTGCATCAACTTATGATCCATATATGTTACAGATTATACAACTATAACCAGCCTGTTCATGCTTAAGATTATAATCTGTTTTGGAAATTCGCCTTGATAAAATCAATGCAATTCGCATATAATGCGTACAAAATTTGCTTATTATAATACGTACAATTCTGCGGCTTTTAAAGCGATTAGAACACGTTTATATTACAAGTGTGTTTTCAATACAACCAAACTTTGATTACGCATATTCCGAACTCAACTTACGTATACAACCCGCTGTCTGCATGCTTAAGAACAGCTTGTGTATGATAATCTGGTAAACATATAGGCTGTGAACAAAATTTTGCTCATCTTGCTCATCTTCGGATCTACAATTCAACTGCGTATTTAAGCTGTTTGTCACTGTTTATCCTACAAGTGCGTTTTTCAGACAAATGCGGCCAAACCTAATGCACGCATACACAAAATGCGTACATCTGAGTTTACACGCATGCATTTTAAGCAAATTCACAAATTCTTTTGTTCTGCAAGATATAAACTTAAACGGCTATGTTACACATTGATTTACGCCTGATTGAACCTATTACATTAGCATTCACAAGGTTACAACTGCTTTGTATTTTGCATCTTTGTTTCAAACATCGATCTTATAACACTGCTTTCGATTTACAAATTACATCACTACATTCAGAAATCTGCATGCTTTGATTTATTTTGAATACAAATCCTGTCTTTGTTCATTGTATAGAATAAAGCATGATTACAAATTAGGCCGCAAAGTGTTCTTTGCATTGTTACTTTGCATTCGAGAACTTGACTGCGGTGTTTAATGCATGTCTGTTTGATCGGGCCACGCTTCACCTCGGTGCATCATTTCAGCAGACCTATTTATACAAGCTTTTAACTGTATACAGTTTAACTTGTACCGATGCAATCATCACCATTTTTACATAGTTTAAGTAAATAAATACATACGACCTTTAATCTTTACTTCGCTACAAGATACAGCCACGAGTCACCGGTTTTTGCTTCGCATGATAACGGTTTGCTTTAAAAGCGTAATAATACAGTTCACAAAAACTCTTTTACGGCCACTTTCGTCGATCCAAGTTTGGTTCGACCTTTGCATTGAACCTGTATTAATATACAGATTCAGAATACATAGTCTGTATTTCACATAATCTGCATCAGCTTGTGATCGAGCAGTTACGCTTGGCATTGCATAAAATGTCGATTCACTTTTGCGGCAATGACTACTTCGAAAGTGCAAAGAAACCGTTGTTGTAGTCGAACGACCCATTGTTGTTGCAACTCCCGCCTACCGCCAAGCGATTCATAGCGGCGACCGAAAAGTTCAATGGCACGGGAATTCAAGCGATGGCAACGACAAATGCTCTTCTACTTGACCACCTTGAATCGTCCAAATGCTTGAAAAAGCTTGGCCCGTCTGACCCTAACGAGGCGACAGACGGGACCACGATGGCCGCCAGTCGTGGAAGCACTCGGATTTCTTATGTCGCAATTACATTCTAAATGGACTTATTAATTCCTTGTATAAAATTTATAGTCCATTTAAGAGTGCTAAGGCATTGTGGGAGTCCTTAGAGAAAAAGTACAAAACCGAGGACGCCGGGCATAAGAAATTTGTGGTTGCTCGCTTTCTTGATTTTGCTATGGTAGATACTAAGCCTGTTGTCTCTCAGGTTCATCTGCTTCAAGTTTTGTTGCATGAGTTGGAAGCCGAGGGTATGCAACTCCCCGAGTCTTTCCAAGTTCTTTGCGGTCAGAAGCTCCCTCGGTTGGAAGGACTTCAAAAACTACCTTAAGCACAAGCGAAAAGACATGTCTCTCGAAGACTTGATCCTAAGGCTACGGATTGAACAAGACAACAAGGTAGCGGATAAAAGGAACAACCGCACTATGGACGGGGCCAACGTTGTTGAGCAAGAACCGAGGGGCAACAAGCGCAAGCACGCCGCCGAAAGCTCCAAGAAGCAGCCTCGGTCCCGAAGAGCCCAAAAGCACAAGAACTACAAGTTCAAAGGGAAGTGCTTGAACTGCGACAAGGTCGGCCACAAAGCCGCTGAATGCCGCGGGAAGAAGCGGGTCAAGCGTGAAGCAAACATGGTTGATGAGGAGATCAGCATGATATGTGTCGTCTCCGAGACAAACATGGTTGGCACGGCCGCGAGTGGTTCGTGGACACCGCGCGACAGCGTCATATTTTGGCGATGCCAAGATGTTCTCCGCTTACAACAAGGTGGCCTTGGACGCCCGGGAGAAGCTTTTCATGGGCAACTCATCTACTTCGGGAGTGGAAGGCAAAGGCCAAGTGACCCTGAAAATGACGAGTGGGCGGGAATTGGTGCTAACCAATGTCCTTCATGTTCCCGACATTCGCAAAAATTTGATCTCGGGTTCTCTTTTGGTTAAACATGGGTTTAAGTTGGCTTTTGAGTCGGACAAGTTTATCCTAAGTAAGAGTGGGGTTTTTATTGGTAAAGGTTACCTCGATGAGGGCCTTTTAAGTGTAATGTAATGGTGGTTAACACCGCATACAATGTTGATAATAAAAGTGCTACAGCACCATCTTCTTCTTACTTGCTTGAGCATTTTGATCTTTGGCATTATCGATTAGGTCATGTTAACTATGACTCTATGAGACGATTAATGAAAATGGAATTAATTCCTCCAAGTCGCATTAATAAAAATAATAAATGCCATACTTGCGTTGAAGCTAAGCAAACAAGAACGTCGTTTAAGACAATCGAGCGTGACACGACACCATTAGATTTGGTTCATAGTGATCTATGTGACTTAAAATCCATAGAATCTTATGGCGGAAACAAATACTTCATCACCTTTATTGATGATTGTACCGGTTTTGTCATCTCTATCTCTTAAAAAGTAAAGTTGAAGCCTTCAGCCTTGAAGCTTTTAAACTTTACAAAAACGAAGTCGAGAATCAACTTTCAAAGAAGATAAAAATTCTTAAGTCCGATCGAGGAGGGTGAATATGTGTTTCCCTTCAAAGACACTTCGTGCCGACCACGGGATTATTCACAAAGTTACACCCCATATAGCCCACAATCCAATGGGATTGCCGAAAGAAAAATCGAACCTTAAAGGAAATGATGAATGCATTATTGCTTCAATCAATCCTACCCGACGAAATGTGGGGGAGGCGGTGCTTTCACCGCCAATTACTTGTTAAACAAGCTTCCCACAAGAAATTGGACAAAACGCCCTATGAATTATGGCATGGTCGAAAACCATCCTACAAATACCTCAAAGTGTGGGGGTGCCTAGCTAAAGTAGCTGTCCCACCACCTAAAAAGGTTAAAATCGGTTCCAAAACCGTGGATTGTACTTTTATTGGTTATGCAACCCATAGCGGCGCCTATCGGTTCTTAGTCCATAAATCGATAATCGGAAATCGAGGTGAATATCGTTATGGAATCAAGAAATGCCACGTTTTTGAAGCTATCTTTCCTCTAAAAGATGATACTTGATAAACGCTCATTTCCTTGGTCAATTGACGAACAAGATAACACCTCACAAGCAATAGTCCCAATGGCTATTGATCAAGGTATTCATCAAGATGAAGACATTGATGAACCTCGTCGAAGCAAGCGAGCTCGCATGAGTAAGACCTTTGGACCAGACTTTGTGACCACGTTTCTCGTGGATAATGAACCACGTACGTTCAAGGAAGCAATGTCTACTCCCGAGGCTCCACAATGGAAGGAAGCCGTCAACGGCGAAATATCTTCCATTATGCAAAACCACACCTGGGAGCTCGTCGACCTTCCCAAAGGTTGCAAACCCCTAGGGTGTAAATGGGTCTTCAAAACGAAAATTGAAACCCGATGGGTCCATTGATAAATACAAGGCCCGGCTAGTCGCCAGGGTTTTAATCAAAAGAAGGTGTTGATTATTTTGACACCTATGCTCCGATTACTCGAATTACTTCAATTCGCCTCTTGGTTGCCTTCAGCGGCACTACACGGTCTCGAGATACATCAAATGGATGTCAAGACCGCTTTCCTCAACGGTGAACTTGAAGAAGAAATTTATATGAAACAGCCAGAAGGCTTTATTGCTCCAGGCAATGAAACTAAGGTCTGTCGACTGGTCAAGTCTTTATACGGTCTAAAGCAAGCACCAAAACAATGGCATAAACGTTTTGATGACGTTATACTTGCTAATGGCTTCAAGACTAATGAATGTGACAAGTGTGTATACGCTAAGAATACACAACAAGGTTACATCATTATCTGTCTTTACGTTGATGACATGTTAATTATTGGTAGCAATAATAACATGATCAAAGACACCAAAAAGATGTTGGCCAGCAGATTTGACATGAAAGATTTAGGGTTAGCTGATGTCATCCTAGGTATTAAAATATCTAGAACATCCGAGGAGATAGTTTTATCACAATCTCATTATATTGAGAAATTGCTAGAGAAATTTAGCAACGGTGATACAAGCATTGCTAAGACTCCAATCGACCCTAACTTTCATCTCAAAAAGAACCTACACGAGAGCGTATCTCAAATTGAATACTCTCGAATCATTGGAAGTCTTATGTATCTTACGAACTGCACGCGCCCTGACCTCGCGCAAACAGTTAACCGATTGAGTCGGTTTACAAGTAATCCCGGCCATGATCAATGGAAAGCCATTGTTAGAACTCTTAGATATCTTCGATACACTAAGGACTACGGGTTGCATTACTCCAAGTATCCGGCAGTTATTGAAGGATACAGTGATGCTAACTGGATTTCTGATACTAACGACTCCAAGTCAACAAGTGGATTTGTATTCACTCTTGGTGGCGGTGCCATTGCATGGAAATCTTCCAAAAGCAGACTTGCATTGCAAGGTCTACTATGGAATCGAATTTATCGCCTTAGATAAAGCGAGGAACCGAGGAAGCCGAATGGTTACGTAACTTCCTTGAAAATATTCCAAAGCATGGCCGGCCGCCGCCTATATGCATCCATTGCGACAGTCAAGCCGCAATTGGAAGGGCACAAAATAACATGTATAATGGTAAGTCCCGCCATATAAGGCGACGACACAATACCATTAGGCAACTACTCTCCAATGGCGTGATCACCATCGATTATATTTGATCTAAGGACAACCTAGCGGATCCATTAACTAAAGGATTGTCCGAGAGTTAGTATGCGCTCATCGAAGGGAATGGGTCTCAAGCCTATGAAATAAAGAGAACCTTTAGCGGAAAACCCCACCTAGTTGATTGGCAACCCCATGGTCTAGGTTCAAAGGGACAACCAAACTAATTGATCTCACTGTTAACACTAACGGACTCACACTCCTACTCATTCCTATGGTGAAAACACTAGTGTTACCTGTCACGGTTTAGGATAAGCACTGCTTTTAATGATTCTTGTGACTTGATTTGATCAAGCGGGGTACTGACAGGATACACCCTTATAAGAAATCACCTATGTGAATGTAAGATCGGCCGATCTTATGGAAATTTCGAGGCAAAATTTTCTAACAACATTCACGTAACCGGAAGTGTTCGGGGCCAAAATGAACACAACGTAGAATCAAAGCGTTGTTTGAGGCGGCTATGTGAATACTATTGTCTTGGTTGACATCAAACACCGGTCGAGTTCAAGACACACACACCGATCAGCGATTAGTAAGTCTTCCCGATAGTAACTCATAAGGAAAGGTTCAAAGCCAAAAGCCACCTCTTCCACTCTAGCTACTCTCAGTTGTATCTCTGTAAATATCAATATGTCATCAACTTACATGATCTCTTATTCAATGTGGGGATTGTTGGAAACTTGGTTTCCAATAGCTTGAATAAACTAAGTTATGTAAGTGTAAAATGTGGGAATCCCACATTGGGAACAAAATGAAACAAGCTCTACCTTATAAGGTAGAGGCTTTACTTTCGGGCCCTTGGGCCACTACACTTTGTGTAGGAGGGAAGACCTACCTAGGTGTAGGTCCAAACACACGTGGCGCCGCCGCCCGCCCATCTGCTTGCTTCGCTCGAACCTATCTTTTGCTAACTGTTCATTTGGTGTGTGACTTTTTCAAAGATGAACCTTTTGTATAGGTTCAAGACAAGATTATTCGGTTTTTGCCTCGAAAGGTTGTGTCCCTTTCGACAAACATAATCGCCAACTGTCATCCCAAAGATTGTCTGCTTTGAGCACAATCACTCATCCCAACCGCCGTTTAAATACGCCTCTCAAAGCAGATTTTTGGCATCGAAAAATTTTGCTCTTTCTATACTACTCCCTTCTCGCCTCTACTACAGAGATTTACAAAGAACGGTTGCATTCGTTGGTGATTGAAGCAGCATGAAGATCCGCCATCATTCAATCACGGTAAGGTCAATATCCTGGGAGACTCACTAGAATCACGCCGTGCAGATCTAGAACACGGCTTCTAGTTTTTGTCTTAAGGACAGAGATATAATCTCGTTGATCTTAAAACAAAAACCTACCCAACACTGCCAGGCCAATATAACAAAAACTGTGTCACTCGAACAAGTACTTTCCTTGTCTTCTCCTTTTAATCGTTTTTTTTTCTCTAAATGAAAATCTCGGGACAGGGATCGAAAGTGAAGATTAGTGACGTTCACATGAAGAACATAAGGGGAATCACGATCTCACCAGTTGCAGTGAATCTAAATTACAGTGATGTGGGTACCTTGTCAAGGAGTGAAGTTGGTTGACATTGATCTCAGCTTAACTACTGACACCAGATTGATTAACAAAGCCATCGGCCAAGTTGTTAAAGTTGTAGGTGGAGAAATTAAATCTGCTTGTAAAGCAACCTTCACAGGCAAACAGAATCCTGCGGCTTGTACATAGTTTTTTATGTTCTTTTGTGAAGGAACCAAGTAATAATAAACATTTGAAACCTTCATGTTCATACACACACACATATACAATTAATTGATATATGTCGAATTGGCTATTCAACTCGATGTTGGAAACTTGTTTCAACTAATTGAATAAGCAAAGTCATGTAAGGAAGGAAGTGAGAATCCCACATTGGGAAAAAGATAAATACATCTCTACTTTATAAAGTAGAGCTTTGAGGCTTTACATTCAGCCCTTGGGCCATTACACTTTTGTGTAAGAGGGAAGACCTGGCTGAGTGCAAGTCTAAACATACGCGCACCGCCGGCTCAGCTTGGCTGGTTGGTCAACTTGCTTGCCTGACTGAACCTTATCTTTTTGCTACCTGTTCTATTCAAGTAAGGGTGTGACCCTTATGAACCTGTGTGAACCTTTTCTGTCCCTTAAGACAGAACAGTTACACTTTTGTGTAAGGGAGAAGACCTAGCTGAGTGCAAGTCCAAACACACGCGCACCGCCGGCTCAGCTTGGCTGGTTGGTCGACTTGCTTGCCTGACTGAACCTTATCTTTTTGCTACCTGTTCTATTCAAGTAAGGGTGTGACCCTTATGAACCTGTGTGAACCTTTTCTGTCCCTTAAGACAGAACAGTTACACTTTTGTGTAAGGGAGAAGACCTAGCTGAGTGCAAGTCCAAACACACGCGCACCGCCGGCGCTTGCTTGCCTGACTGAACCTTATCTTTTTGCTACTAGTTCAATTCAAGTAAGGGTATGACCCTTATGAACCTGTGTGAACCTTTTCTGTCCCTTAAGACAGAATAGTTACAACACAACCATTAAAAGCCTCAAACAAGGCACGGTTATGTCTGTTTTGGACATTCGACCCTTGGTCGACTGGCTTGCTTGCCTGACTGAACCTTATCTTTTTGCTATCAGTTCAATTCAAGTAAGAGTGTGACCCTTATGAACATGTGTGAACCTTTTCTGTCCTTTAAGACAGAACAGTTACAACACAACCATTAAAAGCCTCAGACAAGGCACGGTTATGTCTGTTTCGGACATTCGACCCTTGAGCCATTACACTTTTGTGTAGGAGGGAAGACCTAGCTGAGTGCAGGTTCAAACACACACACGCGCGAGCCAACGCCCACCCGCTCCGGCTCAACTTGGCTGGTCGGTCGATTGGCTGGCTTGCTTGCCTGACTGAACCTTATCTTTTTGCTACCAGTTCAGTTTAAGTAAGAGTGTGACCCTTATGAACCTGTGTGAATCTTTTTTGTTCCTTAAGACAGAACAGTTACAACACAACCATTAAAATCCTCAAACAAGGCACGGTTATGTCCGTTTCGGACACATGCCAACTGCTCCCAACTTCCACCCCCCCCCCCAACTGCCACATATATATTGCATGAAACACTGATTTTCACCTACCGAAAACTCTCTCTTTCTGCACACCACATTTTGCCCTTACGGAGATACAACAACCGTGTTCTGATTCGCTGGTAACTGAAGCTTGGAAGGATTGCCCTCTTCAATCACGTAAGATTCCTAAATCTTGGGAGACTCACTGGCAGCACCCGTTCATTTCATACACGGTGCCAGTTTTTGTTTTAAGGGCAGAGATTGACTATCTCAAGGATCATCTACTATTATGTAAACACACACACTGCAAAAATAGGAACCAGATCAAGCCCCCTGCTAACACTCGACATGAACTAATAATTTGGTGAATCAGACACGAAACTCAACTCAATTCAACACGGCATTTGTTTCAATCCTTTGGGGCTAGCAACATAAATCATGTTTCGTCATTCAGTTGAGTCAAATATAAGATCATCACACAAACACACACCCCCCCACTCTTTCATATATTTATGTATTATGAATGTCGATGTTAGCTTTTGTCTTGTATGCATCCAAACTTTAACTATCTCGCTTTATCTACTATTGTTACGTTTGACTTTTACATTGCCTCTAAATTAAACGTGCTGCTTAGATGATGCGAGTGACTATGATGGAGGGGTTGCTCAACATCTATTATGGTCCACATTTGTACTTGGTCAAGAACAATTAACGGGCGTTGTTGAAAATTTTGGCGTCCTCTTCCATAATTTTATTTTGTCAATTTGGGGGTTGTGGCTACCTTGTAAATGACGGCATGGGTGGCGGGAGTTTGGAGAAATTGTATCTACCCTTTTTCTAGGGATCAGTACGATTCAAATCGTCGTATTATGACAAATACATCCCCTCGAAAACACTGAAGAAAACTGGAGAAATATCAAAACCCATCTGAGATAATTTGTCCAATACGAAGTCAATTGTTCTGGGATGTGGATAATCGTTAGCTAAATACGAGAAAAAACAAAAAACATTAGCCATGGCGGCATCCCCCAAGTTTCGCGGCACTCTCCAAGGTACTACAAACAAGAAGCATATTACAGCAGATTTAAGAACAGCCCACCCTTGGGTAAATATCCAAATTGCGAAATACCCATTTCGAGAAAACATTTGATTTTCTTGATTTTGCAAATCAAATCGAGAAACTTAAGCTATAAATCCTGATTTTGGCGCCAAATTCGGTGGGAGGCAGGGAAACAATGTCGTTGAGGGAAAATGCGAGGGAAATCGTGATTGTCGTGTTGGATGGGATGAAGGTTTCAACGGAGAAGAACGGGGTGGCGCCACTGCGATGTGCCCTGCGAGAGGTGGTCCGGCCGGAAAATGAGGTTGTGGTGCTCACCGTTTTTAATTCTCAGGTGCAGACGCCATCGCCGGTGATTAATGGTTGTTGTTTGCCCGATGGTAAAAATTCTCAATCTAGTGAGACAGATAAGTACATCAGGTTTCTTCGAGAAGAGATCAGCCTGAAAACTGAAGCTTATATGAAGATTTTCAGACCCTTTTATGGAAGGTGTAAGAACAGTGGAGTAAGTCTTTTTATTACAGTATTTAATTTAATTTTATTTCAGCTCTTTTGTGAAAATAGAGCATAAAATTGTCAATTATGATATGAAATGGTTTTTCAAAAGCTTATTTTGAAATAACTGAATTCGGTTAATCTATTCGATATTTTGAAATAACTGAAAATAGAGCATATGCCGATACATAGCTGGAGGCTGGAGCTCGTTAAATGATACTCAAGTCAAGTAAACATCTAGCTATGGAAAAATAACCAATAAAACTGGCTTTCCTAATTTTTAAGTTTTATACTCAATGTTGTGAATTAGGTGAAGCTTCTGGTGAAGATTGTTGCTGGTTCCAAACCCGAGCACATCATAGTGGACGAAGTAGACAATACCGGAGCCAGTTGGGTTGTTTTAGAAAGGTCTCTTTGAATCCTTATGGTCTTGGTTAATTTTGTTATGGTTTACTAGTTTTTGCTCCTATGTGCGAGAGAAAATCTTAGTTATAATTTGTTGCTGCAGGAGCTTTGCATGGGACAATTGTGTCCAATTGAGGGGAAAAGCCTGCAAACTATCCTTGGTGGGAGATGATGAAGATATTGTTATGCATACTTACGCCCCTCTAAATGACGGATCTGGATCTTCAGTTGTTGGGGATTTAAAACCTAATCCAAAATGTTCAAAGCTCAAAACGAAATCAAATCATCAAGAGGAACCACATATTTATTGTACCTTACCAAATTTTGAGGGCATTTATCAATCTTCTTCTAGTTCATCTAAGATCACGAGTAGAAGTGGAGAAGGCGATAACCTAGCCAGCATCGAGTCATTAGAAGAAAGTACAGATTTTCATAAGTTGAAGGGGCCGCTGCAGGAAATTCAAAGTAGTGTTGTTGATGACATTAACAATGGTGAAATTGTTTCCCCAAAATTCTTCGAGGTTGATCATGTGTTGGGAATGCCATTGCGACTAAGCTGGGAAGCGATTTCAGAGATAACTTACCGTTTTAATAGAATGATTTGTGCTGACTCTAACGAGGGATATCAGATGTATCGTGGGTACTTGGTTGATCATCATTCCCATATTTTTGTAAAGAGATATACAGGAGGAGATCTTAGCAATATTCTCGAAGGGGAAAAACAAGCGGCTTTAACTATGTATCATAAAAACATTATGAGGTTAATCGGCTACCATCAGAATGAGAATGCTATGGCTTTAGTCTTTCCTTACACGTCGAGGGGCACGTTAATGGACAGATTCCTCTGTGGTTAGTTTCTTTCATCTTTTTCTCATAACCATTATCAGTCTAGTCATTTTTTAGGAACCAAGGGGGAACGGGAAAGGATCACACATGAGACCTAAGGCTTTGTGATCCAGGTCCTATGACTGGACCACCCCTTAGGGTTCATCGTCACTTATCAGTCTAGTCATGAAGTAACTATAACTGATAAAATATCTTCTTGTCTTGCAGGTTCAGATTACTTTAAAAAAGAATTGCACGCAACATTTCATAGTAAAATGAAGATAGCTATAGGAATCGCCCAAGGCCTTCGATACATGCATGAAGAGTGTCCTCGAGGCCCTATTGTTCATGGTGATTTGCGGCCCTGCAATATTCTTCTGCGCTATGACTTGCAACCAATGGTAAACATTCCAATGATATTAAAAAGGAAAAAAAAATTGAATTCAAGTGCACTCACAGTCGCACGCACACACAAAATTTTATAATTTATACACACCTGAAATCCATTATGCTTTAACATTTGTTCTAAACTGTTGTGATAACTGTAGATCACTGGCTTTGGCAGAGCTAAATGGTTGCAGGTAGAGGAGGTGTTCCACATCTCCAACAGGTTTGTGAGTCACAATAAGAACATATATAGGTCTTGTTCGGTTTGATTTAAATTGGTTTACATTCTTATAGTGAAAGGTGCGGACACAAGCATCCTTCAGAATCTGAGTCGCTAGCTTTATTGAAGGATGACATTCTTGCCTTCGGAATTTTGCTCTTGAGACTCTTCTGCAGAAAATCTGCTCCACAGGACAGCAAAAGTTTGGTTGAATGGGTAAGTAGCTTATTTTCTAGTAACTCTAGTCTAATATACTGTTTGGAAGCATGGAAATTAAAGCTTTATAATTGGAATTAGAGCTTTGTTAGTTTGGCTTGAATTCCAATTCTACAATGAAAATTCCATGCTCCAAACATACCAATATAATGAAAATGATTTTTATCCATCTCGAACTGTCAATTGGTACACCTTATGTTTTTGCAGGCTAGGCCACTTTTGGCACATCGAGCTTACCTTGCGTTATATGATGATGACATGGAGTACGACGCATATGGCATATTCAGGGTGACCTGTGTTGCCGCTCATTGCATAAACACTAAGCAAAATTCAAGGCCATGCATGAGTGAGGTGAGACAGATAACTAAACCGTGTAAGCTTCCTTTTGGAACCATCAGACTGCTCGAGTTTTTGTTTACTTATTTATAATTTGGTTTTTCAGGTAGTCGCGTTTCTTAAAGGAGAAATCTCTTGCGCTGTGCCACTATCTCCTTTATCAGATGGCAGCCCGAACATGGAAATGCACAGGTTGCTCGGTCAGTAGAAGGTGAACCTTGAGAATTGGCTGTGCAGCATAGCTTGATCAGATAGATACATGAACAGAAAGGATAGGAAGAGAAATAATGAAAACAGAGAAGAATTAAGAAATTAACCTTTTCCGGTCAAGTAACTATTTAACATTAGAGGAATCTTGTGGTACATAATATCGACAAAGTTTGAATTTCTATTTCTGGATACCAATTCTACTTTGTGAATTTGATTCTTGTTTGTGTATATCCTTTTGTTTTAACGTATACCTTTTTTTTTTTTTTTGGTTTTGTTACCAGACTCCATAGGGCATGAGTGCATGACCAATGATGCAAGAAAACCTGAATTCATTTCACTGTTTAGTGTGTGGTTTGACAAGTGATTGTAGAATCCCATTAAGAGATATATGGGTTTGGCAGATATGTTTGATGGGACGAAATAAAACAAATGCTGAAATGCAATTCATACACAGTTCAAATTATTCATACTGGAAGACTGCCTAATCTTAAGTTAGCAGCAAATGCATATAAGCATATAATGTCTTGCATTGTCAGCACTTAATCCATGCGTATCTGACCTATAATTAAAGTATGATGAAAAAGTAACGATAAAGTGGTAAAAATGTTATCTTAAAAAGAAAGTTTTAAAAAAGACAATTATTTTAGAACAAACAAAAAATAAAAGCATGATAACAATTTTGGGACGAAGGAAGTATTACTTTTTTAAGAAGTTCAAAAATAATTCAAGAAATAGGTTTAAAATTTCAAGGGTTCGGACTCCCAAAAAAAGTGTATTAGTTTGAATCTTTTGATAGATTTTTCCATTGGTTTCAAACCTAAGCTTAGGTCAAGAACCACTAGACTAGATGATTTCCCTGTGGGTGGGTTAATCACACCCCAATATCTTCTCTCCACACCCCCCCCCCCTAAAAGAAATTACTCCCTCCGTTCCTAAATAATCGTCCTGCTTGACCCGGCGCATAGTTTAAGAAAAAGTAATTGACTTGATTATTTATATTGGTTTAATGTGTAGTTTCCTTTAATGCCCATGTATATGTGGCCCATAATTAAAGTAGAGTGAAAAAGTAAGGATAAAGTGGTAAAAGTGATGTTCTAAAAAGGTAAGTTTCAAAGTGGACAATTATTTTGGGACGGACGAAAAAGAAAAGGAGGACGATAATTTAGGGACGGAGGGAGTACAAAATATCATTATGTGAAATACCAATACAACCACGTGAACAAGCTCAATCGAACTCCACCCAAGGCATCCGACCATGCCCAGTCGAACTCCACCCCAAGCACGCGCATAACCAAGTCCAAACAAAGGTTTGTCTGTTTGCCGGCTGATGATGAAGATGAAAATGAAGAGGCAAAACAAAGGGGCGACCTTGTGATGAAACAAAGGGCGAGGTGATTGCGAAAGGGAGCTCGATTTGATTGTTTGTGGCCATGGAAGATGAAGATGAAGATGGTGAGAGAGGCAACGGCCATCGAAGATGAAAGGAATTAGGGTTTCAAAAGTAAAGGAAAGGGAAAAAGATGATGAAGATGGTGAGAGGCGGTAACCATGGAAGATGACAGTGAAGAAAGATGGGAGTAAGTGAGAGAAGAGAGGGGGTGGTCAGGAGAGAGAATGAAGAGTTAGGGCGGGGGTGAGGAGAGTAGTGTGTAAAATGGGTGGGGGTGGAAAGAGTAATATGGTGGAGAGAGAGAGAGGGATTTGGGGTGTGATTAGCCCAACCCTCTTCATAACATTCCTTTGCAATTAGTTGTTATATGTTTATAAACACATAAAATTTAATTTTAGTTGTTTAATTTAAACTAATAAAGAGATTTATTCAAAATCATTTTCATTTACTCACTTGTTAACCTTTCAAATGAATTTAACTTTCAAATGTTTAATAAATGTGTACTCCTAATTTAAAAAAAAAAAATCAATTGAGAAGATAGCTCTAAAAATAAACCTAACTGCCACGTTGGCCTTGTGGTTCCTTCACAAAAATTTCGATCACCTAAAACAAAAACAGAAAGAAATAAACAAAAATAAAATCTTCATCAAATACGGCCTCTTTTGTGTGGCCTTCACCAAGCTCTATCCCTCTCTGGCTCTCCCTCTCCATTCTCTGTCTCTTTCTCTCTCTAAAAAAATCTTTCACTCTCTCTCTCTAGATTATCTCTTCACCATCTTCAATCAATCCATCCCTCCGGTCTCCTAATCTCTTTACAGGACCTAATTTTGCCAACATAGAATCACAAACAATTCCCATAGCCGAATGCGAATCTTTTGATCACCTCTCTCTATCCTACAGTTAATACAGTCTAAATTTGAATACACAAAATAACACACACACATTTAATATAAGCAAATGAGATTTTGGACTCAGTTGCTTTGGTTCATCATTCCGTGTTTAGTTTGATTTTAATGAGACTGCTCTGTTGTTCCGATGCTTCTCATTAGCAATGGCTTCTTCTTCTTCACCTTCAGTTTCAGGTACTTGTTGTAGTTTGCTTCGTATTCTAATCACTGTATTTAATTGATTGAATATATTGAGTACGGTTCCTGTGAATTTGGCAGTGTTTGTTGAATGTGTGAGCATATGTAAGTTTCCGAAAGGGGATGGAGGAGGAGGAAGATATGATTGTAGTGTCATTTCTTGTGCTTGGAAGGCTCCTAGGGCTTTGACTGGCTTACTTGCTAGTACTGCTCATCCTCACATGTGTTCGTCTCGGCAGCATGGTCGAATTGGAAGATGCAATCGTCTCACTGTAAGTTTTGAACTTGGGCTGTAACTGTGTGTTCCATTTTCCTGGTACACTGTATCATGCTTACACTTGGAAGTATATCTGTTTAGGAAATCCTGTTATTGACGATTTGTAATCAATGATGTTTTTTTAGCATGCATTTGTAATCGTTGAACTGTTTTATTGAACTTAGAATTAATAAGATCTATGATCAATTCCAGTTGCATTACTGCATTTCTTTCTTAGAATTGTGTTGCCATTCATGTTTTACATAGATGTAGTGATACTTCTTTGATGAATTAGAAACCATTGCAAACTTGATGCTTCAAATTTATTTAGGGTGGAAATTGCTTTTGCTAGTTAAGAAGTGCCGTCAAGTAGTTAGAGATAATAAATAACACACCCACTTGTTAGGGTTAAGTAAAATTGTATTCCAACAATTCCACTCACTAAGTCCTACATTCCTTTTCTGGATGCAAGATGTTCTATCCAAAGCGGCTCACTAGGACAATTAAGCTTTGCAATGTCAGATGAAGTTCTAAAATTTTCCCACTTATGGAAATAAACAAGTTTTAATCCAACAAAAAGTGTTTGTTATAATGTTTACTCAGAAGGTAATTGAAATAAACAAGTTCAAAAATAAATGTTTATATCCTTTAAAAATCTCACGTTTCAAAGGGGTCGATTTTAAATTGAGCGGTGGGAGAATAATGAAAATATTTACATCAACTAATGGGCAACCCCTATATTTCAAAAACGACTCTAACAAGCTAAAGCCTAGGGCAGCATTTCTACACAAGGCTAAGAGCACAAATCTAGAAACTAAAGCCTAAGTTGCCATGCTATGCATGAAGACCTTTTGTTCGTGGTGGTCTAAATGCAATAAACAGAGACTTCAAATGAAGTTCTAAGTATGCCCAGGAAGAACTAGCTATTGAGATCTCTAGTGACTTCACATTGTTCGTTTGCCCAAATGCAAGGATGACATTTCTTTAGATTTCTCACAGAGACTTTCTTATGTACTTTTGAATTAAGGGGCAATGGAGGAGAAAGTGTGAGTAAGAATCCGCATCCGAGATTTACAGATATCAGTCAGGATAAACAAACTTTCAGAGAGGTGTAAGTTGCTGAGCTGGGGATGGTGCTAATTGTTGATTGTGTTGAGTTCTCTAACATCTAAAACCTGTGAACAACTCCAGAGTAGACTGTGAAACTGATTAAGCAGAAGTATGCTGCCTCTTTAATGAAGTTGATATGCTTTTGCACTGGTTGAGCTTGCGATTGGGTGGCTGGGATTGTTTTTAAACCTGCAAATATCCCTTGGATAAAGCATTAACATATTTTTTAAAATCACACAACCATTCAATGGATAAAGCTAAGTTGGAGAGTTTGGATTGAGAATGAAAAACTCATAACAAGAAAGTCGGCCTTCACTTTTGACATTACTTTTATTTGCAACAAAGGAACATATTTTACCAAGAAATCAAGGACTTTTATGATGGAGGTATGACCATAGTTAAAACTTTTGAAGAAGAAACTTGTGAGTTCCTACTTGTAAAGGATTAATTTTAAGCTCGTGTGATTTTGTCTTCGTGATGGATGGATTGACCAAACATATACAGAGAGACATACCATGTTGTATGTTACATGCAGGTGATAGTATGTTCATTGATGAGATTAAGGCGAAGGTTAATACTATTGTAGAAGCGGAAAGAAGCTTAGAAGTAAGAGAGCATAAAATAACAGGAATTAGAACAGCATTTAGAAATGCACTATTTGTCATTTGTGGTAATCAATAGTTGAAACTCGGTGAAATTAGATGGAAAAGATACACCAGGAATAATTAATTCTATTATCTTGGGTGAATCATCTATAAAGAGGTAAAGGTGGTCATGTTAGTCATGGAAAAAAAAATAGGTTAGTTGAAGTGGCAAAGCATATTTGGAGCTTTTGTAATCTACTTAAGCATGTGTTGAAAGGATATGACTCAATGTTGTTAATGAACATCTTGTTTTCGGCACTGGATAGACAAAATATGATCATGTACCAGATGCAAGTAGTTTGGATAAGGACTGAGTCGAGTAGAGCTTCTGATTTTGATGTTGATCAGTAAAGGCCCCTTTGTAGCATTGACAATCACTTCCATTGTTTTTGAAACTCTTCTTTTGATTTCTTTTAATTAGATGTTAATTAGATGTTTTATGACTTGGATCATTTGCTAATGATGATGTGTTATATGTTAAATTGGCTGAAAAAGAAAAAGAACTCGTGACAGAATATTTAAAGAGGAACAACGAGGACTGAACAAACTAGAGAAAATCTGAGCTCCATATGTAGGATATTTGGTGTTCCAACTTATAGATCAGTTCGAAAGATAATGCCTGTGGGTGAGGTTTAGAAGTTATATTTTAGGAAATTTTGTTGGGAAGTCTGGGGAGTTGAATTAAAAGTGGTTTGGCTGCTGTGGCTAGATTTGAGTGCCTATTAGAGTTAAAAGAGCTATCAGCTGTGATAAGCCAAAGTTTTGAGCATTTTTTCCACGCCACACCATCCACAATGGTGCTGCCAGTACACTTTTTTTATTTACTTATTACTATTATGCACTTATTGATGCTTTGTACTTGATTTGCTGGGGCACTATTCAGTATATGCAATTTGTGCAATCAAATGCTAACTGTTTCCTAATATCTAGAGGCATTTCTTTAAAGGTTATCTTGTTGTCTTTTCACCTGTCAGGGTTAAGTAGTTCTTTATATACGTTAATGTTACTTGTATCTAGATTTATTGGGAAACATGTCATGAAATGTCAGGTTTGAATTGATCTGTGTCTAGAAATACTCTGATTTCTTCCAATATGTATAGCATGAAGTTTAACACCACTTGATCATGATATACACTTCAAGAAATTATATCAAGAAATATAACAACTATAGGATGTTAGGACGTATCGGTTAATTTCCAAAGGAGACGTGTGGTGACTTCTCAGCTATACAAGCTATTCCGTTAATTCCAAAATATGATTTATAAGGTGGGTTGATGAAGTTTAGAAATGTTGTCTTTGTTACTTGGGGATGGTTAATATAATGGAATATTAATTCAGATTTGAACTTCTCTTAAATTTCGGCAGCCAATAATATAAGAATTTGGAGGTTTGATGTGGAAGTAAAAGTTATTCTTTCTTCTCATTTGTTCATTGTTAGTTTATGTTACTGGTGAACTCTGGAACTTTATCTTTGTCTCAGTTAGTTGGAGTTGGCTTTATGAATCAGGCTCATTAATTTACGATGTCCAATGCAAGGTCATTAGTCAATCAACACTTGTCATATCTTTCATTATTGTCGTGATGTCATCCATGTTAGTTTTGGTCTTCCCCTAGTTATGGTCCATCTTTCATTATGACTTCAATTATTTTTTATGCTTCAAACTCACCATTTAAGAGTATGAATCACTGGGATTGGTTGCGAGTGAGGGTGCACCTTTTAAGAGGATTTATTGTGAAAGGGCATAGATTTAGTCAATGAGAACTAAAAGTTGAAAATATTTAAATTTTGCTTTTCAGTGCTTTTTATGTTGAGAGCTGATAGTCTTTGGTATGACCAATAGAGACATGTATGTATGTTCAAAGGATTCTCATTTTTAATTCTTCGAGTTATGTTGTCGCAACTATTCTTCTGTAAGAATTATGTGATGCACGACAATCTTATCCCCATTGATGGTCTCTTCAGATCTTCTTCACTTGTCATATTGGCTCCATTATGGCCCTAAGCAACTTCTTCCTCCAAATCAGACCTCCAAAAAGAAAAGGGGGAAAACCAAAAAAGAAGCTAAAGGCAAACATTGAAAATATAAGTTTTTTTGTGATGTCATTTTCCTTGAATAGCCAAGTTACAAGCAAGTCATTCTAAACCCTTTAATAGATGGTGTTTATGATTACTAGGCTTAAAACGAGCTTGCTTGGTTTATTACTGATGGTAGACACTCAACTTGATACTTGTGCTAGAGATGTGAAGCTACTGACATGGGAAGCTGGTGGTTTTCCCACAAAAGTTCGAACTTTTTACTTCCAAGAAGATTTTTAAGGTCAAGTTTGCTTCATCATTCCTGCAGAAATTGGAAATTGGGTTGTTCCTCACCTTTTTCATCAGAATATAATGAGATCTCTCCTGAACGTTTGTGGGAGGTAAGGAAAGTGGTTCCCATACTGCTGGTTTTTCTACTACAAACATTATCCATTTGCAAACTCAATTTTCATATAATATGTTATGGAAAATGATTGAATTCCCAACATTTTATCCCAACTTCTCAGTCCAATCTATGGGGCAATGCTTGTGATTGATTAAACTATGGCCCGTTGATCATAAAGTAAAACCTAACCTATCACATGCCTCACCACATAGATTGGGATGGAAAGTTGGGAGAAAAAGTTGGGATCCTAATCACCACTCATATGTTAATCTCCCCCCCACCCCTCCCTCCCTTTCTGTAGACTATGACTTTTGCAATGATTTTAAATATAGGTTTCCCAGCAAGGTTCTCAATCCAGAATTTTCATCTAACCGAAAAGGAGAAATATATTTTAGGGAACTGAATGAACATTATCTCTATCCAAAATGAATGCTACTGTTAGTTTAACTAGAAATCAAGCTAGAGGAATGTTATCACACCAAAAGTTATTTGAAAACCTTATATTTTCCAGAAGTGTTACCATTTTGGAACGGATGTATGCTTGCGGTGCCAGTACATGTTAGATCAAGTGCTTGAGCAGTCAGAGATAGCTTAGGATTTCTTTGTTTTTGTTTTTTTTCTGCAACAAGTTAAGATGCTGGATCTATAAACATCACTTCACTCATCTTGAGCATCAACTGGGTTGGTACAGAGGTGTTTGAGGATCACATTAAGTACTTGAAATTTAAAACCCCCAAGGGGTGGGAGAAATGGCAAGGGCACTCAAGGCAAAGACCTTGAGATTCTTGGTTCCAATCCCCATAAAGGGGCCATACTTATCTATCAAAAATAAAAAAAAGTGCTTGACAGTCACTTAAAAAATAAAGTGACAAAGAGCTCGAAAACTTGAGTTACAGAAGGCAAAGGACAAGGTTATTTACTTTGAGTTGAACTACGAAACAGCCTCTACTCTTGTAAGGGTAGGCAGCTTATGTTCGGCTGTTCCATGGCCAGCAATGGCAGGAGCCATTGGCCTGCTTTAGACTTGACTCGTCTCTTAAAACTTTTAGTTTACAATTTTCCTAACTGTTTTTATCATCAAGTTTCCAGATTCAGTAGTTATTATTTTCAGTTTTATAAAACTGGTATATTCAACATAAGAAACAACATGCTAATAAGTTGTGAGCCGAAAATGCTAAGATGGATGTGTTATAAAACTAGGAGAGATAAATTTTGGAAAGAAGCATTCATATCGCTCCACTGAAAAGAAAATTGCTTTGTACGGTTTGGGAATACAACATAGAGTGGTCGTAGACTACTTAGTGCACCCGTTAGGAATTGTGTTAATATCAATATGAAAAACCTTGTTAGTTGGGGGAAAACCAAAACCAGCACAGGCAACAATAATCAAGAAGGATATGATCGAGTATGGTTTAACCAATAATATTGCATTGGACCGATTAGAGTTGTGAAAAAGAATTCATGTGACGGAATTCAAGTAGTTGGGAGAAAGGCTGAGTTGAATTGAGGTTCATTGGTAGTCCAAACTCAAAAGTTATAGCCTAAATGAGTTTTTGATGGTTATTAATATAATTAGTTGTTAAGGTGCTGACAGTGCTGTGCTGAAAGAAGTATTAAAGAATATTAGGGTGGCAATGACTAAGATGGTATATTAGTTTGGCAACTGATTGATAAGCTAAATATGGGTTTTGGTTATTGTCCTGTGGTCAGTTTTGCAAGCTTTGTACGGAGAGATTGATTCTGTCAATGACTATTGATACACTGTTTTCTTTTGATTGCCTCAGGATCTTAAACCCACTATTGCCTACCTTTGCTCAAATGAGTTGGAATTAGTGCGTGATGCCCTAAATGTAAGTTTGTTTATTCTCTGCCAGCTCGTTACTACTCCCTCTGTCTCAAAATTATTGTCTTTCTTTCCTTTTTCGTCCGTACGAAAAAATTGTCATATTTGAAAGTTTCCTTTTTAGAACACCACTTTTACTATTTTGCCCTTACTTTTTCTTCCTACTTTAATCATGTGCCACATGCACATGAGCTTTAAAGAAAATTACATGCTATACCAATATTAATAATCAAGTCAATTGTTTTTTAATCCGCGTGCCGAGTCAAACAAGACAATAATTTGGGGACGGAGGGAGTAATTTTCATCATGATTCCTGCTTTACTTTTGGATTATTCTCTTCTCTTTTTCTGGGCGTGTAATTGGTAGATGTGGCACTCATGATAATTAAACCCTTTGATTAGTTAGAGATCTTGGATGGTGGTTTAATCTTGATGACTTTTTTATAACTGTGTAGCTGGCTTTTGAGGCACATGATGGTCAAAGAAGACGCAGTGGCGAGCCCTTTATCATTCATCCTGTTGAAGTTGCACGAATCCTGGGAGAACTTGTGAGTTAGATTATTGAATCTTCACCTTTGGCCAAATCTCAATTCTCCATTTGCTTTTGTTGCAATTTTCAAATTTCATTTACTTAGTTACTCTTCCAGGAATTGGACTGGGAGTCAATTGCTGCTGGTTTATTACATGACACGGTCGAAGATACAAATGTTGTTACTTTTGAAAGAATAGAGAAGGAATTTGGAGCTACTGTGCGCCGCATTGTTGAAGGAGAAACTAAGGTGCTTTATTTCTAGTGAGATAGTGCTCTAGCTTAGTTTGGACTATCTGTTTTATCTCAGCATCCATGATACGTTTGATTTACTGGATACTGAATGCATCAATTTAATTCTTCTTACATGATCTAGGTATCCAAACTTGGAAAACTCAAGTGTAAGAATGAAGATCACTCAGTACAAGAAGTGAAAGCACGCGATCTTCGGCAGATGTTTCTAGCCATGACTGAGGAGGTGATGCATGCTTTATATTTTTATATCATTTTTCATGATAGCTATGTTGCAGGCACTGAACTTTCCATGTTTCAGGTCCGTGTAATTATAGTAAAATTAGCGGACAGATTGCATAACATGCGTACTCTCTCGCATATGCCTCCACATAAGCAGGTCTGGTGAATATTTATTTTGCAGTTTCTGGTTTTCATTAGTTCGTATTCATGATTCTCAATATGTTCAATGTGCTCAGTCCAGCATTGCAATGGAGACACTACAGGTCTTTGCACCTCTAGCAAAGCTGCTTGGGATGTACCAAATTAAGGTATGTCGTCTATTTCCTATTGTAGTGCATTATTGTAAACTCTGGATTCAAAACTATTTTCAGTTCAGTTATGCAACCTATGGCCTGAGATATGGCATGACTTGTTCAGCTTATCTATAACGTGTTCGCTGTACCTCGTTTTTGTACACCTTACCACCAAATCAAAAATTTACTTATGATTCGGCAAGTGAAGCATGCTTAAAGAACAAGCAAATCATTAGTTGAAGGTAATGTCTGCCTTTGCGGATGATATGTTGGTTTTTCGTGGGGCAGAGAAGCTGGTTACCTTCGTGTGGTGTTACTGTTTTTTCAAGCAGTTTCGGGGCTCAGAGTAAATATCCTTAAGAGTGAGATTATTCCAGTAGGTGTGGTGAATGATATTGTGAGCTTAGCCGGCTTTTTTGGGTGCAAGACCACGACGCTCCCTTCCTCATACCTTGGACTTCCCATTGGTGCTCCGGTTAGAAGCAAAACTATGTGGGTTCCGGTATTCGAGCGGTTCGAGCACCATTTGGCGGGTTGGAAGAAACAATTGCTTTCCAAGGGGGGTAGGTTGGTGCTAGTAAAGAACACTCTTTCAAATTTACCGACCTATTTCCTTTCTCTGTTTCTAATGACTGCCTCTATCCGGAATAGACTAGAATAATTAGAAAGAGATTTTTTATGGGAAGGTCGGTTCGGAGGAGCGGAAATTTCATTTAGTCAAATAGGATAAGGTTTGTGCTAGAATGCAAGAGGGAGGGTTGGGGTTAGAAAACTTTAAGTCTTTAATGAGGCATTACTGGGAAAGTGGCTGTGCAGGTATCTCACGGAAAGGGAGGCATTGTGGAGGAGATTGGTGCTGAGTAAGAATGGCTTGGGGGGTCATGCGTGGTTTCGTGTGGAGGTTGGCTCGCCTTTTGGGGTGGGGGTGTGGAAGGGCATAAGAAAAGGATGGAGTTCCTTTGAGAGGTTTCTTGCCTTTGAGGTGGGAAGTGGAGAGACGGTTAGTTTTTGGGAAGATAGATGGTGTGGCGAGAGAAAGCTGAAGGTGAATTTTCCTATGTTGTTTGAAGTCACTAGGGATAAGGGCTGTTCGGTTAGCTCCGTGTTGTCAAGGGAGGATGGTAGACTTACTTGGAGTCCAGTTTTCCACGATTGGGAGGTGGATTCGCTGCTGCGATTTCTTGAGCTGTTACAGGCTCAGAAGATTGGCAGGGCAGAAGATAGAGTGATCTGGAAGGCAGCTAAGGGTCATATTTTCACGGTTAAATCTAATTACTTGAGGTTGTTGACTTGTAGGAATTTTTTTCCTTGGAAAGCGGTGTGGAAATCTGTAGTGCCCAAGAGAGTGGCCTTCTTTGTATGGGAAGCCATGCCTGAAGCTATCCTAACAGTAGATAATCTCCAGAAGCCGAATATTTCTTTAGTGAATAGGTGTTTCACGTGCAAGGCAAGCGAGGAGAGCGTGAACCATCTGCTTCTACATTGTCCTGTCGCTTCAGATATGTGGAGTTTGTTGGTGAATCTTTTTAAAGTGCCTTGGGTGATGCCGAGATCAGTTTCTGAGCTGTTGAGGTGTTGGTCCGTTCAGTGCAGAAACAGGAGCATCGGGGTTTGGGAGGCTGCCCCTTTGGCAGTTTGTTGGGTGATCGGGTTTTCGACAATGAGGAAAAGTCTATTCCGGTCTTGAAGAATTCTTTGCTTCGCACTCTATTCTCTTGGTGTGTAGGGGCTGCAAACTATCCACTCGTTTCGGAAATGTCTTTTGTAGAATTTGTAAATAACATATCTAGCGGATAGAAGCTCTCGAGCTTTGTATACTTCTAGTGTACTAAGGACGCGTCACCTTTTTTGACGCTCATATTTATATACTCTTTACTTATTAAAAAAAATGTTTGTCTTTGTTGCATACGCTAAAATCTGTTTCACAGTCCGGTCCCTCCACGTTCTTAAGCTTACACCGTGAATGATTGAGTGCCATTTCATTTTACAATTTGGCTTTCAGTATTCCTTCTGTTCAGTAACTAAAGTTGTTGGTTTCTCTTCTTAATGTCATTTTTCCCGATTCTGGCCAAAGTAGTAATAATGTCACATTTGTGTCTTTGAGAAGCAACCATGAGTGATAATCTGTTTGTAGATGCTTGTTATGTCTCCCATTTTAGTTTGCCTTGTTGTTTCAAAACATCACCATTTTTATACGTTATTTTTTTTGTCTTGTGCACACTCCTTTGACTCGCTAGTTTCTTCCTGCAGTCTGAACTTGAGAATCTGTCCTTTATGTACACAAATGCCCAAGATTATGCTAAGATCAAGAGGAGGGTTGCAGAACTCTATAAAGAACATGAGAAGGAAATAAAGGAGGTACTTTCTTTAGCATTATCCAATATTCTTTGCAGCTCGAGATGAAAGCAATCATGGCACTATCTTTTACCTCTTTACACATCAGGCACCTGAGAATTTATTTTGCATTGTTGGACTGACTTCATTATAATGTTTACGTGTTGTCTGTTACCTCTTTTAGCATTTGGTTTTCTGCTTATTAGACTCTTCTCCTTATAATAGGCTAATAAAATTATGAAAAAGAAGATTGAAGATGATCAATTTTTAGACCTCATGGCCATGTCAACTGAAGTTCGGACAGTATGCAAGGAACCTTACAGGTAAAGAGGATCCTTTTTCGACTCACCCTTATTAAGTTCCTTCTCTCTCTCTCTGGAGATGGGCAGCCATTGTTGAAGCTATTATGCCATGACTGGCTAACTTCAAATCTGGTAGGTGCAGTGTTTTGACTGCTTGTTCTTTTTATCATTTTCTTCGTTGAAATGTATAATTTATAATCCTCCGGTATAGAAACAGCACCCAGAGAATCTTGCATATATTGGGTTGAATATTGGCCTGCTCTTTGTATGTGGACATCCTACAAGATCGAATGTATTAGCATTCACAAAAATAATAATAATAAAAAAAACTACTAGGCATGCTCAGTAACAGCTATCATCTGTTTAGCTTCAGAAGATCACTTTGTGGTCTGTACAGTGTACACATATTTATGTTGAGGGTACTACTTGCTATCAGTTTGAGAGTGAGTTCCAAGCAGTGGTTAGGATAACAAACTCATATTCCCGAAAAGTTGCAATGCGTGTAGCATGGGTTTATTTGGCTCTTTTGAAGTCTTGTATACGTCTTGTGTTGATGCAATAGATAGAAAGTCATGCTTATATTGCCATCAATGGTTTTGTGGTCAATCTTCTGCACCCAAAAGATGTCTTTACCCAAATGGCATGTCTACACTTTATTGGAAGATCTCTTATCTACTTTTGAACTTGGTTTCGTGCAGCATCTACAAAGCTGTTCTCAAATCTAAAGGTTCAATAAATGAAATTAACCAAATTGCACAGGTAGTTAGTTAATGAACCTGGTATCATTGAATCAAGAAACGGCTTATTTCTTATTTTTTGTTTTCTGACGCATGTTTATACAATTGAATTACCAGCTTCGAATCGTTGTAAAACCAAAGCCATGTGCTGGGGTAGGGCCTTTGTGTAGTGCACAACAGGTGAATTGTTACATTTTCTCATATTTGGTCATGCCTTCCTTTTCAATAACAGACACCCATTCTAAAGTACATTGCGTAGCTTTACTCATGCTTAATTGTGCAGATCTGCTACCATGTTCTTGGGTTGGTACATGGAATCTGGACTCCTATCCCTCGAGCTGTGCGTATCTGCATCCTGCCCTTTTACTAAATTGACATTTTGAGCCATATCTTATTATGTTTCAAATTATATAGGTATATTTAACTGTTGTAACAGATGAAGGACTACATTGCAACCCCAAAACCTAACGGTTATCAGAGTCTTCACACAACTGTAATTCCATTTCTTTATGAGAGCATGTTCCGACTTGAAGTTCAGGTGGGCCCATGAGTACTGTTTCACTTCTACTCCTGCCACTTCTCTAATGATTTTGGTCTCCTGTTGCAATTGTTGCTCCTGCGTTCAGTAAAAATATGTTTACGTGTATGTTACATCTTGTACAGATTAAAACAGAAGAGATGGATTTGATTGCAGAGAGGGGCATTGCTGCTCACTATAGTGGGAAAGTTTTTGTTAATGGCTTAGTTAGACATATGATACCTAATGATAGAAGTCCAAGGGGAAAGACAATCTGTCTTAACAATGCAAATGTGGCCCTCAGGGTAGGTATCTTATCTTTCAAAAAAAGATTTTGGGGGATAATGCTCCATCAAGTAATCTACTGATTGAACTGCTTGTTGGCTCCATTGCTAATCTTATGGTTGAAGTCCTTTCTTTCCTCCAGATTGGCTGGCTCAATGCAATTAGAGAATGGCAAGAGGAATTTGTTGGTAACATGAGCTCTAGGGAGTTTGTGGACACGATCACCAAGGATCTTCTAGGTAGTCGTGTTTTTGTATTTACGCCAAGGGGTGAGGTAAAAAGATGAATCACTTGACTTATAAAGCAATAATACTTGCTGATTCCTAATATAATTTTGTGTATTATTAACAGATAAAAAATTTACCTAATGGGGCAACTGTCATTGACTATGCTTATATGATACACACTGAAGTTGGAAACAAGATGGTGGCTGCAAGGGTAATCTTCTTTGGGTTTGATTGGAAGTTTATTTTACCTCAGGAATCCAATTGTCATTGCAGTATTTCTCTCTTCGCAGGTCAATGGTAATATAGTTTCTCCTGTGCATGTGCTTGCAAATGCTGAAGTCGTGGAGATAGTGACGTACAATGTTAGTTTATTCTGCCGTCATCATGTTTCTAACTTTTCTTTAAAATGATAAACTAACCATGTTTCTCCTGATGCGATGCACTTCATTTATGTTTGATCCGGTAGAAATTCCATAAATATTTAAATAAAGTGAAGTCAGTAAAGTTCATTTGCTTTAAGATGATTCACAAATGTGCTTTTTGTACTAGGTACTAAAATAATTTTGGACAAGGCATGGTGTTTGAAGTGTGAGGGCTAGATATGCTTGCATATCGTCATTACTCCATGAAAGTTTGTAATGCTTGGAAAAGACACAATTATGAACACCATCCCCGTCTATAGATTTCAAAATGTTATTATTTTTTTTTAATGAGCGTTCATAACGTGTTACCCTGATGTTTTGCCTTTGGTTGCTTCCTGTTTGCTCACAATTTCCTTGAATTTCAGGCACTCTCAAGCAAATCAGCTTTTCAAAGACATAAGCAGTGGCTGCAACATGCAAAAACACGTAGTGCCAGACATAAGATCATGAAAGTAGGTTTCCCTCATTTGATGAAACAATGATACTGCTCAGATATATGTTTTCTTTTGCTTTACAATATATACATTTGATGTTTTCTGCAGTTCGTAAAAGAGCAAGCTGCACTATCTGAAACCGAAATAACAGCTGATTCCATAAATAAATTTGTTGCCGATTCTGAAGATGGTAGTGAAAATGAAGAGGTTTCAGATTACTCTGAAGAGACTAAACATACTTGGGAGGTTTCAGATTACTCTAAAGGGACCAAACTTCATCCTATGGAAAGGTCATCTTCAAAGATAATCGGTGAAGATCTTTTTCAGGCCAAGAAGGGAAGTCTTCAGGTGTCGAAGGTAAATGGCAAGCATAACAAGCATATGCAGCATGTGAGTTTGACAGCCAAAGGAGAGACGCTTTCATGGAGGACTAATGTTGCTGAGATCATACTTGCTAACATCCCAGTTTACAAGGAAATATTGCCTGGCCTAGAGAGCTGGCGTGCTGGGAAAGTTGCAACCTGGGACCGCCTCGAAGGGCACACCATTCAGTGGTTCTGTATTATCTGTATAGATCAAAAAGGTAATAGATGATTGCCATGATGGTTTTTTCATTTCGACAAGTCTATGACATGATAGTGCTACTAAAATTTTCAGTATAGCAATTAATGAAATTATACTGGTGTACTGTTTCCTTCAATATTTTCTTGGGATATATACTTTAATGGTGGATCCTTCTCTTCCATCTATCTGTAATGATCTTTTCAACCCCTAAGTTGTGGCCCAATGGGAGAGATGTCTCAGGTTCGATTTACCTGGGGCTATGCAAAGTGTGAGGTCTCACGTTCGATCCGTTCCCATACTCGATCTCATGTTTGATCGCTTCGCATACTCCCTTAAGATAAAGAATAAATAAATAAACAAGAAGAATAAAGTAGACTACTTTCTTCATATATACACTGATTTTCATGTTTTTCCGGGCGTTATTTGTTTAGTTAATATCGTTATCCTCAAATGACTTTCAGGTATGATGGCGGAAATCACTATGGCATTGGCAGATGTGGGCATTACGATATGCTCATGTGTGGTGAGTAATTGACCTAGATTTTGCAGTGTACCATTATGGCACTTCATGTTTTTTCGTTTTGAGTTATCGACTCATCTATAACGTTAAGTTCTTAGAGGGCTGAAAAAGCACATCAAGTCTTAGCGCTCCCCTCACATGCGACCCCCTCTTGCACTAGAGATATATAAAAGTGCATCCATACCGAACGTAGTCTGACTTTGTGCACTAAAAGTACTTGGGGAAAGAAACAAGTACAGGCGGGATGATTCAAACCTAAGATTTTGTGTAATAACTAGAGGTGTGATATCATGTAAAGTTACCAATTCATCTAAAAGTTTAAGATGTTGGAGAGTGGGCCAAGTTATGTTTAATATTGTTTATCAAGTCTTAACAAGTTCTATTATATTTTTCACTCAAGAATGGCTTGCAAGTGTGCGCTTAGCATATTCTTACACCATGTTGTTTAAACTTTGGCAGGCTGAGGTCGATCGAGGGAGGGGAATTGGTGTCATTCTGTTTCATGTCGAAACAAGTCTGGACAGTTTGGTATGCAAAACACATTACCTTGATGTTCCTGCGAACTTTTTATGTTACTGTGATGATGCAATATCCCTTTTAAAATTTTATCCAGGTTAGTGCCTGTTCACGGGTGGATCTAATAGACAATGTTTTGGAATGGTCGACGGGTTGCAGCTGGCCTAGTTCGAATGAAAACCAGCTGGTACGAGAATGCTAATCATGAATTGAGCTGATCCAGTGACTCGGCCTGCAGAGGCTTGGGCATAAAGTTTTGTCCTCAGGAAAGGAGATTTTTTTTTGGGTATGTAGTTACATAGTGTTCATCTGTTTGCTGAACAACGTAGTAATTCATTTGCGTAGTAGCCAAGCAAATGTGAGCAAAGTCTGTGGAGGCAGAGGACTGTATATAGGGAGAAGAGTAGTCCAGGTATATATGATATACATGTAAAGGTACTTGCAAGAAAATAATATATACAAAAGTGTTTACCGAAACCGAAACTCATCACAACTGTCGAGAAACCCACGCCACCTTCCAAAAGAAGTCGTGTGTGGCTCAGAATTGAAGCACACAAGTAGGCTGCAACTTGGTTGAGCCAAGTCTAAGTGTGTTTGAGAAAGCCTTGAAAAAAGATAGCTCGTTTACTATCAATTATCAAACAAGCCTACGCTGAGCTGGGCTTATTGGGCAAATTGGGCAGTCTGTACCCGATTCAACCCACTTTTTGAATTACGTGGTTCGACTCGTCTTGAAGTACGCTGTTCCAACTCGACTTTATCCGAGTTGCGTTTGGGAAAGGCGGGTTGCTCCTTTACCTATTCAGATCTACTTACGAGACTCAACGAACATGCGTGCATGCAACACTTGACTCGATGCGACTGTTAGCATATTCTTGTGTATGTATACAAATATTTCAATTCTATTGTATATATATTCTATAATTAAACGAGGGGCTTAGATGAGCTTCAAATCATAATTTTGAAGTGTTTAATAAAAAATACTTGAAGTTCCTTATTAGTTGATCTAATATTTTTGGAAGCAAGATGATTTTTAAACCACTCCTGAAATCTTCTTCAATCTTCTTCTGAAATATTCTTCCGATGAAATCTTCTAAAATCTTCTTTTCGTTCATTACAATTTTGGTGTGATGCATCAATTTGGTGCTTGACTTAGTACAAGTGATGCATAAATTGGATTAGGTAATTTAAATTGATGTATCATGGTACAAAATTTGATGTAGCGCGATACAAAATTGGATTGAGTAATTTAAATTGATGCATCATGGTGTAAAATTTGATGCAACGCGATGCACTTAGGCTCCGTTTGTTTCACGGAAAATCATTTCTGGAAAATGATTTCCGGAAAATCAAAAGATTTCATTTTCAGGTGTTTGGTAAATCTTTTGAAAATATGTAAAAACACTGATGTTTGGCAAACACACCAAAATGTTACTAAAACAATATATGAATAAATACAAAAAATAGAAAATAGAAAATGAACAATATTTGATGTCCCTAAAATCAATAAGGACCATCTTTTTAATCTCACAATTACAAATAAGTTTTTTGATAATTGATATGAAAAAAAAAACGTTTTAAAATAAAATCAATGCTTAAGATGTCTTTAAATTGTTAAAAACTATATATGAATAAATACAAAAAAACATATTCTAATATTAATGCACATATTGAATATAAAATAGTGTTGAACTTTAAAATTTTTCTTTAGTAACCCTCAATTTATCATTAATGATGTCAAATTAATGTCTATCTTTTTTCAATCTCACAATTACAAATAAAAAAAATTGATAATTGATATAAAAAAAACGTTTTAAAATAGAAAATTAACAATGGTTAGAATGTCCCTAAATAATATAGTTGATACTAATTTTAGAATGTAGTAAGCATTTATTAAAATTATAATTTATAAAGAGTGTGCATAAACTTTATTTATATTTCTAAACCATTTATTTGTTGAGTGAAATATTGTGTGTGTAAGTAAATATGTGCAATTGTGAAAAGGGAACGAACATTTAAAATGGCTTACTAAATGAATAAGTCATTTTCCTAAAAAAATTCATTTTTCAAAACTTTTACGCTGATCGTATTTTCCTAATGTTACCAAACACCGAAAAATAAACGTTTTCCTAAAGTCAAAACAAAATGAGTCATCTATAGTGCGCCTTCGGTTCATTAAAAGTATCGCAGTCTTTTTGACCCAAAAGTGTCTTTTTTCGGTTTACAAAAAACATAATAAACTGTAATGATTGAAAATTGTCCAAAATGAACTAACCTGAATTTACCCCTAAACAATAAATTGCGAGGCGTTCCATTTTGCAATATTTATAACCTCTTTAGTCACTTTTTTTTTTTTTGTAATCGCTAAAGTCTACTTTTATAATATTGTTCCTAAATTGCCCTCCTAAGTTTCTTCTTTCCATAGAACCGGTAAAAGACACTAATGTCTATTGCATGCCTCCTTGCCACACTTTATTCTCAGTCTTACACGTTCCGCTACAAGAAGACGAAAAAACTTATATATATACTTCTCATTCTAGTTGCAACATTTGTAAATCGTAATGAGTATCCATGCACAATTTTGGATTTACGATCAATTTGGAATTATAATACATAAGTAGATCCCAATGTACAATTTTGAATAAAAATTCTGATGCATAATTTTTATTTTTCGATGCACAAACTGAATTACCAATGTACAAACTAGATTTCGATGTAGCGCGATTAATCCAATTTCGTTAAAGGAATATTCATCATTTAGTCCCAACTGTGTTTTTTATCGGTTAAATAAAAGATTTAATTAATTTTTTGGTCACTCAGCTTAAAAAATTATCTATTTGGTCTCTATACTAAAAAAATTAATTTAATCCTACATATTGACATTTACAATTAGATTTCCTCTCACCCCATTACCATTAATATTTCCGTCTAAGTTTGTTTGAAAATGTTTAAAGTGTTTGAAAATGTTTAAAGTACCCTTGTATCCTTCCTTGCGTTAAATGAAAGAGAAAATTGTGAAAACAAAACAAGAACACTCCCAGGAAAAGATCCATAATCAACAAATTTCAAGACAAATCTTTTTCTAATAACAAGTTTTTCCTTTATCCCTCCAAGAATCCAATGAAAAACAAACAAAATCGAAATTTCTGGAATGATGAATACTTTTTACAATTATAATTGAAAACAAATTCTGCATCAGTACACTCTTTCTCTGCTCAAGCAAATTCTGCAAATCCCTCCCCACCCCCACCTCCCCCATCTCCTCCTGCTTTCCTCCTTCGCCTCCTTCCCCGCCAACATCTCATCCCTCTCCCTCCCTCAATCCCCCAGATCAAAGCATGTTTCCTCCAAGCTCACCACTGCCATCGATTACACATTCACAAGAAAAAACAGCACATATCTGATAGCAATAACAGATTCAGTAACGACAATGGTAGTGCTTCTAATGGAACCGGTTAGTCCGAGTCCAATTAGCTCAAGGCCTAAGCCCCTTCACTAAAGGGCAATCAAGAAGGGGTTCGAAAATCAAGCCCTAGGCTCGAAATGGGCAGAAATTTTTGAGGCAAAGAGCTGCAAACCCGCGCCAAAATATGCTTCAAACTCACCGGAGTTGTTGATTTGTTGCTTCGTTGGTTGAATTTGGGTGAAATCGATCGGAGATGAGAGGTGTCGTTGGTGGAAGTTTGTGATCCACTGGTTGGAGACGGAGAGGATTAAGGCTATATTGCTGCTTGGGCGTGAGAATCAAAGAGGAGAGTAAGGACTTGCGTCGGGATTGAAAGGCAAGGCTTCGCCGACGGGTATGGCTGGAGTTGGAGAAGATGAGGACGTCGAACGGTGGGGGTGCTGCTGGTAGGAGAGAAGGGGAGCGTGGAGAAGATGACAGGCGTTGGGGTTTCCTGGAGCAAAGATGAAGATGAAATCTTGAGGCTGCTGCTAGGCGCCTAGGCGGAGCAAAGGTAAGTGAGCTCGGTTAGGAGAGAAACCGGAGATAGGAAATTCAAACATTTAAGCGAGCTCAAGTTTTCTGGGACATGTAATCTTAATGCTGGAATAGCAGGTGGTCAGATTCGTCCTTATCTTCATGGAAGAGGAGGTTTGGTGATTTCACATTTGTTATATGCAGACGATATGTTGATTTTTTGCCATGCTAGCAAAAATTCCATTCTAGCTTTGCGAAAGGTGCTTAGTGATTATGAAGGAGCTTCGGGGCAACGTATTAACCTTGAGAAGAGTGGTTTTTATGTGTCAAAGCATAGTTCCGATAAACAAATTCGACAAATTAAAGTATTGTCAGGTTGCTCTCATAAGACGTTTCCACTGACTTATCTGGGTATCCCTCTTTTTCATGGTCGGATCAAGGTGCAATATTTTGAGGGATTGGTGACAAAAATTCTTCGGAAAATTGATGGGTGGAAAGCTAATCTGTTGTCTTTTGGGGGTAAGATTACATTGCTTCGCTCAGTTATATGTAGTATCCCGATATACACGTTATCTGTCATTCGTGCTCCTAAGATCATTTTGGCTCGTATGGAATCTGCTATGGCTGCTTTTTTATGGGGTAACAACGGGGAAAGTCGTACGCACTGGGTTGCTTGGGAGACAGTTTGTCGGCCTATAGAGGAGGGTGGTTTAGGTCTCCGTTCGCTATCAGACGTGATGGATTCGTTACAGGCTAAACTTGCTTGGGCAGTGCTTCAGGGGAAGAGTCTTTGGGCGAGATTTGCTATGTCCAAATATGGAGACTCTATGCCGCTATCCCTTGGGGTTATGTCTCCGGCCAGTCGGGCTATTTACAGACATCTAGATGCGGTTACAAACTGTAGTAGATGGTTGGTTGGGAAAGGAGATATTTCTTTTTGAGGAAGCAACTGGTGTGGAACTATTTTGGAAGGTCCGAAACCGATAGATATTCGGCTTAGGGTTCGGGATGCTTTGCCGCATTTGGAGCAGTTTGCTCATTTACTTTCAGAGGATAATCTTGATCTGGCGAAAAGGGTTCGGTTAAATGATAATAGGGATGATATGCTAGTTTATAGTCGAACCAACAATGGGGTTTTTCAGGTGTCGGCTTATTGGCAATTTTCTCGTGCTCATTGGCCGAAGGTTGCATGGGCTGGAAAGTTTTGGCAGCGGTGGATTCCCCAAAAAATTAGTGGGTTTATTTGGAAGTTGAGACATGGGGCTATTCCGGTTGATCTACGTCTTCATTCGAAGAATATAGCTATTGTCTCCAAATGTGTCTGTTGTCAACAATGTCATGACAGAGAGTCAATTGATCATTTGTTCCTTTTTTCTGAAACAGCTAAGATGGTTTGGAAGAGGTTAGCTAATGGTTTTTATCTGGTTGATAATTATGTTTCGATGACTCATCTTTTCTCTATATGGTTAGATGGAGTTTCGGTGAAGCATCAGATTGGGGCTTGTAAGGTTGGGGCAGTGATGTTAGGTTGTTGGGAGCTTTGGAAAGCTCGATGTAAGGCTGTGTTTGATAATGTCCCCATGAGGGGGGAGGTGATATTGAAAAGCATCTGGGCTGGTTTACGCGACATGATGAGTATTTACATTCCGAAGGTGGCATCCTATTCTGTGGGTGTTTTGGGTCTTCAAGCTCGAGTCGGATCGGTTCGAGGTATATGGGTTAGAGCCTCCTTCGGTTTTAATCGATCGAGGAATGGGGTTTGGAGGTGGAATTATTCGTAATTCCGGTCAAGGAGCGAACACTTTTCTTTGAGATATCTATTGCGTTTTATTAGAGTCGGCTTGGATTAGAGGCTGTTTTTGTTGAAATAGATTCTTTGGTAGCAGCTTAGGGTCTTTTGGGTATTCAAAGTTTTCCTTGGAAGTTTGATTATGAGCTTAGCGATTGTAAGAAGCTCTTGGGAACTTATTATATTAAACATGTCTTCAGAGAGGTTAATGGGGTGGCGGACAGGCTTGCTGCGGTTGCTCATTCTGTGCCCATGTATTCGACATATGACTCTATAGCCCAGCTTCCAGAGTCAGTGCGTCAAGCTTTTAGAGTTGATAGTTTGAGTTTGTTTAGTTATCGTAATTGAGATGTATTTCTTGTGTTAGAGGTAAGTCTCCTTTGTCCCCCCTATTTTTGGGTCAGGCTGGTTGTCCCCCTCCTGTTTATGTTCTTGGTTTTTTTAATAAAATTTTGCAGGGTGCCGCCCTTGCTTCCTTTAAAAATAAAAATAAAAAGTTTTCTGGGATGGTTGATAGACTTGTTTTTCCATTTAAGGCAGATAAAGGTAGTTCAGACATTTTCAAACAAAATCAAACGAAAATTCTAATTCTATCATTAAGGGAGTGAGGGGGAATACGATGGTAAATGTCAACATGTAGATCCAAACGAATTATTTTTCTAATATAGCCTGTATAGGATCAAATAAATGATTTTTTTTAAATAGAGGGACCAAAAAATTAATTATTAAATCTAAATGAAAATATAGAGGACTTTTGCACATTTCGGTGGTGGGGACCGCCCGATTACCACCCTATAAACAAATGTCTTCTTTCAATGACGAGGGAACGGTTAAGTAGAACCTTATGACCCATAGAATATTTTTTTCACGCCTTTAATTATATTGAATCTCGTAATGTTTTGGAACGGACGAGTATACCCTTTAGATTTTAAGGTTGATTAAGGTCAATTAACTCAATCTTTGATAGACTCTTGATCGACCCAAAGGTCGAGTTAATCGACCTAGAACACAGTATATTAATTTTGAGAGTCAAAAGGGTATTATGAACAATTCGTCACAGTATATACCCCTTTGTTTTTTGGGAAGTTGAGAAGGCTATTAATAAATGGCAAATGATATTACGAGCTAGAGCTTGTAATATTATTACAAGCTTTAGCGTTAGAGTCGTTAGATGATTAAGTTGGTGATGATTTGGAAAATCTGTGTTATTACTTAAAAAAAAGTATATTTGATCTAACAGTGTAGAGATCTAAATAGATTTGATCTAACGGTGCTAACACTAAAGCTTGTAATAATATCACAAGCTCTAGCTTGTAATATCATACCTCTTAATAAATATACCCCTTCAGTTACATGCTTTATTATTGTAATATACAACTCAGCGTTTAGATCAAACATCAAATGCTCAAAGCCTAGGAATGTTCTTACTTATGCTTGGCTGGTACATGGGAAGGAAAGCCAAAGAAAAGTGCAATCGAGATAACGACAGTAATGAGAGAAACCTTCACGAATGGCAAGCCTAAGTGCCAATGCAAGATCCATAGCGTCGCCAACACTGAACATGTCCAAGCTTTCACTTTCCATGGCTCTATTGATCGTTGTTTACTCTGGTTTATTGGCTCTCTCACAGAACGCTGAGAGGTCTCTTCGTTTTCATCATCTTCATCGATATTGTGGTCACTGCCATTAACGTCATCATCATTTTCTTTAGAACTAAATAGATCAGGTTTTCCCCCTTCCTTTGTTTGGTTATTGGTCTTCATTTCATTGAATTCGGGTGACACTTCCTGGATCAATTCTGCTGGCCAAACTGCGTCGGAATTAGATTCCATTGATGAGTCCCCTGTACCTTCTGAGCTCTCTTCACCTTTCTCTTCGTTATTTTCATCTTCAACGTTATCTTCACCATCATCATCTTCTTCATCACTCAATTCCATTTGTGGGGGTTTCTCCACCTCAATTTTCTCGACTACTTCCTCTAACTTTGTTGTTTCTTCAGTCAATTGAACTGGCAGGATGTCTTCTATAACAGAAGCAACCTCATTCACTTCATCTACAATGTCAGCTTCTATGGACGGAGGTGTTTTTTCGGAGTCCAAAAGCGAACTTCCCTCCACCATTGGCTCTGAGGACATTTGCTCAGTTATCAAGCTAACAGAGCAATCATCGTTTTCACCATTTTCAAGGCTCTCCAAAACTTCATCAGCATGAGCTATGTTAGTCGATTCATCTTCACATTTCTTTGCAATATAATCTCCATGAACTTCATCACATTTGTCCTCATCTCCTTCAATCAACTTCACCTCTGCCTCATCCTCTACCTTGATCTGATCCTTCATAAATTCAATGGCTTCTGTTGACATGGGGGGTATTATCAAGTTATCAGATCGTAACTCTTCTTCATCACAAATAGTGAGTATTTCTTGATCTTCGGTCATCTGGACTAGTTCTTTGTCTTCTTCAGCAACTTGATCTGGATGAGTTTCTGTACTACTTCCTTCGCATTTTTCTACAAAGCTTTCGGCATGGTCGTCTTCATTTTCTAGTTCTTTGCGAATCAATTTCACCTCCTCAGTGTCCTCTACTATGACCTGATCCACACAGATAATCTCAACTCCATTTTCCTCCTCTGTTACCTTGATAGCTTTTACCTCCTCAAGTTCTTCTCCGATCAATTGAATCTCGGGTTTGTCTTCTCCAACTTCGATATGATCACAAGCCACATCAGTTGCTTCACCCTCTTTCTTTACTTCAATGGCTTCTGCCAGCAGCTGGGAACCAAAATTTTCTTCATCATGATTCTTGAAGGTCAGTTGATCATCACTAAACTTGATTTGTTGGTCTTCATCTTCTGCAACCTGAACTGAATCTTCTACTATCATTTCCTGCACCATTGCATCATAAACCTCTTGTTTTTCTCCAACTTCAATCTGATCTCCATAACCAGGCCCAGTGTTATATGCTTCACTGACTACTTCCAGTAAATTGACAGCTTCAACGGAAATCAAGGGGGTTTCTATTGAAAACTTGTCCTGGTTCATTCTTTCAGCGTTGGAAAGTAAGAAGCTGTCCAAAACTGACGAGTTTTCCGGTTTGACACCATAACTTTGAAATACACTGCTTTCTGGTACTGAACTATCAAAGCCGATAGTTTTTTGATTAGAATCAACGGAATTTTCAAGTTCTTTCAAATCGAACTCCCATCCAGAAGCCTCCAAAACAGGGAATGAGCATTCTTCTTTAGTTATGGTTTTATCAGAATCATCAAACAATGGAGTGCTTTCAGCATGTTCTTCACGCACAGACCCTTGGTTATCAACACCATTTGTTGGGTCCACTTTTTTGTCAATGATTTCAAGCTTGGCCTTCTCATCATCCTGAATTAATCAAACAGGATGCAGATAAACAACATAATTTGTATTCACAAAATACAATGATATTAAGCTCTGTTTATAAGTCTTGTCTGAATGATATTTTACTGCAGCACATTTGCTCACTTGCCTATAACATTACCATAACTAGTGTTCTAAAAACTCGCCTAGTGCGCTAGACCCTCTTTCTTAATAATCGACCAAGTCGGCGCCTACGCCAACCCTCGTCGACCTTAATTTATTTTTGTAGCTTTGATCTTATGACATGCGGTGATCGGAGAAGGAAGGGGGAGTGGTAATGGATTAATGGTGAGGCAGAGAGGGAGGTAATGGGGGGCGAACTGGAGTAATATCTTTTTTGTTTTTAGTTTTAAACTTGATTGGTTTATTGTTTTGGGGTTGTTGAGAATTAGGATTAATAGTAGATTTGTATATTTTTGTTCATTTTACAAATATAGACAAGTGCTTGATAAAATGACAAACATAAAAAAATTAAATTTGTAGTCAATATGTTTGATCTTCGATGAAAATTATCAAAAAAAATGATAATTATGCATTAACTCTTGGCCCCGCCTAGGCCCTGATTACGCCCCGACTAGTCCCCTAGGCGCTAGGCGCTAGTGTGCTGCCTAGCGGCCGTCTAACGATTTTTAGAACCTTGACCATAACTACTGTTGAAAATTACCATGGCCCGTAAATTTCCAGTGTGGACGCTGAACAGAAATAAAATTCCCAAAGTTGTCATTCTACTAAGAGTATCTCCAATGCAACTGTGAATTTGATCTCATGTGGTTGTGAGCAATTAACACCTCCAATCACTTATGACAATTTTTCTATCTTCATTCACATTTAATTAAAATAGCTCTCTCCAAAGCAACGGTTGATTTGACTTAAAAAAGGAAAAGTTTTTACAAATGAAAATGATGATTCGGATGTATTCACATCCTCAACTAAAATGTGAAAATATGACATGATTATTGAGAATATAAAGAAAAAAAATTGGTTGGCACGTCGTATCAACAACTCTTATCCACGGTTGCATTGAAGAGTTAATTTTCTACATTGAAAGGCTTCGTTTGTTTCACGGAAAATGACTTTCAGAAAACGTTTTCCTCATTTTCCGATGTTTGGTAACCTTAGGAAAATGTAGTCAAGGTTAAACGTTTTCAGAGTCAACGGAAAATGAAAGTTTCTTTTCCGGAAAATGACTTATGGATTTATTTTCCGTAAGTCATTTTCCAAATGTTCGGGCACCATCCGCCCCCTTTCACAATTATACATATTTACTTGCACAAAATATTTCACTAACAAATAAATTGTTTAGAAATATAAATGAAGTTTGTGCACACTATTTATAAATTATAATTTTAATAAATAATCACTACGTCCTAAAATTAGTGTCGGATCAATTATCAAAAAATATATTTGTAATTGTGAGATTGAAAAAAGATAGACCTTGATTTGATACCACTAATGATAAATTGAGGGTTATTAAAAAAAATATATTTAAAGTTCAACATTATCTTATATTTGATATGTGCATTAGTATTAGAATATATTTTTTGTATTAATTCATATATAGTTTTCCGTAACATTTTCTAGGGGCATCCTAAACATTGTCTATTTTCTATTTTAAAAAGTTTTTTTTTTCATATCAATTATCAAATTTTTTATTTGTAATTGTGGAATTAAAAAAAAATAAACCTTATTGATTTCACCACTAATGATAAATTCAGGACTACTAAAGAAAAACTACTTAAACTTCAACATTATCTTATATTAAAACATACTTTTTGTATTTATTCATATATTGTTTTCCGTGACATTTTTCATGTATTTGCCAAACACTGATTTACCAAACACATGAAAATGAAATCTTTTCATTTTCAAGAAATCGTTTCCGTGAAACAAACGGAACCAAAGTGTAAATCCTAGGTAACACTTGCATATGCATTGTTGATGCCTTCATGCTCTAACATATAATATTGATCACATTTCAAATATTTTTTTTCTTTCATGTGAAAAATATAGGAACTCATTTTATTATGATGATAATCAATTCTATTAATATAAATATTCATTCCTCTTTCAAATAAGTTTGTGACTTGAATTTAATTATTTATGTGTAGTTTCCATTAATGTCCATGTATATGTGGCCCATAATTAAATTGAAAAAGTAAGGGTAAAGTAAAAGTAGTGTAAAAAGTGATGTTCTAACAATTTCACAATTATTTTATTACATTAATAATTTATACTATATCATAAGATCGCATGCTTTATTTTCACTATTATCTTCTAAAGTTGAAATTACTCCTACTTTCTAAAAAAATAGTTTCAATGAAATAAGCAGAGTATTTTAAAAAAAATACCATGATCAAAACTTGGGTGGGTTCAATCCCGGTCGCATCCATTTCAGCTGTGGCATCCCCGCTGCAATAGTATAATAACAGTCCAATTATACACAATTTACACGTAGAAAGAAATATAGAATTGATCACTAACACAAGCGGGTCGGATGAGGGGATGAGGATCCGATCTATCCAAGATACCAATGAGACCGTCTTTCCCAAGTTCATGCCTTTATTCAATAGAGCTGATCGATCGCCCCAAAACCCAACACTATAAGCAACGATGCTCATTTCATTTAATGATAATTCAATTACGAGTAAAAGAAATCACCAACCAAACGAGCACTAAAAGCGACAAAATTTTACTCCTACCTTGGATTCTTGTGTACATGAGGCAAAGAGGAATCGGTCGGGAGAAGAAAAGAGAGACCTTTGGTCACTTGAAGATGATGATCTTTACTGTTCTTCATCATCAACTCCAAATTGTTGGGTTGATCAGTAATTGCCTCCGACTGGTGGTTGATGTCATTATCACTCGAGGATTTTCCTTGTTGTCTTCTTGTTCTTCCTCTTTTGAATGCAAAAGCTGAAACCAAGGTGGCGGCAATCAAGGCTCCACCTAAGAAAACGATTCTGCCAATTCCACCACCGCCGGCGCCGGCGTTTATCTGTATAGTCATGGCCTTCTTTTCGTGCTTGCTTTTGGGTTTCTCCATTTTTTCCTTCAAAGTTTGTAGGTGTAGGTGTGTGTTTGGTGTGATTCCCAGTGCAGTCTGTGTTGTTTTGGGGAAGCGTTCTGAGTTCTGTGTGTTTTCTAGATTGTTGAGAGATTTATTGTGTGTGACTCTGTGTGTGAGAGAGGGAGAGGGAGAGAGAGAGAGGGGGTGTAGTCAAAGTAGTGACTTGGAAGTCGGGCAGGTGCCGGATCCTTCGTATGCTGAACCGGGCTCCAATCCTCCAAATGCAAAGATATGGAGTAGTTTGACTGGTTAATTTGTTAATTTTTAAATACAATTCTAATAAAATTTTATTAATAGAATTATTATTTATTTTAAGTACACTATAATTTCTATATTTTATAACTTAAAAGAATAATTATTTTTTATTTAATACTTAACCAACATTTTGTCAAATTGACCAACAATGTGAAAGTTTACTTCTTCTATTAGAAGGAAGGAAATACCACATTTTAATTTTAATAGGTTTAGGTCAATCCTATTAGTGTTTAGTTCTTAACTACAATATTTTACAAAATGATGGTTGAAATATTAAGTATAATTAAAAAACTTCGTATTCAACTCTTATTAGATATTATTTTTTGGGTCGGTAATACGATAAACTAGGATTAATATCAATCTTAATATTGCGTAGAAACACTTTTATGAGAAATTAAAAAAAAAAACCCATCAATAGAATGCTTTAATAAAAAATAGATATAATGATGACTTTTTTAAGACAAACAAGAAAAACATGTAAAATTAATTTTTAAGACAGGAAATATAGAATTATCACTCTTGCAGTAAATGGTACTTTATTTTATAGTCCCATATTTTTGGTGTTTTTTTTTCTTTTCTTGTTACCATGAGTGGTGGTTAGTAAAAACCATGGTGTAAAGCCTCACTCCAATATTGTGCTCACCTTTAGCAGTATGGCAAAAACGTTTTTATGGTCATTTTTTTATAGGACGGATCCTTATTATTCCATTTACGACATATGGGTGGGTTAGGCAATGAAAGAGTGTGATTCTATTTTACAAATTAAGATCCATAAAATCGTGTTACATAAAACTTACTGGATGAATATCTATTAAAATTTGAGGTAGCACTAAAATTTGATGATTGACAAATATGGAGTATGAGTTTGTAAAATTCATATTTACAAAAGATACTCCCTCCTTCCTAAAATTATTGTTTTGTTTTGTTTTTTTTTTTTTTGTACGTCTCAAAATAATTATCTTATTTGAAATTTTTATTTTTAGGATAACACTTTTATCACTTTGCATTTATTTTTTTTATCATACTTTAATTATTGGTAACATATACATGAGCTTTAAAAATAAACTACACATTAAACTAATATTAATAATTCATTTAAATATGTTTTTTTTAAAATTATACACCAAATTAACCCAAATGATAATTTTGGGACCGTGGAGCACTTAGTTTGTTGCGTAGGTTTGACGATAATTGACTTGTATAAAAGCAGTCACATTCATAAAATCGTATTACCAGTAGTTTAATTAATCTATCTGACTTCTTTGAACCAAGTTGATTTAAAGAATCAATAATGAATAATAGATTGAGTATTAAATTGTAAGAGCAGGACTGAAATTGTCAATGATCTCTAATAGATATTTGACAAATTGTATTACGAGCTAGAGTTTGTGATATTATTACGAGCTTTAGCGTTAGAACAGTTAGATGATTAAGTTGGTGTTGATTTGGAATGTTCATGTCATTGCTTAAAAAAGAGTATATTTGATCTAACAAAGTATAGATCTTAGAAGATTTGATCCAACGACAGTAACACTAGAGTTTGTAATAATACCACAAGCTCTAATTTGCAATATCATACCTCTAAATATTTACGCTATGTACTTTAATTTTAATGTTGTCTAAAAAGGTAATTTCTCTTCTTTTTTTTTTTTTTTGTTTCAAAGGAGAAAGTTCAATTTTTAGAAAACTTTAATAGAATTATACACGGTAAACTCTAAAATTAAAGTTTTATTTGTGACTGTAAAGTGTAAACTATAAAACTAAAGTTTTAGATGTGTACAAAGTGACTTGTTTTCTTATTTCGTATTTAGCATTACCCAAAATCTTAACTGCTTACATAATAATTTGTTACAAATTAGCGCTCCCTCCGTTTTGGGCAAAATGTTCACTATTCTATTTTAAAATATTTCATTTGAAAAGTTTACTTTCAAAAATTAAAATATAAAAATATTATTTTATTACTAATTAATTACTAAAAGTATTATTTCTAAAATATGTAGCATTTTAAAAATGTGATGTATTTATAATTATTTTGTTTATAAAAATAACATTTTAAAATAATTTTCCAAATATATTTATAAAAAAAAATTATGTTTTAAAAATACTATATCTTAAAAACATTATATTTTAAAAAAAAAACTATATTTTTAAAACACCGCAGACGAAACATTAAAAAGGTCCCGGATTGGCAGCAATGGTGGATTGGTGGGTAAGACGTATTGATTTTGTCTTCATTTGACTTTCATGGGTCGAATTTGTCGCATTTGTTTTCTTGTTGGTATACTTTTTTGGCATTTTCTTGGTTCCACGGATTCCATATCCTCTCCCAACTTTGGATCACAAGATTCTCCGTACTTCTTCACCATTCCCCACATGTTATACATATTTTAGTTAAGTAATTTAATAAAGACTCAATTTCGATCAAATGATGTGGCATCTTATGTGTCATATTGTTAACATAACTTTTAATTTATAGTGGCCATAAAATACCAAATAAGATGACACATTGAAACCACATCATTTGGTGCACAAATTTGAGTCTTATCGAAATCTCAAGATTACCCTTTAGTTAATTATGATTTATAGGTAGGGGTGGTAAAATGGGTATTTTGGATCGATGGATAATAGGTCATTATCCATTGTTATCCATAAATAATGACCTATTATCCATTGATCCAAAACATCCATCTTGCCACCCCTATTTATAGGGTTAAATGCACCGTTACTTCCGCTACAAAGAAAATTTATACCAATATAACACGGATCAAATAATACATATTTTGCTCGTAGGTAGTTCCTAAGGTCAACGAAGTTAAGTCCTATGTCGTTAAGTCAACACGTGATCACTCACGTGCTTGTTCTTTAAATTAAGGATAAACTAGTATTTTACATTTTAAAAAAAGGAACAACATCAAAATAAGAGAGCCATAGGTTACCTCATCAAAATAAAGGGCCCATGTGAAAATTTCATTGTCTTCTCCGATTCTCCCTCTTCTCCTCTTATTCTCTTACTTATTTCACTCTCTCAGTCATTCATTGTTATCATTGTTGCTGCCAATTTCAAGCTAAGTAGCTAACCCATTTGGTAATTAGAGAAATTGAAATTAATTACCTCGAGCTAACACATTTCTTAGAAAGAAAAACCGAAACTACTTTCTAAAGCAAACCCATTTCATAGAATGAAAACCTCAAATTAATTTTCTAGAATGAAACACCCAAATTAATTTTCTAAAATTTGAAAAAAGTTTACTCTTTGATCTTATTTTGGTGCACAATGGCTGAACTTCAATTGAAAGCAAACATAATCCAATATCTACAAAATGGATTTGTCGAGTTCGATTTCACGTTAGTAAGTTGCAAACTCCGACTAGTTCGATTTCAAGCCTATCGTTGTCAATGGCAGACTCCGACAAAAATCGGACTTACCCAAAAACAATCTCAGATCTCAAAAATCAAACCTCAAAAATAGAACTTTCAAGATCTGCACATCGCTCTCTCTCTCTCTCTAGGACTTTCTCCCGCCTCTCTCCCATTTCCAATTTCTCTATCTCATCTCTCTCCCTCTACAACCGCAACCACTGCTCTTTACAGTCAACGTCGCTGCAATTTCTCTTGCTGCTCCTCCCAAATTACACCGCCAGACCGACGGGTTCGTCGACCATAAATCTCAATTTAATCTGAATGCATTACCGACAAAATCTCAAGCAAGAAACAAAATAAAACCCAAGCAAAAGGCACTGTTAGAATTGAAAGAAACAAAGGAAGAAATTAAAGAAAAAAAAATCAAATCAAATGGAAATGGAAAAGAGTTCGCTTACTGTTGAAAGTATAAGCCCAATTCAATGTAAGCCCATCTGGGCCCATTAGTTAGTTAGTCCATTAGTTTGTTGTTAGATATAAATAGTGATGTAATAGTTTTATTTTAGTAGAGAATTCATTAATTCAATTTCATAATAATAAACAATTACTCACTTTCTCTCTCTATTGCCGTGTGCACTGCGATCTCTCTTCCCCTCTCTCCTCCGGCCACCACCGTCAATGGTGGTGGTCCGGCTATCCTCTACCCTCAATACATTTCGTCCAAATACCAAATTTAACATGGTATCAGAGCAAAGATCCATGATATCAGATTTTCTAGACAAGCAGCCGATCATTTCAAGAAGTGGAAGAAACCTTGGTGGTCCGGCAAGTTGGGATCCCAGATTGCAACATCACACCTGTACATCCCAGTATTAGCAAATACCATCTTCACATCCACCCCTTCCGGGTCTGAACGGTGAGAAGCCAAGCAACAACAACAATTTCAAAGAAACCTGTCATCTCTTTCTTTCTCCCTTTCAAGAATCATTTCCTTCAGAGCAAATACCCAGATAACAGAGAGTTCATATTAACCACATTTCGTTGTGGCATTTCATCGAACAGTTGCTGACCACCTATTCCGCGAACAATTCGATAGACATCTATCTCGGGATTCGACAAGAAACCCGTCATGTCTTCCATCGAAATCCGTTCATCACCAATCCTACCAACAAAAACCCAGCGGCGAGACGGGCCAAGCAACCGCCCAACCCACAGCAATCCCAAACAACAGCCAAAACAAGCAATTCCAAACAAGAAACACCAACAGCCAAACGAACGATTCCTTCTCGAGTTGTGCGATCTCTTCATCTCTTTCCCCTCCGGCCACCACCGTCAATGGTGGTGGTCCGGCAGCCATCTTCAACCCTTCTCATTCCATTACCAAACTTGACATGGTATCAGAGCCATTGATTGCGATCCCCAAATCTTCCAATGATTCTATTCAAGTGCTGTTCATAGGGAAGGTGCTCCGATTTCGCGTTTGGTCTCTTCTCGGTCGACGTTGACTTTTCACTCGGAAGACCTGTTCGGTCCCGACCAAGACCTTTACGACTGTGAGGGGGGGATCTTGATTTTCCTCTCTCTCTCTCTCTTTCGCCTAATTTTCCTTGAACGAAGAAGCCCTAAAAGAAAGTATGGAAGACGCATAAGAAATCAAGGTCAACAAGGTTTCAGTAGAAATTGAATCATTGAGGTAATCTCTCTCTCTCAATCAAACACACACACTTTAATGGCGGGTGAAGGAGCATCGAAGCCGCCCAACTCATCCAAATAACCGCCCAAGAATCCAAGAAAGAAGTAACCCATCTCCTACATCAAAATCATGACCAAGCCCCAATTGACTACTTAATCTCAATTTGCGTATTCTCGATTTCTTATACGCATGAACGAACTATCCTGAAGGAAAGGGGAATTGAATCAATCTGAACTAAGTGTTTTGGAACAGCAGTTTAAACATAATCCATGAAATTTGGTGCATGGCCTATCACTGAATCCACAATCGCCGCCAATGACTACTTGAATTGTGAGTCCTGCTGTTGCTACTGGGATTGTGGTAAGAAGGACAGCCTTTGCCCATAGATAATCGCTTAGCACATTGTCCAACAAACTCCTGTAGGAAGATTAGAGTGAGATTTTCGGCCGGATCTCTCTAGTAGGTTTGACAGCAATTTGCAGAGTGAACGGGTTTCCTGGTAATTGGGGCGTGCGTGTGGGTTCTTCCATTTATGTTGACTTTTTTGCCACTCTTGTGTATGTGACGAATGGGCTCATTGATGAAGCCCATCAGGTGTTCGATAATATGAAGATGCATTGACTTACAATGTTCTGATTAAATGGGTCTCTTGGTGTTATGAGAAATTGTTTAATTGGGCTTTATACTTTTGATTTCCAAGCTGTGAGCCCAAACAGCTTCCATGGGCATGGCAACTACCACATTGACATTAATGACCATAATGTATTTCCCGAAGTCTCGGAGCTTTGTTATGATTCGGTTAGCAACCAAAGTCAAATAATCTACCAAAGGCGGCTCCGAATCGGAGCCGATCGTCTACAATCAAATCACTATCAAATCTTCTTGTTCAAGAACTCAAGAAATTCAAGATTTCTCATGGAAATTCTTAATCAAATATCTCATTGCCCTCTCCGATTTTGTTAGCACTCATCGGAGAATTCATTGCCGGCCAACACAATTTTATGGTTGGTCAAGTTTCTACAATCTGATTCTTTGGAAAATTTTCCATCCGAGTTTCTTTCTCTCAAATTATCAAGATTAAGAGACTCAATTACTCTTCTCACTGCCTTTTACGGGATGTTCTTGTTTGAACTTCTTTGATTGACCAAAGTCAAATGTTGACTTTGTTTTCATTTCACACATTATTGGATTAAGGATGTAATCTTTAGGACAGAAAAGTTCGTTTTGGATACTCCTTCTTCTACTAGCCTTTGATCGAGCAAGCTTTTCGGGGATTGGCTCCTGTTTGGGCTTCTCAACTGCTACTACAAGTGTTCGGGGTGATCAGTTTTGTGAGATCCGATCAACTTGCACTACATCTACTACAAGTGTTCGAGGTGATCCGTTTTTGGGCTTCGATCTACTTGATTGACTTCTTGATAAAGATTGTTACTACTCTGGCCCATAGTGGCCCATTTGCCGTATAGGCTCATCTGCCGTATAGGCCCATCTGCCATATAGGCTCACTTGCCGTATAGGCCCATTTGCCGTATAGGCTCATCTGATTTGTATTGGCCCAAGAGGCCCGGTCCATTGATACTCATTTGTTTGCACTTCTCCAACTCGAACATTTCACAATAGTTGCATGTTCGAGTTGAGGGGGTGTGTTGAAAGTATAAGCCCAATTCAATGTAAGCCCATCTGGGCCCATTAGTTAGTTAGTCCATTAGTTTGTTGTTAGATATAAATAGTGATGTAATAGTTTTATTTTAGTAGAGAATTCATTAATTCAATTTCATAATAATAAACAATTACTCACTTTCTCTCTCTATTGCCGTGTGCACTGCGATCTCTCTTCCCCTCTCTCCTCCGGCCACCACCGTCAATGGTGGTGGTCCGGCAGCCATCTTCAACCCTTCTCATTCCATTACCAAACTTAACATGGTATCAGAGCCAAATTTAACACTTACGAAGAAAGGAAGAGATTCAAAAAATGAAATGCTGGACTGGATTTAGAAAATGGAGTACATTGGGCCAGGGAAGAATAAGAAAAGTTCTATGGAGGCCCCTAAGTTTTGGGTTTTTTTCAGTAGCTTTTTTAACTTTCAGAATGGTCCCTTAAGTTACAGGGATTATAAATGATTCATTTACCCTATTATTGATGCACGTGACGTGAGTGACCACATGCTCACTTAACGGTAAAGTCGTTGACCTCGTGGACTATCGGTGGGTAAAATATGCATTATTTGATCTGTGGTATGTATTTGTTTTGTATAGGGACTGTTACCGGATTTTTGCATAATACAAGTACCAATGATACATTTAACCCTTAATTATAGTACAGTAATAAACAATTAATAGGCTAATCTCATCATTTTTAACCTTTACGTCTAAGTTCAAATACCAATTTAAAATTTATGTTCTACTTGCTATGATGTATTCATTTAATCACGTGGCATGATAAAGTTGGTAACACGAAAAAGATAAAGTTCAAGGGGATGACAGAGATAAATGAAAAGTTAAATTATTATTAATTAGATGATTGGAATACTAATATACTATTAAGAACTTTCCATTTTATCACTACTTTATATTGTAAAACAGTGGTGAAGCCAAATTAATTATTAAGAGATATATTAAAAGTATTAAAGTTGGTCATATTTTCAAAAATATTAATTAGAAATAATTAAGATGATTATAACAAAGTATTAAAGTTGGTCATATTTTCAAAAATATTAATTAGAAATAATTAAGACGATTATAACAAAGTGTAAAGGATAAAAAGTTGAAAGATTATAGAGATATTTGAAAATAGAATCCAAAATATAATAATGAAACATTTACATGGAAGGTATGGGAAAATTTTCATTTTTAGTGTGCCTGCAATTTGGGGTGGGGCCTGGGGGGGGGGGGTTGCTTAGGGGTGACAAATCGGTCATATTGGACAGTAATCGGGTCGATACGATAACAGCATGACGCGACAAGTACAAACACGAACACGAATATGACATGATAAGCTTATCGTGCCTAGGGGCATCCTCAATGCTACTAATTCTTATACAACTTCTTAACTGGGTCCCACTATCACCTACACATTTTTTTCTTCTTACCCACTTAAGAATATATCTTCTCATTGTATATTATTCTTAACATATTCTTAACTAGGTCTCACTGTCACCTCATTAACTTTATACTTCATTCTTATTTTTATACTTATCAATAAATAAATTTATTTCACGTTATTTAATATATTTCATATTTAAATATTTCGTATAAATAATCAATTTATAAATTTAGACATAAATTAATTTACAAAATAATAATTACATTATTATTTTTATATTTTATAATTTAATAAATAAATTAAAAAGGTTTTACCTACCAAGCCACCCCCCCAACCACAATCCACCACCCGCCCCCCCTCCAACACTCTTCCCACTTCCCAAAACAAAAAGTGATCATTGCTCTTAGGGGTGTGCACGGGCCCTAAGCCCGCGGGCATTGGTAATGCTCAGTATAGGCACATATGGTAGCGGGCATCATTTTAAAAAGCCCAGTACCGTAGACAAGCCCACGGGCATTAGTGTACGGGCACGGGCGGGCACGGGCTTAGATGGGCTCTCCGATTGATTTTCATGTTTTTAAAATTACACATAATTTTAAAAGTCTTGGCAGCTGAACCTGAACCATGACACCTACTCACCTAGTTCCTCCAAATCCAAATTGTGACTATATACAAAAATTACATTATGTATTATGTAATTATATAATATACTAATAGAACCGAAGGAACGAACGTAGGCAGGTAGAGCTATCGAAGGAACGAAGGAAGGTTGGTAGCAGTCGATTTGTTTTAGGTTTTACTGTTTTAGGGTTTCAAAATTTTACTTTGCCTTTTGTTTGAGTTTTGGCTATTTGTATCAGTAATTTGGTATACCACTTAATCACTATATAATAATATAATATTATAATTGACTAGTCACTATATAATAATATAATTAACGAAGGTAGAGTGTAGCGTAATAAATGTTCTTTTTGTTCTTACCGTAATGGTATAATTAATTAATTATAATATATTTATAATTTTAAAACATAATGTGATGATGGGCCGGCCGGGCTTAGATGGGCATTAGAACTTGAAAGCCCGGTGTGCCCGAGCCCGGCGGCATCTAACATCTCTAAAGCCCAAAGCACTATGTATCGCCTCTGGGCACGGGCACGCGGCCGGGCAGAACCTGGCACGTGGCACAACGGGGCGGGCTCATGGGGCTGGCCGCTCACCCTAATTGCTCTACCAGTCCCCCCTCCCACTTCCCCAAACCACCCGCCTCCTCCCCCCTCCCCCTCATAGTCGGCTCTTTCCCATATATATGAACAGTAACTTCTTATTTGAAAAATTTATTTTGTCTCTCTCCTACATGGAGCCTAATTGGATGTGTTAGAATATTTTTCTCATTGTTCATTTGTCCAATTCTTAATAAGAATGTGTAAAAGAATTTAATAAAATGAATAATGAGGATGTTATACTATTAAAACTCAAACACGACACGATAAAAACACGAAAAACACGGCACGACACGATAGACACGATAAGCAAAAAAAAAAACTTATTTAGTCAGGCCCGTTAAGCCCAATACATATTATAAAATATTTAATTTTGATTTTTTAATACATATTTTGAAAATTTATCAATATAAATAGTCAAGTAGTTTAAAAGTCATAAATTTTCAAATGATAAAATTATGAAATAATCATGAAAATAGTTCGAAAGAAGTGAATAACCCCTAGTAAATTTTTTAAAATATATTTTTAAAACATATATATTTTAGTTATCGTGTCTTATCGTACTTATCAAGCCAGCCCGATAACAACTCATTTTTTATCGTGCCTTATCGTGTTGGCCCTATAACGGGCCGAACCTGATAAGCCTCAGTCCAAACCCTATAATTTCGTATCGTGTTCGTGTCGATCAATCGTGTCGTGCCTAAAATTGTCACCCCTAGAGTTGCTACGGAGTTGGGACTTGTCTTGTTTAATTTTTGTAAATCAATTTTAAGAAATAAACTATTAGGTGTCGTTTGGTAGCCAGGATTAAGACCAGATATGATTAATAAGTCGATTTGCCTGATGTTTGGTATGCAATAGGTGGTCTTGACTAATAGCACGAGTTATCCGAATAAAGTCATTATCCTCTCACTATTAATACCAAGGGGAAGGGTGGTATTATTAGCGCCCTCACTAAAAAAAATTGAGATTGACATTTGTAATCTCAAAACTACCCCCGATATACAAGTGAGGATTAATAGTGAGGACACGAATAATACTGAGATTAATAATACTGTTTATCCTTGTTGGACTAACAAACAAGCCCTTATAGTATTGGGGGGGTTTAAATACTGGTAATAAAAAACACTACTCTGTACTAGCAATTAGTCCACCAAATTAGCTTAAGGGCTGACACCCGACCTTGGGCAGTTGCCAGTTATGGTATCCGTGTCTATAATATATAGAATAAATGGTGTCTTTAGTGAGGTTTTGAATATTTGACTTTTTTATTGAAAGGGAGACTTGAACACTCGACCTTTTCATTGAAAATTGTAAAATCAAGACTTGAACACCCAACCTATTTGTTAAGAGAAATGAATAGAACTAATTAAACTAGAGCTCATTGGTTAGTCAGCCTAAACTTAGGAGTATATCTACCAACTAATTAGGAGTAATTAATTGGTATTATTAATTGGAATCTCGATCATGACAAACCTATACATTTATTTATGCATCTCTCAGTAACCGGTCAGGCAGACTACGTTTATTGGTTGGGAGATGAATCAATGTAACGAGGGTATTTCTGGAAACACAAATTTACAAAATCCAGTGGCCATTTTAGAGTAGTATTAGAATTAAGAAATAACATTTTTACTACTTTATCTTTATTTTTTCTCTTTGCTTTTAAATATGACCTCATGCTCAATAGTGCGGTTGTGGACGCAAACTTGCGAGTTGCGAGTTTGAATGAATAGTGACAACAAAATGATCGAACATGCAATTAAAAATTGTTACTAATAGTGATATTAAACATGACCCAAAACTCTAATGCTAAAACCATACAAAAGCGCAGTCTTATGTGTATTTTCTCTTAAATGTTAAATGGATCCTCTAACTCAATATTTTGTGTGTTGGTAAACTAAGTTGTAAAAGAGTATAACTTTGTTGTTCAAATTAAGTTTCATAAAACCGTCTCATAAGAGACATACTCAACTCTGATTGGGTATATAAATTATAATAGCAGAAGCACATAACACTTCTATTTATGACAGTTTCCCATCTAAACTGATTTTTTTAAAATTGATCTTCATGAAATAATTATATTCATCAAAATTTAATTAACAACTAGTTTTTTTAACTCGTGCGTTAAACGCACGTCAACTAAATCGTACATAACAAAATAAAGAGGATAAAAAATCTTAAAGGATAAAATAAGAATAATCGTTTTATTAACAATTACACGTAAGTATATCACTAATCATTATAGATTCTAAAAAAAATCCTTATACACAACATTTGTTATCTTATTAGTTGGTTTTTCATTTTCATCGCATATCAATATCTAGTTTCTTCAAAAAGTGACCTACGGCTACATATAATTATTGACTTTGACCCTTGTTAATTGTTATTATATATGATATCAGTAATGATAATTGTCTTCTTTGCAACATGAAAGACAGTCTTACATCGGATAGAGTTAATGACAATTTTAGGATAAAAACTTTTTTCTCCAACATTGCTTCATTTCAAAAAATTTGTTTCAATAATATGATCCTCAAGATTTATGATGTTTAGTCTTGTTCCATTGCACAACCCTGCAGCATGGTCAATGTTTCTCAAAAGCATTACTAGAACACCAATTTTAAGTGTTAATTCACGACCTGATAACCATGAATACTTTATACTATTAAAAAACTCTGAATGTCTTCGAACAAATTTGAATTTTTTTCGCCCTACAAATAAAATTTGAACTCAAATAAGTTATTCATTTTAAATGATTACTTTTATTAAATTATATTTGTATTTTATGAATAAATAAATTTCTGATAAGAAAATAAGCTAAAATAAAAAATAACGAAATTATTTTAGTAACCTCAGTTTAAATTGTTTTTGTTTTATTGACTCCGTAACTATTATTTTTGTTCCATCAAATATTTTTATTTTACTAACATATTTTTGTTTTACTTTTTTTAATACGAATTTTTTTAAAACTTTTGTTCCGTAAATTATTTATTTTACTAACCTCCACATTAAGTTATTTTTGTTTTGTTGATTCTGTAACTTATATTTTTATAGTGGCTTGTTCCATAAATTATTTTTATTTTACTAACCTCTTATATTTTTGTCTTCTTAACTCCGGAACTGTTATTTTTGTGTTACTATTTTTTTGTTTAAATATAGAAAAATGTTTAAATATAATTAAAAGAGAGGAGATGGTTGTGATGATAGATAAAATATGGAGAATACATGAGAGAGAAATAGAAATACAACCAGAAGAGAGAAGATAGGAGAGAGAAAGGGTGGAATGGTAACTCAAAAGTCAAAAATTCAAACATGTGATTTTGGAGGGAGAAATATACATTTGTCATTATATATATATATAGACACACACACATAAATTAATCATTTATTAATAGTCAAAGCTCTTTGGATTCTGTCTAGATTTCCAACACTTTTTGCATTCTGTCTCATTAGATTTCCGCCCTTGTACATATATTATTAGTGAACCTTTAAAAGTAGTCTCTAAAATTTTAAAATATACATTTAATTTAATCCTTTAGAAATTTTCACAATACTTATTTTACCGAAAATACTGTGACATTTGTACCAACACAACCACTATGACGTTGATCATTGTTGATGCCAAAGTATGTATAAAATTTATATTATATATTCTAATATTCCCTTTTATTTATTATCTAATAAAAATATATAACTTTTATTGTTGTATTTGCATTTTGCAATAGATCTGTATTTTTGTTGTGTAACATTTGCATCCAAAACAAAACGGAAAAAAAATAAAATACTCATGTGCTTAAAAAATATATCAAACGTATTTTCAACGGATTTTTAAAATAAGATGTAAAAATAATGTACTTTAAAACTACATTTTTTTATTAATCACTACATAGCTAATTATAACATTAAATAAAGTATATGTTGGAACAAAATTAACCTCTAATCACTTGTTTATTTTAAGTTAGCTAACAAAGTTATTTTTCTAATTATCTTTGTCTATTATTTTTAAATTCAAAACATAGTAAATGATCTTTAATTAGCATTCACATGAAGATCTTGATTATTATTTTTCTTTTTCTTTTTTTATTTAACTAAGTTCATGGTTGGAATCATGTTGCATAATAGAAAACTAATATCATAAGGATAGTTTTTGCCGACCGAACTTTGAGAAAACATACGATTTTTATTATTTGAAATAAAAAATTCACCTTTAGATTTATAAGATATAATAATTAAAAACAATCCAATTGTAAAATCATACAAATTAATTGGACAATTTACAAACTCCAACTCTAGTAACCCTTGGACATGGGCTTGGTTTCAGGAGTGTAGGCAAAGGGTCCAACAGAGTACAAGTTGATGTTGTTGAGAAGACGAGGAGAATAAAGAGGTGCACCACTACGCCCTTTGTTGAGCTCAGTTGGGACATTACAGTCCTTTAATGGTGAATTCTCCAAGAAGGCCTTGCACTCCTTTATCTTCCATCCTTGTAATAGCTCCGTAGCCGCCGACACGGTTGCAAAGAAGTAACCCTTTGCGTCAGCGGGGCAACTCGAGACGGAGAAGGGAGCCGATTCGTATCCATTTTTGTCCAATGCCAAGCATGTTATCCTCGCCGTTGCTCCTTGGATCCACAATTAATAAAATTTAACAAAAAATTATCAGCTATATAAGTTAAGTTACAAACTAAACTCTTGCAGATACGTGTATGTAGGCCAAGCAGTTATAATCCATCACCCGTTAACCCACCTACCCGTATCTACTTGAAAATTACCCGACTTGACACAATATATTAATATTTTTTAAGGTAAAACGGGTAACCCATTTTAACCCAAATAATTAAACACTTGTGCCAGGTTAAACGGGTCGCGTCATTTTGCCCATATAGCTTTTCCTCTATAAATATATGCTTTTTTTGGAAAAATTTAAGTGAAGACGGGTCGACCCATTTCAAATTGTCACGGCGTCACCCGTCATAACCCGACTTAGTTTAATCCGTTTGATATCCAGATTCTAATAAGTTGTATTCTGTTTCGACCCGTTACCCATCACAATCGTATCCAACATACCTAAGTGTATGTATAGACTTGTTGTGTACATGAATTACGAAAGTACCTTTAAGTGGGATGAGTTTGGAACCCGATTTACAATAGATAAGCCCCTGAATTCCCATGGGTTTGGGCAGCTTAGCCTTATATCCCTCGTCTCCCATTTCTGGTTTCGGAATATTTGGCACGTTTCCATAACTACCAGCCGAAGCAACAGCAACAAGAAACATTGACAACAAAAGTAAGGAAGATATTGCAGTCGCCGAAAATACGGTTGCAGCCATTAATTTCTTGTTTTGGAACTTTGATTATGGCGAAATGGGAGCTTCTTTAAGATAATTAGGTAATTGTGTGCTTGGTTACTTAATTCCCACTCATGGCATGCATTTTTATAAGCAGATGAATCCATTTCAATTATTTTTAATTATGGTCCAATTAAGTTAAAAATAAATAATCCTCACGTAGTGCATTACTTGGTAGCACGATCCCTTGTTGGATCTGACTGCCACTAAGCTTTTCTCTTTCTTTTTTTTTTTTTGGAAAAAAATCACTAAGGTTCGTTTGGATGTATTGATTTTTAATTTAATAAATATTAGAATTCCATGGAATTTAAATAACTTGAAATTTGCTTTCAAAATTACAACAATTTCATAGTTTGAATAATGTGCGGAATTCAATTGTAATTCTACATTATAGTTAAAATAAAATTTCATTTGCATATTAAGTATCTAGTTTAGCCTAAAAGTAATGAGTATTAGAGATAATGAATGATAAAGGTTTGAACATTTCTAACTACATAATTGTGAGAATTTATTTTTTTTATTAGTAAATAGCATATAGAGGTGGTTGGATGATGGAGGTGGCGGATGGTGGTGGCCGGAAAAACGCCAAGGTTTAGAGTGAGGTGTAGGAAAAACACGCGGGTTGACCCAACGAAAGTGGTTTACCCGTTTGTTTTGCGACGTCGTTTTAGGTAGGGTATAAGAATTTTCTCATTTCTTTTTTTACTTTCACCTTTCTTACTGTTTTTCCTGCTCTTCTCTTCTGCTAGCCCAGGTGATTTTCGGCGGTTCTTTTCGGCAATCCTTCTCGTGCCTCTTCTTACTTGTACCGTAGGTTTGCCTTTTTCTGGTGATTTTCGTTGTCATCCATTTTTGGAGCACTATATGTTTTTTGGGGGTTTTCTCTCGTTTTTTATTTTCCGTCGACTTTCTGGTTTTTTCAGGTGTATCTTCATTGTTTGTTGGTTTTTCCGGCGTTCCTTCAGACTTCGCTTCTCGGTACGGTATTGTCTTCAAAAACCCCTTTTTTTCTTTCTTCTTTTTGAAGTATATCTCGTAGGTTTCCTTTTCTTGTGTTTTCGTCCTCATCGTCCAGTAGCTCCTCCATGAAGTTAATAGATTACTGGAATAGGGTTATCTGTCTACCACTGTCAGTTAGAAACCTTCTACTTCCCCTTCCCAGTAATGTAGTTAGGGTTCCCCCCTTGACCGAGGGTGTCCCTAGTTCATTTCCTTCTGCCGAGTACCTTTTTCATGTCGAGGTCCCCCATAATAGTATAATACCATGATTAACCCTCGTGCCGAAGTTCCTCTTCGGACCGAGCTCAGCCGTCGCGTCGAGGTTCATCTCCAGGCCGAGTTTATCCCTTGTGCCGAGGTTCCTCTCCAGGCCGAGTTTAGGGAAGATCAGTTAAGTGATAATGAGGTTGAGTCTATTCCTCGCAGCGCAGCCTGGAGGGGTGTTGATGTGAGTTTGTGTTTGGTCGAGGAGAGAGTCGTAGATAACACTATCTATGTAGAAAAAACTGTGGACCCTTTGAGCTCGGGTACCTCTTCTTCGTGCTCGATTTCCTCAGTGGATTCTGATGATGAGGGTCTATTTCTAGAGTCAGTTTTTGGTAAATCTCTTCGTGGGGGCCCCATGTATCGGCAGTGCCAGGGTATGTGGGTAGCAGTTACTCCTCGGCAAACGAGGTTCCTCCTTGCGAGCATTGGAGTGAAGGTTAGCGTGCATTGGAAGTTTGGTGATGAAGTCTTTTCTGCTCCTGATTATCCTTCTAGTACTCCTATGAGGGTATTCGAGGGCAAAGACCGTATTTCGCTACAATTTTTCACCAGGGAGAGAGTTCTACATTATCGTCAAGCTGAGAGAATTCTACATCGTCGACTGCTTGGAAGAATGACGAGTGGGCTCGAGGCTTTTGTGTCTAGACGAGCTGTTGGTGATGGCGAGAGGGTTCCTCGTTTCTTGAGGCCTTTCGAAAATAAGATAGGATCTCACGATGTAGAGGAATGGGCTCGTGTTTACTGCTCTGATTTTTTCCGGGGTTCGGTCCCCGATCCTGCTTTGGGTTTTCCCGAGCTGCGCGGTCTTCGCAGTTTTGTAGGCTTCTATCTGAGTCTTTTTGAATCATCGGGGCAGTGTCTTCCCTTTGTTCCTTTCATTTGCGAGTTTTTGACTCAGATGAGCTCTGTTCCATTGGACCTGACTCCTAACTTGACACGGGCCATGGTCAGTTTCATGGTTTACATCCGGTCGAAGGGGTTCGAGCCCACCCTTTCACTTTTCTGCTACTATTAATACAAGGTCAGTATTTTGATGAATCGGTTAACTACCCTGAGGCATGTTCAAGGGTTTCCCTTGCTAGCCAGTTTCATGAATAAGGACCATCGGTGGTCCGAGAAGGTGATTCTGGTTGAGTCGAGCCGAGGATGGAATTTTGAGGTTCCTGGAGGAAAATCTCATGGCCTTTTGAAGACTACGAGCCTAAGTGCCAGTGACCAAGCAATAAGGAGTGCCATTAAGACCCCTTTATTTAGTGACGAGGGGGAGCGGGTTCGCTCTTACAACTGAAAGGCTATAGTTGGGGAAGAAGGCCTGTTGTCCAGGTTTAGGGATTTTGATGTCGATGTATAGGGGGTCGAGAGGGCTTATTTGGATTTTGAGTACGTGAGTCGAGACAACTGGCCCTTCACTGGGGTTGGGTGTTCGGCTCGGATTGCTCGGAGTGTAGGGGGATAGACGGGCCTGGCTGTCCCATGCCAGGTTAATATCCTTTTTTTTGTGCTCTTTTTATTTCTATCTTTTTAATTTCTGATATGAGGTCTTTTGTCTGCAGATATGGGCGTAACTCGTGATGCAATTATGGCCCAAAAGAAGGCCGAGAGGAAGAGGAGGGAGGCCGAGTTGAAGGCTTCTCATGAGCAAGTTCTTACTTATGGTGATGCCAAGTCTTTGCCGTTGATTGGCATTTTGGAGGATCCTTCCAAGGTGGCGGTCGTACCTCCTCCGACAGCCCCCAAGGCGAAGAGAAAACAGCCCGTCCCTGATGCTCCAAGGCCTAAAAGACAAAGGCTCGGCCCATCTCGTGGCCAGGCCACACCTTCTTTGATTTCTGCTGAGGTCACTTTGGCCTCGACCCCTGATAACCCTCCTTCTACCAAGGATGCTAATGACAATGACTTCATTCTCGGCCATATTTGTAAGTCGCCCAATTCTTTCCCTCCGTCCTTTGTCGGTTATGGCCGAAAGTTGATGGCTCAGAGTGTCCCCACCGAGTCCGTGGAAACGCTTGTTCCGCTCAGGGAGTGCCAGCTGAATGATCTTAGTGCGTTGGCCATTAGCGAGGTAAGAGGCCCTCATCTGGTTTTTGTGTTTCATTTTGGTTTTAATTTTCGTTGCTCATTGTTTGTCCTTTGTTCTTTCAGCTCGACATCTGTCTTGCTATGTACAATGCCAAATTAGGTCAGGCTGTCGAGTCTGTGTCGGCCTTTAATCGGGATTTGGCGAATGTAAGGGGGAAGCTTTCGTCCTCGGCTAAGAAGGAAGCGTCCCTTGAAGGCAAGCTATCGATCAAGAAGGATGAGCATTCAAGCCTTCATGTTGAGAGAACAACCTGGCTGGGGAGGGAGAAGGTGCTGAAGGGAAGGGCCGATGAACGAGATCATCTGAAAAGAGTGGTGGCTGATCTCGAGGCTAAGCTAGAGGGTTTATCCAATGAGAATGCTCGTTTACAAGATGAACTGGCTTCGAAGCCTAGTAGCAAGCAAGTCTTGGATAAGTATCGGGGCTCGCTGGCATACGAGGAGGAGGCTCTGGATTACATGGAGAAGAGTCGAATCCAGACGATCAGGGCTGCAATTGTGGTCGACGTACCCTTGCCTGAGGTTGTAAAGTTGACTGGCCTCGCTTCGTATGGCCCAGAGTACAGAAGTGTCTCCTCACTCGTTCCTTTTTTATGAAAGCAATCTGAGTGAGATAGGGGTGGCAGACATCTCGACCCAGGCTCTTGAATGGTTACCCGCTCCTGTCGACACTGGGAATTTGTTTGCCTGGATGGCCCATGAGCGGATCTGGTTGAAGGAGAGCTATCTCCCATATGCGGCGTCGAGGGCTGTTTCCTCGTCATCTTAGGCTGGGTATGTCGGGAACTGACTCATGAAGGAGCTGGAGGGCCAGAAGACCAGCCGAGATGAGCTATCACAGCGGCAGTAGGAATCCGAGCGGGTGGTGGCTCGTGAAGAGGAAATGAGAGAGTAGTGTAGTGGCGCAAGGTCTTTTCGAACAATATACAATTTATGTTTTGTAATTAATTTTTGTAATTAATGTGGTGCCTCCGTTTCCTGATTTTTTGCTTATTCCATTTGTATTTTGAGGTGCTTCCTTTTGTTCTGTTTTGTTTTGAAGGCGTTGGAGCCTGGCCTCTTCACGGTTAGGCGAAGAGGTTTTGAAGGCATTAGAGCCTAGCCTCTCCTCGGCTAGGTGAGGAGGTTTTGAAGGCATTAGAGCCTGACCTCTCCTCGACTAGGTGATGAGGTTTTGAAGGTATTGGTATTAGTATAAAGTGTGTAGAAAACAGGTTTTTTACTAAGACTTCTCATTTTCTCCTTTAAACAAAAACAAGTAGATTACTGATAGTACATTTTCAAGTGGTCTAAATGCCATGGATTTTTTAGTGGGGTTCCGTCTGGTTTGGTGAGTTTGTAGGTTCCAGCCTGGATGATGCCCGTGACTTGAAATGGTCCTTCCCAGTTAGGAAGAGCTTGTTTCTTCCTGGTTTGTTTCCACTGAACTCAATTTTTCTCAGCACTAGGTCGCCGATCGAAAATGTGCGAGGATTCATTCTTTTGTCATGATGAACTTTGGCGAGCTTTTTGTAGTTGATGGCTTTTAGCCTAGCTTCCAACCTTCTTTCTTCAAGGTAATCAAGGTCTAGCTTCCTTGATTCAGTGTTGGTTTCTTCGACAAAGTGGATGACTCTTGCCATAGATAGGGCCATTTCTACTGGGGCCATGGCCTCGGTCTCATAGGTCAAGGAAAACGGTGTTTCTTCTGTTGAGCCTCGACAGGATATTCTGGTAGCCCATAAAATGGCGGGAAGCTCCTCGAGCCAAACGCCTTTCTTCTCGTCTCGCCTTCTTTTTCAGGGCATGGAGGATTTGTTTGTTTCTTGCTTCCGCTTGGCCATTTCCTTATGGGTGCGCTACTGAGGACTTCCAATGGCAGACCCCTCTCTCCTCGCAACTTGCTATGAATCTGCTGGAGAATTGCATGTCATGGTCTGACACGATTGCCCTTGGTACTCCATATCTGCACCAGATGTTGTCTCAAATGAAGTCGATGGCCCTTTTGTTCAGTAATGCTTGCTAGGGGCCTCGCTTCGATCCATTTCGTAAAGTAGTCTACTACTACTATTACGAATTTGTTCTTGCCCTTTGCCAGAGGAAATGGCCCGATCAAATCGAGGCCCCACATGTCAAATGGCCATGCTGCTACTACGGGGGTTTGGGGTGCCGAAGGTAGCCTCGAGATATTTGCGAATTTTTGACATTTGTCGCATTTTCGAGTATATACCTCGGCGTCATTTCTCAACGTGGGCCAATAGTACCCATGAAAGATGATTATATCGACCAATGTTCGAGCTGCCGGGTGACTTCCACATACCCCTCCATGTACCTCGGCCGGTAGTCCCCTTGTGTGAATTCTGGGCGAACACACCTCAGGAGAGGCTTAGTAAAAGATCTTTTGTACTAAAGCCAACAAGATTGGTGTTAGTGTGTTTTGTGTACCACAAGCCCATAGCACAAGTCTCACCAACATATCTAAATATTCTTTTGACAACTTTCAAATGAGAGACTTTAGGGTTTGCTTGATATCTAGCACACAAACATACACTATACATGATGTCTGGACGGGTGGCAGTCAAATATAGCAGACTTCCTATCATGCTTCTATACATAGTATGGTCAACACTTTCAAATTTCTCATCTTTGCAAAGTTTATTGGATGTACCCATAGGGGGTTTCTTTTGTTTTCCATTCTCAAGACTGAATTTCTTCACCAAGTTAAGAGCACACTTGGCTTGAGAGATGAGCATCCCTTCATGCACTTGTTTTATCTGAATCCCTAAAAAAAAAATTAATTCTCCTACCATACTCATCTCAAAGGTAGATGTCATGTAGTGCACAAAATCTTTTTCCAAGGACTTAGAAGTGGATCCAAACACTATATCATCAACATAAATTTGTGCAATCAAAATGTGTTTGTCTTTTCTTTGAATAAAAAGTGTTTTATCCACTTCTCCCCTCTTAAAACCACTTTTCAAAAGATGGTATGTAAGTCTTTCATACCAAGCTTTAGGAGTTTGCTTGAGACCATACAAGGCCTTTTTTAATTTAAAAACGTGATTAGGTTTATGGGGGTCCTCAAATCCTTTTAGTTGTTCTACAAAAACTTCTTCTTCAAGAATACCATTTAAAAAAGCACTCTTCATATCCATTTGTTGAAGAGTAATGTCAAGAAAGCATGCAATGGCAAGGAGCAGACGTATGGACTCAATACGGGCAACAGGAGCAAAGGTTTCATCAAAATCCACCCCTTCAACCTGTGTATACCCTTGAGCCACAAGTCTTACTTTATTTCTTATTATCTCTCCCACTTCATTTGATTTGTTTTTGAAAATCCATTTAGTTCCAATAACATTTACAAAAGTGGGTCTAGGTACAAGGTACCGAACATCATTCTTAGCAAATTGATCAAGCTCATCTTGCATGACATTGATCTAACACTCATCTTTTAGGGCTTCATGCAGATTTTTGGGTTCAATGGTAGACACAAAATAGGAAGTATGGATCTCTTCACACTCAAGATAAGACAGACAAGCCAATTTCCTATTGTCTACCTTACCTTTCCTCCTTGTTGACATCTCATCATGTACATTACCTATGACTTGTGAAGAGGGATGCACTTTCTGAATTCGGCTTGGAATGTCATGGATGCGGTCAGTCAAACTGAACTGAGTTTCTGGCTATTCAAGACCTGTTTCTGAACTAGGCAGATTTCTGACCAATGTAGCTTCCGATGTAGCTTCTGATGCAGCTGCATCTGGAGCTACATTCGGAGCTACATCCTGCGTCACATTCTCTGAACTTCCAGGACTTGCAGGTTCTGTATGTTCTGGTGCAGGTGCACTGATTGTAGGTACAAGTTCTGAAGATTGTGTAGATGATTCATGATCTCCAAAGTCAAGCAAACGTGAAACATCATCCTCAATGGTTTTGTGGCCAAGATCCGTTAGATCATCAAACACAATATTTATAGACTCCATAATAGTTTTTGTTCTAAGATTAAACACTCTATAAGCACGACTATTGGTGGAGTAACCCATAAAAACACACTTGTCACTTTTTGAATCAAATTTTGAAAGATGATCTCTATCATTGAGAATATAGCATACACACTCAAAAACATGAAAATATTTCAATGTAGGCTTCTTTCCTAGTAAAATTTCATAGGGTGTTATGGTGCTACATGGTCTCAAGAAGACCATATTTCCTATATGACAAGTAGTGTTTAATGCTCCTGCCCAAAATCTTTTAGTCAAATTCTTAGAGCTCAACATGACTCTAGCCATCTCTTGAAGTGTCCTATTCTTTCTTTCCGCCACTCCATTTTTATGTGGAGTTTTAGGAGCTGAGAATTCATGGGTTATCCCATTTGAGGCACAATAGCTAGAAAAGGAGGAATTTTCATATTCCGTGCCATGATCTGATCTAATTCTAGTAAGCTTTAGATCATACAAGTTCATAACACGGGTGTACCATATTTTAAAAGCCTCAAAAGTTTCAGAATTTTCTCTCAAGAAAACGACCCATGTGTATTTAGAAAAATCATCAACACAGACAAAAGTATATATTTTTTCTTTCCTAGACTCTCTACTTCAATAGGACCCATGAGATCTGTGTGCATCATCTCAAGGCATCTAGACGTGGAGCACTGAGATATGGGAAGATGAGAAGCCTTGGTTTGCTTACCTTTTGACATGGTCCACATACCTTTGCGAAGTTCTATCCAAACTGGGCAAGCCTTTCACTCGATCACGCTTCACCAGCTCATGGAGCTTACGAAAACTCATGTCCCCTAGTTTTTTATGACATAGATCTGTGATATCAAGACTAGCATTGTGACAGGTTTGAGCATTGTTGAACATATAGCAATTGTCAGATGATCTAGTACCTGTCAAAAGACACTTGTTAGATTGATCAAAAACTTCACAAGAATTGTTATCAAACCTCACCTGAAGATCATCATCACACAGCTGACTGATGCTAATGAGGTTGGTCTTAAGGCCTTCAACAAGGTAAACATTGGTGAGCTTAGGAAGACCATCTACATTCAAAGTTCCCTTGCCAATTATCTTACTTTTGGCTCCTCCTCCATATGTCACAGACCTACCATTGACACTCACATAGTCCTTCAAATTCTCAATAGAACCTGTCATGTGTCTAGAACACCCACTATTAAAGTACCATGAACCAGCTATGTGAGACTTTAAAGATGTGAAGGTTACATCGCATTGTTCATCATCAGACCATTTTGCACCGGGGAATATGTCAAAGGGCTCACAGTATTTGGCTTTATCATTCCTGTAACTGCCTTTGGGAACCCACATCTTTTTAAAAAAATTTGACTGATGTTTATGAGGATGTACCTTCCGATGTAGCTTCCAATGTTGCTACAATGGATGCTGCATTGGTTGTTGCATTCGATGTTGCATCTGATTGCGAACCAAATAAACCTACCTTACCTCTTCCTCATAGAAAGCCTTTTTAAGAAAACAGAATGGTTGAATATGACCAGGCTTGTGACAATAGTGGCACACAAAATTTTTCTTTCTTGTTTTGGGTTTTTTTAAAGAAGTTTGAATTTTGAAAATCTTGTGTGGGTTGTTTTGGTTCAGAAATACCTTCACCTTCTCTAATAAACATCTTTGACATAAAACCAATTCCATACTTACCTGAATTCCCATATTTCAACATATCATTCATTTTTTGTTGGCTAGAGTTCCATTTAGCCATAGTTTCATGAGCTTGGATGAGTTTTTCTTTCAGTTCTTCAATCTCCACATCTTTCTTACTCAGCAAACATTCCAGCCTTGTGATACACTCCTTCTGTTCTTCATTTACCTTCTTTAGCATATCATTTATCTTTCCAAGCAATGTAACTTGGAGAGCCCTCTTTTCCCAATCCTTATACAGCTCTTTGTAACCTTCCAGCAGGTCTGATTCTGATTCTCCGCCATCTTCTGTGACAGAGGAGTTAAAACATCAAAGATCTTCCCAGCTTCTGTCCAATGTAGCTTCTGATGTAGTTTCCGAAGAAGCTACATTCGGAGGTACATTGGCCGAAGGACCTACACAATCCGATTCAGAGTCGTACACAGCAGTGAGAGTGATGAGATCTCCTGGAGCTTCACCATCACTATCACTTAAAGTTACAGAAAAAGTTTAAACCCTTTTTTTTCTCAAGGTATTTGCACATTGATTTACATAATGACCAAATCTTTGACACTCCCTACACTTAATGGAATCAATATTTTTTCCATTGTAAGAAGGTTTTGAAGCAAAAGGATTGGTAAAAGGTTTTTCTGGTGTTTGAAAAGAATTTTCCTTATGAGCAAATTTACCAGAATCAGGCTTAAAAGAGGTTTGGGAGCTTGATGATGGAGTTCTGTTTTGGCTCTTGGCTTTCAAAAAAATTTAAAATTTAGTAGTCAACAGAGCCATGGAATCTTCTCCAAAATTAGACTCATCAATTTCTTTTTGTAATGCAAGCAAATCAGAAGAGACATCAACAGCAGAAGGCAAAGCAATGTTTTTCAAATGAGGAGTAGAAGATGATGCACCTTTGCCCTTTTGTTTGAGTTGATCATTTAGGTTTAATTCAAAATTTTGAAGGATACCAGCCAATCTTTCAAAACCCATTTTGTCAATATCATGTGCTTCCTCAATAGCACATATTTTAACATTAAACCTTTCAGGTAAAGTACGCATCATTTTACTAACAAAGCGATCATCGGTGATGGGATCACCTAAAGCTAAAGCAGAGTTAGACATATCAAGAAGCCTACTATAATATGACATGGTATCCTCAGATTCATTCATTCTTGTGTTTTCAAACTGTGTGGTAAGCAATCTTAATTTGGAAGCACGAACACTGGCAGACCCTTCACACAGGGTTTGAAGGGCCACCCATACATCTTTAGCAGACTCATAATTGGTTATAACCCTAAAGGTGTTGGCATCTAAGGCTTTGTATATGGAAGACAAGGCTTTAGAATTGAAAGAATCAGTATTCCTATCTTCATTAGACCAATCAGCTTCTTTAGTGATATTTAGATCACCGTCAGTATCAGTCATTTTTGGAGGACTCCAACCATTTAGAACAGCAAATCACGCTCTTTCATCAATTGATTTGATGAAGATACGCATCTTCACTTTCAAAATAGAATAATTTGCATTAGTCGAGATTGGAGGACGAACAACATTCTCATATTGAGAATCCATCACGGTTATAACTAGAATCAACTCTTAGTAATATCAAGAGAAGGCTCTGATATCAATTGTAAGAACAATAGTAGCTAGGATTCTCCAAACTGCCAATGCAGTTTCCAATGTAGCTTCTGATGAAGCTACAACGGAAGTCACAATGGTCAGAAAAAGTAAAACAACTGAAGACTTGATTATAAAGCTGGAAATTAAACACAAAGGTTTACCAAATAACCTACAAGCCTATGCTTGTAAATCTAGCCTCATGGCCAAAAAGATTTCATTAAATAATATGATTTGTTTTACAAAAACTATGTGAAATCTCCAAACAAAACACTCTCACAAGACAACAAGTCTTGGAGAGCAAAAAGCCCACAGAAAAACAGGTATAGAAAACGTGGGAAGAAACAAACAGCTTCCTAAAACAGCTAGGAAGACAAAACAACACCAGCTCTCAATGTAGCTTCGAATGTTATACATTCAAAGCTACAATCAAAATTCTTCACAACGCCTGGAACTGAAAACAGCTTCTAGATTTCTGATTCTTCTGCTCTCAGCTTTCTGAATTCTCTCTCTGTGTTCTACACTTCAGCCGCTGTCCAAGGTCCTTTATTTATACGTGAAGAAGACTTACAAAAAAGGAAGTAAACTCCAACAAGGAAGAGAATTAAAGTTAGGAACTAAATACACTTACCATAAATCCTAGATTTTATTACCATATGGACAAGGACTCTTGAGACACGGTTTAGGAATGATTTTTTGCATAGATTTTGTTTCCAAAATAATTCCTAAGCTTTAGGATTAAGAATACCAAAATCTAATTAAAGATTTTGTTTCTTAAAATGACTTCTAAATTGTAGGACCAAGAAAACTAAAATCGAATTAAAGATTTTGTTTCCAAAAAAAAAATACCTAAACTTAGAGACCAAAAAAAAAAAAAAACTAAACTAAAATAGGCATGGGACCCTTACATACCCATCATGCAAAACAATAGCCATCAAATAGTACACCATTAATTACATCTTATGCAAACAAGAATATATTGGGGTCTACGATATTATAAAATTGGGGTCTACAATTCTCATTTAAAATTGATGTAACCTAAACAATAGTTATCAACTTCTTTTTAAAAGGTTACTGACAATTCTCATTTAAAATTGAAGTAACCTAAACAATTCTCATTTTTTTTAAACAATTCTCATTTAAAATTGATATAACCTAAACAATTCTCGTTTAAAAGGTTATTGTGTCAGCTGATATATGAAAAAGTAAACTTTTACAGACACGAAAGAGAACATGCAATACAATAGATTGGGGTCTGCTTTGTGTCCCCCACTATGAACATCAATATAATAATTGAGACCACTTATAACACAATTATATTCATATACAATAACAAATACTAACATAAAAGCCCTTTCACAACTTGAACCCCACTTCAGGTTGTGGGTGCTTCTGTTCCAATTCACATATACACCATGTTAATACTGATAAAATAGTTTACTTTTGTAGAGAATCAAACAAAATAGCCATTACAACTGGAACCATACTTCATTTGACCAAATTGATTAGTAAAGCCCTAATTTCGAAGAAAAATATATCCAGAAAAGCACATCATCTTTGACTTCGAAAAGCCCTAAATTCTTCAAAAGAAAATTACTCATAACAACACTACAAAATTATTTTACAAAATTATTTTGTAAAGCCCTAGGTCGATGCAAACACAAGAACCCAATTTTTTGTATACACATTTTGACCTATTATCCTATATGTTGCCAGCGATGAATCTTCTTCTTCATGTGTTCTTCTATTCTTCGTTATTGTACAAAGATGAACCTTCTTCTTCAATTCTTCGCTATCGTATGAGGGGAAAAGTGATTTGTTGTGTTTTGACCAGTGTTCTAAAACTCCCCGCCTACCTCCGCTTAGGTCCCGCCTAGGCGCTAGGCCCCTCCCTAGCGCCGCGAGTTTCTTAGTCGCCGCCTAATCGACCAAGTCGACGCTTATATCAAGTCTCGCCGACCTTAATTTATTTTTGTAGCTTTGATTTTGTGGCATGCGGTGACCGGAGAAGGAAGGGAAGGCGAACTGGAGAAGGAAGGGGGAGTGGTAATGGTGAGGCATAGATGGAGGTAATGGGGGGCGAACTTGAGTAATATCTTTTTTTGTTTTTAGTTCTAAACTTGGCTGGTTTATTGCTTTGGGGTTGTTGAGAATTGAGATTAAGAGTATGTTTGTATATTTTTGTTCATTTTACAAATATAGACACATGTTTGATAAAATGACAAACATAGAAAAAAATTAAATTTGTAGTCAATGTGTTTGATCTTTGATGTAAATTATCAAAAAAATGGTAATTATGCCTTAATTCTAGGCCCCGCCTAGGCCCGATTACGTCCCGACTAGTCCCCTAGGCGCTAGGCGCTAGTGTGCCGCCGCCTAGCGGCCGCCTAACGATTTTTAGAACCTTGGTTTTGACCCTTGGCCATTTCATTTAACTCTGGTAAGTCGTAAGGGTAGTTTTGGTATTTTGAAAAGCAATTTGAGGGTAAGTTGAATGATAACAGGGTGAAGGGGAATATGATGGTAAAAGCAGTGTTCTAAAACTCCCCGCCTAGCTCCGCCTAGGCGCTAGGCCCCACTCTACCGCCGCGATTTTCTTAGTCGCCGTCTAATCGACCAAGTCGGGTCTACGTCAAACCTCGCTGAGCTTAATTTATTTTTGTAGCTTTAATTTTGTGGCATGTGGTGACCGGAGAAGGAATGTAGAGCGGTAATGGTGAGGCAGAGAGGGAGGTAATGGGGGGCGAACTGAAGTAATATTTTTTTTGTTTTTAGTTCTAAACTTGGCTAGTTTATTACTTTGGGGTTGTTGAGAATTGAGATTAATGGTAGGTTTGTATATTTTTGTTCATTTTACAAATATAGACAAGTGTTTGATAAAATAACAAATATAAAAAAAAATTAAATTTGTAGTCAATGTGTTTGATCTTTTATGTAAATTATTTAAAAAAAAATGGTAATTATGTCTTAATTCTAGGTCCCGATTACGCCCCGACTAGTCCCCTAGGCGCTAGACGCTAGTGTGTCGCCTAGCGGCCGCCTAACGATTTTTAGAACCTTGGGTAAAAGTCAACATATAGGACCAAACTAATTACTCCCTCCATCCCCAAATTATTATTATATTTTATTTTTTCGTTTGTCCCAAAATAATTGTCTTGTTTGAAACTTTTATTTTTAAACCAACACATTTACATCTTTACCCTTACTTTTTCAACTTACTATAATTATGGGTCACATACATATTGGTTTTAAAGTAAACTACACATCAAACTAATATTAATAATTCAGTCAAATGTGTTTTTTTAAACCGTGCGTCAAGTCCATCAAGATAATAATTTTGGGATAGAGAGGGTATATTTTTAGTATAGGGACTAAATAAATTATTTCCTTAAGGTCAAGGGATCAAAAAAATTAATTAAATCTTTAAATTATAATATGTAGTTGCATGTGATATTTTTTTAAACAAACTAATTTTATAATTTAATGTTAATTGTAAACCCATCAAAAAAAAAATTGGAGGATGCGCCACCAAATCTATATATATAAATATATCAATTCGATGCTCTCATCGAGTAGAACACATTTTCGCAATTACCTTCGCCAACAAACAAATGACACATAAAGAAATTCGTGCCTCAAGTTACACAATTTCTCTCACTAAAACACTAATTTTTTTTTAACAAATATTATACTTTAAATCTTGATATGTTATTATCCAAAACTCGATTTGAACAAATAAATATATCATTTTGATGATCTCACCGAGTAGAACGCATTTGCACAATTACCTTCGCCAACAAACAAATGACACATAAAGAATTTTGTGCCTCAAGTTGCACAATTTCTTTCACTAAAAACACTATTTTTTCAACAATAGAAGAGATGTATCCCACATTGGTTAGAAATTGATGTTGGTTTAAAAAAAATTCTATTATTAAGTACCAATAGAAGAAATGTATCATACATTGGCTGGAAAGTGATATTGATTTTCAAAGTCACTAGAAAATCAAAAGTTTTTAAAGCTTCCACATGTATGCTTTAGAATGAAGATTTATTCAAATGTGGTGAGGTGGCACAACCATAGTGCTCCTCACAAACTTTATATATATATATATATATATATATATATGATAAAATATTTTTACCATTATTACCAATAGAAGATGTATATCTCACATTGGCTAGAAAATGATGTTGAGTTTAAATTATTTTATATTATTACCAATAAAAGATATGTATAACACATTGTTTAAAAAGAAAATGTTAGATTTTAAAGTCTTTAGACTAAAGAGTTTCACTTTTACAAGAGATATATCTCACATGGTTACAAAATATTCTGCTATTATTACCAATAGAAGAGATATATTAAACATTGGTTATAAATTGATGTCTGTATTAAAAATACTACTCCCTCCGTCCCTAAATTATCGTCCTCCTTTCCTTTTTCGTCCGCCCAAAATAATTGTTCACTTTGAAACTTTCCTTTTTAGAACATCACTTTTACCACTTTACCCTTACTTTTTCACCCTACTTTAATTATGGGCCACATATACATGGGCTTTAAAGGAAACTACACATTAAACCAATATTAATAATCCAGTCAAATATGTTTTCTTAAACGGTGCGCCTGGTCAACCAGGACAATAAATTAGGGACGGAGGGAGTATTATTTAATTACTAATTGAAAAGATGTATCATACATTTGTTATAAAGTGTTGTTGGTTTTCAAAGTTTTTTGATAAAAGACTTCTACAATTATTACCAATAGAAGATGTATATCTCACATTGGTTAAAAAATTATATTGATTTTTAATTATTTTAGATTATATAAAAGACTTAATATTATTAGCAATAGAAGATATATATATTTTTGATTTTCTAGCCATTAGCTAATAATAATACATAATAATAATCAATATGATAAGGGGTATTAGTATTAGTATATATAACTTCTTCTATTGCCAAAAGTAGAAAACTTAAATTTAAAAAATTTTACAACTAACATTACTTCTAACCAATGTGGGATAAAACTTTTTAAGGTTAGATATTACTTCTAATGACTCACTTTTAACATCATACTTTAAGCTTTGATATCTTATTCATCCAAAACTTGATTTGGACAAATAAATATATCATTTCGATATTTTTTCCGAGTAGAACACATTTGCACAATTACTTTTGTCAACAAATAAATGACACATAAAGAAATTTGTGCCTCAAATTGCACAATTTCTTTCACTAAAAATATTAATTTTTTAATAAGTATTATACTTTAACTTTTGATATCGTATTCATCCAAAACTCGATTTGGACAAATAAATATATCATTTTGATGTTCGCACTGAGTAGAACGCATTTGCACAATTACATTCGTCAACAAACAAATGACACGTAAAGAAATTTGTGTCTCAAGTTGCACAATTTCTTTCACTAAAAGCACTAATTTTTCAACAATAGAAGAGATGTATCCCACATTGGTTAGAAATTGATGTTGGTTTTAAAAATTCTATTATTAAGTACCAATAGAAGAAATGCATCATACATTGGTTGGAAAGTGATGTTGATTTTCAAAATCACTAGAAAACCAAAAGTTTTTAAAGTTTCCACATTGATACTTTAGAATGAAGATTTATTCAAAGGTGGTGATATGGCACAACCATAGTGCTCCTCACCAACTATATATATATATGATAAAGGTTTAAATATCAATTTGGTCACCCTACTTTCGGTCAAAAATCATTAAGCTCACTCTACTTTTTTTTTCCTCAATTTAATCACTCTACTTGGATATAAATATCAAGTTCATCACTCCGTCCAATTATTTTGTTGGAAACCTTAAAAAAATTCTGAAAATCCAAAAATACCCTTCATTTTCATTAGTGCAATACAATTGGATCCGGAATAGGCTAAGCACGTGAACCAAGGAATGAATTTTCACATTAATTAGACGACCCATAACTTCACTAGCAACACTGTGCCTAATTCCAGATCTGTTGGAATTGCAATTCCCAATTCTTGAATTCCATTCTCTCTCTAAATCATGTTTCTCCTTGATTGGTTCTACGGCGTGTTAGCCTCTCTCAGTTTATGGAAGAAAGAGGCCAAGATCTTGTTCCTCGGCCTCGATAACGCCGGCAAAACCACCTTGTTTCACATGCTCGAAGACGTGGTACCGTTTTCTCGATCAAATCTCTACACTACTTTGCCAATCGAGTTTAAATCAATCACGAATAGACTAACTACTAAAACTAATATTTGGATCGGTTGATTGATTTAAATCTCTTTACATATTTGGATGATCGGTTGATTGATTTTGATTAGATTTTCAGAGATTAGTTCAACATTAACCTACCCAACAACCGACATCGGAGGAGCTTAGTATCGGCAAAATCAAGTTTAAGGCGTTTGATTTGGGAGGGCATCAGAACTGGATGGCAGGCGATGATGGAGAACGCGGCTGGAGAAAACTTGCTAGAGAAGGAGGCGAACTGAGGAAGAGAGATTAGGTCCGGCTCTGGACTGCTTGGCCGATGATTCGCCGGAGAAGATGAAGGTCGCTGGGGTTTGGGTATTTGGAGAAGGAGCTGGATTGTGGGAATTGTGGGTCGGTAATGGAGAGGCGGTGTGAGAACGGGATGGAGTAGAGATGGAGAGAGAGAGAGCAAGAGTGACGGGCGTGAAAATGGAGATGCCAGCACTGTTTGCCGTTTGGGGCTTATTAATGTCACATTGAGAGATTTATTTTTTAGTTTGAACCCTCAACTTTTAACATTGAGAGTAAAATCATTCAACTTAATAAGGGTATTTTGGTCTTTTCAACGATTTCCATCCAACATAACGGACAAAAATGACTTAAGTGACCTTAATGAATGTCGAAACCAAGTAGAGTGATTAAATTGAGAGAAAAAAAAGTAGAGTGAGCTTAATGACTTTTGGCCGAAAGTAGGGTGACCAAATTGAGATTTAAACCTATGATAAAATATTTTTACCATTATTACCAATAGAAGATGTATATCTCACATTGGCAAGAAAATGATGTTGAGTTTAAATTATTTTATATTATTACCAATAAAAGAGATGTATAACACATTGTTTAAAAAGAAAATGTTAGATTTTAAAGTCTTTAGACTAAAGACTTTCACTTTTACAAGAGATATATCTCGCGTGGTTATAAAAGATTCTACTATTATTACTGAACTGCCCGGCCCAATAGGCCCAAGTCAGGGGTCACGTGCCAGGCAGACGAACATTATCCGAATAAGCGAGCATGATGTCAACTTTAACCAAGTAAGTGATTAGCGAGCTGGGGGTTCGACCAGCGAGTAAAAACGGTATGCGAGCATGATTACTTATGCTCGTCAATATGAGCTGCCATCAGTTGAGGACAGTCATGTCCGGAAAAAATCAAATTATCAGTTGAGGACGATTGTGTCCGAGCAAGAGTTCCACTTAACGGTTATGTCCAGGAAATTCTTCATTTAAACCGTTGTAATTAATGGGGAAGTTAATGGGGCAATAATGTGCCCACCATTAAGCCCATGATCTATGATGGGCAGTTATGGGTAGTTAAGGGCAGTTATGGCAGTCTTGAACCGTTATGCTCTCCGGAAATTATATAAACCTCAAAAAATAAAGGCTAAAGGTACGCGCAATCATATTCTCTAGCTGAAACTCTGCTAAATTGTTTTCTCATCTGTTGAATCTTGTACTGATTCTTACGCCGGAGGGCCTTTGCAGGGAGTGCCCCTGCCTAATTCACGGCTGCTTATTCTTAGTGCAGAGTCAGGCTTTGAGGATTTAAGAACACGTTGAAAGCCAGATGTTTAGATTGGGCTTGTACAGTGCATCCGAAATATTTTGGACGCATCAATTACCAATAGAAGAGATGTATTAAACATTGGTTATAAATTGATATATGTATTAAAAATATTATTATTAATTACTAATTGAAAAGATGTATCATACATTTGTTATAAAATGTTGTTGGTTTTCAAAGTTTTTTGATAAAAGACTTCTACAATTATTACCAATAGAAGATGTATATCTCACATTGGTTAAAAAATGATATTGATTTTTAATTATTTTAGATTATATAAAAGACTTACTATTATTAGCAATATAAGATATATATACTTTTGGTTTTCTAGCCATTAGCTAATAATAATACATAATAATAATCAATATGATAAGGGGTATTAGTATTACTGTATATAACTTCTTCTATTGTCAATAGTAGAAGATTTATATTTAAAAACTTTTACAACTAACATCTAACCAATGTGGGATAAAACTCTTCAAGGTTAGATATTACTTCCAAGGTCTCACTTTTAACATCATACTTTAAGCTTTGATATCTTATTCATCCAAAACTTGATTTGGACAAATAGATATATCATTTCGATGTTTTTGCCGAGTAGAACAAATTTGCACAATTATTTTTGTCAACAAACAAATGAAACGTAAAGAAATTTGTGCCTCAAGTTGCACAATTTCTTTCACTAAAAACATTAATTTTTTAATAAATATTATACTTTAACTCTTGATATCTTATTCATCCAAAACTCGATTTGGATAAATAAATATATCATTTTGATGCTCTCACCGAGTAGAACACATTTGCGCAATTAACTTCACCAACAAACAAATGACACGTAAAGAAATTCGTACTTCAAGTTGCACAATTATTTCTCTCACTAAAAACACTAATTTTGTTAACAAGTATTATACTTTAAGTCTTGATATCTTATTATCCAAAACTCGATTTTGACAAATAAATATATCATTTTGATGCTCTCACCGAGTAGAACACATTTGTACAATTACCTTCGTCAACAAACAAATGACACATAAAGAAATTCGTGTCTCATGTTGCATAATTTATTTCACTAAAAACACTAACTTTTCAACAATAGAAGAAATGTATCTCATATTGGTTAGAAATTGATGTTGGTTTAAAAAATTCTATTATTAACTACCAATAGAAGAAATGCATCATACATTGGTTGGAAAGTGATGTTGATTTTAATTTTAGAATATGTATCCACATTGTTTAGAAATGAATGTTTGTTAAAAAGTCTTTTATCTACTACTATTATTACTAATAGAAAATATGTATACCACATGGTTAGAATGTGGCGTTGGTTTTAAAGTTTTTAGATAAAAGACTTAAACCTTCATTACCAATAAAAATATAAAATAATTATATCACATTGTTTAAAAATAAATTATGATTTTAAAAGTTTTTAACAAAATGACTTCTAATATTATTTTCAAGTTAAATGTTAATTTTAAAAGTCTTTAGATAAAAAAATTATTATTATTATTAATATAAAATATGTATCTCACGTTAGCTAGAAACTTATATTAATTTTAAAAGTATTTAGGTAAAAAAATTATTTAATATTAGTAACAATATAAAAAAAATTATAACCATGAAAAAGATTAACAATCTAATTATAATGTCTAAAAGTTATATTATTATTACAAAAATATATATATCTCACATTTTATCCGTGTATAGCAAGGGCTAAATTACTAGTATAATATACTAACTCATTCAAGTGGATCATCATCCATTGGCGACCCCCACGAACCTTCTATTACCGGCTGTCAACCACAACCACCCCCGCGACAAGCTCACCTCGCCCACACTATAAAGCCCATTCCACTCTATCACAAAACCATATACAGCCCAACTGTTTCTCTCCAATACCACTGCGTTATTTTCATTCATTCACCATTTCAAATATGTGTGGCGGTGCAATCCTCGACGACCTCATTCCCCGTAACCGTGACCGTCGTGTCTCCTCCGCTGACCTCTGGCCCAACTCCCCCTTCGCTAAATTCGACTCTGACTTCAACCTCTTCCATTCAGATCCTCCTGTCCACAAAATTTCTCACCCCTCTACAGGTAATTACCCTTACGTTCCACGTCAATCCTTTTTATTAGACTTTCTTCCTCCTCACTCAGGATTTTATACAAACAGGTGATGCACGAGTCGAGAAGACTGCGAAGAAACAGAGGAAAAACCTGTACAGGGGAATACGGCAGCGTCCCTGGGGTAAATGGGCTGCCGAGATTCGTGATCCACGAAAAGGCGTCAGAGTATGGCTGGGTACCTTCAACACCGCGGAAGAAGCTGCTAGAGCCTACGACAGGGAAGCTCGCAAAATTCGAGGCAAAAAGGCCAAGGTCAATTTTCCCAACGAAGACCACCATAATTACATTCCCCCGCAAGCCCATCCCCCGAATTATCAACCCTACAGTGGGTTTTATTACGACCTGAGCCAGTTTGACTTCTATTCCGTTGACACCGAACCAAGCGAAGAGGTTTGCAATTTTGGTTCGGATAATCGGTTAGGTCAGGTGAAGAAGGTGGTGGGCAAAAAAGAGGAGGAAGAAAGTAAAAGGGCGGTGGTGGAATTGGAGGCCGAGGCGGAAGAGAATGAAGTGCAGAAGCTGTCGGAGGAACTCATGGCTTACGAGTCTTACATGAAGTTTTACGAGATACCGTATCTAGATGGGCAGTCTGCGGCGGCGCCCGCTAATCCTGCGACGGAGGGCGGCGTTGGGGTTGGTTCGATGGACCTCTGGAGCTTCGATGATGTTACTGGTAGTAGTGCTGACGTCGTAGCTCCGGGCTCCGGTCATCTGTAACAGCTTTATTTGCGTTTGTTTTGGATTTTTTAATTTTGTTTAATCTGTAAAATACTGGAGTATTAACCTTAACCTTGTACGGTCAAAAATAAAGAATCTCAAGGCTCAACATCAATGGTTGTATGCTTTGATTTTCAAGAATTCTTTTAATTTTTTGGGTCCACAATTTTATTAGGGTAATGCATTTATTATTGATCATTCTTCATCTTTTAAACTGAGTTTATGCTATGTTATGTATTTCGTCTTTGGCAGGGCGAATTTCCCAAATTACTTTTCACCTATCGTCTTCTAATAAAACTTGTAACGCAATTGTCTATTGGTTCAATTTCGTTAGTTTTTTATTTTTTTTAAGTTTAACATGATACTGACCTGAGATAAAATTATCTATTACTCCCTTTGTCCCTAAATAATTGTCCTGGCTGACCCGGCGCACAGTTTAAGAAAAAACAATTGACTTGATTATTTATATTGGTTTAATGTGTAGTTTCCTTTAAAGTATATGTGTATGTGGCCCATAATTAAAGTAGGGTGAAAAAGTAAGGGTAAAGCGGTAAAAATGATGTTCTAAAAAGGTAAGTTTCAAACTGGACAATTATTTTGGGACGGACGAAAAAGGAAAGGAGGACGATAATTTAGGGACAGAGGGAGTAATTATTTTCTTTTGAAAAAATAAAAATACCAAGGTGTAATTAGCTCTTATTATAATGTTGACTTGGGGGATTGGACTGTCATGCAATTGCCACCGACTCCGACAATCCAATCGAAACCAAGCTCCACCGATACACCTCCAAAATTGTCTTTTCTGATCCTCCCACCTATGCGATCCGATGCCTCTAATTCACCATTTCCTCCACGCCATTTTCGGCCGGCACCTTCGCTGCCGATACACCTATTCAATGTTAAATCATACATTCCATGAATAGCCATCGTTGGTGGCGGAGATGGAAGGAGAAACGGCGGACGTGGGGAGCATGTGATGCAGCTTCACAGCTTTAACTTATCTTGGTTACGAAAAGTTACATATAGATCTAATTAATCTGGGTTACGAAAGAAAGTAGGAGACTGATCATTCATCCTCTATTCTTGCCTCCATAGAAATCAAAGATGAAGAGGCTGGAGATAGAGAGGGGTTTGAACTGGGAGGAGAGAAGAAATGGGATCTCAATGCTTTTAGGATGAAATCGTTGAAAAGGCCAGACCAGATGGTGGTTGCTTGCTTTGCCGGATTTGTAGATGGAGAATGGAAAATTGTCGGCCTGAGACTAAGAAAGAGGCTGGCGGTGGAGCAAGGGTGAGGTTACTGCATTCGGCGCTGGGTTTGGTTGGAATGAAAGAGAGAGATGGGGAGAAATCGATCGCTTGGTGATGGAGGTGGCAGATCCGGCTTGGAGCGATGGCGACGATGGCACACCTTGCGCTGGAGACGAAGATGGGCTTACTTTTGTAGATCTCGGGCGTAAAGAAAGGGGATGTAGAGAGAGAGAAAGAGAGACGCCGGATTCTAGACAGGAAGGGGATGCTATTATTATTTGGTAATGAAATTTTGATAATTAATACTATAATAATAAAATTGTTCTCCAAGAGCATGTGCAATGGGGGTTTTTCTTCAAATGTAACTCAAATCTTTCCCTTCAATGGGAAATTTTAAAAAAATCATCCAAAAATCAATCAATGATTTTAACTAAGGGTGGGCAAACGGGTTCGGGTTTTCTGATCCCGAACTGATCCGATCGGGTTTTGGTATTTTCGGTTAACGGTTTACCCAAACCCGATCTGAGAAAAACAAGTCGGTTATCGGATTTTGCATTGGTATCCGAAAAACCCGATCGAGTACCCGATTTTCAGATGGTTAATTATTATTATTTTTAAACTTTTTATTACATTAAACCAACTAGTCAACCACTTATGACTTTAGTCTACTCTTAAATCACATTACCATTACCATTACCATTACCAATACCAATACCAAGTAATTGCAAGTCTGCCAAACACAAAAAAATAGTTTTTTTTTTAATTAAAAAAAGTGGTTTTAAACATAACGGGTTACCCGATAAATTCGGGTACCCGAAGTACGGTTACCTGATTTTTTCGGAGCGGTTTCGGGCAGTAAAATATTACACCCGTTCTTTCTGGTACCCGACCCGATGCCCACCCCTAATTTTAACAAAAAAATAATCATCCCATGAACCCTAAAGTCCCCAAATCATAAGTCCACTTTCCAAGTGTCATTATTTGAGTGAAAAACAAAATAATTATAAAGGCGTCCCAACGATATTCAGTTTAATATCTAACATAATAATTAAATTGATACTTTAAAATAATATTTTTAAAATAAATTAGAATATTAATTTGTGATAATAAAATATCCAATATAATCTAAAATGGTAGAAAATGTATTACTAATTTTATTTTTATGAGAATGGAATATGAAATGTGAGTAATTAGAAAAATTGATTAAACGTATTTATTACCAAAAAAATAAGTACTTTGTTTGTTGAGAATTAAAATGTTAAGAATATAAATAGAATGATTATGTTGTTTATTGATATTTGATCAAAAAAATAATGTTTGAAGATAATTAAGAAAGTAACTTGATTAGTCAATTTAAAATGGATAGTTTTGTCCAAACTTATATTTATTTAATACAATAATTAAGAATGTAGTTGATAAACAAAAAGTATAGTGAAAATATATTTTTCCTATCTTATATAGGTATCAAAATTTGATTTTGATTTCTACATTGAACTTACCCTTAGGAGATGGTAAAGAAAACCACTTTTGGATGTTGTTAGAAAAGGTATCTACGACTACGTCAAACACTCACTAATTTTGGAATATCAGATCGAATTTATGCTCGAAATACTGAGCTTGTTGTTGGTTTAAAAACATTTATACTTGAAAGTTGAAAATGAGACGACTTCCAGTTAAATGGACCCTTACATAATGGTGGAAGTCGTTGGAATATTAGAAGGCGAACAAATTAAATACTCCGTACCAAAAAAATAAATAAATAAATAAATCCAAATAGAAAGAAGAGAAGGCAAGAGCGTATTTGGTGTTTTGGGGTTAGGCAGTCGGTGCCAATTGCCATTTGCCAAGTTGCAAACGTTCATTTCTTCTACTGGTAAGAAGGAAGGAAATGGAATCCGGTTGGCTCCCCAGGTTTTGGTTTTGGTTTTGGTTTTGGTCTTCGTTTTGGTTTTAGTTTGGTAACGACGCCCACGGCTTCGGTATGGAGTACCACACTTTTCGATTCGTACTAGGCATGCATAAACGTAGTACGAACAAGTGGGGCAACTTTCAAAATAAATGATCTAGAACCTTGTTAAATACAATAATTGTGTTGAAACTAATACTCCGCCGTACACTATAACAAATGCCAACACCATCTCTAAAATTGCACCAAATCTTTAAATATATACAATTTTCGTGTCAAATTTCTTCTATTATCTCCAACAGTTTAATTTCAAAGTTTATTATAAAAATAATATTTCAAGTATATTCTTCATTATTTCCTTATTTCATTTAATTTGTATTCCAAGTAGATGTTTTAATTTTTATTACTAAATTTTAGCAAAACAAATGTATTATTTATTGAATTAATATGATATTAAATTAAATACTATGCATTAAAAATTAATATGACATTAAATTAAATTCTAGTATTAATATTACTGAAATGTATGTTTTAATTTAATATAAATAAAAATAATTGAATTAATTTTTTGTATTATTTAAAACAAAACATCAAAGAAGTATTTAAACTAAACAACAAAAGTAACAATAATAATAAAAACTAAAATACAAAATAACTATTTAAGCCAAAAAAAAAAAAAAAAAGAGGCAAGATGAAGCAGGGGTAAGTGTGCGCTCAAGATGAAGTGCATGAGCCAAACTTCAAAATGAAGCAATTTTTAAAGTTGCTGTTGGAGACCGGAATAGTGGCAAAAGACTTCAATTTGAAGTTTTGAAACAATGGTTGGAGATGATCTAAGTTCCTTTATAAACTATAGTACTTCATTCGTCTCAAAACAAATGATGTTTTATATAAAAAAATCTCAAAATAGATGCTATTTTAAGATTTTATGAAAAAATTTGTTCTGCCTTTGTTTTAAAATAAGTGTCATTATAGAATTTTAAAAAGCATTTGTACTTATTTATTATTCTCAAATCAAATGTTGTTAAAGAGAAAATTGTTAAGAGAAAAGAAAAAATATACTAGTGTAACTTAACTATACTGGTGTAACTTAACTACAATAATAAACTTAAATAATGGTGAATTAGTCTTTTCATAAGTTTCCTTAATCAAGAGTGTAAATTGTTTATGTATCATCTATTTGCTATCTTGTGAACAAAATGAGTTGATATCATACGCGTAAAATGCCTCTTGCATTATCTTTTTGGTGATGTAGAAAAGCAAAATTATAAATAAATTTTCTCATTTATTCTTTTGTCACAGAAAGTGATACCACTTCAACACTATTAGGGGTGAGCTTGGTCCGGTTCGGTCCACTTTTTTGGAAAAAATGAGAGAACCAGGACCAGACCAATAGTCCGATTCTCAAAAAATATAGAACCATGACCAACCCAATATGTTTGAGAACCAATACATTGGTTCGGTCTAGAACCAATTGAAGACGTACGAGAACCAGGACCTGACCAATACGATGGTTATTTATTTTTTACCTGTTTAATACAAATACATAATAAAATCTAAAAGATTTAAACTTCATAAATAGATTAAAAAACATTCAATAAAATTACATTCAATAACTAAAAGTGTCGAAATTATATATTTTTGTGTCTCATCGAGTCATCGACTGACTACTATTTATAGTGGGTCTAGTTGACCACTTGACCCAAGTGCTTAAGCAATAGTCATACATAGAGAACTAAGCTTGTTAGGTTAGTTTCACTGTATACCTTTAAGTATGGTTCAAAACTTTAAAGTTCAAATTGAACATAATTAGAAATAAAATGGGTTGTAGAAAGTAGAAACTGCTAAAATTGAAAGATCACATAACATGTAATGAGAAGTAGGGCAGAGGCAATGCCGCAATGGACCATTGAGAAGCATGTGAAGGCAGAGGCAGAGAGATCACATAACATGTAATGAGAAATTAAGAAGCATGCGAAGGTAATATCTTTGGCCGATAGCCACAGCCACAGTGCGCCGCCAACGAAGGAGACTAGGAAAGTGGGGGAAACGGGAACTCTAGGGTTTGTCTTTGAGAGAGATAAAGAAAAAGGGAGAGAGAGGTATCGTACCTGGCGGCTGACCTTGTTGGTTGGTCGGAGACGACGTTAATGGCGAACGCCGGACGCCGGACTAAGTCACGGAGGTCGGAGGAATAGCGAGAGCCGATAGGCGAGAACAGTGAGAAGAGAGAGTGAGATGTGTACTGTCTGAGTGTCTGTCGATGAGAGAGTGAGATGAATTCACAATTAGGAATATAGGATTTAGTTTTAGGGTTAGTATAATAGTGTGTGTGTATATATATATATATATATATTATAATATATTAGTATATTATAATTAATAAAATAATAATAAATACACATTGGTCCGGTTCGGTCCAGTTCTGCGTTTTTGGTTTCTGGAACCGAGGACCGACCCAATTGTCCGGTTCTGTAAAAATTTAGATCCAGGACCAATCCAAAGTTTTGATCCGATCCGATTCCGATTCCAGAAAACTTCTGCTTACCCCTAAACACTTCCATTGCACTCAATTTTTACTCAAATTACCCAAGTAGGAAGTATCTTGATTGCATTCCAAGTATGATCCTAGCTAATGAAATTGTGAATACTCCCCCATTCCAAAATATATGATTTTTTGGGATAGTTTTTTGTTTTAAAATAGATAACATTTTATAATTTTCAAGAAATTTTTTTCCCATTTTTTTCTAATTTTATCAATATTTATTAACTTTGTAACCCGTGTTTAGCTCTTTGGGTAAGAATATCAAGACACATCATTAATGTTTAGATAGGGGCAATTTAGTTTTTACAATATGTTTCTTTAGTCTGTGTGAAAAGCCTCAAAACGTTATATATTTTTGGACAGAAGGAGTAGTAAATAAGGCTCATAAATGGTCTGCCAAGAAAATTAAGATACTTAAATATTCTATTATTTTTTTCCTAAATTATTGTAATATTTGATCACCACATGAATTAAGAAAAAATAATTAACTTGATTATTAATTCTGATATAATATGTAATTTTATTTAAAGCTCATGTACATATGAGACCATTATTAAAATAGTAAAAAAAAAAAAAAGTAAGTGTAAATTTGTATAAGTGTTACATAAAAATGAAAGTTTACAAAAATGAAAATAATTTAAGAAGGAATAAAGTATTTACAATTTTTATTTTATACAAAATATATATTCTTCCCCAGTAAGTTTTTTTTGCTCCAACCACTTAAGTTATTCTCGTATTAAAACCATTGCCTTTGGAGGACACCGAGTATATGTTAATAGTGGTTGAAAAATATTTCAACGGGGTCACAAATATTAAACATTACATAAAATGTTTAGAAATCACAATTTTATTGAGCGCGAGCTCTACCCATTATGACATCATTTTTGTAGGGTTATTTTGTTTTTAGTTAAGCGGAGTCCCTTGCCCCTAAAGATGGATCCGACCATGTTGATTATTAAACCAAGCACAATCCAATTAAAATTAGTATTTGTTTTTAAGTCTCTATTATTTATTATTTAGTGGTCAATTAGTATTGTGTTTCATAATTAGTTTAGAGTTTATTATTAGGACTATTATAAATAGATGGTTTGAGAAACCTTGTTACAACTATTAGAGAGGAGGATTAAAAATATAGTCAGAGAGGTTTTGTGTAAGTCGACCGATGCCAGAGTTTTAATTTATTAGACAATTTTATATTGTCTACATTTGGTATCAGAGCTTGAGGCTCGATCTTGGTTATTGAGAAGTTCAATAAAAGCTTGAGCTTTGTTGGTTCTGTAGAGAAAATTGTTATTCAAGTTTACAATTTTGGCTATTAGGTGACGACCCCTTGAACAAGGACTCAACAGAGTATTGATGTGAGTTCGTTTGATAATGAGTTGAAGAAAGCTTATAGAAGAATTATTGGAGCGTGATTATTTGCGAGAATGAGTTATATTTAAAGGTGAGTCAATTAGTTGCTTGATTTATAATGATGAGTTTTCTCAAGTTAGTTCTTTATAATTATGATTCTTGGAGTATAGACATTAGTAATTATCTCAAAAAATGTTATTTATCGTCGTATGATGTATTTGAGCAATTTGATAATTCGGAGTTAAAGACACTTTCGATAACGAAAGAGCTTCGTGTTTGGCCGATTTTACAAAACTCGATACATGGAGAAATTTAGGGTTTGTTGCATTTGGGAAGTGCAGAATCTTTACAAGTGGTTTGGGAAAAACTAGAACATACTTTTAAAAAATATGAGGAATGAAAGAAACTTGAGCATGATTTCAAATACTTTGTATGTCCAATTATTTCTAATGAATATTGGACAACGAATTATTTCGAAGACAAATTTACGGTTGAGAAACAAAGAAGACATTTAAAGAAAATAGAGGAGATGAAAGAAATCTTGAAGAAGATTGATGAGGAAAAAGAAATTGAAAAGAGAAAACATGATATGGTAGATGGAAGACGAAAAGAAAATGAATTGGAAGAGAATAATGATGAAGGTGCTGGATTATTTGCTGAAAGAGAAGGATGATAATGATGAAGAAGAAGAATCTCAGCGACACAGTCAGGTAATTTTCGTCGGAGAAATCACAATGGTGAAGAAAATAAACCATAACAACAACGACAATGCTAAGTCACCGAAGAAGAATCGAAAGAAGACCAGACCCGACGCTATAGCCATGAAAGTCAAAGCTCCAAAGCAAAGCAACCTGTTCGAAACCATTTGGTCTCGACGCAAATTTGACATCCTCGGCAAAAAACGAAAAAGCGAAGAACGCCGTATCGACCTTGCTCGCTCCCAAGCCATCAAAAAGAGGAAGAAGACGTTGTTGAAGGATTATGAGCAAAGTAGGAAGTCTTCGGTGTTTGTGGATAAGAGAATTGGGGAGCAAAATGAGGAGTTGGGTGAATTTGATAAGGTTATTATGAGGCCACAACGCGAAAGACAGTTAAAACTTGGCAAGAAAAGCAAGTATAATTTATCAGATGGGCAAGATGATGAATTTGAAGATGAATGGGTTAACATAAAAGATTATTTTGATCGTGAAGAACAAGTCAAGAAGTTGTATATCAAGTATAAAGTTCGTCCTCAATTGCGAGTGAAGATGAAGACCGATGTTCGAATTCAAGTGTACGGAATACTGACAGCTGTAAAGATTGCGTTGAATATTATTGCTCGAGATGGCGATGGACCAACGAGCTTGGTTTAAGGGAGGCAATGTTGACTATTAAACCAAGCACAATCCAACTAAAATTAGTATTTGTTTTTAAGTTTCTATTATTTATTATCTAGTGATCAATTATTATTGTGTTTCCTAATTAATTTAGAGTTTATTATTAGGACTATTATAAATAGATGGTTTGAAAAACCTTGTTACAATTATTAGAGAGGAGGATTAAAAATATAGTCAGAGAGGTTTTGTGTAAATCGACCGAGGCCAGAGTTTTAATTAATTAGACAACTTTATATTGTCTACAGACCGTGATGTTAATTGATTTGAAATCTCATGAACCACGTAATGTATCATCCTTATTTCATCAATCAATATGACTTATATATGATTCATAGCTCATATTCAAATTTGCTTAATGCTATAAAGAGGGATACAATAAGCAGTACATGAGATGTCAACTCTATTTTCGCACTCTACTTGTCTTTCTTTTTGAGTTTTTTCTATTTCTGACTATCCATTTTGATCAAGGAAAATAAACATTGGATCGAACTCCACAGCCTACACTAGTGAAGTATCAGGCTAGACTATGTATATCGTGAGCCTTTTCTGGGACTTTTTTTTTTGGGTAAATTCTGGCCGGTCCTTTTTTAAAATTTTTAATCTCAAAAGTCTATCGTTTTTTTTTAATCGCAAAAGACCACTTTTCGAAATATTATTCCGAAAAAGTCATCTTTTCCTTCAACAACACACTTTGGATTCGAAAATCACCATTATTGCGTAACGAAACGGGGATCGACCTCTTTACAGGCAAAAAATCTTCTTTCTTCTTCTCCCTTTTTTCCTCATTTCGATAGATCTGTGGTTATACAATCAGCCCCTAAGGGGGTGGCCCAGTGGTAGGCATGAGGCTTCACAAAGTGTGAGGTCTCAGGTTCGATCCCTTCCCATGCCCCCCTTAGGAGGAAAAAAAAACCAAAAAAAAAAAAAAGGTTATACAATCAAATGAGATAAAAAAATATATGTATTCTGATTCGAAAAATGCAATGTGTTTTTCTTGTTGCTCTGTTTTCATAAACAATCGAGATTGCCATCTATTCATATACGATGAAGAATATATAATGCATAGTACAAGAAGGAACGTGCATAGGAGGAGTATGGGTATGTAGTATGGGTTTATTCTATTGGTCTTTGTAGCTATGATAGAAGAATGAATTAATCAGAGAGAAAAAGAGAATACTATTTCTGTTAAAGGAATTGCTTCGTACATTACGTTCATTGATGATGCTGTAACAACTTATAAACAGAAAGATCCCAACAAACTGATAACTGCCTGACTAGATTGCAGTTAACCCCCTAGGTGTTCTGCAATCTTACACTTGCTACCCTTAGTGTTTGATGAAGCCTTCCTGTAAGCCTTCCTACTCTTCTTTTTGCTGATTACCTTCTTTCTGCCAATATCACCTATATCATTAACAAGCTAGCATGAGTCATTCTCCTTTATACAGATTCCTACACCAATTACTCTTACAAATATCCTAACCACGGAGTCTATTGCTTTGGGCAGGAATATGCAAAGAGAAGGGAAGAAGGAGAGCAACGACAGAAAAAAGAATAGGTAGAAATCGCGGTTAATAATTTTTGAATCGCGGTTTATAAATTTTTGAATCTCGATTTATAAATATTGAATTACGGTGCATTTTCAAATATTTTGAACCGCGGGCATTTATATCTCATCCCTTCTACACATAACTCATCAAACTATCTAGGATTTTCCAGCATCTTTGTAATTGGATCCCATTTAGCACAAATAACCAAAACAAACTTATCTTTTTGTTCCCCTTCAGACTTCACACGGAAAATGCAAACCTACCCATTTTTTTTTCATGAAATTGGGATGTGCATCGGAGATCCTTCAGCTGCAGACTTCTTTGAATCGAAGTGCATATAGTTTTGAATCGTGGTTCAATTTTTTTTTTTTTTGAACAGCGATGGATTTTCAATTTTTTTGAACCGTGGTGTACAAATTTTTGAATGGCGATGCATTTTTGTAGCACGCCTGAGGCTCATTAAGGGTATCGCAATCTTTTCGCCATCAAAAGTGTCCTTTTCCGGTTGAAAATTAAAAAAAAAAAAGTATATTGTAGCGATTAAATATTTTAGAAAGTAGACCGGCCCCCAATTTCTCCTTTATTTTGAAATTCGGGCCGATTTACTTTTTAAAATTTCTAACCTCTCCGATCCCGTGTTTTTATTTTCAACCAGAAAAAAATTACTTTTTGAAATATTATTCCAAAAATGTCATTGTCTCCTTCAACATCTCCGGCAACACACTTTGGATTCAAAAATCACCATTATTGGGCAACAAAATGTGTTGGGTTTGAGGATTTTCACACTAGGGACGAAGGCAAAGGAGGAAAAATAAGAAGACTCACGACGGAGGAAAAGGAAGAAAAAGACTGAGGACATGGTCTATTTCATTACCATTTTGAATTGCGATGCAATTAGACAAAACAGTTAAACTATTAAAGCGCGATGCAAAAAAAACTAGACATTTAAACTATTGAACCGCGATGCAAAATTAATTCAATAAAATTGATGAACTGCGGTGAAAAATTAGAATAGACAGTTAAACTATTGAACCGTGGTGCAAAATTAATGTAATAAAATTGATAAACCGCGGTGCAATTAGACTATAAAGTTAAACTATTGAACCATGGTACAAAAATTAATGCAATAAAATTGATGAACCTCGGTGCAATTAGAATAGGCAGTTAAACCATTGACCCGCGGTGTAAAATTAATGCAATAAAATTAATGAATCGCGGTGCAATTAAACTAGGCAATTAACCACGATACAAAAATTAATACAATAAAATTGATGAATCACAGTGCAAAAATAATGACCTCCGTAGTGTGTCTACAGTTCATTAAGAGTATCGTATTCATTTTGCTACAAAAAGTGACTTTTTCCAATTGAAAAATAAAGTACTTTAGTGATAGATATTTCAAAAAGTGGACTGGTCCACAATTTCTTTTTATTTTTACCTCGGTGAATTTAATAACACAATTGTTATTTTGATCGAATTTCAATTGTTAAATACAGAATGAAGAAAGACAACAAGAACACATTAATATATTATTTAGTGTACAAACTAACAGAGCAACAAAATGAATTTATAAATTTGGTTTACAACCAGCATCATAGTGTTTTAAAATAAGACTACCAGTGTTGGTAAGTAGTTAGTGGAGTACTTTAAAGCTTGTTATAAATCAGATAAATTTTGTTGCTCTAGTATTACTCATTGATAGTACATTGACATCTTTTACTCCATTTATTTCAGGAGTAGGTCTTCTGTAAGACGATCTTACGGATTTTAACTCGTAAAACGGAGCATCAATTCCTCACAACTCAATCCATCAATACACAGTGGGTCATATAAACATGATTCGTTTTACAAAATATATTTGTAAGACCGTCTTAACTAAATTTATGTCTTCACTCAATGAGTCTCTGTTTGAAAATTTTAATAATCAAGAGATATAATTAATCATAATTATAAAAATACATGAGTATAATAACAATATATATAAATGAAAGGTAAAGTTGAAACATTAAGAGGATTATAGATATAATTTTAAAAATAGTATTTTTAAGTAAAATATTTCAAAATAAAATATTAGACACTTAGTATGAAAAAAAAACACCTTTATGTATACATTTTATGCAAATCACATTATATTATGGCTAGCTTTATACATATGCGTTTAACGCCCTGACATATATTTTCTTCAATTAAATGATACATAAATAAAACGAAAAGATAAAATAAAATTAAATTAATAAATTAAGGATAAGTAATATTGGAGATATTTTAATGTTCGCAATGGCCGTAACAAAATGATTTAGATCATCATCACGAAGTGTTAAAGCAACAATTGGTAAGATACTTGAGTATGTGAATGATGGAAACCAATATAAATTTTTGTTTCTAGTATAAATGTTTATTATTCTAAATAATAATATATAAATATTTTTTAATAAAATTCACTTTTAAAACATTACTGTTAACAAAATAAGTAAATAATCGTAATATAAATATTATTAGTTTGATGTATGGAAATTAAATAAATAAATATACCTAAATAATTTTTTTGCACAGGGAAAGAAGAACTAATATGAGTTTGAAATCTATATTAATTTACATTATACCAAACATTCATTCTTTAGCTATGAAACTTATAATAATTAAATAATCATTTTAATAAATAATTTTTTTATCCACCAATGGTGTAGAAACGTTTTTGCACAAGTGGTCTTTAGAACACAACACGTGACCAACCAAAATCTTAAAAAATAAGAGTAAAATGTCTATCCGTAGACGGTGTAATTTTTTTATAGCACTTTTTTAGTCTCTAATGCAGTTTATATGGTCAACAATATAGTTGTACGTCATTTCATATTCCAAGATAAGCTCATATTCCAAGGCATTTATAACAAATTTGTAAATTAATCTATGGCTACATGAGAGTACTAATTAGATTTGTGTTTTCAATGAATTCATCTACTCATATTAGATAAAGATGACTTTATATTTTTAGTAAGTAAATATAGACAGAAAACTGACTTATTTAGCAGTGTTATGTGCATCTGTCTTTATATATTTAACGCCCCGAGCCCAAGAGCCCAGTCCGCTACGTGTCACCCACACACTGGCCCATTGAACACACAGCACATTGGATCATCAGGTCCACCACAAGTCGACCCAAAAAAGTCCATGAATGATGTTGATGCCTAGAGGTAGTGTGTGGCAACCTTATAAATCGAACATAATTTCTACACCTACCCGATGTAAGATGGGGTATTACAATATATAAGTCATGTGTGAGATGTTATGAAACTGGCCCAATTGCATTAGGTTAATGTGGATGTAATTAATATTGGAAGAATTGGGGACTACCCCGCTTTTCAAACACTTTCAACCGCTTTACACCCCTTTTTCATAACTGGTTATAAAAAGGACAATCCATTTGTCGCAATGCATAAAATAATGCATTACAATGCGTGAAACTATCTTATTTTGTGCATCGTGATGCATAACATACTTTTTTCATAAAGGTGTAAATCGGTTAAAAATTATTTTTTTATCCACCAATGGTGTAGAAACGTTTTTGCACAAGCGGCATTTAGAACACATGTGGCCAACCAAAATCTAAAAAAATAAGAGTAAAATGTCTATCCGTAGACGGTGTAATTTTTTTATGGCACTTTTTTAGTCTCTAATGCAGTTTATATGGTCAACAATAAAGTTGTACATCATTTCATATTCGAAAACAAGCTAATATTCGAAGGCATTTACAACGAATTTGTAAATTAATCTATGGCTACATGAGAGTCTACTAATTAGATTTGTGTTTTCAATGAATTTATCTACTCATATTAAATAAAAATGACTATTTTTAATAAGTAGATATAGACGAAAAACTGACTTATTTAGCAGTGTTATGTGCACTGCCGTTATATATAAGTCATGTGTGAGAGAAGTTATGAAACAGGCCCAATTGCATTAGGTTAATGTGAATCTAGTTAATTTCCGAAGAATTGAGGACTACGCCTTTCAAATATTTTCAGCCGCTTTACACCCCTTTTTCGTAACCGGTTATAAAAAGGACAATTCATGTGTCGCAATGCATAAAATAATGCATTGCAATACGTGAAATTATCTTATACATCGTAATGCGTAACATACCTTTTTCATAAAGGTGTAAATCAATTAAAAATTATCGAGGGGACTAACTCCGAATGAATTTCTCCTTTGAATATATCTATATTGCTCTTTAATGACTTAATTTTAGAATTTAGAATATATTTTTTCTCATTTTGGCCCCACGCACTTTTCTATCTCTTTTTTATTTTTTATTGATTTATTGATCATTACAAAAAAAATGTCAAAATGAAGTCACTAAACCATTCGTATAAACAATTATGTATATATATATATATATATATATATAAAGCATCCACTTACATTAGCAAAGTATCCATATAATTTATACTCAATAATCAATGATTCAATATGTTCCAAAATAAGTGTTTTTATTGACTTCATACGGATTTTCAGGAATGAGTTTTAAAATCTTCGAACAAACAAAAAACGTGGCGTCAAATCAATGGGTCGATTCTCTTTTTTCATCTTATACTCTAAGTAATGCTTAACAATCTTTCAAAAACAAAAAAAAATCGTTTTATACAAAGAATCTATCACAATATTATATTTTAAAACGTTCTAAGTTATGAGCTCATTATCAAAAAAATGCGTCTATAATCTCAATAAAACATTTCAGTTTCTTCACCTTCCACATGTACTATAAACATCTTTGCTATGTTAATTTTTTATTCTTTGAATTGAATGAAAGGAGTACACTTGCCATTATATTTTGGAATAACCCTTCTAGTCCCGTGGCTTTTTTAGTCGAAAAAAAAAACATTTTTAGAGACAAAAAAATAACGATACTCTTAATGGATGCATAAATTGTTCACGATGCAAAAATTGATACTTCGTGATACAAAAATTGTTATAAAAATACACATTCATCTACCTTTTTTCTACTACACAATCAAAAAAATAATTCAAATTTATATGCATCTTTCATGCATCCCAAATCCAAAACGATGCATCACAATTGACAAATAATACATTATGATTCAAAATTGAAGCATATAGATTCAAAAAGGTGTCAAATAATGGAAAAAAAAATATCCAGATATTTCATCGAACATTTTATATACATAACACAAATAATGAAAGAAGCAGAAGAAAAACAACAACAATAACATATATGAATTAGTAAAAAAGTGGGAAGTTAAGGTAACGAATAAACAGTATGTAATAATTATTGTTTTCCTCGCTATCCAAATTTTCACTCTCTTTCCACTTCATATTTTTTATGCGTCTTCGAACGAACGAGAGAGAAGAAGAAGAATTTTACGATGTTCTCTAAATTTGGGTATCATAGGAACATTTATTTTTGAAAATAGCATTTTGCGATTGATAAAAAAAAAAATGGGGGGTTGGAGGAGCTACAAACTTTACAAAAGAGGCCGCCACAATTTCACCCAATTAATTTTTTCCCACAAAAAGACGTATGATCATCAAAAATAAATGACGCTGATCAGCTGATGGTTTCAGCCCAGAAAGTATGATCATCAATTTCTTGACCCGTCTTACATTTAACTTTCTTCTTTGATGATGCTCAATTGCTCACCCACATTACACTAAACAAAAGGTTGCAATTAGGATAAATTGCGGGTCGATTAACTTTTTAAAATATGTAATCGCTATATTATACTCTTTTTATTTTTAACCGAAAAAAATCATTTTTGGTAGCAAAATAGCTACAATACCCTTAATGAGCTATATGCGCATTACGGAAGTCATTGTTTTTACACTACAGTATAATTAAACTTTATGAATCGCAGTACAAAAAATGACTAGCAAATTAAACTTTGAACCGCGGTACAAAAATTAATATAATAAAATTTATGAATCGTAATGCAAAATAGATTAGGAAATTAAACTTCGAACCGCGATGCAAAAATAATGCAATGAAATTTATAAATCACGGTGAAAAAATAGACTAAAAAATTAAACTTTGAACCGCGGTGCAAAAATAATGCAATGAAATTTATGAATCACGATACAAAAATAGACTAGGAAATTAAACTTTTGAACCGCGGTACAAAAATAATGCAATGATTTATGAATCGCGGTACAAAAGTATAAAGAAACGGTTTACATCCTCCACCTTCTTCTTCAATCTCATCCGTCGTAAGCCTTCTTCTTCCTCTTCTTTCTTTCCGTTCGTCTCAACTGAAAATCCTTCAATCCAACACAGATCTATTATATTTTCATATTTCATGAATCAAAAAACTCATTTGCCTTTCAGAGACATTGCCCCCAAACCCCCACGAAGGGGCGCTGCCCCCTCGATCCCCGCGTCGATCCTCGTTTCGTTGCGCATAATCGTGATTTTTGAATATAAAGTGTGTTACCAGAGCTATTGAAGAAGACGATGACATTTTTAAAACAATATTTCAAAAAATTGTCGTGCGATTGAAAAAAAGAACGGTAGAACTTTAGGTAGTCTAATTACTCTATTTTTTTATTAATTTTGATTTTTTTTGTTGGGTCAAAATTAACTAAGATCAGGTTAGTTAATAAGTAAAAATTGAGACCCACCAAGCCATGTCAGCCGCCACATCATTTAATACCCAATTTGAGTACTAATAGAGTGTCTCTAGCATTACTCATTATTTTGATTCATCACCATTCACCATTCACCATTCACCATTCACCATTCACCACCCAAGATTGGTATGGGTCATGGAATTTGGAGGGTGAACCTCACCCTAAAAGTCAATATGCCTAGGAGAAGAAATTCTACTCGAGAGGTATATGCCTTGCTCACATTTGGCTCATCACGGAGTCAGATCAACCACAGCCCATTTGCTTCAACATGGCTGAAGTACAAAACCCAAAAGATTGAAGGTTTGAAAAATGGGGTTAGGGTCACAGAAAAATTTAACACTTCGATGAAACCTGTCAACAATACAACCAATGACATACCATATTTTTGGAACTATTTAATAGATTTTTTATTTTATTTTTGTTTTATGAACACATGTCTCTCACTATCTCACATTATTTCGTGAATCTTGCGTCCAAATAAAATGAGAGGGAGGTTCTCTCAGACTTTATCTTCACCAAACACGAAACGAAACGAAATCACCTTGTAGTAGTGATGCTGAAAACTTGCATTTGGGCAGAACTGCAACTTTGCAACTAGTTGAGAAGTTTGATTTCGACTGCACAAGATGACAGGATTTTATGACATCATATATTGAGACATTAATGAACAACAAACATTACAAACGGTGGTTATAAGCTGCTAAACCATTTGAGAAAAAAAAATCATAATTTTTCCTTTCGCATACAGTGCACTTACAAAAAATTCTACAATTGCTAGAGTTAAATTGAAGTTAAGCTTGAATTATATGACTGTAAGCAGCTGTAAAATGAAGTATTCTACAAGAAGCCAATGCAGTTTCTGAGCTCTAAAAACGGAATGAAACAAATGTTTCCGAATAAATCCATCTCCATACACGTTTTCAGGTTCATCAACCTCATCCCGTAGCCGTCTATAACTCCAAAACACCCATTACCACTCTCACCTTTCTCCTGTAATTTTTGTCTTTTTCCTCACACTCAAGTAGTGCCAATTTTGTTGGTGAAATCATCTTTGAATTTCAATCTACCCTTTCTGGAGATACATCCAAAACTTTTTGTTAACAGGTAATTAATTTGAAAACGTAAAGAAATGCCAAAAGAGATTCCCCGCATTTCCTTCTTGCTATCTGGTACCCACTTTCCATTCAGCATCTATATGCCATACCTTCTATGCGTTTTTTATGCCTTTGATACTTTTAACACTGCTTTGTCTCATTCATTTCGTGCTTTTCAGCTCCCGACTTGCGTTATATATTGACTTACCTACCTTCATAAACGCCACTCACCCCATCCTCTCTCTCTCTCTCCCTCTCTCTCCCCCTCTTGACATGGGTCAGCTTTGGTTTTTCCTCAACAGCTTCTTCCTCTCTATCCTGGCCATTTCTACCGAAGCCGACATCATCAATAAGACCCAAACCTTCATTGTTAGAGTCCAAAATGACTTAAAACCGTCTGTGTTCTCCGACGTTGAACACTGGTACAGTGCAACTCTACGAAGTCTTAGTTCTAGCCCATTAGAGTCTGAGAATCCCCAAACTGGCCCAACCAAAGACTTCCTCCATGTATACAAAACTGTTTTTCATGGTTTCTCTACGAAACTAACTCCCCAGGAAGCCCAAGAATTGAAATCTCGCCCAGGCGTTCTTGCTGTTTTACCAGATCAAGTCCGTCATATTCACACGACCCGATCACCAAAGTTTCTGGGACTCACGGGTGGTAACCCAAACGGGGTAATTGGTGAATCTGATTCCGGTTCTAATGTCATTATTGGCATCTTGGACACTGGAATATTCCCTGAACGACCGAGTTTCCATGACGAAGGTCTTGGGCCTATCCCCTCTCATTGGAAAGGAGAGTGCACCGAAGGAGAAAAATTCACGAAAAATCTCTGCAATAAAAAGATAATCGGGGCGAGATACTTCACCGCCGGATACGAAGCTAGCTCCGGTAGAATCAATAGCACAACATCTGTGAAGTCTGCCAGAGACACGGACGGCCATGGCACTCACACGGCCTCAACAGCTGCTGGAAGATCTGTTGCTAACGCCTCGCTATTTGGATATGCTAAAGGAGAAGCTGTTGGAGTCGCCCCCAAAGCTAGAATTGCTGCGTACAAGATATGCTGGGTTAGAGGTTGTATGGATTCAGATATACTGGCAGCATTTGATAAAGCTGTTGAAGATGGCGTCAACATCATCTCCATTTCGGTTGGTGGTGGCACTGTTCCATACCACCTTGATCCAATAGCAATCGGAGCTTTTGGTGCGATGGAAAGAGGCATTGTTGTTTCGGCTTCAGCCGGTAATGATGGTCCTGCTAGGATGACTGTGACAAATGTAGCTCCATGGATCACCACCGTTGGTGCAAGCACAATTGATAGGAAATTTCCTGCTGATCTTGAATTAGAAAGTGGAACAGTTATCACCGGGGCATCAGTCTATATTGGTGACCCGTTACCTGAAAAGACATTCTTTCCCATAGTTTATGCTGGGAATGCCTCACTATTGCAAGACGGTGTTAAGCGTGTTGGTAGCTTCTCCACTGCCACCTGCATACCAGGGTCGCTGGACCCAGAGATGGTACGTGGCAAGATCGTGGTTTGTGACCGAGGAGGCAATCCACGTGTGGAAAAAGGACAGGTGGTCAAGGATGCCGATGGCATCGGGGTTATAATTGCCAACGTCGCACCAATGGGTGAAGGGTTAATTTCCGACCCTCATATAATTCCTGGCATGGCAATTACTGAATCAGCTCGCCACCGGGTCCTTGGTTACATCAGTTCTTCCAGCAATCCAAGGGCTAAGATGGTATTTCGTGGGACTCAACTCGGGGCGAAACCTGCACCCGTAGTTGCCTCTTTCTCAGCAAGGGGGCCTAGTGGTGATGCGTTTTATGTCCTCAAGCCAGATGTAATTGCACCAGGTGTTGACATCCTAGCAGCGTGGCCTCATATGGCACCTACTGAATTAACCTCTGACACTAGGCACACGGATTTTAACGTAGCTTCAGGCACATCAATGTCTTGCCCGCACGTATCAGGTGTGGCAGCCCTACTCAAAGGAGCCCACCCAGACTGGTCAGCAGCCATGATTCGTTCAGCTCTAATGACTACAGCATACAAGTTTGATACTGATGGGAAGCCATTGCTAGATGAGAAGAATTACAACATATCTACCATCTGGGACATGGGTGCAGGACATGTGGATCCCGAGAAGGCCGTTCATCCGGGGTTGGTTTATGATCTAACAGAGAATGATTACTTGGACTTTCTATGCGCATTGAATTACACCCATCAAGAAATAAGACAGGTGGCTCGGAGACCAGTGAAATGTAATGGGAAGCAAAAGCCATGGAACCTGAACTACCCAGTAATTTCTGTCGTTTTTGATGAACCAGGATCGTCGGACTTAGAGGTGGTGGTCACAAGAACGGTGACCCATGTTAGTGACAACGCATCTAGCTATACTGCTGTTATCGTGGAGCCAAAAGGTGTAAAAATAATAGTAGAACCAGAAGAGATGAGTTTTACAAAGAAGGGGGAAGAACAAAGTTACAAGGTTCGAATAGTAGCTGAGAAGGTTACAGTTTCAGCTGGCAACATGATCACAGAGTTTGGAGAGTTGATTTGGAACGACGGAAGTACTAATGTAGTTTCTCCTATAGTTATTGTGTGGCAACAACCATACTATTTCACAAGTAATAAGGTTTAATACCATTAACTATTAATATAATAGAGACCTTTGCATATACAACTATCCATAGATATTGCTCTGGAATTAATTTCATTTATGAAGCATAGGCAAAAATTTTGAATAACGTTTCTGTGTGTGGATGTGATAGATTTTTTTTTTTTGATAAGTAAAAGATTCATTAAAAACAAAGCGCCTAAACTAAGGCGCAACCATGTACACTAGGAGTATACAACACTAACTAAAACAAACTGAACCTATCCACTAAATCCCCAAGGGATTGATGTATATTTTCAGCCTCAAACCCCTGATTCCACCACCAGTTCAAAGTATGCATCAACTGATCCTTTAGTTGGTCCAACGTCCGCTCCACATTGTCGAATGCTCTACTATTTCTCTCTCCCCAAATAATCCACCAGATTGCGAGAGGAACTACCCTCCAAAAGGGATTCCTCCTCCTACCATTAGTGCCAGGCCAACATAATAGGAAGTCCTTCAATGATCTAGGCATTACCCATTGAATTTTGAACAGCCTTAGGATCATATTCCACAGATCCGAAACAGCTTGACAGTGAAGCAAAAGATGATTTGTGCTTTCGCTGCACTTCCTACACATGTAGCACCAATTCACATAGATCTTACCTCTCCGCCTAAGATTATCCCCGGTTAGAATGGCCTCTCTACAAGCCTCCCATGCAAAGAACATCACTCAGGCAGGAGCGCGAGACTTCCAAATACACTTCCAAGGGAAAAGAGGAGCCCTATTTCCTGATAACTGAGCATACAAGATACAACTCCATTTTCAAAATTAAGCATGGAAGAACTGATGAAAGCCTAATGTTTATGGCCATACAAGATACAACTTCTCTTTTGATGGTCTCATCTTATTTGAAAATTATGGATGTGATAACAGATCATGACCTGTCTTATGAACATCAGGCAAATAAAAGATTCTTTCAACTTATAGAACTTGGCCTGAGCACAATTGATAACTCCAAAAACTCCTATATATTCATAATCAATTCAAGTGAGACATGTATCTAAACTAGCTTAAGGTTTATAATGTTATAGTAAAGAACCTTAGTGGTAGGCATGGAAGAAGAAATGCAATAACAATACCTAATTCAAATCAAACTAGACTATCATTGGACAAAAGAGAGTAACAAGATACCTTAAGAGACTAAAGCAGTCACTTGATTGTTGCATACCATTTTATTGATGCACGGGCGAAAAAAAAATAAAGTTTAGCGACAAGTACCATAGCATATATAGAAATATTTACACTTAATTTTTCATAGTTATATTTTGCTTTGGCAATAGAGTTTTCCGATCATACATTAGAAGAAAAAATGAAATTAAAACGATAGAGAGTAGAGACGGTGGGAATGATAAAGAGAAATAAAGACGGTTTCTAACCTCTTCCCCCTTTTTGTAGAAATGTTGCCAACACAATTAATTACCCAATATCCTAACACAAATTTGCAACGATTTTGAGTGTTAATGATTTCTGATTTTCCAATTATATCTTCTCACAGTTTTCTTCTCTTATGTCATTCTCCGACCATAAACTATTGAAGAATCACCAAAAATCGCACACCTAAATGACAGGTTCAGTAGGCCTCCCTTGTCAGTTGTCACACCTAACCAAGGAAAGATTTTTCCATTGTGATTAGAAAGGATGGGCATGGAGATTTCGAAGATTAAGCCTACCCCACTCAACCAGGATTTCTTGTCCTTTAGGTAAGGATTTCTCTTTCTTGGGTGGATGGAAGTATATCTTACTCACATTTTTAATGAAGCAATCATATACTAAATTAGGTCTGCACCATGAAAACTCACTAATGCTGTGAAGGGGAAACTACACCGAGCAATGGTCTCCTTGACCATTAACAACAATACAGTCGACCCATATTATCAACTCAACCACACACATTCTGCAAACAATAATCAAAAAACAAACAAATGGGCAAGAAATGAAGTAATCACATGAAGATAAGGTAAAATTTCGTGAAATTTTATGTTTTAAATTATGGGCATACAAATTCTATCAAGAATTTTGCTCAAGAACTCAACATATTACATCAATTGGAAATGTAATATTACCTCTTTGGGTTGAGACTTGAGAAACCCAGTGTTGCAATCGCAGTCTCACAGATGAGGTTCTTGCGGCTAATTAAGTAAAATCTTGAAAAGCATTCTCTGCATAATACAATTCGGTGAGTAGGGAGGTCCGAAATTTGAAAAAAATACTCGATTCCATTCGCTTAGTTAGAGTCTCTGACCCAACAAAAGGCATAAGCCGAAAAAAATCGAGCCCCATTGTTCATTTTTTTCTAATTTTTAGCATTTTTTCTGAGGTAAGAATAGGGAATACAAAATGGGAGAGATTCTTAGAGCATGTACAATGGAAGTTTTTCCCCAAATCAAACTCAAATCTTCTCATCCAATGGAGAATTTAATAAAATCTTCTTCAAATCAACTAATGATTTTAACCAAAAAAAATCATCTCTTGAACCCCAAAGTCCCCAAATCCTAGGCAAATGGGTAACATTATATTTTCTTCCATTGCCTTTCTTGACCAATTTTTAGCCAAAAAAAATTAATTTTTTTAATTTATTTTTTTCCTAAATTAAAGTACACATTTTTACCTATAAATAGAGACTTGGTTTGTTTCATTTTGATATCAGAAAATATTTCTATGATTTTTACAAGTTTCTAGTCAATATTAATTGAGATAAATATGGTGGGGTATGTAAATGTGTTGGATTTTGTGTCACCATTGGGAAGGTTTTTTGGTTTTAAATCAATTAGGTATCTAATGAATTATTTTATTGGTTTTTAATAAATTGTATTTGATTTTTGGTTTGATTTGGCAAAACCATTGTACATGCTCTTAGTGTGGTGCATCGTTGCTTCAACTTCCACGCGAGCACCACACGCGTAGAATCGCGTGGTGCGTCCATGTGTCTTCCAATTGTAAGAAAAATTGATTTTTCAAAAAAAAAAAAAATCCAACCATTTGAATTTTGGTATTCAACAATTGCATTTTTAAAAAACTTTTTTTTATTTTTCTTTTCTTCCTTCTTCCCCATAAATAAACCACATCAACCTTCTTTATTTTATCTACAACTAATGATAGAGTTTAATTATTGACATTTTTTATGTAATTGTAATTACTGAATTGTTTTGACGTAATTTTACTTAATTTTTAAGTATTTATGTTTTATGTAATTTTTTTCATTTTATGTAATTTTTTTCATTTTGTGTAATTTTTTTAACTTTAACGTTTTTATATAATTTTCTATTTTTGTTATTTTACGAGTTATGTATAATATGTGTTTTATAGATAATTTATTAATTATAATTATAAATTTTATAAATTATAATTTAATTATTATTTTTAAATTAACTTATATCTTAATTTATAAATTAATTTATTTATACATAATATTTAAAATGAAATATATTAAATAACGTTAAATAAATTTATTTGTTAAGAAGTATAAAAATAAGATTGAAGTGTAAAGTTAATGATGTGGTAGTGGGACCCAGTTAAGAAAATGTTAAGAAGTTATACAATTAGAGCATCTCCAATGCTCATCTTCCTATACCATCTTCTTAGCTGGGTCCCACTGCCACATACACATTTTTCTCTTCTTATTCAATTTAAGAATATATCTTCCCAATGCTAATCTTCTTATACATCTTCTTAGTTGGGTCCCACTGCCACATCATTAACTTTACACTTCAATCTTATTTTTATATTTCTCAAACAAATAAATTTATTTAATTTTATTTAATATATTTTATATTTAAATATTTCATATAAATTAATTAATTAATTAAATTATAAATAAAGACATTAATTAATTTATAAATAATAAATTACTCAGAAATTAAATATTTTTTAATTTAATTAATAAATTATCAATAAAATACATATTATACATAACTCGTAAAATAACATAAATAGAAAATTACATAAAACGTTAAAATTGAAAAAAAAATACATAATGATAAAGCAGTTGTGAGAAAAATGAAAAAGATTAAGGTGGTCACTATTTATAGGGAAGAAGGGAAAAAAAAGAAAATTTATTGAAAAAAAAACAAAGTAAATGTTTATTTTTTGAAAAAGTAAAAAAAAAATAAAGTCAAATAATGGCTGTTTTTCTCCACAAATCAGATAAGGGCCCCACCATTCAATCCCTTCACTTCCCTCTTCCGTGCGTGAACAACACGCGCCCAACACACTCCCTCCGTGCACGCCACCGCCTAGCCCAACAGCCCTTCTTCCTCCATCAGCTTTCTCTTCCAAAATTGGAAGATATGATACTCTCTTTCCTTATTGGCATATTTAAGAAGATGATAATGAATACTCACCATTGCTAAACATCCAATTCCTATGAAGAAGAGGAGATAGGAAGTTTGCAATGGTGGTGCTCTTAGAAGATATATTCTTAAGTAAGTTAAGAAGAGAAAAGTGTGTAGGTGGCAGTGGGACCCAGCTAAGAATTTTAGGGAAGAATAACTACAATGTTGATGAAAGACAGTGGGACCCAGCTAAGAAGTTATACAATGGGAAGATGCTACCATATTTGAAGAGCCAAACACTGCGGCAGTGGATAAAAGACGTTGATGTAATTGTGAACCTATTTTATTTTATTTTATTTTTTAGGAAAAATGGTTAATTTTGCTATTGAACTTTGATAAATCTTTACATTTTGTTATTTTATTATTTTTCGAGCGGAATTGTCATTGTATTTTTAAAAATAGATGCAATTTCTCCACTATCTTTAATTGTCATCCAATTTTAACAGAATTAATTTCAGTTACCTCTCTAAAAGATTTTTAAAATGTTGAAAGATAATTAACGATTGTTGATGTTAAAGGTAGATGGTTTTCTTGTTTTTAAACTTTAAGGGATTTTCTTTTTCTTTTTTGGCTTTTAAGGGTTTAAAAAAGAAACTATTTTATAAACAAAAATAATGAAAGAATCAATGAAATATAAAAATACAAATAAGAAGAAAAAATATATTGTTTGAATAAAAAATAAGAGAAAATATTTAAATTAATTAATATATACATTTTGATGTATCCAAAAAAGAATCATACCGGGGGTGCCGAAGGTAGCGGTGGACGTGGGTCGTCGGAGTTTCCGTCCGGTGACCATGTTGTCATTAGTGGTGGATATCTGGCTATATTATCTGTAAAATAAACACCGTGAGTCGACGAGGAGGGCCCCTGCCAAAAACTCTCCGGCATGTTTATCAATACACTTAGTATGAAAGAGAGGGCGCGTAGCCCCCAAGTGCGTGTGTGATTTTAAATCAGAAAAAGAGAGAGATCCCCACTCTATGAACTAGAATGAGGTTATTTATACCTGATGGAATGGATTTAGCTCATTGCGCATGGGCCCGGCCCAATCCTTTGGACATCATGCAAAATACAGTGGACCATTAAGCGAGGCCCAAACACTATTGAGACGGATCCAAAATATGCACATCAGTAGCCCCCTACTCATTATTCTTCGAAATTCATCTCGAGAGTAAGGAGTACTATTCGCTCGTAATCTTCTTTAATTTCTCGGGATGGCCAAGGCTTAATCACTTTCATCTTGGCAAACAAGATAACAGAAGTGCTGGGATGAGTCACAGATTTAGTCGCTTTTAACCGCCATTGTATATTTTAATTAACCATTACGCCTTATAACTTGATTGTATAAGTCTTTCTATTGCAAGCAGAGCGCTACTTGGGCCAAGGTCAAGTCCTACTACTTGACTTCGCAAGCGGTACTACCCTTAAAAGCTAGCGAACATAACGCCATTTGGGCCAAGGTCAAGTCCCAGTAATTGACTTTGCAAGCAGGACAACCTTTGATAAGCTAGCGAGCAAAACGCCACTTGGGCCAAGGTCAAGTCCCAGTACTCGACTATACGAGCATGACTACCTTTAATAAGCTAGCGAGCAAAACGCCACTTGGGCCAAGGTCACGTCCCAGTACTCGACTTTGCGAGCAGGACTACCTTGAAAAGCTAGCAAGCAGAACGCCACTTAACCACGAGTAAACTCGAGCGGGAGCCTCTTGGAGAGCAGAGATATATCATGCTCGTAAGAAAGGTGAACACTTGGTCTTAGGTATATTCTAAGAATCACTCGAACACCAACCCTTTTTCAGGAGCAGAGATACCTCTTACTCGTGAAAAAGAGAATAATCGAGATAACATGCTCGAACACCAACCCTCTTTCACGAGTAGAGATGTCTCTTACTTGTGAAAAAGAGAATAATCGAGATAACATGCTCGAACACCAACCCTTTTTCACGAGCAGAGATACATCATACTCGCGAAAAAGAGAATAATCGAGATAACATACTCGAACACCAACCCTTTTTCATGAGCAGAGATACCACTTACTCGCGAAAAAGAGAATAATTGAGATAACATACTCGAACACCAACCCTTTTTCACGAGCAGAGATACATCTTACTCTTGAAAAAGAGAATAATTAAGATAACATACTCGAACACCAACCCTTTTTTCACGAGCAGAGATACATCTTACTCGTGAAAAAGAAAATAATCGAGATAACAGATGACTTTACAAGATGAACTATCAATGGAGATTGAACAAGGTCATTTATTTCACAAGTCATAAAAACCTAGTGGGAGGATAACATGAAGCTCATCTGTGAGTAAACTCGAGCGGGGAGCATAAGCGCAGACAGGCGCTATATATAACTCTACCGCGAGTAAACTCGAGCGGGGAGCATAAGCGCAGGTAGGCACTGTGTACAACTCTACCGCGAGTAAACTCGAGCGGGGAGCATAAGCGCATGTAGGCGCTGTGTACAACTCTACCGCGAGTAAACTCGAGCAGGAGGACAATATGAAGCTTAGCCACGAGTAAACTCGAGCGGGGAGCATAAGCGCTGGCAGGCGCAGTGTAGAACTCTATCGCGAGTAAACTCGAGCGAGAGGACAATATGAAGCTCAACCGCGAGTAAACTCGAGCGGGGAGCATAAGCGCATGTAGGCGCTGTGTACAACTCTACCGCGAGTAAACTCGAGCAGGAGGACAATATGAAGCTCAGCCGCAAGTAAATTCGAGTGGGGAGCATAAGCGCAGGCATGCGTTGTGTAGAACTCTACTGCGAGTAAACTCGAGCGGGAGGACAATATGAACCTCAACCGCGAGTAAACTCGAGCGGGGAGCATAAGCGCAGGTAGGTGCTGATCATCTGGTCGTGAGTTTGCAAGCAGAGAGCGCATATATGCGTAGAACAAAATCTGAGAAAAGTGTGGCTCTCGGGAATGAGCATATCATTCTTTTCCTTCCTTGGTGTAGCCCCCTACTTCTCGAATGCAAAGGTTCATCTTGAAGTCGAGAAGTATCGCTGGTAAATACTGTTTGGTCTCGTAGTGTGTTCAAGCACAGTGGAGCTGTTGGGGAAAGCCTAGGCTCCGTTGACATGTACTTTATTCTTGACACCTTAGGAGCATCATAAATTAATCAAATATATTCTCCCACGAAATATAATTGTAACACGTTTTATGCATTTAATTTATTCAAGCTAGAAAGTAATCACATTTCTACGCTTCACGGCCAAAAAATAAGTAATATAATTATTTGATTCATAAGAAAATAAATCATGTTGTATGTGCCCAATGTCAATTGAGTGAATAATTCAAGGTATAATTAACATATTTAATGCAATTTTATATGACATGAATGTTTGTCATAATATTATTTATTGCTCGTCATAATGGGCAGGGCCGGCCCTTAGCAGGTGCAAGCTGTGTGACGGCACAAGGCCTCAAAATTTTGAGGGCCCAATTTTTTTCAACCCTGCTAGTGCTAGTATACTGTCTATCGTAATATTTAATACCATATATTCATTATTTACTGGGAAGGGGAAACGGCAATGGGAAATTGAGCATCTCTCCTCTCTCTTTCTCTCGGCCATAACAACGGAACAATGCGAGAACGACGACTCGATTTTCGTGCTTCATCCCTTGATTGATTCATGAATTGATTAAATCAATGACAATTAACCTTTTTAGCCCTAGTATCCTTACTGCCTTAGCCTTACATCTTCTTCTTATCCCTAAGTCTTCTTTTGTTATTCGAAAATCAAAGGAAAAAAATCTCAATCTTATATTTCAGTCTGATCGAAAGTTCTTTCCCATCTTTAATGCATTGGGGAAGCTTCATAGTAACCAATGCATCGGGGAAGCTTCATAGTAACCAATGCCTTTATTTTCTCAGGATTGGCCTCAATGCCCCTCTCAGTCACCATGAATCCCAGGAACTTGCCCGCTTTCATCCCGAACACACACTTGCTCGGGTTGAGCTTCATGTTATTTTTCCTGAGATTGTCAAAAGTTTCACCCAAGTCCACTGTATGCTCGTGCCCCTTGGTTTTCACCACCATGTCATCGATGTAAGCTTCGACATTCCTCTCGATCTACGAGTTGAATATCTTATTCACCATTCTTTGATAAGTGGCTCCTGCATTTTTCAGACCAAACGGCATCATCTTATAACAATACAGCCCCCTTGCTGCTCGGAAAGCTGTCAGAGCCTTATCCTGCTCATTCATCTTGACTTGGTGATATACAGAATAGGCATCAATAAAACTGAGGAGCTCAAATCATGCTATTTCGTCCACCAGCTTGTCAATTTGTGGCAAAGGATAGCAATCCTTCGGGCAAGCCTTATTCAAATCAGTGAAATCCACGCACATCCGTCATTTGCCGTTGGATTTCTTAACCATAACTACATTAGCCAACCAAGTTGGGTAATGCATTTCCTCAATAATGTCCGCGTTGAGCAGCTTCTCAACCTCCTCCTTGATCGCCTGATCCTTCTCAACAGAGTAAATCCTAGGCCGCTGCTGAATTGGCCGAAAAGCATGATCCACATTCAGACGACGCAAAGCCACAGTTTCACTCACACCTTGCATGTCCTCTGGCCTCCATACAAAAACATCCAAGCTATACTACAACTGCTTAATCAGGTTTGCACGAGCTTCTGCTGACAAAGTCTTTCCGATTTTTATTTTCTACTCGGGGTAGGCAGAATTTATAACCACCTCCTCGAGCTCGTCATGAGCCGTAAACTCTGGCTCATCTCGCATTTGGAGTGTATCACACTCCACCTTCTCCTCTTTCTCAGCTTGATCCTCCACCGCGTCAAGCTGGTCTGCATCCATGTCCTCAACTTGCTTCAATTGTCCCTCCGACGTCAGTGTCGGCAACGGATCTTCAAGACTCTCACCAGTCTTCTCTGGATTCATACTTGCCTCATCATGTTGCTCAACCTGCTCCCCCGACTTCAATGTCGGCAAGGAGCAAATGATCTCGCCACCAATTTGACTCACAGACAAGCTTACATCAACCTCGTGCTCGTCTTGCTCCCCCGACTTCAATGTCGGCAAAGAGCTAGCCTCCATCTCACGATCTTCACTCACCATGGCTATTACTGAAGGCCCCACAGTCACATGAGACGTTTCCTTGGTACTGACATTTATTTTCTGCTCGCCATCTTCCAAGGTCAATTTCTGTTTTTTCCGTTGACTGTCGCGCACATATTCAAGCACTGCCCTGGGCTGACTTCTCAACACACCCACTCCTTGATCAGTATAGAACTTAGCACGTTGATGTGGAATAGATGCGACCATCTGGAACTTGGTCATACTCGGCACACCAAAGATAATATTGTAGGGGGACTTTAAATCGATCACCATGAAAGTGATCTTCTCAACTCGCGTCCTGCTCCCTTCACCAATAAAGACTTCCAACTCGACCGTGCCCTTGACCGGTACCTTATGATTAGTGAATCCCTTCAACGTTCCAGCATATGGCTTGAGTCGATCATCATTCAGCTCCAAACCCTGAAAGCAGTAGTAATACATCACATCCTTACAAGCACCAGTTTCAACCAAGATTCTATGCACGACCCATCCATCCACCAGGGCTGAAACAATCAAGGACTGCTCGCTTGCCACATTACTCACCAACTCGCTACGAGTAAATTATATAGCTTCATCTCCAGCCTGCAAAGCAGTTGGGCGATCCACAACCTTTGACAAAGAATAAATTTGTTTGCCGAGCTGGGTCGGAGTGGGCTCTTCATCCATTATGACATTAATGACCCCTTTGATCGGTGGAGCATCTCTCCGGGGAGCATTCCCCCTATTCCCTCCGTCTCTCTTGAAGCGGTTCAATCGTCCTTCATTTATTAATTTCTGAATGGCCTTCTTCAGCGACCAACATTCTTCGGTGGTGTGCCCATAATCATCATGATAGGCACACCTCTTCGTCTTATCCCGAACATCAGCTGTCTCTAGATTCATGCGAGGTGGGCGAGGAAGCTCGTCTCTAATTTCATACATGATATCCTCGATCGCGCAATGTATTGAGCGGGGTAAGATCTGCCTCGCGAAGAAATTCCCTTGGACGATCATATCGCGACTTACCCTTACTATAGCCTTCGTCCACAGCCTGACCATTCCCCTTGGAATTTCCAGTAGTATCATTATTCTCTTTTTTCTTCTCCTTTTTTGCCGTCTCCGGCACACCATTTTTGAGCCTGCATCAACATTTCGGCCTGCGTTTTGGGCTCACGCATGCTCAACTCTGATCTCAATCCACCTTCACCCTCGAGCAAACCCGTTTCAAAGCACAATGTAACCTTCTACTCGGTCAATCCTGGTACTTGCTCCAATACTTTAGTAAATATCTCCAAATAACTAGCTGTGGACTCATGAGCGCCCTGCTTAACCTTCGACAAATCAGCCCTTGTCTTTGCCAGTGTACCCACAGTGCCGAAATCTGCCAGAAACTTTGCTCGCAAATCAGCCCAATTATTAATTGACCGACACGGCAAAGCTCCCATCCATGCCAAGGCCTTTCCTTGCAAAGCTCCCACGAAAGCTCGAATTTTCAACGCCTCATCCGAGGTTACTAAGCCTATTTGTGACTCAAATGACATTAGCCAGTCTATCGCCTTTGTTTTCCCAGTATATTCCTTAATATTCAGGAAAATTAGCCCATGTGCTGGCGGTGCATTCTCAATCCACGGCGCTAGCGGGCTAGCTGAAGTGCCCAAGAAGTTTCCATCCAGAGCTTTTCCCTGCTCACATGCCTCCATACGGCGTTTCAGCTCTTCAAAATCCTGCATATTTATGGTTGTAGGCAAACCACCCCCCCGGGCATAGGAGGAACTGGGGGACCCATAGCTCCAACGGCTTAAGTTACCCCCACGGCCTGCGCCACCTGAATCTGAGGCACCCCAGCGAGCTGAGCAGCTGGTTGATGCAAATCCCTTTTTTCTTGAGAATGATGGGATAAATGCCCTTGGGATCTCCTGGGAGATGGAGTTCTATGTCGACGAGCATAAGATCCCCTTGGAGATGGAAAACGACGACTACGAACACGTGATCATCGTGGTGAGGGTGAACGAAGCCCGCGAGCATGAGACCTTCGCGGGAAGGTGATCGCCGACGACGACGGGATTGTACTGAATCATCCCCCACTCGTGGTCCCAACCGTGAATGAACACTGGGCACAACCCTGTGACTAACCCTACTACCTTCTGGCTGACCTCGTCCCTTTGACTCCTGGACACGCGGCTGAGAAGGAATGATTAATGGGTTTAACTGATTACCCCCGGTTCGGGAACCACCTGCAGCTTGACTTGGAGCCGACAAAGCTGGTAAAGGGTCCACTTCAATGGGCAAAGGCGACTTACACATGGCAATCAACTGCAAATTGAGCTGATGCATTTGCCCAAAGTATATAGCTCTTTGACGAAGAGCTTCTTCCCTGAATTCATGTGCCAAACCAACTGCTGCCACGACACTTCTTGCTAAAGAATCTACTCCACGTTTTTGGTTGAGTTGATGGCGAGCATCATGTGGAGGAGGAGGATTGTTCCCAACCAATTGATTAAGACTAGGAGTTGGTTGCACCTCTTCCCGATGACTTCCACTAACACCATTAACACCGTTTTCTGCCATTGTCAAAGCTTACGAAGAACAATTATAAAAACATGAAAAACTGCTACCGCAAAACTACAACGTTTCCCGGCAATGGAACCAACTGACGCGTCCAAGATCTTCCGGATGCACTGGATCTGTCAAACTGGATACCTGACTTTCAACGTATCCGAAAAGCTCCAAAGCCCAACTCTGCAATCAAATGAAACAACCCGTAAACTAGGCAGGGGCACTCCCTGCAAGGGCCCTCCGGCGAAAGAATTAGTTCAAGACTAGCAAATGAGTATGCAATTTAGCAGAGTTTTGGTTCTATAGTAAAAATCACGTACCTCTCCCCTTCATTTTCAGGGGATTTTATAGCCGCCGGAGAGTATAACTGCTCATAACTGCCCATTAATCAATCATGGCATTAATGGCGGGCATATTAACTGCCCCATTAACTGTCCCCTTAACCACAACGGTCAAATGGAGAAGTTTTCGGACATAACCGTCCTTGACTGGCAACAATTCTTAAATCCACGAGCATAACAACCCATGCTCGCTACAAGCTCCTGCTCGCTGATTAAGCCCCCAGCTCGCTGACATCACTTACTTCGCTAAGGATTGTGACCCTACTCGCAATGCACAAAAATCATTTAATCTTCTCCTCGTTGCCTTAACTGTAAGATGATCGCCTGACTGAAATGTAACCATGTACCAAGCACGTGACATATGGCTTAGGCCTATTGAGCCGGGCAGCTCAATAATAATAATAATAATAATAATAATAATAATAATAATAATAATAATAATAATAATAATAAAAACATAATTTTAAAAGAAATCTGATCGTTAATAAATTTTGAAAATTTTAATTCATTAAATCTAGTTGCCAATACTCATTCATTAAATGTAATTTAATTCGTAAAGATAATTAACTAACAATAAAACTTATTTTTGTATTATTTTTTTCAAAATCTGTTATAATTAAGAATTATAAATATAAGATTATTAAAAAAAACATTTAATTCAACCTATAATAGCCACCATGAAAATTGTGATGTGTTAATTTTTTTATGAATAATATTTTTATAAGAACAAATTTTGTACAATATTTTAATGTTATTTAATGATTTATGTCTAATATTTTTAATTTAATAATAGACATTAATTAATTAAATATTTTTAATTATTTATTTAAAATGATTATTTATTTAATAATTTACTAAAATTCAATTAAAGTACTTTATTTAATAAATTTTTTATTAATTTATTTTGAATAATTATTAAGTAATTCTTTAATAATTTAGTAAATAATTTATTAATAAAAATGATAACCACATCCACACATGTGATGAATCTCAGCCGTTAAATATTTTAAAAAGATTTAATCTCAGCCAGTAAATAGATTTTGTCGATTGTAAGTGGGTTATTGAACGCTATTGTATTATTGATATTCGTCTCTTGATTTTTTTTATTTTGGCAATATATGTTTCCTTCTTATTTGCAATTTTATATTTCATTCATAAAATATATTTTTTAACATCTAAAAGAAAAAATAATAATTTATGAACCATAAAATCATTTAATTTGTAACTTCAACTATCATTAATAATCTTTCTACATTTTAAAAAACATTAGGAGAGGTAACTTAAATTAATTTTGTTAAAAATTAGATGATAGTTAGTGATAATGGTGAAATTGCCTCTCTCTTTTCAAGTACAATGATAATTTTGCTCAAAAAATAATACAACGTCAAAATATAACGATTGGTCAAAGTACAATGACAAAATTAACCTTTTTTTTCAATTTTTTATATTCTCAGTTTCAATTTTGAGTATGTCTCCTATAGGACGCAAAATCCGAAGGATCCCAAAAATGATAAAAAGAATGTTGATAGACCACATAACCATAAAAAAAGATCGCGGGTTACCCAATAATAACGAGTCAAAATAAAAGGAAATTGAGATTAGAATCAGACAAAAGAGACTAAATTCACAGGTCAAAATGGATCCGTCAACAAGACACACAAGCGCTCGAGAGGTAGTCGGGCCACATGGCGCGCGCCAAGGCCCCAGCGCATTAAGCCATTAACGAACATTTTGTTCATTTGCTTCGATCTCCTCCTTCTTTCAAATTGTGCTCCAGTGCTCTCCTTATTTCCTAACATGGCTGCCAAAATTCCTAGGTGCCCAAACTTAGCATTTTAGTCACAGATCATCTTAAAACTTTGAGTATCTTCATTTATAATGTAAAGCGACACTATATGGTCAAGAGTGACACATTTAAGGACAAAATATAAAATTTTAAGGGAAAAGTGACTGTAAATGAAAAAAAATATGATAATGTTTATTTAAATGAAAAGTGACATTTTTATGGTCAAAATTGACACTTTTAATATTAAAAATTGACACTTCTATGGCTAACGGTAACTATTTACATTTGTAATACAAAGTGGCACTTGTAAGACCAAAAGTGACACATCTAATGCTAAAAAAACAATTTTAATACTAAAAAAAAGATATTTTAACGTCAAATGTAACAGTTTTTATTTATAATACAAAGTGACATTTTTTAAAACAAAAATGTCACATTGAAAACCAAAACTGACATATTTAAGGCCAAAATGTAACACTTTAAAAGAAAAAAAAGTGATAATTCTCACTAAAAATGTAAAGTAACACTTCCAGGATCAAAAGTGACACATTTATGCTAAAAAACAACACTTCTAATACTGAAAAGTGTTACATTTATATTCGAGGTGTGATGCAGTAATTTTTTAATGCTAAGGGGTTGCATTGAGATTTTTAAAATTTGATCCATTTAACATTGATAGATCGGTCTTACGGATCTTCTTACACAAGTTTTTGTCTTCGATTTTCACATTATAGTTAAGCATGTGAATACATCCTAGTTAGTAATTTTCTTTTTAAAATTCTTATTACGGGTTATTCTCTTTAAAAAAAATTGCCAAAATTTATTTTTGTGGTGGAACGTATACCATATAAGATAGTTGTATTTGAGAGATCTTTTAAAATTAAATGTGGATGAAGAGACAAATTTTGTGATTGCGGGTGTTAGTTACCGAACTCACAAATTAAAAAAAGAATATATTAAAACATGATCCAACTATTAATGACGTTGATAGGCATGTTAAGTTTTCGTACATTTCATTTAATTGTCTGTTTCATGAAATGATTAAATTGAATTATTGTGGACTGACTTGAGATTACGATATTATTCGAGGATTTTATTAACAAATAGAATACTAGGATTCAATACCTAATTTTAGTATATATATATATATATATATATTTGGTGGCTTAATATTTTCAACTCTAATTTTTTTAAACATCAATTTTAGAGGTTAATTTTATGTTTTAACATACAAGGTCAAAGAGTGGTATCGTAAAGAAAATAAATTGCGATCCAGTCACATTTTCAAAGTTTTTAACTGTTTTACACATTTATATAATTTTTATAATTGGAAAAAGATACTTTATGTATCGTTATGTACATGTTTGGCCCAACACTTATGGAGGTCTAAAGCGAATTCTAAAGTGAGACATTTTAAATTAAATACTATTTTTTGAAAATATTACTTTTTATTTAAAGTATATCCTTCATGATTTTTTGGGATGCAAAACTATTTATTACTCCATCCGTTCCAGGCAAAAAGTCCACTCTTTCATTTTGAAATGTTCCACTTAAAGAATTCAATTTAAAAAATTAAGGCATAAAAGTGTCACTTTATTATTAATGGACTACTAAAAATGTCATTTTCTTAAAAAATTTTACTTTCAAACGTGGACTCTTTACTCGGAACGGATGGAGTAAATTATTGTAATCGATTTCATTTAATAAATATTTTTCAATTGATATTAAAAGTAGTCTACTTAATCTTTATTGAAACATTGTCGATCTTAGATAATATTTTATTAATTATAGTTTTGAAAAATCAACTTTCTACTAAAACAACAATTACATGAATCGTTAACATTATTCTATAAGTAAGATACGCATTTGGAAAAGAATAAAACTTTATTATATAATTAAGTATGTCAATTAGTGTATTATTTTTCACTTATATAACGTAATTTTGTACTTTTCGAATATAAGAAAATTGAAATTATATTATACAAGTGAAAAACGATACACTAATTGACATACTTAATGATATAATTTATATTTGAAATTTTAAATTTGGAAATAAATATAATCTATCAATGTCAGAGTTGTCATTATGTTTTAATGAACGTTCAAAGGTTAAGACAATTTCCTTTTAAGTTTTCATTATCTAATGATCTTAATTTATCAATGCTAGATTAGAAAAAACAAAAATATTTTGATACATTTTAAATGCATTCAATTATATTTTGAAATGAAGTGATTACCTTATCTATTATGTACAAGATCATCTTCAACAGTTTAAAGCAAAAATTGCACCAAATATTTAAACTAGTGCAATTTCTGCATCAAATTTCTTCCGCCATCTCCAACAGTTATACTTCAAAGTTTACTCTAAAATGAATATTCCAATTATATTTTTCATTATTTCATTATTTCATTTAATTTGTATTTCAAGTATATGTTTAATTTAATTTAATTTGTATTAATGTATTTTAGCAAAACAAATGTATTATTTATTGATTTAATATTACATTAAATTAAATACTATGCATTAAAAATAATAATTAAATACAAGAATTTAATTGAGAATAAAATACAAACATATTAAAATTAATAATTAAATGCAAGACATTAATTAAGACTAAAATACAAGCATTAAAATTTATTAATGTAATGTATTTTTCATTTTTTATAAATGTCTAATATTTCTAAACTTTATTATAAATAATTTTAATAGTATATACAACTAATAGCTAACAATAAAAATAAAAATAATTGAGTTAATTTTTTATATTATTTAAACCAAAACATCAAAGTAGTATTTAAACTAAACAACAAAACTAATAATAATAATAATAATAATAATAATAACTAAAATACAAAATAATTATTTAAACAAAAAAAAAGAGGAAAAAGAAGATGAAGTAGATGAATTTGAAGCGTTTGGAGGTTCACATCAAAATGAAACAACTTTTAAAGTTATCATTGGAGAGAGGAATAGTGAAAAAAAAAGTTTATTTTAAAGTTTTGAATGACTTGTTGGAGATGGTCCAAGAAGTAATCAACTTTAAATGATAAAATTTAGTCATTAACCTAGCTAGTGTGGAAAACTAAGAGTCACTTAAAATAAATAAAAAAATTAGTAGTAAATTTTTATTTTTTTTAGGCCTAAAGCAAAGACTTCATTGGCTTCTCCATTGGGTCGGGACTGGCGAGACACAAATTCATGCATCACAATGCAAAAAAGTGTATTATTTTATATATCATGATGCATGAATTTGTCATTTTGTGTATCGCAGTGCACTACATATCTTTTTTTTATTACAAAAAAAAATGTAAATCGATTAAAAATTATCATCTGAATTTCTCCTTACATTTAATTTAAATTTCAGCAAACCCCGAACGCCGGTCACTAGACTCGCTATTCAACGCATGGTGATTTGTCACTGATTTATCGGGTTTGCTTTCTAGGATGGGCCAGGCCCAAAGTAGAGAATATACATCAGCCCAATTAAAAACCCTAGGGCAATTATACGAGAAATGATATAAAAGCTTATCTTAACCTCGCAAACCGTTCTCTCTCTTTATTTCGCAGCTGCGAGAAGAATAACACACAAGAGAGAGGAGAGAGAGGGAGAGGAGAGTGATGGTATCGCTGAAGCTGCAGAAGAGGCTCGCCTCAAGCGTCCTCAAGTGTGGAAAGGGCAAGGTTTGGCTCGATCCTAATGAAGTCAACGAGATCTCAATGGCCAACTCCAGTCAGTTATCTCAACTCAACTCTGTCGATTCATTTCCCTCTATAAATCATGTTCGATTCCGTTTCCGATGAATCTGTTTGGATTGAATTCTCTAAAGTTTGTATAAATTGACCATTTTATTCATATTTGGGTATTTGAATTTCGTTTCTGTGTATTAGCAGCCTGTTTCTGTTTCCGTAGTCATATAGGTGTATGTATGACGTGCTGTACTTGCTCCATATCATTTCTAGGTGTATATTAGCTGTATATGCGATCGTATCATCATAGTACGCCCTTGATATTTGATAGGATTAGCGAAGGTTCAATTCATAGCGGATGAAGTGTGTTTTGGATGTTTTGTCCAAAATCGAAAAAAATACAAATCAATGATTTTTCTTCTTAATTGAGAAGAAAAAATAAACCGAATCAAAACCAATCAAATTAACATTCGATACTTAAATCAAAATTATGCGAAGGGGGAAATAGTGAGGTGGTAGTATAGTTTAAATGTGGAAAGGGGCGGTGAAGTAATTTTACCTTTTGAATGGTGTTATGCTTAAGGTATTTTGTATATTATATTATTAAATAGCTGTATCAGGAATTAGTTAAATTATACTTCATCCGTCCCAAAATAAGTGTGTTTTAGAAATTTGCATGGAAACTTAAAAAAATACTGATTACTCCTATTTAAGCTCATTTATTTTAATTAAGTTACTGTACAATTTCTCTTTCCTTTCCGGATCAAATGAGTACTATTAATTTTTCTTGGAGTTATCTATGAATATTTTTTCTGTTGCAAATCAATCAGTAGAAATTATCTATGTCAAGTGTACTTATTTTTTAGTTTTGCCTTGTAACTTTTAGTTACCTGTAAACTTTTAGTTGATGTTCCATAGCTCTCCACTGCTCTTACTGCTCAATTAGATCATTCCTCCTGAATATATGAATCAAATTGTCGTGATATTGATTGTTGTGCTTTGATCAAAGTGAAGTGTGGAGGATTTTTAACACTCTCAACTGTATATGGTTACTCTGAATCTTTCCTAGTTGTTTTGTGTTGCCACCATGTTGATTCTACCATTCTTGTTTCAGTACAAGCCTGACTGCAATAGTTACTTTTGTATTTGGATTTCAGGGCAGAATATTAGGAAGTTGGTCAAGGATGGTTTCATCATCAGGAAGCCAACTAAGATTCACTCACGATCTCGTGCGCGCCGAATGAAGGAGGCAAAGAGGAAGGGAAGACATTCTGGATATGGTAATTCTCTAAGATCATGCTATCAATAAGCCAATTTCAGGGTGATGGTTAGTGATAGGTTAACTTTTGCTAGCTTTGGTGATTTTAAAAGGAGTCTTGATTCTTTGTTATGAAATACAAAATGCACCGGAGGGACAAAACATTACATGTTTGCAATGGGACCAGTTAGAATATTTGAATGTAATCAACCTTCAAATTAAGAGGACGTTTTTTAAAAGCTTTGGTGATTTGAAAAGGAGTCTCGATTTTTTGTTATGAAATACAAAAAGCATTAAAGGGAAAAACATGACATGTTTGCAATGAGATCAGTTAAATTTTTGAATTTAATCAAACCTTCAAATTGAGTGGAGGTATTTTTAATGATGCTTCTAATTTCATGTCATGAATATAGGTAAGCGAAAGGGTACCAGGGAAGCTAGGTTACCCACAAAGATTTTGTGGATGCGGAGGATGAGAGTGCTAAGGCGTCTGCTCCGCAAGTACCGTGAAGCAAAGAAGATTGACAAGCATATGTATCACGACATGTACATGAAGGTGAAAGGTAATGTGTTCAAGAACAAGCGTGTGCTGATGGAGAGCATACACAAATCAAAGGCTGAGAAGGCTAGGGAGAAGACGTTGTCTGACCAGTTTGAGGCCAAGCGTGCTAAGAACAAGGCAAGCAGGGAAAGGAAACATGCCCGGAGAGAGGAACGTCTAGCTCAGGTATATTTATTACCAAACCAGAGGGAGATTGATCTGTATCAATTGACATTTAGCAACTTTCTTGCTCACTTTTTCTTTTGTATATACTCAGGGACCTGGTGAGAAAGCACCACCTACCCCAGCACCAGCTGCAGCTGCTCCCGCAGCTCAACCAGCTCAGTGAGTGTTTTAGGTGTAAGACATTAAAGTTTGGATATATAGGTGTTTGGGTACGTTGGTTTAATAATTTACTGATTTGAACTTTGCAGGGCCTCTAAGAAATCAAAGAAGTGAGCTTTTGAATGATGTGGATGAAGGATATTATGATGCATTTGTTAACGTCGCAGTTTAGTTTTTTGACCTGTATCTTCGTTTTTAATCTTAAGTTGGGAACATTGTTACTTAGATGGAAGACTTCAATATTGAAACTAAGGTTGTTTTATTCAATGTTTGCTCTTTTTGCCTTTGTTATCTTTATTTTTCGTTAAGTTATTTCTCAGTGGTTTACAATTTTAACACATGGAGTTTTGGTTTAGGATTCAGCTAGAGGTGGCAAATGGGCGGGCGTGGGCGGGCCTAAATGGGCGGCGGGCTCAAATGGGCGGGCAAGTAAGTGCCCATTTAATAATATGGGCATATATGGGCGGGCACTAAATGGGCATGGGCGCCCATTTACTCATTAATCACTTATCAAATAAATACAAAAATTATAAAAAAATAATTTTCTTTTATAAAAAATTATCAAAAGTTACAACTAATATATATATATATATATATGTGTGTGTGTGTGTGTGTGTGTGTGTGTGTGTGTGTTTGTGTGTGTATGTTTGCTCATCTCTTGGGTCAATTATGTATTTTTGTTGTTGTAACACTCAATTCAATCTTCTATTTTATTGTTGTTGCACTGCTCACAAAATCACTATGAATCCATTTATAGTGTAATATGGACGGATATTTACAGAGTCATAGAAATGGAGCAATCTGGGAGTAATGTTGGATTTCATTTAACGGTACAGAGTCATAAAATGACATTCCATGCTTTGCTTTGCAATTGGGGGAGGGGGCGCTTGGAGGGGGATGTGGGTTGGAAGGGTGAGTGTACAATATAGATATATTAATTATGTTAAACATTATTATTAATATTAAGTATTTTATAATTATATATGTAATTGAGAAAACAAAATTAGAAGAGCAAGAGAATTGAGTTTTTTTTTTTTGGGGGGGTTGCTTGGAGGGTGGGGGTTGGTAGGGTGGATGTACAATATAGATATACTAATTATGTTAAACGTCATTATTAATCTTAAGTATTTTATAATTAGGTATGTAATTGATAAAACAAAATTAGAAGAGTAAGAGAATGAGTTTTTTTTCTTGGCGGGGGGGGACTTGGAGGGGTGGGGGTTGGAAGGGTGGATGTACAGTATAGATATATGAATTATGTTAAACGTCATTATTAATCTTAAATATTTTATAATTATGTATGTAATTGATAAAAAAAAATTAGAAGAGCAAGAGAATGAATTTTAGGGGTGGGGGGCCTTGGAGGGGGGTGGGTGTTGGAAGGGTGGGTGTACAATATAAATATATTAATTATGTTAAATGTCATTATTAATCTTAAGTATTTTATAATTATATATATAATTGATAAAACAAAAGTAAAAAAGCAAGAGAATGAGTTTTAGTATGGGTACCCAAGTGAGCGCCCATTTAGCACATCATAATTAATGTGTCAAAGTGGGCTTGCCCATTTGTGCCCACTTAACATTTTGGATGTGCCCATACCTATTATTTATTGGACGATCTGGACGGGCAAATGGACGCGGGCAAAAATTGTCACCTCTAGATTCAGCCCATCAGTATATACGTTCTCCATTGTAATCAAGAAAAATTCTCCTCGGCCTTCTTGTATAATTGGATTTGGCCATTGTGAGTTTCTCCCTAAGTTGTGGGCAAAGAGTCCTCATGGACTTTTTAAGTGAAGCATTTCTGGACTTTTGTTGAATGGAGTAGGGTGTAACACTATCAAATTTGGTATGATGAAGGTTGTCTTCCCTATTGACAATAGTTGAACTAATTTCGAAAACAAGTCCGGAATGATGGCCCACCATTTTTCTTGTAAGTAATGGTCGAGCTTAGGGTGGAAACAAGTCTTGAATAATGGCCCACTGTTGGCTCAGTTAGTCACTTAGTCATGTTGAACTATTTGAGGGTTAGATGGCTATTTAACCGAGTTTTGCAACAGGAAATTTGTACATACTTGCAATTGTTCGAAAAGATCTCTATTTGTTAAGAGTTTAATGCGTCAATTTGTCATGTTTTGCTATAAGTTACTTGTACAATACTACAATAATGAAGCTCGGTGAAAGATAGATGAGAAATGGAAACCTTGGGGAGTTGTTGGAGTAGGTAGGTCTTAGTGGGTTACAAGAGTGAGCTTAAACGTAAAACATTTTTTACTAAATGTAACATCATTAATAGTTAAAATTATTATAATACCTTTACTTCCATTAAAACAAAAAAACCTTTAACTTCAATTACAACAACCCCTAATTCATTTCACAGTCCAACTCTTCCTTCTCCTTCTCTTTGGACTTGTCAATTGAGTCGTAACCTTTCAAGTACAATCAATATCTATCCGAACTCCCTTTACTTGTAGAAGTACATCTTGGATCTGTCGATTCTGTTATGGTCGGAATCCGACTCATGGTGACCTGGTCGAATTGGTGGAAGCTGTAGGTATTATTGCATGGAAATCTATTGGGGAGCCGGACACTCAATTAACATTAATAACTTTTCATACCGGCGTAGTATTTGCTGGAGGTACTGCAAAACATGTGCGAGCCCCTTCTAATGGAAAAATCAAATTCAATAACTCTCTTCTCAATGGCTTTCATCAGTTAACTCATCTACTCTCTTACTCATCTACTCTCTTATCAACACAACAAAACAAACTTAAAAAAATTAACATTATTATTATTATTATTATTATTATTATTATTATTATTATTATTATTATTATTATTATTATTATATAATTCATAAAAAAATAAAAATAATTATTCAACATTAACAAAAACAGCCGCCCAAATCCAACGGTTGTTTACCTAAACTACCGCCAATGTCCAGCGGATGTTTAGTTAAACAGCCGCCCAAAACCAACGGATGTATTTCTAAATTGCCGCCCGAAACCAGAATGTTTCGCTAAACATCCGCATCTCTTTAGCGGATGTTTTGGTGGACTACCGCTGCATACTAACGTCTGTTTATGTGAAGATTCACTACTTCCTAGCGGTTTTTTTTCTCAGAAAACGCCGATGGAGGAGGGTGGTGGGCGAGTTCGTCAATGACAAAATGAAGGAGAGAGAGGGGGCGTGTAAATACACTTTTATCCTCGAATTTACATGCATCTTTGTAAGAGCTCAATTTCTGGGCAGATTCATTCTATTCATCTCACATAAGGAGGAATTATATATAGTACAAGAGTTCCAGAAAAAAGGAAATACTTGGGGAGAAGGAAAACCAAAGAAAGGAAACAATAATCTCCTACTCAAAATAAGACTCTAACAAATCACGGCAAACTAATCGACATATGATGCACGTGACTTCACACCCTCCCTCAAGTTGGAGCATGAGGATTAAGAAGGCCCAACTTGCTAAGCAAGAGATCAAACTGTTGCTTCCCGAGAGCTTTAGTAAAAATGTCGGCCAACTGTGTCTTAGTAGGAACATAAGAAGGAGAAATAAGACCATCAGAAACAGCATCACGCACGAAATGACAATCCACCTCAATGTGCTTCGTCCGCTCATGGTAGACAGGATTCTTGGCGATGTGGAGAGCCGATTGACTGTCACAGAAGATATTAATTGCTTTGGGATGATGAACACCCAAACTCAACAACAAACCCTTCAACCATTTAAGCTCACAAGTAAGAGCTGCCATGGCGCGGTATTCAGCCTCAGCAGAAGATCGAGACACGGTTGGCTGTTTCTTAGTCTTCCAAGAGATGGGGGAATGACCAAGAAACACAAGCCACCCAGTGAGAGAACGACGAGTGATAGGACACGCGGCCCAGTCCGAATCACACCATCCTTGGAGTGTGAGCTCGCTGTCAGCGCGAAGGAGAATACCTTGACCAGGAGTGCCTTTGAGATACCGAACAACCCGTAAGGCGGCCTCCCAATGATCCGAACGCGGTGCTTGCATGAACTGAGACAAAATGTGGACAGAATAAGCTAGATCAGGCCGAGTGACTGCCAAGTAGATGAGGCGACCCACGAGACGACGATAACATTCTAGATCATCCAAAAGAGCACCGGTAGCTACACTAAGCTTATGATTCGGTTCAATAGGAAAGCCAGAAGGCTTGGCACCCAACAGGCCCGCCTCCGAGATAATATCCAACGTGTACTTTCGTTGGCACAAGAACAAACCAGAAGAGCTGCGGGCAACCTCAATGCCAAGGAAATATTTGAGAGACCCAAGATCTTTCATTTTGAAACAATCACACAAGTACTGTTTGAAAGTCTGTAGAGCTGCAGAATTGTTCCCAGCAATAATAAGATCGTCAACATACACAAGCACATTCATCTGAACTGTTCCTTTTGTGAACGTAAATAGAGAATAGTCGGAGTAAGACTGTAAGAAACCGTAGGACTTTAAAGAAGCCAGTAACTTGGCAAACCAACAGCGGGGAGCCTGTTTTAAGCCATAAAGAGATTTACGAAGACGACACACGGTGTTTGGTTCCGGTGCGTCAAAACCCGGATGGAGTTTCATGTAAACCTCTTCGGTAAGATCGCCATGCAAGAAGGCATTATGAACATCCATCTGATGTAACTCCCAATTCTTGGAGGCAACGATAGCAAGAAAAGCCCGAACAGTGACCATCTTTGCCACAGGAGCAAAAGTTTCTGTATAATCAACATCTTCTTGCTGATGATTGCCACGGACGACTAACCGGGACTTGAGCCGTTCAACAACTCCATCAGAATTATATTTAATTTTATAAACCCAATGGCTACCCAAAGCTTGTTTGCCAGGAGGTAAAGACACCATGGTCCATGTGCCATTATCTGCCAAGGCACGAATTTCTTCCTGCATCGACTGTTTCCAGCCATCATGAGTCATGGCCTCGCGAAAGGATCTCGGCTCTTTAGCAGAAGTAATGGCTGCGAGAAAGTTACGATATTTGGCAGAAAAATGATCACAATGTATATAGTGAGCTATAGGGTAGGGAGTACCTGAGGAACCGATTGGAATAGGAGAGACGGGGGATGGACTCGAAGAAGAGGCTGTAAGAGCAACATAATCACGAAGACGAACAGAAGGAGTTTTCTGTCTCATACCCCTCCCTAGAGCACTGGGTTCAGAGTCTTCAGAAGATGCAGAGGTCGATGTAGATGGAGCTGCAGTACTGGCCGGTGTGGGTAACGATGTAGGAGCATCTAGGACATCATTCTGAGCTTCGGGTAGAATAACAGTCTCAGCTGGGAGAACAGTCTCGGCTGGGAGAACAGTATGCTGGTCAGGAAAATCAATATTCCCAAGAGCAGCCTCATCGGCAAGAATATCAACGGAATCAGGAACGTGAGGGACCGCGCCGGGGTCACTGTAAGGAAACACAGTCTCAAAAAATTTCACATCCCGGGAGACAAAGAATGTCTTGGTCTCAAGATCGAACAGTTTCCACCTCTTTTTACCAAGAGGATAGCCCACAAAAATACACTTACGACTTCGACTAGCAAATTTGTCACCCTTGGCTCGCTGATTATGAGCATAGCACATCGAACCAAAAACCCGAAGTGAATTATAAATGGGGAAACCGCAGGCTCTAGCTATATTCATGACAAAGAAAATGTAATACCGAGGAAAGAAAGTAATCAAGCAAGCTGTTAAACTCAGTACCATTGTCAGACTGAACAATTTTGATTTGTTGAGAAGACTGTTGTTCCACCATCGCAACAAAGGCCAGAAACATGCGAAAAACTTCTGTTTTATCAATTAATAAATAAATCCAAACATCACGAGAGTAATCATCCACCAAAGTTAAAAAATAACGAGCACCACAAGAAGAAACATGGGTGTAGGGACCCCACAAGTCACATTGTACTTTCTCAAAAATTCTAGTGGACTTATACTCACTAACAGAAAAACTGTCTCTAGAATGTTTTGCACGAAAACAAACGTCACAAGGCTGACTAAGACTACCAGACAGATGACGAACTGGAGGAAGAAGCTTTACGACTCTTTCAAACGGATGTCCCATACGGTTATGCCACAACTCAAGTGAAGAAGATGCTCCATGAACTGAAACGTGACATGCTGAAGGTGAGCCCCCAAAATAGTAGAGTCCATCCCGCCTAACACCCGTTCCAATCAGATTCCTCAACCGGTCCTGTATTGCACACACAGAGGAATTAAATTGGACAGTGCAATTAATATCATCAGAGAGTTGAGAAACAGAAAGAAGATTGCATCTTAAATTCGGTATATAAAGAACATGATGAAGAGTAAGAGTATCCGTCAAGCGAACAGAGCCCTCTGTATAAGCAAACACAGAAGTGCCATTAGGAAGCCTGATCAGACATGTTTGTATTGAGCGAGAATCAAAGAGACATGAAGCATCTCCGGTCACATGATTAGAAGCCCCCGTATCTATGATCCACGAAGAAGTATCAAACGTACCATGAAGACGATTATCCGGAAGACGGGTATTACCAACAAGACCGGCTAAAACATTCCACTGTTCTGCAGTAAATAAAGTGGAGGGGGTGGAGGAAAGTGTTCCAGCAGCGGCAGTACCAACTTGGACAGAACCACGGTCGACGGTGGCTGAACTGCTGCGTGTAGATCCTTTGCCACGACCTTGCTGGGGACGGCGGCCACCACGAGAACTGGATCTGTTGTTGTCTCCCCACCATTCCGGATAGCCGACCAATTCAAAACACGAAGCAACATCATGACCAATTTTCTGACAGTGAGTACAGGTAAGATGAGATTTGTCAGGCTTGTCACGACCACGAGAACCACCAGTTTTAAGAGAAAAAGTGACCACATCCGGAGGTTCATCAAGAACGGGTTTGGCAAGACGAACACGTTCAGCCTGTGCTACCAACTGATAAGCCCGATCTAGAGTGGGCAACGGATCCTGAGACAGTAGGTTGGTACGAAGAGAGGCATAGTATTCAGAGTTCAAACCCATGAGAAATTCATGAAGCTTACCGGTTGCTCTTCGTGCTGCATGCTGCTGTCCGGCTGTGCAATTGTCGCAGCAAGAGCAGTCAATGAGAGGTTCATAATTGTGCAGTGCTTCCCACGCGAAATACACAGCCACATGCATGGTTTTGGTTTGCTCACAGCGCGCAATCGACATCTTCAGTTGCTGAATACGAGGTCCGTCCACCAACGCATACGAGATTTAAGAGAATCCCACAACCGTTTAACATCTCTATATTTGGAGAGAGTGCTTTTAACCTCGGGATCAACAGTATTCATGATCCATGAAACCAACATGGCATGAATGGTATTCCAGTCTGATTCGGTGCAAGGAGAAACGGGACCGGAAATAGAGCCGTCCAAGAAACCGAATTTGCGTCGAGCTTCAAGAGCAGTCTGTACATCACCTGCCCAATCGTCATAGTTATCACCACGGAAGCGAGTAGGGGTTATGAAGTCGCCAGGCCGATCCTGAGGACCAAGGTAAAAGGGAGAATTATACTCGATTTTTGGAGGCGATGGTTGCGGCTGTGGAGCTTTGCTGCCGCCGACGGTATCGCCGGTCATAATTTAGGGCTTGTGTATGGCAGGCTCTGATACCATGTAAGAGCTCAATTTCTGGGCAGATTCATTCTATTCATCTCACATAAGGAGGAATTATATATAGTACAAGAGTTCCAGAAAAAAGGAAATACTTGGGGAGAAGGAAAACCAAAGAAAGGAAACAATAATCTCCTACTCAAAATAAGACTCTAACAAATCACGGCAAACTAATCGGCATATGATGCACGTGACTTCACAATCTTAGTCTGACAAGGAATTGGGTGTGTAATGCAACTGTGGCGTGGCGTTCGAAAAGCATTGGACAAATCACTGCTTGCAACAATATTGGCTAATGTTTGGCTTCCTTTTCTATTCACATAGGTTTAACCACAATGACGCTGATCTTTTTAGCGAAAATGGCAACCTGAATTGCTCATACCCTAGGACCTGACCACCTCCTTTTGCTCACCAAGCCCTGATGTTGTCAGTGCACTCAAACTGCTAGACTAGTTGGCTCCCACTTCTCTCACATTGTCCATTGCAATGCTTAAACCACGGTTTGTAAATTATCTAGTCTGTAAATATGCTAGTTGTACTTTCCTAGTCTGTCTCTTTAATAGAATATCCTCTTTTCAGTTCAAAATAAAGTTAATAAAATTACTAATTCCAACAATATTTTTACCAAAAAAGATACTCCCTAATCCACTATTCTATTTTGAGATTTTCACTTAAAGAGTATTTTCAAAAATTAAGACATAAAAGTTATTTTAATATTTTATTGCTAATAAACTAGTAAAAGTTTCATTTACTTAAAAATTTGACTTTTAAACGGAACTCTTTGTCGGTAGGTGTAAATTCTAACATTCTTTTTCACTAAGCTTATCCAGAGAACTTTCTTCTATAATTGACCATGGAATTAGAGGTTTCTTGAACAAAAGGGCGATGTAGTCTGTAGACGGTTGGACTACAAGCTTAAACGAAAACCGCCTCTTTTTAGCGACTTTTTCTAACACTTTTTTTCCCACAAAGTCCGTCATGATTCTACTTCTGGTGGTCTTACGCCAGGTGGCTTGGCGATTGCATCCAAATGTTCGTACGGTCTCTTGTATTTGTGGCTTGCTACCTGTGTTTTATAGTGTAGAACATTTGGGAGTGTCAGGGGAATAATATAGGCCTCACGCCTTAATTCCTATATTCATGTTTCTTGGATTACTGTTTTCGAATGATATAAAACTATGGTTTTTTTTTGTTGCTGTTATTAAAAAAAAAATGAGATTAGAAGGTCAGGTTGGCAACTATATATAACGTAGAGACTATATACATGTCCTTGAAAGGGTGTAGAGTTCTACATCGTTTAATGCTTTGTACCGGCCATCAGCTTTTTTTACCGTGGAACTGTCTTAGAGAATGTTCAGTGTAAATATGGTTGCTATGCTGGATATGTTGATTCAACAATCACCTTTTACTTTGGCCCTGATGGTGTACTAGCTGGTCATCACCCGTCACAAACAACTTGCACATCTGCATCCGTCTGGATCCACAATCGGCAGTTTATCGATTCTGTCCTAAATCTATCCAGGCTTAAGAAAGTATAATAACAAACCGTCTGAACAAGCTATTGCTGAAAACAACTATTACCATCTAAAAACTCCTTTGGTAACGTGGTGGGACAGAAGAAGTCATTCTGTAATCGTCACTTCTGAGCTGTCTGTGTCCAATGAGATCGCCGCTACCTGGAGTTGCTCCAACTCTTGGGACTATTTGTTGCATTGCTGGTTCATTTGGACTCTTGTAAAGTCCAAGTTTGACAATGAAAGAAACTGTGGTGCCCTTGCCTAGGCCCTCGCTCTCTATCCAAATGTTACCTCCCATGAGATTTATGAACCTGTATTTCATTAAATTGAACCAAATCATTTAATGCATTATGAAGAATCCAAAGCAAGCAAAGCTTATGACATGATCACAGCTAATGTCGGAATTAGAAGTTTCTCCAAATTTCAGTCTTCATGAACCAGTACCTTTTGCAAATTCCAAGTCCAAGGCCTGCTCCTTCTTTGGTTTTGACAGAACCATTTCGAGTCTCAGAAAATTTAGTGAAAAGGTGTGGAAAATCTTGAGGAGAGATACCACAGCCAGAATCCTTAACCTTTACAGAGATGGGGTTTGGAAAAGTAGTCAGTCGCATGGTAAAAGTTAATGCATTAAAGAAACCCAGTGAAAAAGAAAATGAAATAGTAACCTGCACAAGTAGGTAGAAGAGGCCATCAGTCAACACGGGAGACCATTCGGGTGATCTCCACTCTCTTAAATACTCTGATTTTGCAATGGAAGCCTCAATGGATACGTAGCCTTCCTTGGTGAACTTAATAGCATTACCCACAACATTCAAGAGCGTTTGCATGAGTCGTTTCTCATCGCCTATGCCATAAGCAGGTAAATCCACAGCCACATTCAAGCTCATCGACAATTTCTTTACAGAGGCAATCGGGTTCACCAGATTTATAAGCTACAAATGCCGGAAAGATTTTCATTAGCTCTATATGCATGCTGCAGATGTTGAGATCATGCCTTAACTCTACCAAGCGTGATAAAAAGATTATCCTAAACGTGATAAAAAGATTATCCTAAAAGATCATTCCTTGGGGATTTAAACATTGTATCAAAAGTGTGTGTGTTTTTTTTTTCGTCCCAGGGGGTGGACAATTGAAAGTAGAATAATTACCTCTCTTAAGACTCCATGAAGATTGAAAATTTTATTTTCTAGTTCTAGGCTGCCATCCTCTAGTCTAGAAAGGTCTAGAACATCATTAATGAGTGCTGCCAGAAGGTTGCTACTCTTCAGTACAGTCTCTATCATAATCCTTTGATCAGGAGTAAGTTCAGTTTCTAAAAGGAGTGAAGACAAGGAAATGATTGCATGCATGGGCGTCCTCATCTCATGGTTCATCACAGCTAGGAAATCATTACGAGCACGTATAGCCATCTCCGCCTCTTGTCGCGCCAAGTCTAAAGCAATGTTCTGCTCCATGAGCTGATCACGGGCTCGCATCGACTCTTCCAGGATTGCCGCATGAGAAAGAGCCACAGCAACCTGTCAATAACTCTGGGTTTAGCACGAGAAAACAGGTTACAAAGGCAACTCATTAATCGAAGCCAACCTAAAATAAAACAAAGGGAGAGGTGGATTAAGGAGTGATTGATAGAGCAAGTACATCAAGCGAACCTGGTCAGCAACAACTTCCACAAGCTCCAGTTCATGATCCCGCCAGTTTCTTACACCATTTAACGGAAGAATCAAAACCATCACGGCGTAATTTTTTGCAGAGAGATCAGGCCAATCGTTAATTTGAAAATTTGAAAGGTGTAAGAGAGGTACACGAACAGCCACAACCTCAGGTGGGTTGTACCTCCCGACAGGAGGTCTAATCCTCGCAAGAGGGCAAGAATGGGGAATCCTTATGGCCTCAGCACTATTAAACACTTCATTCACTATAGGGAGATTGATTGGCACTGTAGATCCAAACGGAATTAAATTGTGTAAAGAGTGAGAGAGCTGCAGATTCGAACCACTTCTTGCTGGCATCCACAGGGCACATTCCTCGAGATCCAAAGTCCGACCCAGCTCAATGAGGGTAGTATTTAAGATGGTGTGTCGGTCAAGGGTGCTTCTAATCTCATGAGTCAACATTCTAACATGCCTTCCAGTTTCCTCTTGTTTAATAATGAGGCCCATTTCCCTGTCCAGCTCTTCAGCTCTGTTCTTGAGAAATAATTCCCTTGTTTTGACACTTAACAGATCAGGAATGATATGAATAAGCATCAACGCTGTTACACATGACACAAATGCAGTCGACATTTTTGCAATAGTCATTACCACAACAACGGTTTTAGAGTGCATATAAAATGTCCAGATACTTATGAAGTGAGTTGCTCCACAGAGAACAATAAAAGCACCAAACTGCATTAGCACCCATCTGTATGGGAAGAAGGCTGATTTCTGGACAAAATAAATGAGTTCCAACGGAATGGAGAAATAGGCAAAGGCAATAAAGAAATCAGATATATACTGATATTTGACCAAAAGCTCATCGGCAGGCCACTGAGTCTCGAAGCAGTCACAGGACTCCATCTTCTGCTAACTCCTCCAATATAGCTGTAAAGACAAAACTCAAGTTATTCAAAGTTATTTGAATCAAACAATTTGTGATTTGAACTGTTTGATTTGATTCCATTCGAGACAGATTCTCATTTGTAGAAAACAGTTTAAGTCACAACCTGTAAATATGTTTGGAATTTACATGTATTAGTCCCAAACTGGTAGAAATTTTTCAGTTCAATCAACTCCTGGTCAACTTGTTATGAGCATATCATTGGTATTTTGCAGTTTGTGTTTGATTATAGGTCTCCTTTTTCTTATTTTGGTAATATGATTAAATTAAAACAAGTCTTGCGCAACAAAAACAAGAATCCAGATTTATAAAATCAGTGAAGGTAAAATAAATAAAAAAAATTATACTGATTACTGTGTGCATATCTGTCGATCTTTGCAAAATATTAGAAATAACCAAAACATAAATTAGTTTTTTTAAGATAGCTAGCATTAAAACCAGATTTCTGGTTTGTTTTACAAACCGATTCATAAATTTGACGGATATTTAGTGTTTTTAATCTCTCAAAGCTGAACTTAAATAATACTCTTGTGCAAGTTTTCTGAGAAATCATTTTTCTCCAATTGGAATCTAGTATGGTCACATAATAGCATTAACAAATTCACGCACAAACACACCTATCCAGGGCAAAAAAACAATTTATATATCAGACGAGCTCGAGCCGGTAGTATTTATATCAGCTTTGATATTCATACTGTCAGGTCGTCAAAGGTATTTATATAAGTTTTAACGGTAGGATCAAATTTCCTCAGATATTTATTTCCTTAATGTAGATTCTAAATCATCACCAACCTAACAACAAATAAGTATCGTGATTTAAGTTAAAACCATCCACCAACAACAACAATTAAGCATCGTGATTTGTGTCAAGTATAAATTATTTGACTCTTTTAATAATTTCAATACATAAAAGCAATCAAAAAGAAAAATAGAACATCGGAATGTAAACTGATTCGACTATTATTCTAGTAACAGAGATATCTTCAAATATGATTGCTGAGCCTAAGCAAATGTTGTTTAATTTAGGCAATCTCACACAAGTAGAAAATTTTCCAAATTAGTTGCATTTCCAGAACATTGTTAATTTAACGAGATCAATAGAGATGAAGTGTAACTATTACAGAGAATAACGAAACACAGCCGATTTCAAGTAAATTAGAGAAGGCTGAGAAAGTTGAGTTAGGAACAAGTGAGTAATAATGGATAATTACCTTAGAGTGGCGGAGATTCAGAGTATGTGGTGTTCATAATCTAGTGTCTGCATTTTCATATGAGAGTCTTGACTCTCTCTATCTCTATCTCTCTCTCTACTTTTTAGAGAGAGAGTGAATGGAGTTAGCTGGGAGGGAACAGAGAAATAAGGAAAAGCCAAAGCCCATGGGCAATGAGCAATGGGCAAGGGGCAAGGGGCAGGGGGAGGTGGCTTCATCACGTCACGGACAATGGGCACTCTTATATGTCTTTAATAAAGCCAGATAATCCCGCGCGTGGCTTTCTACCGCTTCAGATCTTGCCTTTCTCCTTCAAATCTACGTCACTTATCCCTAATACACTCCAACTCCCAACTCCCAACTCCCAGGTCCCAACCCCAAGTTCCCCTCCACCTTTCCACCTAAATACTCTTCGTTTAAAAAGTTTTAACTATTAAGAAAATATATTAATATCATTAAAATTACTTAAATACTTGAGTTCAATCAATGTGCTTGCTAAATAATCGGAGAGTAATGATAAAATGTTATAGAAATTATAAAGATGATTTTTAAAAGTGAATTTTTAAAATAAAATATCTTAAAATAGTATGATAAATTATTTACCAGGAACTGGAAATGGTAAACGGATGGGTAAGGGCAGGCATGGGTGGCGCCCATATGGGCAATAGGGAGGCAAGTAAGTGTCAATTTAATATTATGAGCATATATAGACGAGCAATAAATGGGCATAAGCGTCCTTCTACTCATTAACACATAATTATCAAATAAATACAATAATTACAAAAAATAATTCTTTAACAAAAAAAAAACTCAAAAATTACAAAAACATTAATTTCACAAAAAAAGAAAAATAAATATGTATTTTCGTGTGTGCTTATAAGTGACCATCTCACTACCATTAGACACAAATATCGTTTATAGACTTTAAGGCGTGATTATAGTTGATAGGTTTAAAATCTAAATCGACCAGGAGCTTAGTGATCCAGCCAATGGGTTATGTTTAGAATCTAGACATTCGGACTCGAGACGTTACATTATACATATATATGAATGAAATTAGTAATTTTCAAAGAATCTTCCTCGACCAATTGCTAGTTTGCATTCAAAATAAAATAAAATTCTCATATAGTAATTTTTAGAGATTTTAATTTGTAAAGTTGACCAAAATTAAATGTTTCATGCTAACCGGATTGTTGGACTGATGTTGATGGATAAAATAATTGAGTGAGCGTTAAAATACGATTTCACGAATTCAAATAATTTGAACCCCCGAATTCATCAAATTACAACAATTATTTTGAGAAGGTTGCAACAGTAAGCTAGAAAAAAATTACTTTGAGAACGGAGAGCCTACAGTGGCAAATCTAAGTGAGATTGGGGGCTGGGGGAGAGCGGTGGGATCCAACACACGACATAATTTTATATAGTGAGATCGGGGGAGGGGAGGGGTGGGGATCCAACACACGACATTAAGAGATCTTTGAGAGCAAAAATCGGAGTGAAATTTGAAGAGTAAGAGAATAAGTTTTAGCATGGGTGCCCAAGTGAGTCCATTTAACCCATCATATTTAATGGTCTCAAATGGACATGTCTATTTGTGCCACTTACAATATTAGGTGTGTCTATACCCATTTTTTATTGGATGGTCTGAACGAACAAATGAGCATGGGAAAAATTTGTCATCTGAACCTGGAACTGAGGGAATACTCAATTATAAGGATATGACTTTATTTTCTCTATCTCTAACCAAATAAAAATATGTTGAGTATCAATTCAAAAATGGTTAAATTGATTAGAGCATCTCCAATGTGATAAATTCTTATACAACTTCTTAGCTGGATCCCACTGCCACCTATATATTTTTATCTTCTTAAGAATATATCTTTCCATTGTATAATCTTCTTACACATCTTATTACACAAAAAATATTAAATTTAACACCATCTCAAATAAAATAAACCCCCCCCCACACCACTTGTGGTGGCTGACAGTCGCCCACTTTCTCCTTCTTTTTCGGTCAAAAGTGACTTCTTATTTTGAAAGTTGTCTTTTCTCTCTCTCCTACTTGGCACTTTAAGAAGTGCTCCACCATTGTTAATATCACATTCTTAATAGGAAGTTGGATAAGAATTGAGTTTTTTGAACAATAGTGATGCTCTTAATTAAGAAAGTGATTAAAATTTCTTTTCTTTATGGGATGTTCTTTATCAAATTCATTCTAATATGTAATGAATCCGCAAATAAATTTAGATTATTTAAAATATATTGCAATTGAGATAAAAATGACATGTGTAGCCACATACGTGATTAAGCACTCTAACGTGAAGTTGAAGATAAGATGCTTGAAAATGTCCAAGGAAGATAACAAGCTAATAATTCATATTACATTCATACCAACAGACTTGTATTATATTGCAAGGGTTGTCAGCTGTGTAATAATGAATCGTCACAGATGGTCGAGTGTTTGTCACTCAGTTGTTTAATGACTTGTTAATTGAACAATCCATAATATTCTATTCTCACATTGCTCTCACCTTCTCACTTCTATTTTTCTCTACCTGGGGTATTTGGAATGGTAGGGGTGAGAGTTTTAGTATGTCTTCTATTTCCCCTTGTTCCCTTTCCGTGAAAGCTGCAGGATAGCTAAGAAAGAAAGTCTAGTGATGTATTAAGAATGAATTATAATATAAAACATAAGTTTTTCTGCATTCAACATTTACTTATCTTTCGTGATAGCTTATCTTTGTCTTACCTCCTTAAAGTTCCATGTTTATGGAAATGTTGCTTATATCCAAAGTTAAATTCGATGAAGTTAAAAGTCTTTTGTCGATATGTAATTAGGCTATTTTACTTACAAACACTTTAATGTTTAACGTTATATATATTTGATGTATGTCTTTCCGTTTCCATATCTCTTATTGATGCGTCCAAAATTATCCGAGGACAGACTGAGCTTCTTAAACTGGATATCTGGCTTTCAATCTATCCAAAATCTTCTAGGCCCAACCTTGAAAGTCAAACACAAACAGTGAACTGGGTAGGGGCTTACCCTGCAAATGCTCTCCGACGTGAGAATTAGTAATTATTCAATTGAGTAAACAATTTGACAGAGTTTGGCCTTAGTCAATAAATCACATACCTCCCTCCCTTGATTGGAGGGGTTTTTATAGCCTTCATGGGAAGCTGAATAACTCCCGTTAAATGTCAGAGCGTGTTTGGCGGGCACATTAACTGCCACGTCCAACATAACGACCTCATCCTGAATGTGGAAGCGAGTTTCTCGGAGGTAACTGCCCATGTCTAGGATGACCGTTACTTGCATAACCAAGCATGGTAAGCCTGCTCGTTGTACAATTGCCCGCTAGGTGCTTAGCCCCCAACTCGCTGTATTTAGCCCCCAGCTCGTTGTATACTTGCTAGTTTGGTATTTAGCCCCCAGCACGCTACACGTAACCCCCAGATTCTGATAAATAAATGCTCGACCTTCATATCATGATGATCAAAGTCTGGCCACTGCCCGCTTCATAACTTTGACTTGGACTGTGGAGTGCACGTGTTTCGCTAATGACTAAAGAAAATGAGTCAGGCAAGTGACTTATGTCTGGGCCTATTGGGCCAGGCAGTTCAGTAGCCCCCTGCTCTTTGTCTGGCGAGTATCTGTGCTCGGAGCGAGGATAAGTATCCTGGAACTTTCCAGGTCTGGTCGTTTATAAGACTTGATTCATTTTGAACATTCACAAGTGGTTGCATCGAAGCCAGGGGTCACAAGTGAGTGCCAGCCAGGGACGCGATTGGCGTTGAAAGAACGGGCCGCCTTTTGCCGCCCATTACCCTCACGCGCCCCACGCCCCGAGGCGTCATTTAATGCGACTCCTCATTCTCCGTGCTGTGATGATGGCCTTGGTTGTTTCGAGTCCCGCATAGTGACGGCTTTTCACACTATAAAAATAAATACCTTCCTCCCTCAAACACTTTCCTGCCTTTGAAGAACTCTCTGGTCATTTACCATCTTTCCATCTGCATTGTTGAAGTGAAGAACTCGATACGTGGAATCCAAATTCTCAGAAAGATCACTCGTGTTCATCCCCACAATCTACAGGTATTTCTCCTCTCTCACGCTTATTTCACGAATTGAAAAATTGATCCCCATTCATTTGCGCTGCTAGAACCCTAACTTTAGGGTTCGATGATGCTAACTGGGTACATAATGATGATTTTGTTACGATCTGAAAATCAATCTGACGTAAACTTGGGCGTTTGACACCCAATTGCCTTCCTCTGATCTTGATTTTCTTTCTCTCAATCTTAATCAATCGTTACGACTCTTTGCACTTTTCAAACACCATTACTCTGACCGTTTCATGGGCTTCTCGCCCAACCCCATAAGTGGGAATCGAGGAATACCTGGCTGGTGCCCTATTCACTGGCCTTAGGATGAACCCCCACCCGGGGTTTTAGCTTGTTTGCTCTTGCTTGATTACCCAAGCAGGAATTAATATGCATTCCTCGATTCCTGTAGGATGTCTTCTGACGATGAGACAAACTCCGAGGTCGAGGGGCGCAACTACGACCATGGAGCCTCAACTGAAAGTGAGGAAAACTTTGAAACTGAATCCTCTAACTCTGAAGAAACTGAGCTGGATGAGATCCCAACAACCCTCAAAGAACCTGAAGTTGGCATGGAGGAAATTCCCAGAGCCCCACATGAACTAGAAGACGAATTGATCAAGTCCGAACAAATTGACTACAAAGAAGGTAGGCGATCTGGAAATAACCCCCCGAGCACGAGCGCCCCACGATCCAAAAAGAAAAGACTTGACATTCTCAAGGGCAAACAAATCACGCCCAATGCTCCCGCCCAACTTAAATGGGATGACTTAACCTGCGAAGATGATGTATCTGCCTGGTTCTATTCGCTGGGTATGGGCCCCAAAAACTACCGCGTAAAAGCCTTCAACCTGGACATCGAGAAAAACAGACATAACTTCCAAAGAGATTGCATGGTTTTCTATTTCGATTTCTTCCTCGTTGGCCTAAGGCTTCCCCTAGACCCATTTTTCTCTGAATTCTTGATCTTAAATAACGTCCTCCCCTGTGATCTGACCCTCACAACCATGAGATTTCTGATTGCATACACCATTGTCTGCCGGCTACTCGGGTTTGAACCCATCATGGCTTTATTCAGAAAATTCTTTTTATTTTCTTTAGACAAAAAGAGTGGTCGTATTACTGACCGATCCAACCCCAATTACTTAAAACTCCTCACCGAAAGCCCCAACAAGGTTGATGCCTAGGACGGAAAAGCCTTGCTCGTCGAATCTCGAGTCGGATGACCTTTCGCCCCATATCTAGAAAACTTGGAGATTGCCAAATATGACAAGAATGTTTTTCGGCAGGAGAACCCCAAATAGCCAAAGCATTCAGGAAGCTGCTCGGTGTCAAGGAAGGGAAAAATGGACAAGACTGGGTGCTAGACTGGGTAGCTCTTACATCTGATTCCTCCTTTCCTCCTGAAGGAATAGAACCCGTGGTCATTATAGATGTGGCTTTGTTGAAGGAATAGAACCCGTGGTCATTCACCCATACCGGATGTCATGGAGGAAGTCATGGAGGAAGATTCCCTAGCGAAGCTAGCGAGCTAAGCTAGCACCCCTGTCTTTTCACATAATAGTTTGCATACTAATTTTTTAATCTTACATTTCATTTCAACCCAAATTTTTACAAACTCTTCGTGACTTTTCTTGCAGACATGAGGCAGTTTGAAGACTCCAACAGATTCCTTCAGGCTATGAAGAGGGGTGCCACAAGGAGGAATACTCAAATGGCCACCCTAGAGCCTGCTCGTCTTCCCACCGTCCCCGTTACAAACACGGGACGTGGGCTGAGCCGAGGACGCAACGAGCAGCCGCCACCCCTATCCGCCTCCCGCCTCACGCCCGCCACCGAAACATCAACAAAGCGGCTCGCCCGAACTTCCCACCGATAGGAGAACCAGATCGAGGACAGAAAGAATCGACCAGGTTGAAACATCGTGCTCCCAAGCGCCCTCATGGCAGCGAGATAACTTTTGACGAAAACCCGGGAACTTGCTGCCAAATAATTGCCGAGGTAGCCAATGTGCCCGACATAGCCAATATCAATGCAAACAAGCACGGGGGACATGCTGCCACTGTTAGGCTAGGCATAGTGAAGAGGCTCCGTCATACCGACATTCGGAAGAGAACTACCGAGCATTCCAGCTCGGTCCTCATTGGTGAAATAGGGATGTACATGGTTGAGGTAACTAACTCCCTTGCTCTGTAATAACAAATAAACCCCACATGTTTTTGGTTCTGACTGATCTTATCTTTAGGTGGCCTCTAAAACTGAGTTGTTATACGACCGGCTCCTTGACAACCTTAAATCCTCCGGCTCGCTAACCGTAGAAAAGAATCAGCTCGAAAAACAAGTCAATACCCTTCGAGCTGAGCTTAAACAGAGCGAAGAAGCCGTGACTATAAAAGTGACCGAGCTTTCAAAGTTGGAAGAGTAGAAGAAGACTCTGGAAACTCACCTCAACTTCTCTAAAAAATCAGAGAAGATTGCTCTCAACAACATTGGGCATGTGAGGAAAGAGCTCAAGGAAGCACTCAACCAGTTGGAGAAAACCAAGGTGGAAGCATCTGAGAGAGAAAAAAAGCTAAGAGAAGAGTTGTCCCAGCTGACGAGGAGCAAAAACAAGCCAATCATTGCCGATTATAAGAGCTCCGAGGACTTCCAGGCCTGTGTTGAAGATGAGGCCTACCCTTTCTTCCTCCAAGGGGTGTACCACGTCTTAAGACATTTGGCGTGCAGCGGGATAGATATTCAGCCCGAGGTGCTCGCTGAATGGGGAACTAACACCCCCTTTTGCCCCTCTGTTCGCCCGGGACACGCCTTGGTGCCCTACACTGAGGACACACTGATTTCTCTAGCCCAATCAGACACACAACAAGGGCTCGCTGCCTGGACCCCTCCGGAGACCGCCGAGGTGACAGTAACAGATCTAATGACCCAAATCTGGATGGCTAAGTCACAAGAGGCCTCAACTTTGGCTGCCCATTCCACCGGTGATGATGGAGATGTGGTTATAATCGTGGACGAACAAGAGGCCCAAGGAGAAGAGACCACTGCAACTCTACCAGAAATTCCTTCAAACCCTTAAGTTTCTTTTCTGGCCTGCGCGCCATGATACTTGTATTCCTAACATTTCCTGCAAAACAATTTAAAATATCTCTTGGCATGTAATATTGACATTAACTGCCACGTCCAACATAACGACCTCATCCTGAATGTGGAAGCGAGTTTTTCGAAGGTAACTGCCCACATCCAGGATGATCGTTTCTTGCATAACCAAGTATGGTAAGCATGTTCGTTGTATAATTGCCCGCTAGGTGCTTAGCCCATAGTTCGCTGTATACTTTCTAATTTGGTATTTAGCCCCTAGCTCGCTACACGCAACCCCCAGATTCTGAGAAATAAATGTTCGGCCTTCATATCATGATGATCAAAGTCTGGCCGCTGCCCGCTTCATAACTTTGACTTGGACTATGGAGTGCACGTGTTTCGCTCATGACTAAAGAAAATGTGTCAGACACGTGACTTATGTCTGGGCCTATTGGGCCAGGCAATTCACTTATTTTTCGCAAATATTATAATTACGATTTCTAACAGATATTCAAATATGTTGTAGCACATGTGTTGTATTGGCTTCAACAAAATTGATATTCTATTAAATCATTCTTACTTGAGAAACATTTCATCTTTGTCTTTTAAAAAAGGTATAAATTTTTAATAATGGTAATATAGGTTATTCGCCCCCTCTAGCCAATATACTGAGCATATTACAAAGAGCAACACTTTTAATTTTTTAAATTATAAAATTAACCTATCCAAACTACACTTCTTAACTTCAATTTTAAGTCAAAGCATCTTATTAAAATTTATTATATAAATCTTACAATGGAAATACGTTTAGTAGACACTAATTTAGAAAGAAATTCGTCTCGAAATCAAAAAGTTTGTTCCTAAGTTTTTGAATGAGTGCAGTTTTTTTAGTAAAAATTTGGGTAAGACGGTCTTACGAATATTTTTTGTAAGATGGATCTTCTTTACTCAACCCACCGTATATTGATGGATTGAGCTGTGAAAGAGTGAAGCTATGTCTTGTATTCCCTTCGTCCCACAACTATTGTCTTTTTTTTTTCATCTGTCTCAAAACAATTACAGTATCTTCTTTGAAAGTTTCTTTTTTAAAACATCATTTTTATCATTCTATCCTTATATTTTCTTCTTACTTTAATTTTGAGCCACATATTTATTAATTTTTAAAAAATTATATACTATTTTAATATTAATAATTCAGTTAAATTTATTTTTTTTAATCATGAATGAAATCAATCATATAATAATTTTGGGACGGATGAGTTACTATTGAAATGCTGAAGTGTAGGAGAGTTGACAACAACCATTTGTCGTCTACTAAAAAATTAACGTAATTAACTTTTGGGTTCCAGTAGGACAAGGCGACTAGTGTGGAGATACATTTCACCTGTACACAATCATGTCCTTCTCCCAAAATAACATCCAGTGCAGAGCACATCTGGGTCCAGTGCACCGCACCAACACACACTTTAATATATATATTTTTTTTTTATAAAGAGTGATCCTAAACGCAACGCTTAAATCACGTTCTATTTAAAGAATTTATATTTAAAAATAAATTATTTTAAAATTTATTATAATTATAAAAAAAAATATACTTAATACAGCAAACTATTCAATATAATGAAGATTTTTTTTTTAATCGAAGCGGAAGGTGTTTATCCAAAAGTTTGGCAGCCTACCAAAAACTATTTCTCTCCTCCACTTACATGAATCATCAAGGACACGACAACATCACATTATTGTTATGGTAATGAACTAATTACTCTTTAAAAGAGTCTATATTTCAGTTAAACAATCTACTTTAAAAAATTAAAGTATATATATATCATTTTATTACTAATGGATCATTAAGGTTTTATTTGTTTTACGAAAAATGATTTGTGACAAATGAAAAGATTTTATTTTTAGGTGTTTGGTAAATCTTTTGAAAATATGTCGAAAAACATATTCGGGTGTTTGGCATACACATGAAAAATATTACAGAAAAAAATATATAAATAAATACAAAAAGTATATTATAATATTAATACACATATTGAATACGGAGTATAAAATAATGTTGAAATTTAAGTTATTTTCTTTTAATAACCTTCAATTTATCATTAATGATGTCAAATCAATAAGGTACATCTTTTTTCTAATCTCACAAATACAAATACAAAAATTGATAATTAAAATGAAAAATATTTTAAAAACTAAAATGTGTTTGAGACGTCCATAAATAATATAGTGGACACTAATTTTAGAACGTATTTAGTATTTATTAAAATTATAATTTATAAATAATATGCACAAACTCAATTTATATTTTTAAAAAATTTATTTGTTAAATAAAATATTATGCGTGTATGTAAATATGTGTAATTGTGGAAGGGTACGAAAAGGTGTTTGAACATTCGAAAAATGACTTATGGAAAAGAAATATGTAAATTATTTTCCGGAAAAGAAGGTTTCATTTTCCGTTAACTCGGAAAATCTTTTACGTTGACTACATTTTCCTAAGGTTACCAAACACCAAAAGATGAGGAAAACGTTTTCTGGAAGTCATTTCTGTGAAACAAACGAAGCCTAAAATTGTTATTTTCTTTAAAAAAAATTGACTTTCAAATGGAGACTATTTGCCCAAAATGGAGGGAGTAAAATGTATTGAATAAACAATTGCATTCAAGTAGGGCCAAAATATGAATAACACCCCAAAGTAACCACTCAATCTCATAATGCCCCCCAATGTTAAAATTTTCTTAAGTTCATGTCTGATGTATCCATTTGTCCAAGTTTGCACCCTAGCCATGACGGCTATTAGAAAGATAACGAAAAGCTACCCTTAAACTTTATAACGGTAGAAATTTTACTGCAAAAAAAACAATAATTTAGTAGATTGAACTAATATATACAAATAATACAATTTACAATAAAAAATTATGGCAAAAAAATTATACATATATATTAATAAATTAATATTATGAAATTTATAATCTCTAACCTAACCTTTAGTATAAATAGTAAACTTAATTTTTTTGTGCGCTTAATATATATATATATATATATATATATATATATATATATATATATATATATATATATATATATATATATATATATATATATATATGAGTTTGATCTCAATAAATAACAATTTGATCTCAATAGACAACAATTACTCTAATAAAATGTAAATATGAGTTTTACATGTGCCCTTATTATTAGTGTTCTAAAAATCCTTAAACGGGCGCTAGGTCTCAGATCAGGGCCTAACGCCTAGACGTGGTCAAGACGAGGCCTAGAATTAAGACATAATTACCATGTTTTTAATATTTTTCTTAATATGACATAATTAGCAAGCATTAAAATTTCAAGTTTATTAATAGGACATATCACCAAATTATTTAAAAATAATAATTAAAATATAAGGTTAAATTTTAAAAGTAAAACCTACAATTTAATATCATTCCACGGTTCAAAAGAACAAAAAAATAGTTAATAGCTGAATAGTACTTCATATGTCAATTAACAAATTACAAATTTACAATATATAATTCAATAATAAAAACCCAAAATGACATTATTTTGGGCAAAAACATTTTAAAATAAATAAAATCAACTGCTAGGTGCCTAGACCGCCTAGGCGGGGGCCTAGGGCACTGGACAGTGCCTAGAGTACCTGGCGACTAATTGGCCTATATATATAAAAAGTTGAATATTATTGTTATTGAGCAAACAAAAAAAATTTAAGTTTACTATTTATACTAAGGGTTAGGGTTAAGGTTATAAATTATAAATTTCATTATATTAATTTATTAATATATATGTATATTTTTTCTACGATAAATTTTTTAATGTAAATTGTATTATTTGTATATATTAGTTCGATTTACTAAATTATTATTTTTTCTGCCGTATAATTTCTATCGTTATAAAATTTAAATGTAACTTTTCGTTATCTTTTTAACAGCCGTTACAGTTAAGATGCAAACTGAAACAAATAGATACACAAATATAAACTTGAGAAAATTTTAACATAAAAAACGTTATCGAATAAAGTGGTTACTTTATGGTGTTTTTCATATTTTGACCATCGCGTAGATAACAAGTTTGCTCATGCTTACTCTCCACATCATCACTGATATTAAATTTAGTGCAATTTGGTAAATTGATCATACTTTTCATTCTTCCAAGAGAGGTGTTGTCTACCATGTTTGACCCACAGATCCACTTTCCTCGGTGATTTAGACCTTGTTTGGTGGTTTACGCTTTTAAAATGCAATATTTTCAAAATATTGAATTTTTTTTCTTGTAAATACGTTTAAGAAACTATTTTAAAATATTATTTTCATAAACAGAATAATTATAAACATAACATATTTTCAAAACACTTCAAATTAAAATGTTTTTAAAAAATTACATTTAAAAACGCTGCATTAAAGCACTTATAAAATGAAAACACTGAGTTTTTTGTAAATGTTTCGTTCAAAAAGCTCCACCAAACAAACACTTTGTAATTAAGTTATAATTTTAATCTTGTTTTTTTTTTTATTTGGTTTCATCAGTTTTTTCTCTTGCTTTCTTGTACTTTTTCTTGAATCAATAACAAGAAAAATTAAAATAACAAAACTAAACACACCTTAAAAAGATATAAGAATATGTTTTTGGATTAAAATGTTTATCTCTAATTCTTAAAATCACAAACAATTTTCCTCCTTGGCCTGAAAAAGTTATATCAATTATGAAAGCCACTTTTTTTGAAAAGCAACACAAAACCTACCTTACACTGGATAGAGAACATAAGTTAATTAGTGGGCAGTTTGTATACAACCAATTTGACCATCTTAAAAGCTGTGTGTGGAGAATAATCTTTCGCTTAGGAAGACTAGAAAATGCAGTCTATTCGGCTCAGTCACGTATGCTTTTTCAAACTCCAACTCGATCAGCAACTGCGAACTGCCATCCATTAAACCTGAAAAGGCTCAAAAGAGAAGCAGTTAATAACATCACTTTGATTCAAAATTATAGTAATTACGAATTTACGAGAATATACGAGAATACAGGTTTAACTTTTCTACTTACAGTTACAGGCACCTACTGGCTACCGCATCCCATTTGTGTCGTGTACAAGAGATCTGAAATCTCTACTGTTTACGCTTGATTACACCAGTTCCATAAAGTCAGTGATTAGTAAGTAAATTCCTGCATTAAATCACGGCCAAGGTCTAAAGAAAATCAAGTTGTGAAGAAAGACTGTTTCGTTCACCATGCAAGCTTGATAACGCATGGACCATAAAGACTACAAGTACAATGTTTCAAACCCAAGGCATCTTAGTCATGGCACCAGAACCCAACACATCTTAGCCATGGCCCCTAATATTGAGGGCCATCATATCAAATCCACAAAACCAATGACAATTTATGGAGCTGACAACTGGGAGTGCTAGTGAGAGATTAACTTTATTTCTTTTTAATTTTTTTTAAAATGGCACAGGAAAACGGTGTTTTGGCGCTAAAGCCTTGGCCGATTTTAAGAACACGGGCACACACGATCACATAAAAAAAGAAAAAAAAAACTGAATTACCATGGAAACACCGCCCAAGAGGTCCAAGAAACATCCTACTCTATAAAAGAAGGAACTTTCCTTGAGTAGGGGTAAAGTAAACAAAAGATGTTCAACAATTGGCATCTTCCCTTGTTCTGATATTAAATTTCTTATCACCTCAATGTCTGTTAAGAAAATTGTAGTTAGTTTCCTCACTATCCACTCAAATTAACTGCTGCATTACTCGAATGCCAAATTGTAGGAAGCAGGCCCCCTAAAGAATATTGTTTTCTACAAAACTAACCGATGATCTTTATTTCCTATCCCAACTGAGATTGCAAAATGATGAAAATGCAATTCAACATGCTTGTCTAAGACCTTGAGAAGTTTTGACACCATCAGTCCGTTGGACCAATCATCTTCTCTGGCACCACAAGTTGGTCAAATTCCTCACTGGTGAGCACTCCTAGTTTTAAAGCAGCTTCCTGCAGGATTCCACATTGTTAAGGTCAGAGCTTTTACATAAACTATGGGTCTTAGAATCCTGACAACATAAATAAGAGCTAGAGTACTTGATAGGAGAGTCTAGATAGAAGTATCACCTTCAAAGTACTTCCTTCCTTGTGAGCTGTCTTGGCAACTGCAGCTGCATTGTCATAACCGATTTTCTACAGTAGAAGTGACAATATGAAGTTAGGATCCAAACAAGTAACTACAAAAGAAATTTATTAAATATTTGATAGAAACTTACAGGGTTCAAAGATGTTACAAGCATAAGTGACTGCATGGCCAAGTATATTACCATATGAGAAATCAGAGTGGGTTCAACAGCTAAACAATAAAAGGAACTACTTTCTTTCATATTTGCCAAGTTACCTCATGTAATAGTTTTGAAATCCTTTCCCTGTTGGCTTGGATTCCCCTCACACAATTCTTTTCAAAAGAAGCAGCTGCGTCTCCTAGCAATCTCAATGACTGTCCACAGAATAAGCCAAGATACTAAATAAAGAAATGGCACCAGGCTCTCACTAGAACAGAGTAAATGTTAGGGATGAGAAAAGAAGATTTTCCACAACTTAGAAAACTCTAGGCCAGACAGGCATCGATACTAAGTTCTCTTTTGCCTGAAATACCCTCCACAAGTTTCATTTATCCCAATACTAATGACTATTCAAAAGATGCGCTAGCTTTTTGATTTAATACCCATTGTAGAAAGTCTTGAAATTGCATGCCGTGCCATGACAATGACCATAATGACACAATACTGGAGAAAACTTACGCGAAGGAGATTACTTGCGATCATTGGCTTGAAAACATTCAGCTCAAAATGGCCATTAGAACCACCCACAGTAATGGCAACATGGTTTCCCATCGCCTGCAAGGTTTAAAAGGTTGATGGACTTTAACCAGCACAGAAACTATATTGATGGAAAGTAAAGTATAAATAAGACAAATTACAGAGGCCAAAAATTTTACTGATAGGTTATTTGGAACTTCACCAATTAAACCAGAATACAACATAAAATTTTACCTGGGCGCAGACCATAGTCAGAGCCTCGCATTGTGTTGGATTCACCTTACCCTAAATCAAAGTAAGCTAAACAAATTATGCTTAAAGGATGGAGGATTTTTATTTTTTACTAAATTATATAAATGAGGAATAATGAATTTTTTTTTTGACAAGTATGAGGAATGATGATTTTACAGGCATGATGCTGCTTCCAGGTTCATTCTCGGGAAGAATAAGTTCACCAAGACCACAACGTGGACCACTGGACAGTCAAAAAGGATGTCAGAACACCATAAAAACCCAATGGTGATGCGAGGGTAGGGATCCCAACTTTTCATCTTACTCTATTTGCATAGTTATCAAAGGCGGGGTCGCCTGACTCACCTCAGGCGAGATGCAACACGAGGCAAGGGTTGGTCATTCAAAGAGGTCTGCGCGAGGCACTGAGCTAGAAGTGGGGAGAGGCGGATGCCTTTCTAGCCTTTTTGAGAGTCGAGAGGCGATAGAAGGCAGTCTGAGGCGAACAACGAAAAGAATGCTTAAAAAGACAAACAAAAAATGAGCCCTAAACTTTGTTCTAGGGGTGTAAATCGGAACCACGGAACCACGGAACCGAACCGAACTAAACCAAACCAGTCGTTTTGGTCGAAGACGGTTCGGTTTCGGTTTCAAAAATTGGAAAACCACGCGGTTCGGTTCACGGTTTTTGGTATCGAACCAAACCACCCTATATGTTTTTATTTATTTATTATATAATATATATTATATTACATTTATTAACTATTTTGAACTTTTGATTTATTCATAATATATATATATATATATAGACGGATACTAAACCAAACAAAATCTTGATTGTTAGAGAACTATTATTTCTTCCATTGTGTTTATTTTAGAATTTGTATTGTTTTATTTATTATAATTTGTTGTTAGTAAGTTATTTCCTAATTTTGATGTTAATTTGAATTAAAATCTTATTTTTATTGTTATTTTTTATGGTGATTAATTTCATTAAAAATAATTTATATAAACCACAAAACCGAACCAAACCAAACCAATCCGAGTGGTTCGGCTCAGTTCGGTTCGAGATTTTTGGAACCGCTAGGAGGCGGTTCGGCTTGTGGTTTTGGCATAAACCAAACCAAACCGAACCACTTACACCCCTACTTTGTTCCAACTGCTGCGAGTGACTGCAATGTGCGTCTTCATCAACTCGACCTCGGTGCTAGGGTTTCAGCGCTAGGGTTTCGACCTCTATCTCTCTCTCTCTTCTGCGACTGCGGTAGGCCTTTCTCTCTCACTTATCTTCACATTTCACGAGTAACAAACTTTTTCTTTTTTGTATAGAACTACCTTTTTTTTATTTTCACTACTATGGATAGTTGGTTGACATTAATAAATTAAACTTCTTTGTTTCTTTCTTTGAAATTAATAATTTTTGTTCTACTTTTGAACTGTACAGTACATTAAAATGTACTTCAAATAATTGTTGAACTATTTATTTTCTTGTTTGAAGTTTTTGCGAAGTTCATCTTCATCAATTGCATTGAAATTTCAATTATGAATGGTGAAATTTGTGTTATTGATATTATGTTAGAACTTAGTTTCATATTATGCTCACTTATAAATGTTTTGTTGAGAATTGTTAAGTTGTATATATTTTATATATTTTTTATGCATCTTCCTTTAATATTGTTTCCATGTTTGCCTATTGCTCGCCCGCCTCTCTTCCGAAATAGGTACCTCTCACCCGCCTCTCGCTTTTCGCCTTTGACAACTATGTCAAAGTGGTAAGGCTTGTGATTGGTTAGACATCACATTACTAACTGTGGGGCCACAGATTATTCAATCATGTAGCCTTATCATGTAGATTGGAATGGAAGTTGGGATCCCAGCATTTCAATAAAACAACATAATGAAGAAGGTGATCATAAACCAAATCATATGTACCTTCCTAACAAACGTATGTCATTAGCTATCTTCATAAGAGAAGTAGCAACTGTGTTTAGTGATCCACTGGTTTCAACAAAAGCATCATGGGCAGCCTGATGATACCAAAAAAATTAAAATAAGGAAGTACGCAGATTTCAGTGGCATAACATATGCAATATAAAAGCGAAACAGTAAAAATATACTCCATCCCAAAAGAAAATCACATTTGAAAAGTAAAGCTTTTTAATATTTGATCCTCTATATTACTTTTTAATAAATTGCAGTAAAGTTAAATATTTTTTGCAAGACAAAAGATAAATAACATGTTTTTGAAATAAAATAAAAATGAAAAAAGATGGAAATTTGTAGCTTAAATTTAATAAATGGGACTACCTTTTCGGGATAAACTAAAAAGGAAAGTAAGACTATCTTTTTTGGGACGGAGGGAATAGCTTTCTATCCAGCTCAAAGTTAAAATAAATAACACTTTAGGAAACTAGAACAAACCAGTGCTTCAAACTTATTTTCAGCTGTTACAAATGGTAACTTTGTTTCCTCAGCTACTGCTGCAGCAATCTTTACATCAAACCTGCAAAAAGTAGAAAACAAGCTGTCACCAGAAAGTAAACACATTTCACCTTTCAAAGAGAGGCAGATGAAATACACGATAATGGACTAGATATTATTTTTTTGGTTACTACAATGGGGAATCACGAGCAATCTATGTTGAGTAATGCTATGCGCACTCTAAATGTGCAATCAAAGTCCACTTGGCATGTTCCGGTTGGTTAAGTGATTTGTAAATCCTGGCCCTTAATAATGTTCTCACCAACAAGAACATGTCAAGTAGAGTTTGAGATTATTATTTTTTTGATATGATATTATATAATCAAAGCGCCAAATTAGGCGACACGTCCTTCTACACAGGGAGTATACAAGCCAAAAGAATAGAAACCTAAACAATGTCCATAATATTAACAAAATAATCTCTTAAAACCGACTCCGTCTCCAAACCCCAAAAGCGTATAGTCTGCACTACTTCCTTTTTAAGCCGATCAACTTCATACTTGACACTATCAAAAATCTTGCGATTCCTCTCCTTCCGAGCATTCCACCAAATCACCAAAGAAGCGGTATCCCATCCACCGTAACCCTTCCTGCGCTTAAACAAAGACCACCCTCGAAGTAGAAGAAAAGTTAGACCCCGGCATAACCCAAGAAATGCCTGCCATAATAAAAATATAATTACAAATCTCCCTCACTACTGGATAGTGTAAGAGAAGATGATTGACTGTCTCCTCACCCTTTTTACACATGACACATCTGTTCACATAAATCTTCCCCGTGCTCTAAGATTATCCCCAGTCAATAGAGCCTCACACGAGGCCTCCCAAGCAAAAAAAGCCACTCTACTAGGCACCTTTGTTTTCCATATAATCTTCCATAGAAAGGAGCTACTAACCTCACTATTTAGGATAGAATAATAGGATTTCACCGTGAAAGTCCTGTTCCTCTGTACTGCCCCAAACAGCCCTATTATCCGGAAACCCTCCTCTGCTCTTGGCTGAGTACAACAAGTCAAACAACTGACTGATGTCTTCCATCTCCCAATCTTGCAAGTTTCTGTGAAAAGTGGGATTCCAAGAAGCTGCCCCATTGATATCATCCATAATCGAACTCACCCCCAGTCATATTGGTTGGTCGCTATATTGAAGAGTCTAGGAAACAGATGTTCGAGCTTCTCCTCTCCACATGACACCAGATATCCTTCCAACGTCTTACCTTGTCCCCTCTACCAACCTCAAAAGATATCAGACATTTAAATGTAACCCATCCCTTTATGATGCCTTTCCAAACACTCATCCCATGCGATGTAAACACCGCCCTTGGAAAGCACACATGGTTCCCTTCCCCATGCTTTTCCCACCAAAATTCTCCTCCACAAGGCCTCTCTTTCCATAGCATTACTCATTTATGCTAAATAGATATCAATAAACCACGTATTCTAACTCTATATCAGAGCCACGCGCGTGAATTAACAAGAAATTTTATAGAAAATGTTCTAGCAACAAAAAGAGTGACTTTTGAGCAGCAGAAAAGGCACATCTCCCTCTTGAAATGATCATAATTTTCACAAGAGTAAATAGGTTCAAAACAAAGACATTAGCTTTAATATTCAAAATATAAGTACCAATTCAACAAAATGGATTTTCTAATGAAATCCTTTCATATTGAATTTAGGGCTTATGACTTGATAAAATGGTATGCTCTCGTGCCAACCAACTTAAGATTCAAAGGTTCTGAACAGAAAACAAACCTTTTCCGCTTTCATCTTTGGTCAAGCAATACATACAGGGAAGTAGCTCAGGGATGGCGTTTTGCAAAATAAACGGAAAAAAAGCTAGGTAATTCTGGACCACCAAATCTCGGTTTAGAATGTGTATCACTGGCGAATTAATATGTGATACCAAGTTAAAGTGCAAAAAGGACAAGAGAAACCAGCCCTGATCCAAGGATTTTGAGCTGTAATTAACTAAGTATTTGTTTCTTGAAGTCAACCAAAATAAGATGCATCATATGGTACTTTTTGTACTCAAATGGTCACTTCAAATACTCATGCTCCTCAATTATTTAAGCACTTGATCAATATTCTCACTTTAGGCTCGAACGTATTTAAGTGGTTTCTGCAAATCCCAATGCCTACTTTCACATTAGAAGGCAAATCTTTTGTTTCTTTTTTTCTTTTTATTTTGATCAGTAAAAGGATATAAGAATTAATAAAAAGCACCAAACAAGGTGACGCATCCTCTGAACACACTAGAAGTACACTCACCCAAAATACCTAACCCACAGAAAAACTGTCCAAAAATTCAAAAAAGAATTATGCACGGATGACACTGACTCTGTGCACCAAAAAACAAAATTATAAGAAAGGGATGTCGATATCTTCTTATCCTCAAAAGCCCTACGACTCCTTTCATTCCAAATTGTCCAAAAAAAAAAAAACAGAGAAGCAGCATTCCAAGTATCACTTTCCCTCCGCCTATACAAAAACCAACCGAGCAAGAGGACCTCACTGAACTGGTCACAACCCACGTAGATGGAACAAGGAGAACACGACACTCCACAATTGCCAAGGCACCGGCAATGCAACAATAAATGATTCACACTCTTCCCTTCTCTCTTGCACTAGCACCATTTTTACAAATCCACAAGTTATCCCCTGTGAGCATAGCTTCATTAGTTGCTTTTCAGGCTAAAAAGGCAGCTCTTGGGGGGCCTTGATTTCCAGATGCCTTTCCATTCCAAGGAAAAACAGCCATGCTCCTATTTGTTAGAACAAGATAATAAGATTTAACTGAAAATTTTCCACATTGAGTCCCATTCCAAAGAACTCTGTCTACTCTATCAACAACGATTTGCTGCGCTCTAAAATTGCAGCAACAGGTTTCAGCTCCCAGACTTTAAAATTTCTCCTAAAATGGGATTCCAAGAGACTCTACCATCTGACACATCCTTATCTGCTGCTAAATTGGAGAGAGAAGGAAATGCTCTTGACAATTCCATCTCACCACACAACTTATTTTTCCAAAGATCGACTTGATTGCCATTCCCTACCTCAAACAGAACATTACACATAATAAGCTCCAATATTTCTAAATCTCTTTCCAAACACCCACCCGGTAGGAAATAGAAACTGCATAGGGAAACCACAAGTGCTCTGTTACCCCATACTTCTCCATCACTGCTTTTTTCCAAAGGGCATTTTTCTTTACAATGAATCTCCAAAGCCACTTGCCTAAAAAAGCTACATTAAACTGCCTAAGATTCTTTATGCCCAATCCTCCATCTCTCAATTTGGATCGCACAAAATCCCAGTTGACAAGGTGATGCTTTCGCTTCTTGGGTGCACCTTCCCGTAAAAAGTCTCTCTCCAACTTCTCCAATCTCTCTTCCACAGAAGCTAGGACTACAAATAGCGACATAAAGTAAGTGGGCAAGCTAGAGAGAGTTCTCTTGACCATAGTTAATAGACCCCCTTCGGACAGATACTGTTTTTTCACCCTTTCCATAAAATAAGTGGGAAAGCTAGAAAACAAATCTTAGATAGTTTTGGAAGGTATCTGACCAGAAAGTAAAACAGTTTTAAGGTTTTCAAAAGACAACGCAATTCTTTACACAAACCAGAATTATTATTTTTTCAGTACGCCTAAACATTCAGCAATAAATGTGCCTCAGCAAGTATTACACATCAAATAGTCATATCACATAATCACATTCATTGAAGCAACAGCCATTGAGATGGCTAGGGGCTGCTAGGTCTGCTTGGTACTCTTTCCACATCGTATATCTTTCTAAGAGTGTGCCCCTCGGCATCTAGGGTTAGCCTCTTAGCCAGTATTATCCGGATAATTAAAAAGCTTTAATTTTCCACAATAAATTACAAGAGGTGTCTCATCATTATGTTACGTCAGAACAGAACCAAATTATCACATGCACGCTTCATACACATACAGCTTAAGGAACTTGAACAAGCAGTAGTGAATGTGGCTTGCGGAGAGCTCTAAACAAATAAAGACAGAAATCAGGGAAAAATGTTCTTGCATGAAGGAAATGCAAGATAGGGGTCAGTATGATAGTCCAGGTGGCTGTAAACAGAAAACAAAATTGCTAAAAACTGAAAAAGCAGCTGAATGTACCCTTTCTTTGTGTTCAATCCAGTCCCCACAGCAGTACCACCCTGGGCAAGCTGCACAAGTCTCCAACTTGTGAGTAACGTACAGAATCTTTTTCTTTTCAAATATTTATTATTGTTATCATTTTCTTTTATCTTCTATTGGGAGGAGGGTGGAGTAAGGGAGGGGGAATAGACGATCCTCACGCAATGTAAGAGAGATAGTTGCTGACCTGATACATGTGAGGTAGGGTGCACATGACTCGATCAATACCATACTTCACCTGCAATAATTAAGCATAATTCATGACCCTACTAATTTAATCAACATTTCAAGAATTAAGTGATTGTCATCTTACTTATAAGTTGATGAGCAAAATCAGCTTACTTGAGTGGTATAGCCACTAAACTCTTGCCCAAGAGTCAAAGGTGTTGCGTCTTGAGTGTGAGTACGGCCAATTTTAACAATATCTTTGAACTCAATTGACTGGAAAAGACAAAGTAGCACTATTAATATTAAGATGGTTGGCAAATTAGTAGTACAAGCATTAAAAATGGAAGCGGTAAACGTGTAGGCAGAAACATGAACGCACGAAATTGAAAATACACGGAATAAAAATATCATCAAGTCACAAAGAAAGGATTATAATTCCAGAGCTTCATAAAACAAATCAGTAGGTCACAAATAAAAGATCCTAATTCTTGAGTTTCACACCTTTTTTTGGCCTTATATTTAGTATTTATTCAAACACTTGGCAAAAAGATTTATTCAGTTTATGTTTAATATCTAAAATGCATGCAACATGGTTATGACACTTCAATTTGCTTTCAAAGACAACTTAAAACATCAATCACCTTCGCGTTTAGTGAAATTTGTAACTGTTTCACACTGGGTATAAATCTTGAGTTGATTTCCATTGCAGCTGCAATATGCATTACCTGTATGTAACAAAAATAAACTAGTTACAAACGATCAACAGATAAAGAATTAAAACATATTTTTTCTTTTATGAGAAAAGAAATGCAATAGATTAAAGGAGAGGAAATAAAAAAATACAGATGAGAATTCCAGCACCTGCGAAAAGGAAAATACAATGAAAACTAACTAAACTAATCAATAATCGCAGCCCAATCCCGTGTAATGCCGACAGCGAGGCCCACAAAAAGCTCCCCTAGCTGACGCCCAAAGAGAAGCCATGAAGACCACTCTATCCCATAAAAGGGGAAGCTATAGAGACTGACTCCTAAAAATCCTGGAGTTCTGCTCCTTCCAAAGACACCACAAAAAGCAAACACCCACATCGCCAAAGTAAAGTAGCGTCTCCACATTTTCCCAAACCTCTAACATGCATCTAGAGGAAAAGACTACACATTCAGGACTCCCCCAATCCTCTCCAACCACCACAAGCAAACGGTTCCAAATATAACTGGCACAGCTACACTGAAGGAATAGATGATGATCATGAGATTCTGCTGAACTCTTACACACCACATACCAATCCGGAGAAAGCTTCTGTTTAGGCCTACGCTTTTCCAACATGTCATTTGTGTTGAATTTATTAGACACTAAAGACCACATGAAGGCTCTACTTTTGAAGGGGGCACTTGCCTTCCAAATAAACGAAGTCAGGGAAAGTGAAGGAACTGGAGATTGAGTCAAGAAAGCTAAACAAGACCGACGAGAGTAGAGCCCAAAACCCTCCAAAACCCGAACCTGAGAATCTTGGCAAGTAGAGAGATGCGATCAGGAAAGGTATCAATAAGAAGCAATAAATTCAAGAGCCTGCCGATCATTCAGATTACAAAAGAAATTGGAAATCCGAGGAAAGACCCCCAACCCAATTCCCAGTAAGTCTGAAATAGGAGTCATATGCACCAAAGAGAGGAGGAACGATGTGGGAAAACAGACAGAATAATATATTAATATATTTGAATTAAGCTATAAGCAGACTAAATATTTCAAGAGACTTACTGATGGAAATGTATCATTAGAAGACTGTGATCTGTTCACATGGTCATTTGGATGAACAAACTTTCCACCACGCTTATGGCCAAGAATCTCTGCAGCTCTGTTTGCAATAACCTGGTAAACATAGATGGGGTAAACAAGAAGCATGATTTGTATTCACTTCCAAAGAGATGCGTACAACTTGTTAGCAAGCAAAGAATAAAAATGTCATGCATGTAAATATGGAAGTAAAATGACCAATTGAAGAAGAATATGCAGCATCGTGTCAGTATTTGAACGCAGAACTCGTGCATCAACATCCATATGAACACCTCAGAAGAATACTGCATGCTAACATATCTCAACAGAAAGTGCAAAAGTAAGCAAAAAGCCCAAGTCCTGTAACTACTAGTCATTCATGATATGGTGTTATTCAAAGCAGGAAAACATACTACATTATAAGATTCCCCATAATGAGGATGCGGCAACAAGAAGACAAAATCAGGGCTAAAGACATTTGAAGTCTGCAGAAGGTGGAAAGGGATGAGAGGTGGGCGACTGTGTAGAAGAAAAATCACAAGATTAAGCACCAATGGTCATATAGATCCCGTGTGTTAGAATACCCACCAAACAGATAAAGAGATTGGGATATTGTAACTTTCCTATCTATCGATGGGGTTCTATAATTCATTAAATACATCAGGATATGAAAGTGCATCAAGTATATGATGAGACAATTGAGCACATCGATACCATGAGGTTCCTTGTCATTCAGGATTCTTGAATCATTTCAGCGTAAATGGCAAATCGTAAATAATTACACACTTGAAATAGAGTATCTTCTTCAATCTCAGCATTGTAGGTTTACAGCATTTAGCTTGGCAAAAAAATCATAGCTGATTAGCATAAGTAAAAAAGGGTGTTTGGGGTTCGAGATCTAAAGGGAGTTATAAGTTAAAGTAAAGTGAACAAAAGCTGATGTGTGTTTTATATTAACAAAGGAGACATTTATAAGAGATATGTGAAGAGAAAGAAAAATGGAGGACACTGATGTAGAACAAGTGGCATTTCTAACCAGGCTGGAGAGTTCCAAGAGTTTTGGGAAGAAAACGAAGTTGAGGGGTGCAAAGTGTCAGTTTTTGAAACTGACACACTAGAAGAAATCATGAATTTGAGGAGTCTTCCGTCGGTTTGGCATAACTTTTGACTCGAGATGAACCACGGGACCCACCGCATATCAAATCGAAGCTCTTTCCAAGATCTACAAGAGACATTGGATTTACCAGTGATACTCCATGTTTTTAGGCCAAAAAACGAAGTTCAAACACTGTTAGGGGGATCCAAAGTTTTTGGTCATTTTTCTGGTTTTTTTTGTAATTTCATTTCATTTGACATTTTAGGGTTTGGATTGTGTTATTGTGTACTGTGTAGAGTATATCAATACCCCGTTTTCACATGTTTTAGTCAGTTTTTAGCAATAATTAAGCATTTTATTGCCTTAGCCGTTATAAGCTTGCTTGTGGGAATTTCTCGTGGACAGAATTCCTTTGTTGATTATTCCGCTGCCATAGACTCTTAGTGAATCTGCACTCATGTCACACCAACACCACACAGTTTGCAGAATTCTACCTCAATCAGGATTCCCTTGCATAACTTTACCTAGCAAACATTAATCTTTCAAATTTTCAAGCTTCCCTTATCGCACACTCAAGAAAGAAAAAATAAATGAGGTGATTAAGACAAATTCCCTTCTTTACCATTATAAACTGGATCTTTTTATACAATTTTTATTTTCTGGCAACCACACATCTATATTTGCTATATATTTCTTCTATATTGTTCGACTCCCCAAGAGAGAGATCTTGGCTGCCCCTGTTTCACATATCGTAAAAAAGGATTTGAAATCTAACAAAATGGACCTCGTAAGCAAGGCTACTTTTTGAAAGACTACAGATAGAAGAGAAGTCAAGGTAAGATTGAAGAGAAGTCAAGGTAATCTTCCAAAGCAACTCAGCTCAACCATTGTTCACTTGCGGTCAGCTACATGAATCCTTTTATGCCATTCAATTGGGTCCAAAGCAAGGTCATCACACACACCACACTCATTCATGTTAGCATGGAGTTGGAAAAACCCCATCACCAACCAATTCTTATAAGCTTAAAACTTTATTCAGATAAATTCAACTCAACTCAGTCTTTGTCCCAATAAATTAGGGAATCTTTAGTTAAGTATACTAAAATCAAATTGCATAGAATTACATACCATAGCCCCCAAATAAATTTCCAATATTGAAGCCTACAATACAAAATCTCAAATTAGTAACTGCTAAAGATCCCTCAGTTTTCATCCCGCATAGCTATCCAATATATTTAGTGACCGGCTTGATCAGCCGTCTAGATTAACTTGTTCGACCAGTTGACATGATTTTATTTTTTTTGATAAGTAATGAATAATATATATATAGGCGTCAAATCAGGTGACGCGGCCTTCGTACACTGGGAGTATACATTCAAAAGAATTCAGTCGTTAGAAATATTATTTACAAAATCTACAAAAGAAGAGGTAGGACTGGAGGAGTAATGTACTGCCTCAATACTACAAGAGTAAAGTATTCGAAGCAGCCCTTTCTTCAAAACCGGAACAGACTTTTCCCCATTGTCAAAAACCCTATGATTTATCTCCAGATTGTCCAAACACACCCAAAGGGACTACCTCTCAAATACGGATACTCCTGTTATTGCAAGCAATACTCCAGCATGTAATGAGCTTGAGAACAGAACTCGGCATTACCCAAGACCCCTTGAACAGGCACAGCAGCATGTTCCACAAATCTGAAGCGACTGGGCAATAAAGGAGAAGATGATTCAAGCTCTCCTTGCTTGCCTTACACATAAAGCATCTGTTAACAAAAGTAATATGGCGCTTCCCACATGAAAAAAGCCTCTCTTAGGAGCTAGAGATTTCCACACTGCTTTCCAAGGGAAGTGAGTTCTATCGGTGTTAAGCAATTTAAAATAAAACGATTAACCGAAAATGCGTGCCCCTTTGCTCCTTTCCAGACCACCCTATCTTCTAAAGTTTCAACTTTCTGAGCATTTTGTAACACTGAATCAACCTCCCAGTCATGGAAATTCCTCCTGAATATTGGGCTCCAAGTAGGTTTTCCATCCCCCAAAAACAACACCGAGCTAACCCTGCAATCCTTATCCCTCGTGACCTTGAACAGATTAGGAAACACCTCCCTCAGCTTCCAATTTCCACACCATCTATCATCCCAAAAACTGATTGACGCACCGCTACCAACCTCAAACACAACAAATCTCTCAAAGGAACTTCACCCTTTCTTAATATCTTTCCACACTTCCACCCCATAAGGAGAATCAACCTCATTAGGATACCAACAATGACCCCCTGCCCCATATTTACACACCACCACATCTCTCCAGAAAGCTGTTTCCCTATCCGTAAGATACCTCCAAAGCCATTTCCCCAACTATGCCTCCAGTAATAGTCCAGTTGACATGATTAATCAAATCCATCCTCATCATGGGGATCATTACCTTTTTTCCAATCCAAAACATAACAAACCTTGAAACACAAATTTCCAGATAATAAATTAGATCATAGCAACAGCCTCATAAGCTAAAACTAACTTGTAACTTGAGATATCAAATACACCTGGTCCCAAAGCTTTGTCCTATTTTAACAGTTGGACTCAGAAGCTTCCAGTGGTACTACAAATATTTTCTGCAGCTTCTATTTAAAGTATAAGTGATACAAAAAATTTAGAAGATATATCTAAAACCTGTAGGAAAGTCTCCAAGGCTACAATCTGTAGATTCAGATCATTTTAGGATAAGCCATTTCAAACCTCTTTACATCCCAAAACTTTCTTGATTTAATTTTAACAAAAGCAACCACATCGGATGCCCCAAGTTAAACTAAGGCTCAATCACCACAGAGTCAAAAATAAAATGTAGCTTCAGGAACTCCTAGAAACCAAGTAGACTGACAACATGCAATCTAAAGCAACAAAAAAAAAAATTGACCAGCAAGTTCCAATCCCACAGTTACCTCGTTGGCATTCATGTTACTCTGGGTGCCACTGCCAGTCTGCCACACTACCAATGGAAAATGGTCATTTAACTTTCCCTCAGCCACTTCATCTGCAGCTTGCATTATCGCTTTTCCTATGGATGCATCGAGCCCATAATCCATGTTCACCTGCAGAAGAAAAAATTAAAAATATCCCATACAACCCAGTAAATCAAGGACAAAGATGATAAGCAATTATACATGATGCATAGGATACAAGGACTGTATAGTTGGTATAATTGTTTGCAAACATGAACCAAGTCTAACATATCAAAAGTGGACTGAATTTTCTCTCAACTTACCGAAACATCTTCTTCACCAAGTCAAATGTACAACTATTTGCAAGTTAGGGAAGTGGCAAGCTTATTTAAGTAGGAAATATCTGTAATTCTATACTAAAAATAAGATGTGATGCAAATGATACTTATTAAAGAAAGGATGTTGGCGATCTTGAATCTGAGAGGAAAATAAGCAAGTTATAAGAACCTTGGCAGCACACTTTTTAAGGATCCCAAAAGCACGAATAATTGGTTCTGGCATTCTTTCATGTTCTCCTCCAATCTCAAAATTCTGCAATGATCTTTGAGTTTGAGCACCCCATAACCTAAAAAGACATGACAGTTGAAACCGGACAAAAGCAATTAGTTAATAACAAACAAGATTGCTGCTACACTTATTTTTTTATTGAAAGGAAGCTTCAATGCTGATTCAAGTATAGTAGCAGATATCAACTTGCTACTTTCTTCAACTCAAGATCTACACCAGTGATTTCCTATATTTCTGAATATATAGGTAAGAAAACTTGTTTAAACTGAAAAACATCAATCCAAACTTCTATTGTAGTACATGGGTATAACTGATCAGACACAACATAACCCATGTGTGTAACCAATGCACTCAAACACTATCTGCCAGAAGTCATCACCCATCAATGGGGTATTACCTACCTAAGGGACATCACCCGTCATGGGTCTATTATACATCCGTGAGACAACAGTCACAACACTCACAAAAGGTTACCATTCTAGGGTATATCAAGTGCCAGGGAAAGTCATTGGCAAAAAGTAACCTATCAAACACAAATATGTTACTCAACTCATGGACCATGCGCCAAAGATACAAATTCAAGCCTAGCAATGCAACTTTGAGGAACCACAAAGGTGTCCCAATTCCCAAACATTTCACAGAGGCTTTCCGTCTAGGGTATCCCAAGTTCCATTAGGGGCTTCCTTTGTCGAGTTCCCGTCTTTTTTATTTAGGGATTATTATAATTATAAAAAAAGGAGAAAAGTGTATTAAAACATAAAGCAACTGAGTTAAGGTGTACAATTCCATATTTTTCATTACAAGTCTTTGTATTCCATAAAGTTGAACCTTTGAGCCTTTTAATTTAAGATCAAGAACTGGTTTAAAGGTCAAAAGATAAAAGGAAAAGAAGAAAATTCAGTTCTTGCACTTCATCTTCTTCAGCAACACAAGTTACACTCCCCCCCCCTCCCATCCCTCTCTCACCACCACCACCACCACGGAAAATGAACGAACAAAACATCCACAATTAGCATCATCAATCACACCTGAGGAAAATCAGGTCAGAATTGATGAGAGACAGACGATCGATTTGTCCAAATCTAGCGTACATCACACCCGATTGAATATTTTCAAGCTGCAGATCTCGAGGGGAACTCAAAAGTTGACCGAATTGCTCAGATCTAGCAAAGGTCGAAGGAAGATCTATCACAGATCTTGCCGGAAAATTAAATGCATTTAGGGTTCCCTAAGCTTTTCATCACAGGCTTCCGCCAAGGATTTCCCAAGCTTTTCAAAGATTTTTCCCTCCTGGGATCCTCCAACTCCAAGCTTTTCACCTGATTACCCTTCAAGTTCAGAGCATTCCCGTGATAGTTTCCCAGTGAGCACCCTAACCGGATTACCGAGGGTATTGTACCGGCAGCTCAAGCTAAGAGTACATCATTTTGACCCTTAGCTAAAGCACAAGCATGACATTCACATGAAGAGAGAGACAGATGAGAGATGTAACACTCCCCACAACATAGCAACATGTAGCAAAAGCTCAAATAATTAGGTAATGGCACGGTGCTAAACTATGTTGCACGGACACAGATACGCGGACATGGGAATACGTGATTTTCAAAAAAAAAATATAGGACACGGGTGCAGGGGTAAAGTGTACATATTCAAAATATAAGGACGAAAATGTAAATATTCAAAATATAAGGACCAAATTATAAATATTAATATAAATTAAGAAACCCACTTCCTTCACTTTCGGTCTTCAGTATGTGCGTTGACATCGAAGAGAGAGGAGAGTGGTGAGAGACTCAGAGAAGAAAAACTTAGAAAAGAGATCGAAGAGTCCAAATTCAAAGGAAGAAATGAAGATTGAAGAATAGATGGTTGTGGACTGGCCAATTCAGAAGAGACGAAGACGTCGAAGAGTAGATTGACGATCAGTCGAAGTCTCAAAGAAGATAGACGCAGGTCGCACACAAGGAGAGAAGGTCGCCTTCAAAGGGGCAAGGGGCCCGGCCGGCGGCAGAGATTGTTACTCGTTTGGTGAAGGTCGGCGACGAGGGAATTTGAGGGGGCTAGGGTTCGTTTTGATAGGGGATTTGAGGGTCGACTTCGAGGGATGTATCCCGGCTCTCTAAGCCTCGCACCCGTGTCCGTGTCCGGAAGTTCGAAAATCCAAATTCGGCCCCAAAACGTATTTTGGGCCGAATCTGCCGTGTCCATGACGTGTCCGTGTCCCGGCCGTGTCCGACTCGGAATTCGCCTCCAACATGTCATGTCCGTGCAACATAGGTGCTAAGCATACTCCACTATCAAGATCCTCATCTGCGCAACACGTGATGAGGTCACTATTGCTCAACTACGAATACAGGTCTCACATTATTCATTCTCCAATCAAGAATCATAAAAGTAATCACTTTACTCTCACAGCTAGATCTCTTTGGGCTTGGCCAAGCAACCTTTGCCCTCTCTCCCTCTCATAGCATGTCTAGGACATCCTCCTCCGGTCCTCCCTCATCTACTAGTCTCTATTTGGTTAACATTGTGTAATCTCAAAGTTCATTGGCAACCCAACTATCACCTTTTGTAGTATTCTAGATTATTCTCTTTAAAGAGTTCATCACAGTATTGTTATCACAAGCCCAGCATAGGTTAGCAAAAAGAAAAACATGAGAGAAAAAGTAAGCATGACCAAACTTTCACATTTATTAGTGTCATATCTCAATTAAGCTTTGCAACATTAGCCCATTCATGGCGCCCCTTCTTCAAGAACTTCTAACTTTTTTCTATGGCAGGATAAAAAGGAAGAACAATGGTCGCAAAGGGCACAAGCTGGGACTCATGAGATGCCTCACTTGGATGGCTAATAACAAGGGGCATCGGCATTATAGGTTAGCCTACCAAGATCTTTGACTCTAAGGGAGAGAACCAAACAGACCTCACACTTGTGAATATGATTTGGAGATACAGTGGCATGCTGAACATGGCTAGGGGAAATACACAGCTCTAACAACTTATTATCAAATAAATACGAGACGGTTAGCTCCATTTAGATACGCAATGAAGATTCCCAAGAAAACCAAGGGGTATTCATTCGTGCTCCCCTTGCTCCTATCTTTGCGGGTAGTGCCTAGCCTCTCACCTTTGGGAAATTCAACCAAGGGGTATTCATTCATGGTTACATTTTTGTTTGATTAAAAGGATATCCAAAAAAATAGGTAGACTAGAATCTTCATAAGCAATCTCAGAAATGAACTTTGCTTAATTTTAAAGGCCAGTTGCCGGGTGACAAGAATTCTTTTCATAATTTCAAACTCCTTGATGGACGGGAATAATTTGCATCCGATAGGGGTGAGAGACAATTCATATTGGTGATTCTTGCCTTTGCATTCTAAATTTGTTTTTGCTCCTCCCAATCTACCCTTGCTTTGTGGCATCTAATTATACTTAAATTTCAAATCATACGAGTCTGTCTGGTTCTCTCATCATTTCCTTTTAACAAAATGCAGCAGAGAAATATACCAGAAGCTGACTGAGCACTCAAGAGCTAAGGAATGCACAAAAATCAAGCATATAAACATACGAATAACGAAAGGATATCGCATACAATTCGGTCTACTCAGTCCAGAATTCAAAGGCATCTCCAACATAAAAACAAGACAAAAAGCATTGTAAAATCCTTAAAACGGACCATCTCAAACCCCTCTAATAAACCTACTTTATCGCTTTCACTATACAAACAAAGAATAAAGGCAACGAGACAGCTAATCAACCTGGAAGAATTGACACAATAGAAATGCAGAAATAATAAAAGAAAAAAAAACGGCAAAACATTAAAGAGAAAGAAGACAGACTAACCTGTCCGAAGGCACGAGAATGGGTCCAAACGTGTCTCTTTCCTCTCTAAAAGATGTCGAGAAGTATCTCCAGGTGGTGGTCAAACGCGGCGTCGCCGCAGATCCGCCACTGGTTCGACGAATTGCTTGAATCATCGCCATGTGTAACACTTATTTGAACAATCGATCGTCGATCGGAGAAAATGGATCGGATTTGGAATATGATTTAGTTATAGATGAGTGCAGTCCAGCTTGATGGAGAGTGGAGACGCCAAATTCCTAGGTCGTTCCAAGTTTTGATGGGTTTGGCAAAAAAAGTGTTAACGAACAAAAAGTTTGAAAGTTTGATGGGGCTCAGAGCAACCACAACAATAACACCCAATACAACACTCTACTCAACTCGTTTTCTGTTCCTTTTACATTTTTTCAACACTCTAAAAAATAATTCACTCAAATAATCACCATTTATATAATCCTCTAAAAACTTCAAACCTCTCTCATCTCAACTAACAAACCTAACTACCACCATATTTTTTAATTTTTTTATCCCTACTTTTCAACACAATTGATATAAAATATATATATTTAAGTTACTATTCACGGTAAATAAATCGCAAAAGCTTGTGATTCATTTAGTGGCCGATTGGGATGGAGGCTTCAATTGAGGGTCTGCTGTGGGCTAGAGTTCCGGAAGAAAACTCAAAAAATAGTTATTGAGTGTGGATAAAAGTCTCCACTGTGGAGGCTCTTAGTGAAGACCAATCGCGATTTCGGTAACCAAATGTTCCGCAGCCGTCACTGCGTCACGCTTCTCAAGTACGGGTGTGTCGATGGGGTCATGCGTATTGTTTTCTTTTATTTTTCAAAATTATTTTCATCCATCCAATATAAAATTATGAAATTATATATTATATCAATATTAATAATTAATATAATTAATTTTCCTTAATGTGTACGACATGTTAAACAAGAAAATAATTTTGAGACATAGTGAGTATTTTTTTAACTTTGGATAAATTCTGGGCAGTAACTTTTTTCAAATTTATAACCCCTCCAGATAGTAAAGTCCATTTTAGAAATATTGTTCTTACCAATAATTTGGAGTTTGAAAATTACAATCGTTGCGTAACGAAACGTGAATCGTCCTGGACTGGGTTTGAGGATTTTTCAGTAGAAAATAATGCGAAAAATGAAAAAGAAAGCTTACGACGGAGAAGGAGGAAAAAGAAGGCGGGGGATATGTAGGTCTTGTTCATTATAAGTTTTTTTTTTTTTGTAGATCTTCCCCGTAAGGGGACATGAGAAGGGATCGAATATAAAATCTCACATTTTGTAAAGCCTCAAACTCTACCACTGGGCCACCCCTTAGGGTCATGTTCATTATAAGTTTGTAGCACATGCACAATGCATCTATAATTACAGCGCGATGCATCAATTTGGTGTTTAATTTGGTACAGCGTGATGCATAAATTAAATTGGGTAATTTAAATTGCTACATCGCGGTGCATAAATTTAGTGTAGTGCGATGTAAAATTGGATTATGTAATTTAATCGATGCATAGTTGTGTAAAAATTGATTAATCGCGATGCATTAAGTGAGTTATCAGTATCGTGTCTTCGTTTCATTAGGGGTATCTGAAGGATTTCGACATAAACTAGCCTCGGAGGGGATCATTTGGGTCCCACCGTTAGTGAGTCAGGTGACAGGAGATTCGGATAGGCCGAAGAGGGTTCACCTCAGCCCAACAAATGGTTGTTCAAAAGACGAATTGGTAAACAAGGCTAGTATAGTTTGACCTCGGTAACAAAAGGGCCAATTTGGCCTCGACGACAGTCGATCATGAAAGAGACGAGGCAATTAGGGTACAACAGCTCTGGCAAGAACCCTGCCATGCACCAGAAATACTGACACACACAACTAACCACTCCCCCAACAGGCGTACAGTCTAATCACTCCTATCCGACGCGACATCAAAACATTTATGAGAAGCCGCAACATGCTCACGAATAGAAAAGTGTCATCTCACAGTCCATTCCGATATAAATATGAGACATTCCCTACAGTTATTTCTCAAACCAAAACTTTGTCTACAAAGAACATACATCATTAATTCCGGTGAAAATGTCATAAAAGTGCTCCTTAACACATTGCATTTACTGTAATTTATATCACCCGTAATCTCATCATTAACAGTGTTGTTCACCTTTGCAAGACGGAGTTCATTCGTATACACGTCACCTTCCAGCTCACTAGCATCGTTGACTACGTGTGTTAGTCCCAAAGGACACAATAATAAGCTAGAAGGGGGGGTTGAATAGCTTATTAAACACTTAAAACTTTTCGTATTGATTCCTAAAACAAGTACTTGCAATCTATTGAAAATATTGAAGGAGCGGAAGTCTTGCAAGGAAGACATACTAAGTCTGCTGGTGAAGCACTACCAGTAGACTTAGCTGGTTACTCAAGTTTGATGTTTAAGGAATAAGTTAACAGATATGAAAACAATGTAAAGTAGTAAGTAAAGAACACATGTATTTTGAGATGGTTAGCACCATAAAGAGTGCTACGTCCACCACCAAGGCAGTCAACCTTGGATTTAAATGTGCATTATGTTTTCCAATAGTTCTATTATATAAATGTATGATGGATCGTGTACAAAATATTTGACTTGTGTTTGGGGTTGGAGAAATTGAATATCTGGAAAAACAGAATATTCAATGTGCAGAAGAATAGTAAAAAGAACAATAATAAGAAACGAAAGATTAAATGTTGATGCAGATCTTCTTGTTGTTGTTGAGGACTTCTTTGATCAGTTAATGATATCTTTAATGCACTGAGTATAAAGCTTGATGTTGTTGGATAGCTTAGAGCATTTTTTTTCTTCAGTCTTTAATGACAGTATTTATAGTTTAGCATTCTTGAGATCGTTGGAGAAGACGAAGTGAGTAACAGCTCTATTAGGTTGAATGCATTAAATGTTTGGAGTTGTTTCCAAAACTTCTTCTTCAACTGATACTAAGCAGGGAATGATGAAGAGTTGTTGCATCAACTAGCAGGTGAGCGACAATCAGAGTTGCAGACCTGCAATAGTTGGTACAGTCTGTATATGTCAGTTTGTGCACCTGCTCTGTCACTGTTCAGGAGGCGAAAGTCTTCATGCCTTTTCGGAAAAGCTGGAGGGACGTGTCTGAGAAGTCAAGCACTGATCTGGAGATGATTTAATTCAAATTCAAACTGATTTAGTTTGATTTAAATAGTTCACTTAAGCTTGAAGTCTGGAATAGTTTAGGACACGTCATGCTGTCCGAGTGCAGACAAGGTCTGCCGCTGGAGGCTGCTTGAAGTCTGCTGGTGAAGCCTTCAGCCGAAATCTTCCGCTGAACCTGTGAAGTCTATAAAAACTATTTTAAGGCAAAGCTCTTTACACAGTTGCCACGCTAACTGGTACGCATCCCATTTAGCCATTGAGTATAGAACCTAATGTAATGAATGAACAAATTCAAATCAAGATACAAATGAGAAACAACAACGTGGACAAAAAACAAGGTCGCCATAAAATTGGCATGATCAGTTTGGTTTCATTGCCGGGAAACGTCTATTTTCTTGGTTATACTCCATCCTTTACAACGAAAAAAATTGTGAAATATAATAGACAAACCTCCAGGAATATAACTTCAATTGCATCGGCTATACCAGAAAACGAGCCATTCGGACAAGACGAGGGAAAAGGCAGGACTCTGTCAGCCCGGTACTCGAACTATCGGCAAGGGCTCATAGGAGTCTTGCAATGGCCAAACGGTTGTCCCAGGGCAAGAGTAAAGTACCCAACTCGTCAGAAACCGAGGAGGGGGCGAGTAACCCACCAAAAAACTAAAGTCCCCCATGACACATGAGGAAATGGAAAAGGAGTACACCTATTAAGGGCATCAGCGTGCTCTTCTCGTCCAGATCTAACAAGCGGAGGCTAAAATGCACGAGCTGCAATAGGTAGCGAAAATCCTGAAGCCTATTCATGTAGTCAATGTGCATAGCTCGCTTCCAGCTCGCTCGAACACAGTCTGGCAGAGGATAAGGCCGGCAAGACAACCCGAACCAGTCGCCAAACCTGCCACGAACGTAAAGACGAGATTTGGCAGGAGGGTTGTGGCCCATGGCACAAAGTTAAATGTGCATGCGCGGCTACAGTTTCCCCTTGGAATGAAGGATCAACGAGTTCACAGTGGTGAGCAAGGTAAATCGCTCCCTCAGACATCCACCAACAGGAACCACACTCTGGCGGCCCAGCCCTCTCACCAGCTAACCAAACTACCTGGTCGCAAGGAATCCCTCATCTCGGCCCAAGTAATTGCCACGCCACCCCCCGTCGTAGGCTCGGCACCCAATGACAAGCCAGTAATGGACGCCGAGATAAGGGCACGGATGGAGAAGATAGACGCGAGACAGAGCAGTGGAATGATCACAAGCATAACAAAGATCGGGGGACCTTTCATAAAGTGCATTAGGGAGGTGATTGTGCCGGCCAAAGTAAAATCCCTAGTTTTGATGATTATGGCGGAACTACAACAGCTATCGACCATATATCGAGCTTCGAGTAGAAAATGATGATTGCGACCAAGCTAGACGACATATGGTGCCTCGTCTTCACTGGAAAATTGAAAAGGCAGGCCCAACAATGGTATAATGGACTCCCACATGATTCTGTTACTTGTTGGGAAGACTTTAGGACAACCTTCCTGTTAAAGTTTGCATCGACCGGTGCCCTGCCCAAAAGTAAAACTGATTTGTGCAGCGTAAAACAGGAATCTAAAGAGTCGGTATTATCCTACATGGCAAGGTTCAATGAGATACTGGCTCAGATCCCAAATATTCCAGACGCGTCGGTCAGAATGTGCTTCGAGGCAGGCCTCCAAAGGGGCAACCGTAGATTTGAACTCTTGATGAGACCACAAAAGACGATTGGCGAAATGTTTATGGATACACAAAGAATGACGTTGTTGGACAACAATGAGCTCAAGACAACCACGACGCAGCATTTGACCAAAGCTTCTTCAGGATTAACCAGCAGAGATGAGCAGCTGTCGGCAAAAAACAAGGGCCGCCGAGGCTAAGACAGAGAAAAAGCTCGACCGACGAGATCAAATCATGAGGAGAAGCAAAGAACGGACCAAGGAAGTAGGTTCGTCAGGGGGAGTAGAGGCCCTAGACGGGATATTGAATTAGAAGAATTCACCCCTCTGAATGCTTCTAGAGAACACATAATGAACGTGCTCCTCTCGGAAGATAAGATCACTCCACCTTGGCTACTGAGATCACCTATCGAGAATAGAGACCAAAGGAAACGATACGCCTTCCATAATGATGAGGACACCTAACAGAAGAATGCATCTAGTTAAAACGAGCCATACAACAGATAATTAACGAAGGGGACCAAAGGTTTGATAGAAGGGAACCAAACAATCGCGCTCCAGGACCCAGGGCTTCTGGAGGTGACAACCGCCAGAACGGCATGCCCGTAATCAACACCATTCGGCAAAAGGTCCCTAGCATCTCGCAACTGAAAAATATCATCAACAACATGACTTACTCAGTTGATTTTCTGTTAGACATAGTGGTTGAGCGCAAGATCATGTTCCGGGAAGCCGAGCTAGCAACCAATGCAATAGCTCGACATCAACCGCTGACACTACAAGTCGGAATCCATGATAGCTACGTCAGAAGAGTGTTGGTGGACATAGGAGCAACCAATGACGTGTTATACTATAAGTGTTTTCTAGCAATAGGGCTCGGCGATTCCAACTTGACCCCAACCCAAATCCAGCTAGAAGGATTCACGGGACATAAAGCAACAACCAAATGAATCGTTATGCTAAAAGTTGACCTTGGTGAAAGAGCCATCACCAAAAGCGAGGATATCACTTTTATGGTTCTCGTCCTTCCATCCCCGTAAAACACCATTCTCGACACGTCTGCTTAAGCAAAATTCCAAATGGTTGCTTCGGTAGCACATCATATTGTCAAGTATGTTACCCCGAACGGGGTAGGGATCCTAAAAAATAACGCAAAAACAACCATAGAATACATCATTAGTGAGAAGCGGGAGAACGAGATAAGGCATAAAGAGCTTGGGGTCGTAGAGGAGATGTCAGAGAAGAAGGAGAACCCAAAACGAGCAAGGGGGCTCGACGAATTGGCCTCGTCCCAATAGCAATCAATAGACGATGTCGATGTTATGAAGCTCGACAGTCCGAAGCATGAGCAAGTAGAGGTGGACAACCTTGATACTAAGGACCACCCAATCTTACAACCCTAAGAAGATATGGAAGAAGTAGTCGTCAACTACGACTACCCTGAGCAAAAGATCAAAGTCAGGATAGAAATCCTGAAGAAGGAACGAGCAGCCATTGTACAAATCCTAAGGGACAATACAGACGTATTCGCATAGAGAGCCGAAGACATGGAAGGGATCAACAAGGAAGTAGCGGTGCACAAATTGAGTGTCGATCCCAATCATACACACATACAACAAAGGTCGAGATATTTTTCTTCGCAAAAGAAGGAGGCTATTAAGGAGGAGGTGTCAAAACTGTTGCGGTCTAAAATTATTAAGGAGATCCACTATCCCACTTGGATTGCAAACGTGGTAATGGTGAAAAAGTCAAACAGAAAGTGGAGAATGTGCATTGACTTCACTGACCTGAACGAAGCATGCCCGAAGGACTGGTACCCTCTACGGAGGACAGATCAGCTCATAGATTCTATCGCAGGGTACAAAATCTTGAGCTTCGTCGATGCCTACTCAGGATATCACCAAATCAGGATGTGGAAAGATGACCGGGGAAACACCATTTTCAGAGTCGAAGAGGCACTCTATTGTTACAACATGATGCCATTCAACCTGAAGAATGTCGGAGCCACATACCATCGAATGGTAAACAAGGTATTTGGGAGCCAGCTTGAAAGAAATTTCGAGGCGTATATTGACGATATGGTAATTAAGACCAAGGAATTCGATCATGTCAAAGATTTGGCAGAAACTTTCAATAACCTCAGAAAAAACAAAATGAAACTGAATCCATCCAAATGTGCTTTTGGTGTGACCGCGGGGAAATTTTTAGGATACATGGTGAATGAAAGAGGAATTGAGGCTAACCCTGAGAAGATCAATGCTTTTGCCGAAATGGAAACACTGACTTGCATCAAGTAGGTCCAAAAGTTGAATAGAAAGATCGTTACTTTAGGAAGATTTATCTCCAAGTCGATAAAGAAAAGCATGCCTTTCTTCAAAATTTTGAGAGGATCCAAGAAATTTGCCTGGAGCGAAGAATGTGACCTCGCCTTCGCCGAACTAAAACAATACCTTTGCAACCACCACTGCTAAGTAGTCCTGTCCCAGGCAAAATGTTGTATGTCTATCTCTCGGCATTAGACACGACTATAACCTCGGTGTTGCTGGGAGAAGAAGGCACTCAACAGAGGTCCATCTATTATATTTCGTATGCACTCACTGACGTCGAGACACGATACCTGGACGTAGAAAAGGTCATATGGGGGTGAGCAGCCCAACCCATAAGCCCATACAGTCTGCAGTGCCCGCCTATACCCGACCCATTGTGCCCGTGCCCATGGGCTGATACATAGTGTTGGGCTTTAGAGATGTTAGATGCTCGTGATCATAGGCTCAACTGGGCTTTCAAATTTTAATGCCCGTCAAATGCCCGGCTCGAGCCGTCTGCTTGAGTAAAACTAAATGAAATCATTAATAGTCTAATAGTAATAAGTAATAATAATAGTAGGAGTACTATAATAGACTAGAGGTGACAATTTAAGGCACGACACGGAATTATAGGGTTTGGGCTGTGGCTTATCGGGTTCGAGTCGTTATAGGGCCAACACGATAAGGCACGATAAAAAATGGGTTGTTATCAGACTGACTTGATAAGCACGGTAAGACACGATAACTAAAATATATATGTTTTTAAAATATATATTTTAAAATTTACTAGAGGTTGTTCACTTCTTTCGAGCTATTTTCATAATTTTATCATTTAAACATTTATGACTTTTAAACTACTTGACTATTTATATTAATAAATTTTCAAAATATGTATTAAAAAATCAAAATTATATATTTTATAATGCTTATTGGGCTTAATGTGCTTAACGGGCCTAACTAAATAAATTGTATTTTTTTGCTTATCGTGTCTATCGTGTCGTGCTGTGCTTTTCGTGTTTGTATCGTGTCGTGTTTGAGTTTTAATATTAGGTACGATAAACTTATCATGTCGTGTTCGTGCTTATCATGTCGTGTTGTTATCATGTCGGCCCGATAACGGCCTAGCACAACCGATTTACCACCCCTAAATATTACATTCGCCCAAGCCTAATCAATTTGTGGAGATATTAGTGGACATATTAGTAGATTATTAATAGGGGTTTGGCCTAATGAAGCGACCCATTTAAACCGTGAAAGTTAGTATTAGTTTCGCCATATTAACAGCCCATTCTAAACTGGACCACTTAGATAGTGGGTCACTGGAGTCAAACATGTCCCCAAAATCGATAGTGCCAACTAGGGGTGGCAATTTGGTGTTACCGGTTAAGTTTAGATAAAGTCATTATCTACCAAATATATATATAATTTATTATTGTTATTATTATTATTATTATTATTATTCAAACCACACACACGGCATACACACGCACAGTACACACACATGCATTTTAAGACTATTCACTTGTTTATATATATATATATATATATATATATATATATATATATGTGTGTGTGTGTGTGTGTGTGTGTGTATTATTATCATACCACAAACAGTAACACACACTCAAACACACACACTGGCACCTTCTGATATATTTCATGTAATTTACTATTCAATGACAAGACTACCTCTATATAATTATATATGTTATTGAGTAGTATAATATAATAGTTATAAAAATATAATCCACACTCGTTTTCTCATGCTCAAACACACACATATACTGTAACATTCATGCACATCCATAAATTATATTATTATATATGAGTTTATCCAAGCATACAATTGGTACTAAATTTTCAAACATGAATGAGTAGAAAACAAGGTGTGAACCGTACTCCCTACTCCCTTTATAGTCTGTATATTATAGCTACATAGATCCTTAGTCATAGTAATTGTGATCCCATTCCCACTCTCGTCAAAACATATATGATAAATATACATAAGATTTTATTTGAGTATTCATACCTGCACTCTAGTACTCTGCCGCCGCCCACTTCTTTCCCTCTGCCGATCTCTCGCCTCTTTTAGCTATTATTTCCTTTCTCGGTAGGTATTGTAGTATTCATTTCTAACTAACTCTCTTTAAATACTCAAACTCTAACACTTATTTCCTAACCCTAGTCGAAAATCACAGCCCAATATTAATTGAGGGAAGGGTAATTCAATAATAATTTAATAATTTAATATAATAAATGAAAGTGGGACAAGCCCAACATTATTTAATAAGTTACTAATTGAGTTTGATCAATAAATTTTAACTCAATAAATTATAATAACTAAATAGGTCTAAGATAGTAATAATATTAATTATATAGGTCCAAAACGATTGTAATATTAATTAACACCAATTAATACTAGTTATTTAGCCCGTGCTATGCACGGGTATAATGTGAGATATATATATTTTTGTAATAATAATATAACTTTTAGACATTATAATTAGATTGTTAATCTCTTCTATTGTTATAATTTTTTTTATATTTTTACTAATATTAAACAATTTTTTTACCTAAATACTTTTAAAATTAATATAAGTTTCTAGCTAACGTGTGATACATATTTTGTATTAATAATAATAGTAATTTTTTTATCTAAAGACTTTTAAAATTAATATTTAACTTGATAATAATATTAGAAGTCATTTTCTTAAAAACTTTTAAAATCATAATTCATTTTTAAACAATGTGAGATACATATTTTATATTTTTATTGGTAATGAAAGTTTAAGTCTTTTATCTAAAGACTTTAAAACCAACACCACATTCTAACCATGTGGTATACATATTTTCTATTAGTAATAATAGTAGTGGATAAAAGACTTTTTAAACAATATTCATTTCTAAACAATGTGGATACATATTTTCTATTGGTAATAACAAAAAATGTCTTTATCTAATGACTTTTATAACCAATACTCATTTCTAAATAATATGAGATACATTTCTTTGTAACCAATGTGAGATACATCATCTAAAAACTTTTTAAACCAATATCACTTTATAACCAATGTGAAATATTTCTCTTCTATTGCTAATAATTGTAGACTTTTAAAATCAACATCACTCTCTAACCAATGTGTAATACATATCCTCATTTGGTAATAATAGAAGAAGTCTTTTATTTTAAAAATTTTATAACCAATATCTCTTCCTAAATAATGTGGGATACATCTCTTCTATTACATTGACGATAAAAGTAAAAGTCTTTTATCTAAAGACTTTTAAAACTAACATCATTTTTTAGCAAATGTAAGATATCTCTTCTATTAGTAATAATAGTAAAAGTTTTTTTTTTATCTAAAATTAAAATCAACATCACTTTCTAACCAATGTGAGATATACATATTCTATTGATAATAATGGTAGAAGTCTTTTATTTAAAGACTTTAAAAACAAACATTACCCTCTACCAAATGTATGATACATCTATTCTATTGGTAATAATAGTATTTTTAAAACCAACATTAATTTATAGCCAATGTGTGATGCATCTTTTCCATTGATAATAATAGTAGAATACTTTGTAACCAATGTGAAATACTTGCATCCATGTGGAAGCTTTAAAAACTTTTGATTTTCAAGTGACTTTGAAAATCAACATCACTTTCCAACCAATGTATGATGCATTTCTTCTATTGATACTTAATAATAGAATTTTTTAAACCAACATCAATTTCTAACCAATGTGGGATACATCTCTTCTATTGTTGAAAAAAATAGTGTTTTTAGTGAAAGAAATTGTGCAACTTGAGGCATGAAATTCTTTACGTGTCATTTGTTTGTTGACGAAGGTAATTGCACAAATTTGTTCTACTCGGTGAGAGCATCAAAATGATATATTTATTTGTCCAAATCGAGTTTTGGGTAATAAGATATCAAGACTTAAAGTATACTACTTGTTAAAATAATTAGTGTTTTTAGTGAGAGAAATTATGCAACTTGAGGCACAAATTTCTTTACGTGTCATTTGTTTGTTGGCGAATGTAATTGCGCAAATGTATTTTACTCGGTGAGAGCATCAAAATCATATATTTATTTGTCCTAATCGAGTTTTGGATGAATAAGATATCAAGAGTTAAAGTATAATACTTATTAAAAATTAGTGTTTTTAGTGAAAGAAATTATGCAACTTGAGGCACAAATTTCTTTACGTGCCATTTGTTTGTTGACAAAAGTAATTGTGCAAATGTGTTCTACTCGTCAAGAACATCGAAATGATATATTTATTTGTCCAAATCAAGTTTTAGATGAATAAAATATCAAAACTTAAAGTATGATGTTAAAAGTGAGTCATTAGAAGTAATATCTAACCTTGAAGAGTTTTATCCCACATTGGTTAGAAGTAATGTTAATTGTAAATTTTTTTTAAATATAAGTCTTCTACTATTGACAATAGAAGAAGTTATATATACTAATACTAATACCCATTATCATTATGATTATTATTATGTATTATTATTAGTTAATGGTTAGAAAACTAAAACTATATATATATATCTTATATTGCTAATAATAGTAAGTCTTTTATATAATCTAAAATAATTAAAAATCAACATCATTTTTTAAACAATGTGAGATATACATTTTCTATTGGTAATAATGGTAGAAGTTTTTAACAAAAACTTTAAAATCAACATCACTTTATAACAAATGTATGATACATCTTTTCAATTAGTAATTAATAATAATATTTTTAATATAAACATCAATTTCTAACCAATGTGTGATACATCTCTTCTATTGGTAATAATAGTAGAATATTTTGTAACCATGTGAGATACATCGCTTGTAAAAGTGAAAGTTTTTAGTCTTTTAAAGACTTTAAAATCTAACATTTTCTTTTTAAACAATGTGTTATAGTATAAAATAATTTAAACTCAACATCATTTTCTAGCCAATGTGAGATATACATCTTCTATTGGTAATAATTATAATTATAATTATATATATATATATATATATATATATATATATATATAATTGGTGAGGAGCACTATGGTTGTGCCACCTCACCACCTTTGGATAAATCTTCATTCTAAAGCATTCATGTGGAAGCTTTAAAAACTTTTGGTTTTCTAGTGACTTTGAAAATCAACATCACTTTCCAACCAATGTATGATGCATGATGCATTTCTTCTATTGGTACTTAATAATAGAATTTTTAAAACCAACATCAATTTCTAACCAATGTGGGATACATCTCTTCTATTGTTGAAAAATTAGTGTTTTTTGTGAAAGAAATTGTGTAACTTGAGGCACGAATTTCTTTACGTATCGTTTGTTTGTTAACGAAGGTAATTGCGCAAATGTATTCTACTCGGTGAGAGCATCAAAATGATATATTTATTTGTCCAAATTGAGTTTTTGATAATAAGATATCAAGAATTAAAGTATAATACTTGTTAAAAAAAATTAGTGTTTTTAGTGAGAGAAATTGTGCAACTTGAGGCACGAATTTCTTTACGTGTCATTTGTTTGTTGGTAAATGTAATTGTGCAAATGTGTTCTACTTGGTGAGAGCATCAAAATGATATATTTATTTGTCCAAATTGAGTTTTGGATGAATAAGATATCAAGAGTTAAAGTATAATACTTATTAAAAAATTAGTGTTTTTAGTAAAAGAAATTGTGCAACTTGAGGCACAAATTTCTTTACGTGTCATTTGTTTGTTGACAAAAGTAATTGTGTAAATGTGTTCAACTCGGCAAGAACATCGAAATGATATATTTATTTGTCCAAATCAAGTTTTGGATGAATAAGATATCAAAGCTTAAAGTATGATGTTAAAAGTGAGTCATTAGAAGTAATATCTAACCTTGAAGAGTTTTATCCCACATTGGTTAGAAGTAATGTTAGTTGTAAAATTTTTTAAATATAAGTCTTCTACTATTGACAATAGAAGAAGTTATATATACTAATACTAATACCCCTTATCATATTGATTATTATTAGGTATTATTATTAGCTAATGGCTAGAAAACCAAAGGTTTTTAAAACTTCCACATGGATGATTTAGAATGAAGATTTATCTAAAGGTGGTGAGGTGGCACAACCATAATGCTCCTCACCAACTTTAAATATATATATATATATATATATATATAGATTTTAGCTAAAATTATCGGGGTATTACACTCTCACCCTCTTAAAAGAAATTTAGTCCCTAAACTTAATGTACCTAATCAATCGAAGAGACTTTGATGTCTTTCTCGCATATCTTCCTCTAATTTAGCCTCTCTCTCGGTGTGATTAATCTAATGTACATTCACGTACGGAATGGTACGTCTTCTCAATACTTGATCCTTCCAGTCCACTATACGAACTGGTTGTTCATCGTAACACAAATCTTCTCGTAATTGTAAAGGTTCAAAAGCAATTATGTGGCTTGGATCTGGGACGTACTTCCTCAACATCGACACATGGAACACATTGTGGACTCCCGAAAGCGTAGGTGGTAATGCAAGCCTATAAGCGACTTCCCCCACCCAATCCAATATTTCAAAAGGACCTACGAATCTCGGATTGAGCTTCCCTTTAATGTCAAATCTCATAACTCCCCTTGTCGGTGAAACTTTGAGAAACACATGATCTCCCACTTCAAACCCAAGTTCGCGACGACGCTTATCAGACACTCAGGGCCATAAGGAGTCTCTTCTTGATCAACTGTACCTTATCTGATGTAATCTGCACAAGTTCTAGCCCCAAAAGTTGCCTCTCGCCAACTTCATCCCAACACGTAGGTGATCTACATCTCCTTCCATACAATGCTTTGTACGGTGCCATATCGATACTCGCATGAAAGCTATTGTTATACGTAAACTCAACCAACGGCAAATGGTCATCCCAATTCCCTTGTAAATCTAAGGTACAAGCCCTAAGCATACCCTCCAACGTTTGTATGGTCCGTTCTGACTAGCCATCTGTCTGTGGATGGAAAGTCGTACTTATGCTCAAATTTGTGCCCAAGGCCTTCTGTAAGCTAACCCAAAACTTCGAAGTGAATCGGGCATCACGGTCTGAAACTATAGAAACTGGAACTCCATGTAGTCTGACGATCTCATCAACGTACAACTTTGCTAGCTTCTCCAAAGAGTCATTAATCTTGAAAGCAAGAACATGAGCTGACTTGGTCAATATATCTACGATAGCCCAAATAGCATTGTGCCCCTTTAGCGTTCTAGGTAACCCTACCACGAAGTCCATAGTAATGTGTTCCCACTTCCATTCGGGAATCGGTAGTGACTGTAACATTCCACCAGGTCGCTGATCGATGTTCACTCTTAACCTGTTGGCACACTAAGCACTTGGATGTACCGCAAACCTTGAATTGTGAGCCTCTTCTAACACTTCCCTTCTTAACTCCGGATTCGATGGTATACCAATCCTTCTTCCAAAACGTAGAATGCCATCCCCTCCGCGTCAAAAATTTATCTTAGCTCCCATCTCTACACCTTCCCAAATTTTCATTAACACTGGATCAACTCTTTGAGCCGTTTTTATCTTTTCTAGTAACGACGGTTGAAGACTCAAACGAGCCAAATAACCTTTTTCCTCCTTTTACCCGCACTTCTAGACCCAAATTCTTGATCTCTTCGAGAAGTCTCTTCTCCTTTGTCAGCATCATTGCTAATGTTCCCCTACTCTTGCGACTCAGGGCATCAGCCACTACATTGGCCTTGCCTAGGTGGTATAAAATGGTGCAGTCGTAATCCTTTAACAACTCTAACCACCTTCTTTGTCTCATGTTCAATTCCTTCTGGGTAAAAATGTACTTCAGGCTCTTGTGATCTGTGTAAATCTCGCATGTCACCCCATATAAGTAGTTCTCCAAATCTTCAACGCAAACACCACTGCGGCCAACTCTAAATCGTGGGTTGGGTAATTCTTCTCAAAGTTCTTCAACTGTCGTGATGCATAAGCAATCACCTTCCCATCTTGCATCAAAACACACCCTATACCCTTCAAAGAAGTGTCACTATAGATCACAAACCCGTCTGTGCCCGACGGTAAAGTAAGAATTCATGCTGAAACCAATCTTTTCTTGAATTCTTGAAAGCTGGACTCAAAGTCCTCTGTCCACACAAATTTCATGTTCTTTTGAGACAACTTAGTCAAATGTGTCGCGATCTTTGAGAATCCTTCAACAAAGCGACGGTAATATTCTGCTAAACCCAAGAAGCTTCGCACTTCTGTCGCAGTCGTCGGCCTTTCCCAACTCACAATAGCTTCAATCTTGGCTGGGTCGACTGAAATTCCATCATTGGACACAACATGTCCCAAGAAGGCTTCTTTCTCCATCCAAAATTCACATTTCTTAAACTTGGCATACAACTTCTCCTCTCTTAATATTTGCAGCACTGACCTCAAGTGTTGCTCATGTTCTTCCCGGGTCTTCGAATAGATCAAGATGTCGTCAATAAATACGATCACACACCGGTCAAGGAACTTCTGGAAAACCCTATTCATGAGATCCATGAAGGCAGCTGGAGCATTTGTAAGTCCAAACGACATCACCAAAAACTCATAATGCCCATAGCGTTTTAGAAAAACGGTCTTCAAAATATCCTCCTTCTTAACTCTCAACTGGTGGTACCCCAAGCAAAGATCAATTTTTGAAAAGTAACACGCCCCTTGTAATCGATCAAACAAGTCCTCAATCCTAGGAAATGGGTACTTATTCCTTATTGTAACCCGATTGAGCTCACGGTAATCGATGCACATTCTCAAACTCCAATCCTTCTTTTTCACGAATAATACCAGAGCGCCCCAAGGTGAAACACTTGGTCTAATCAAATCTTTCTCCAACAATTCTTGTAATTGTTCTTTTAACTCCTTAAGTTCTGCTGGTGCCATTCTATATGGTGATTTAGAAATAGGCGCCGTCCCCGGTGCTAGATCGATTCCAAACTCTACCTCCCGTTCAGGTGGAAGACCAGGAAAATCCTCAAGAAATACATCCGCAAACTCCTTAACCACGGATAGGGACTCCAACTTAACCTCTTCCTTTCGATTATCGATAATGGAGGCTAAATATCCTCGGCAACTCTTCCTTAACAATCTTCTCGCCTTCAAGGAAAAAATAATACCAGATGGAACTACTGGTTTAGACCCCTTAAAGCGAAATTCTGCCTCACCCGGTATGCAAAATACGACTTCTTTCTCGAAACAGTCTACCTTAGCGTGAAACGCTGCTAGCCAATCCATGACTAGTATTAGATCGAAGTCTTGAATATCTAAGGGTTGCAAATCAATAGGCATTCTCTATCATCCAATTTCAAAGAACACGACTTATACATATGGGGATGGACTCTTTAGTAGGCGTGTCTATCACTTGGTCAACTTCCAGACTTTGGGAAGACAATTTCATACGATGTACGAGTGTGGTACATATGATTGAGTGTGTGGCACCAGGATCAATCAATGCATATACATCACGAGAGTAAAGCTAGACGGTACCTGCCACCACGTCATTTGTAGCCCTTGCATCTCTAGCTATCATTGCAAATATCCTTCCCTGTCCTCTTGGTTTGGTCTTATCTTCCCCCCGTTCTCCTTGATTAGCACCACCCTTCTGTGGTTCTGGGCAGTCCCTGACCTTATGTCCCAACTTGTTGCAATTGAAACAAGCTCCCTTTGTCCAAAAGCATGCTTCAGTCTTGTGGTTCTTCGTACACCTACTGTAAGTCTGATTGGTATTAAGATATGCACCCTTGTCCTGATTATGCCATTGATTCTGATTTCGTCCCTGGTTCTGATTACGCCACTGGTTGCTGATGATCTTGGTTCCGATTCCGCCACTAATTATGTTGATGGCCATGATTATAATATCGACTTGGCTGGTTGGTCCCTCTGTTATCGTTGTTCTCTGTACTACTTCTTTTATTTCCATAGCCATTGCCTTCCTGATGCTTACCATGATTCCAGTCGGAACTATCTTCAGGACCCCTCTTTCTCTCATCCTTCTTCCTTTGGTACTCGGCAGACTCCAGCTCTATCACACGAGCTCTGTCCAGCACATCAACATAGGTTGGCAATTGAAGAGGAGTCAACCTATAGCTAATCCGACTATTTTGACCTCTCTCAAACTTCCTAGCTTTCTGACCTTCATCAGCAAAAAGAGTAGGAGCAAATTTTGACAACTCGATGAATTTTGCGTTGTACTCGTCAACCGTCATTTTTCCTTGTTCAAGGTTAAGAAATTCCACTAGCTTCCTGTCATTCATACTTGGTGGAAAATACTTCTTGATGAATGTCTCCACGAATATGTCCCAAGTAATCACTTCAACACCCCGAGACTCTAGTGTAGTCTTCTCGGAATCTCACCACTGACTAGCTTCTCCCTGCAGCATAAAGGTTGCTAGTTTCACTTGTTGTTCACTGGAGCATGTTATTGTCTCAAGGATCTTCCTCATGTGATTCAACCACCCATCAGGTTTCTCCGTGCCAGGTGCCCCTGTAAACGTTTTTTGGGTTGCGTTTCTGAAAACATTCTAACGGGTTCTTGATTGTAGGTTGAGTTGGGGCTATAGGCTGAACCGGTGCTGCGTTTCCCTGATTCCTATTTCCTACAAGGGCTTGCGCTATAGTTTGAAGCAAGGTAAAGAGGGTAGGGTCTACTGGCACTGCAGGTACAGGTCCGTTAACGTTCGTATTCGGTTGGACCACTTCGGGTGCATTGCCATTGACGTTCACATTTGGTGGGGGCACACCCCTTTCCCCTACAATTCCAGAAGTGGAGTCTTCCATGACTCTACCAGCTCTAGTACCCCTTCCACGTCCACGTCCACGAGTTCCAGTGCGTCCTCCACGTGCCATTTGGTACTAAGATATAAATGACATGGAGTCAAATAATGTCTAAAATTCTATCTCACTGAAAATGGTTTTCGCTATTCAGTATGATGTAAATAGGAACAACTTACATAATTGTTACATAACATCTTTTCATTCAAAACTTATCTTATGATCTTATGCACTCAAAACATGCATCAATACATATATAGTTGTAAGGAATATTGTTGAACATTGTCTCCAATCTTTTATGTACCGTTTGTTAGGTTCTCATTACTTCCTTGATATCAATACTTCTTGAAACGTACACCGACTTTAAATCGGCATTTGAATTCGAACACCGTCGCTTACACTTCTTTCAAACTCATAATTTGATTATCTGTTAATTCTCACATAATTATTGAATTTCATGTGAGATACCTTTGATATGAAAAGTACGATTTTTGGCAATGCCTGATTTTGTAAAATTATTTGATTACTTGAAATTCTACCATGATCACTAAGTTGAATTTATGACACTATGAATTATGAAACTATGATTTATGATGCTTATGAACGCCACTTGGCCCGTGGCGTGGTTATCTGGATATACCAATGATCTATGAATTACGATCTGTAAACTATGAACTATGAACTATGTTTTATGAATTTGCTTATGTGATCATGGGATTCTGTGAGTAGTCAATTGTCGCTAATTGATATGGGACGGTTGGTGACAGTTGATTACTCGAGTCACCTTTGAACGTTTATTTTCATTTGGATTCTTACTCTCTTAAATCGAAATTTGATAATTGCTTCCGCTTATCGATTTCTAATTAATGAATTTTGACTATTCAAAAAAAAAATATTCATCTCTGATTTATTTCTGGTCAACTCCTCCTTAGTAACCGGAGAGATTGTATATGAACTTACTGAGCATTGTTCGCTCACCCCTTCATACTCTTCTTCTCAGGTAATGAGTAAGAATTAATAGAAGATTTCAGTTCGGGTAGACCAAGATGACGGCTTTCGAGAATTTTGGATTTAGTCCTTTCTCATTGAAATACTCAATAATATTTTAAACGAATTATGGACTCATGTTAAGTATTAGATAAATTTTGTATTTAATTATTTTGGGTTTAGTTTGACTTTAGTCGAGGATGTTTAAGATTTAATTATTACGAGATTGGAACATTTATGAATTAAGTTATGATTGATGGTAACGTGGCCAAATTATGGGACTGCGGTGTTGGTGCCGAATTTAAGACGTTACAGGTTGGTATCAGAGCTTAGGCCTTAGATCCGGATGGTCTTAAGATTTAAGAACATGCAAGAATAAGAAGTGACACTACGATAGGATTATGATACCATCATTAAGTTGTGATTATAGCTAAGTTATGATCTCACTGATAATTAAGAAATGATTATTTTCGCTAAACTAATATACTCGTGTTACTTGTAGGAAATGGCGTGTAACAATACAAGTAGGGCAAGGGGGGTCGCTCCACCCGTGACAGCTGCTAGAACGAGATTGAATACAATGCACATTAGAGTAGTCGAGCTCGAGGAAATTAACCATGTCTTGGAGTATGAGAACCAGCTGCTAAGGGACGATAACTAGTTGCTAAGAAATGGTAATCAATTGCTAGTGAATGAAAACAGATCCCTACTAGAACAAGCTAAGGAGATGATGAAGGCATTGAAAATGGCACAAAATGCCTTGTTTAGACCCTTTGACGAAATAGAAGATGCTAGGAGAGCCAACGTGGAAGTCGAAGCGAGGCTAAGCAACACTGACTTCTTGGTTAAGAATGTTTGGGACGCGGTCCAAATGACCATAGATAAGGGACCAGTGGTGGAAGAGAATCCAGAAGACTTAGAGGAGGATGAAGAGGAGACAGAAAATTAGATAGAACATTACGCTAGCCATTTCGTTTTATAGTTACCCTAGTCGTTGAGTTTGTTTAGAGGGTTGTTTTAGTTATAAGACATGGGATACTCTAAATGTACCCAAATTTTGAGATGTTGGAATTTTTTTTTTAGAATTAATGAAATTTTGAGGATTTATTTAAATGTTCAACAATATTCCTTACAACTATATCTGTATTGATGTATGTTTTGAGTGCATAAGATCATAAGATAAGTTTTGAATGAAAAGATGCTATGTAACAATTATGTAAGTTGTTTCCATTTACATCATACTAAATAGCGAAAACCATTTTCAGTATGATAGAATTTTGGATATTATTTGACACCATGTCATTTATATCTCAGTACCAAATGGCACGTGGAAGACGCACTGGAACTCGTGGACGTGGACGTGGACATGGAAGGGGTGTTAGAGCTGGTAGAGTCATGGAAGACTCCACTGTTGGAATTGTAGGGGAAAATGATGTGCCCCCACCAAATGTGAACGTTAATGGCAATGCACCCGAAGTGGTCCAACCGAATACGAACGTTAATGGACTGTACTGCGGTGCCGTAGACCACCCTTTTACCTTGCTTTAGACTATAGTGCAAGCCCTTGTGGGAAATAGGGACCGAAGCGGCTCAACACATGCCCAGCTCAACCTACAGTCAAGGACCCGTAAGAAAGTTTTCAGAAACACAACCCAAAAATGTTTACAAGGGCACCTAGCACAGAGAAACCTGATGAGTGGTTGAATCACGTGAGAAAGATACTTGAGACAATGACATGCTCCAGCGAACAACAGGTGAAACTAGCAACCTTTATGCTGTAGGGAGAAGCTAGTTAGTGGTGGGATTCGAAGACTACAGAGTCTCGGGGTGTTGAGTGATTACTTGGGACATATCCGTGGAGGCGTTCGACAAGAAGTATTTTCCACCAAGTATAAAAGACAGGAAGCTAGTGGAATTTCTTAACCTCGAGCAAGGGAAAATGACGGTTGACGAGTACAATGCAAAATTCATCGAGTTGTCGAAATTTTCTCATGCTCTTTTTGCTGACGAAGGTTAGAAAGCTAGGAAGTTTGAGAGAGGTCTAAATAGCCGGATTAGCTATAGGTTGACTCCTCTTCAATTGCCAACCTATCTTGACGTCTTTGGTGAGCTCGTGTGATGGAGCTGGAGTAGAGTACCAAAGGAAGGATGAGAGAAAGAGGGTCTGAAGATAGTTCGGCCAGGAATCATGGTAAGCATCAGGATGGGAATGACTATGGAAATAAAAGAAGGAATACAGAGAACAATGATAACAGAGGGACCAACCAGCCAAGTCGAAATTATAATCATGGCCATCAGCAGAATCAGTGGCGGAATCAAAACCAAGGTCATTAGCAGAACCAGTGGCGTAATCGGAACCAGGGATGAAATCAAAATCAATGGCATAATTAGGACAAGGGTGCATATCAGAATACCAATCAGACTTGCGGTAGGTGTGGGAAGAGCCACAAGACTGAAGTATGCTTTTGGACAAAAGGAGCTTGTTTCAATTGCAACAAGGTGGGACATAAGGCCAGGGACTGCCCAAAACCACCGAAGGGTGGTGCTAATCAAGGAGCAGGGGGGGGGGAAGATAAGACCAAACCGAGAGGACAGGGAAAGATATTTGCAATGACACTAGAGATGCAGAGGGCTACAAATGACGTGGTGGCGAATGCGTCTGACTTTACTCTCGTGACGTATATGCATTGATTAATCCTGGTGCCACACACTCAATTATATGTACCACACTCGCATGAAATTGTCTTCCTAAAGTCTGGAAGTTGATCTAGTGATAGATACACCTACTAAAGAATCCATCCCCATAACCACAGTGTATAAGTCGTGTTCTTTAAAATTGGAGGATAGAGAAATGCCTATTGATTTGCTACCCTTAGATATTCAAGACTTCGATCTAATACTAGGCATGGATTGGCTAACATCATTTCACGCTAAGGTAGATTGTTTCGAGAAGGAAGTCGTATTTTGCATACCGGGAAAGGCAGAATTTCGCTTTAAGGGGTCTAAACCAGTAGTTCAATCTTGTATTATTTCTTCCTTGAAGGCGAGAAGATTGTTAAGGAAGGGTTGCCGAGGCTATTTAGCCTCCATTATCGATAATCGAAAGGAAGGGGTTAAGTTGGAGTCCTATCCGTGGTTAAGGAGTTTGAGGATGTGTTTCTGGAGGATTTGCCTGGTCTTCCACCTGAATGGGAGGTAGAGTTTGGAATTGATCTAGCACCGGGGGCGGCGCTATTTCTAAAGCACCATATAGAATGGCACCAGCGAGAACTTAAGGAGTTAAAAGAACAATTACATGAATTGTTGGAGAAAGATTTGATTAGACCAAGTGTTTCACCTTGGGGCGCTCCGGTATTATTCGTGAAAAAGAAGGATGTGAGCATGAGAATGTGCATCGAATACCGTGAGCTCAATCGGGTCACAATAAGGAATAAGTACCCATTTCCTAGGATTGACGACTTGTTTGATCAATTACAAGGCGCATGTTACTTTTCAAAAATTGATCTTCGCTCGGGGTACCACCAGTTGAGAGTTAAGAAGGAGGATATTTTGAAGACAACTTTTCGAACTCGCTATGGGCATTATGAGTTTTTGGTGATGCCGTTTGGACTTACAAATGCTCCAGCTGCCTTCATGGATCTCATGAATAGGGTTTTCGAAGTTCCTCGACGGTGTGTGATCGTATTTATTGCGACATCTTGATCTATTCGAAGACCGGGAAGAACACGAGCAACACTTGAGGTCGGTCTACAAATATTAAGAGAGAGAGAAGTTGTATGCCAAGTTTAAGAAATGTGAATTTTGGATGGAGGAAGTAGCCTTCTTGGGACATGTTGTGTCCAGGATGGAATTCGATCGATCGGCCAAGATTGAAGCTATTGTGAGTTGGGAAAGGCCGGCGGCTGTGACAGAAGTGCGAAGCTTCTTGGGTTTTGCAGGATATTATCGTTGCTTTGTTGAAGGATTCTCAAAGATCGCGACACCTTTGACTAAGTGACTCGGAAAGAACATGAAATTTGTGTGGACAGAGGACGTGAGTCCGACTTTCAGAGTGAAGAAAAGATTGGTTTCGGCACCAATTTTTACCTTAATCGAGCACGGGCGGGTTTGTGATCTATAGGCAGCTTCTTTGAAGTGCAGGGTGCTGTTCGATGCAAGATGGGAAGGTGATTGCCTATGCATCACGACAGTTGAAGAACTTTGAGAAAATTACCCGACCCACGATTTAGAGTTGGCCGGATGGTGTTTGCGTTGAAGATTTGGAGACACTACTTATATGGGGTGACATCGAGATTTGATCACAAGAGCTGAAGTACATTTTTACCCGGAAGGAATTGAACATGAGAGGCAGAGAAGGTGGTTAGAGTTGTTAAAGGATTACTGTGCACCATTTTATATCACCGAGGCAAGGCCAATGTAGTGGTGATGCCTTGAGTCGCAAAAGTAGGGAACATTAGCAATGATGCGACAAAGGAGAAGAGACTTCTCGAAGAGATCAAGAATTTGGGCCTAGAAGTGCGGGTAAGAGGAGGAAAAGGTTATTTGGCTCGTTTGAGTCTTCAACCGTCGTTACTAGAAAGAATAAAACGGCTCAGAGAGTTGATCGAGTTAATGAAAATTTGGGAAGGTGTAGAGATGGGAGCTCGGATAAATTTTCGACTTGGGGGATGGTATTCTACGTTTTGGAAGAAGGATTTGTGTACCATCGGATCCGAGTTAAAAGAAGTGTTAGAAAGGCTCACAATTCAAGGTTTGCGGTACATCAGGAGTACAAAAATGTATCGAGACATGAAGGAGACGTTTTGGTGGGAAAATATGAAGCGAAATTGCATAATTTGTCGCTAAGTGCTTAGTGTGCCAACGGGTTAAGAGTGAACATCAACGACTGGTGGAATGTTACGATCATTCACCGATTCTCGAATGGGTGGGAACACATTACTATGGACTTCGTGGTAGGGTTACCCGAGCGCTAAA
>CM028382.1:111646303-111729856 GCA_013146195.2 Codonopsis lanceolata | reverse complement strand
GAAATGCCTATTGATTTGCTACCCTTAGATATTCAAGACTTCGATCTAATACTAGGCATGGATTGGCTAACATCATTTCACGCTAAGGTAGACTGTTTCGAGAAGGAAGTCGTATTTTGCATACGTGAGGGAATTTCGCTTTAAAGGGGTCTAAACCAGTAGTTCAATCTTGTATTATTTCTTCCTTGAAGGCGAGAAGATTGTTAAGGAATGATTGCCGAGGCTATTTAGCCTCCATTATCGATAATCGAAAGGAAGGGGTTAAGTTAGATTCCCTATCCGTGGTTAAGGAGTTTGCAGATGTATTTCTGGAGGATTTGCCTGGCCTTCCACCTGAATGGGAGGTAGAGTTTGGAATCGATCTAGCACCAGGGACAGCGCCTATTTCTAAAGCACCATATGTAATGGCACCCCAGAATCTTAAGGAGTTAAAAGAACAATTACATGAATTGTTGAGAAAGATTTGATTAGACCGTTTCACCTGGGGGCGCCCCAGATTATTCGTGAAAAGAAGGATGTGAGCATGAGAATGTGCATCGAATACCGTGAGCTCAATCGGGTCACAATAAGGTATAAGTACCCATTTCCTAGGATTGACGACTTGTTTGATCAATTACAAGGGGCATGTTACTTTGCAAAAATTAATCTTCGCTCGGGGTACCACCAGTTGAGAGTTAAGAAGGAGGATATTTTGAAGACAACTTTTCGAACTCGCTACGGACATTATGAGTTTTTGGTGATGCCGTTTGGACTTACAAATGCTCCTCTCTCATGGATCTCATGAATAGGGTTTCCAAGTTCTCGACGGTGTGTGATCGTATTTATTGACGACATCTTGATCTATTCGAAGAACCGGGAAGAACACGAGCAACACTTGAGGTCAGTGCTACAAATATTAAGAGAAGAGAAGTTGTATGCCAAGTTTAAGAAATGTGAATTTTGGATGGAGGAAGTAGCCTTCTTGGGACATGTTGTGTCCAAGGATGGAATTTCAGTCGATCCAGCCAAGATTGAAGCTATTGTGAGTTGGGAAAGGCCGACGACTGCGACAGAAGTGCGAAGCTTCTTGGGTTTTGCAGGATATTATCGTTGCTTTGTTGAAGGATTCTCAAAGATCGCGACACCTTTGACTAAGCTGACTCAGAAGAACATGAAATTTGTGTGGACAGAGGACTGTGAGTCCAGCTTTCAAGAATTGAAGAAAAGATTGGTTTCAGCGCCAATCCTTACCTTACCGTCGGGCACGGACGGGTTTGTGATCTATAGCGACGCTTCTTTGAAGGGTCTGGGGTGCGTTCTGATGCAAGATGGGAAGGTGATTGCCTATGCATCACGACAGTTGAAGAACTTTGAGAAGAATTACCCAACCCACGATTTAGAGTTGGCCGCAGTGGTGTTTGCGTTGAAGATTTGGAGACACTACTTATATGGGGTGACATGCGAGATTTACACTGATCACAAGAGCCTGAAGTACATTTTTACCCAGAAGGAATTGAACGTGAGACAGAGAAGGTGGTTAGAGTTGTTAAATGATAACGACTGCACCAATTTATATCACCCAGGCAAGGCCAATGTAGTGGCTGATGCCTTGAGTCGCAAAAGTAGGGGAACATTAGCAATGATGCTGACAAAGGAGAAGAAACTTCTCGAAGAGATCAAGAATTTGGGCCTAGAAGTGCGGGTAAGAGGAGGAAAAGGTTATTTGGCTCGTTTGAGTCTTCAACCGTCGTTACTAGAAAGAATAAAAACGGCTCAGAGAGTTGATCCAGAGTTAATGAAAATTTGGGAAGGTGTAGAGATGAGAGCTCAGATAAATTTTCGACTTGGAGGGGATGGTATTCTACGTTTTGGAAGAAGGATTTGTGTACCATCGGATTCAGAGTTAAAAAGAGAAGTGTTAGAAGAGGCTCACAATTCAAGGTTTGCGGTACATCCTAGGAGTACAAAAATGTATCGAGACATGAAGGAGATGTTTTGGTAGGAAAATATGAAACGAGAAATTGCATAATTTGTCGCTAAGTGCTTAGTGTGCCAACAGGTTAAGAGTGAACATCAACGACCTGGTGGAATGTTACAGTCACTACCGATTCTCGAATGGAAGTGGGAACACATTACTATGGACTTCGTGGTAGGGTTACCCAGAACGCTAAAGGGGCACAATGCTATTTGGGTTATCGTAAATCGATTGACCAAGTCAACTCATTTTCTTGCTTTCAAGATTAATGACTCCTTGGAGAAGCTAGCAAAGTTGTACATTGACGAGATCGTCAGACTACATGGAGTTCCAGTTTCTATAGTTTCAGACAGTGATGCCCGATTCATTTCGAAGTTTTGGGGTAGCTTACAGAAGGCATTGGGCACAAATTTGAGCATGAGCACGACTTTCCATCCACATACAGATGGCCAGTCAGAACGAACCATACAAACGTTGGAGGATATGCTTAGGGCTTGTACTTTGGATTTTCAAGGGAATTTGGATGACCATCTACCGTTAGTTGAGTTTACGTATAACAATAGCTTTCATGCGAGTATTGGTATGGCACCGTACGAAGCATTATATGGAAGGAGATGTAGATCACCTACATGTTGGGATGAAGTGGGTGAGAGGCAACTGTTGGGGCCAGAACTTGTGCATATTACATCAGATAATGTACAGTTGATCAAGAAGAGACTCCTTACGACCCAGAGTAGACAGAAATCGTATGTCGATAATCGTCGTCGCGAACTTGGGTTTGAAGTAGGAGATCATGTGTTTCTCAAAGTTTCACCGACAAGGGGAGTTATGAGATTTGGCATTAAGGGGAAGCTTAATCCGAGATTTGTAGGCCCTTTTGAAATATTGGATCGGGTGGGGGAAGTCGCTTATAGGCTTGCATTACCACCTACGCTTTCAGGAGTCCACAATGTATTCCATGTGTCAATGTTGAGAAAGTACGTCCCAGATCCAAGCCACGTGATTGTTTTCGAACCCTTACAATTGCGGGAAGATTTGTGATACGATGAACAACTAGTTCGTATAGTGGACCGGAAAGATCAAGTATTGAGAAAACGTATCATTCCGTACGTGAAGGTACATTGGCCTAATCACACCGAGAGAGAGGCTACTTGGGAGTTAGAGGAAGATATACGAGAAAGACATCCAAGCCTCTTCGAATGATTAGATACGTCAAGTTTAGGGACTAAACTTCTTTAAAGGGGGTGAGAGTGTAATACCCTGATAATTTTAAAAAAAATATTAATTCGTGTTAATTAAAATTATAATTATTTTGGACCTATTTAATTAATACCATAATTGTTTTGGTTTAATCTGATTATTTTGAACCTATTTAGTAATTAATTAAACTGGGTTGGGCTAAGCCCATTTATTTTTGTTTTGTACCTATTTAGTAATTAATTGAATTGGGTCAGGTTATGCCCACTTGGGACTAAGACTTTAATAATAATTATCTATTAAGGTTACTTAATTTAATTCAGTTAAATCACGTTAGGTTTTGGTTAGGGTTAGAAAACCTAACAGGGTGTAATATAAATAATTTGGTGAGAGGATACCATAATAGTTTATATATATATATATATATATATATATATATATATATATATATATATATATATATATATATATATATATATATATATATATATATATATATTGTAGCGGCAGCCATAAGAGAGAAGGAGAATCGAGGGAGGTGGCAACAGTTGTGAGTTGGGGGTAAGAAAATCAACCTCCTATTGTCACTTTGATTTGCCTTGGTTGTACACATACACATACACAGTAATTGATAAGTAGTGTGATACTGTGATAGTACTCGGTTTTCCATAGGAGATTGTATAGGTGTGTGTGTGTGTCATAAAGGTGTGTAAGTGTGTGTGCAGAGATAATAAAACCTACTTAGTAAAACATTATTACCTAATACCTATATATATAGGTCTTTTAATTTGACAAAAACCATGCATGTTGGTGTGTTGCTAAAGTGTAAATAATGTGTGTTAACCGTGATATAGATTATGTACATATCTATATATATATATATATATATATATATATATATATATATAATTATGTACGTTTTGGGTTGTATGTGTACGGTTCTGTGGGGTTATGTAAAATCAACGTGGGTGATATCACAATTGTATCTTATTAATATTTTGTTAATTAATATGAGGTATAAATTATTTCCATAATCAGCTAATAATGAGTATGGTATAAACATTAAGGGTTAATTATTATAATGAGATTAGTTGATAATTATGTACGTTTTGAATTTAGATTTGGACAAGCGAGCTTAGGACGATCGTACATGGTACAAATTAATTTTTGCTAAGTATTTCGAGGTAAGTGATTATACCTCTTTTAGGTCTCCAATCTTTTATGTACTGTTTGTTAGGTTCTCATTACTTCCTTGATATCAATACTTCTTGAAATGCACGCTGACTTTAAATCGGCATTTGAATTCGAACTCCGTCGCTTACACTTCTTTCGAACTCATAATTTGATTATCTGTTTATTCTCACATAATTATTGAATTTCATGTGAGATACCTTTGATATGAAAAGTACGATTTTTGGCGATGCCTGATTTTGTAAAATTATTTGATTACTTGAAATTCTACCATGATCACTAAGTTGAATTTATGACATTATGAATTATGAAACTATGATTTATGATGCTTATGAACGCCACTTGGCCCATGGCGTGGTTATCCGGATATACCAATGATCTATGAATTACGATTTGTGAACTATGATCTATGAACTATGAATTATGATTTATGAATTTGCTTATGTGATCATGAGATTCTGCGAGTAGTCAATTGTCGCTAATTGGTATGGGACGGTTGGTGATAGTTAATTACTCGAATCACCTTTGAACGTTTATTTTCATTTGGATTCTTACTCTCTTAAATCGAAATTTGATAATTGCTTCTTCTTATCAATTTCTAATTAATGAATTTTGACTATTCAAAAAAAAATATTAATCTCTGATTTATTTCTGGTCAACTCCTCCTTAGTAACCGGAGGAATTGTATATGAACTTACTGAGGATTGTTCGCTCACCCATTCATACTCTTCTTCTTAGGTAATGAGTAAGAATTAATAGAAGATTTCAGTTCGGGTAGACCAAGATGACGACTTTTCTCATTGAATTACTCAATAGTATTTTAAACGAATAATGGACTCATGTTAAGTATTAGATAGATTTTGTATCTAATTATTTTGAGTTTAGTTTGACTTTAGTCGAGGATGTTTAAGATTTAATTATTACGAGATTGGAACATTTATGAATTAAGTTATGATTGATGGTGACGTGGCCAAATTGTGGGACCGCGGTGTCGATGCCAAATTTGGAGTGTTACATTTTATCCACAAAATTATGTTTTAGAAATAACATTTAGTCAACCGTGCATCGCACGAGTAATAACCTAGTAATTTACTATTCAATGACAAGACTACCTCTATATAATTATATATGTTATTGAGTAGTATAATATAATAGTTATAAAAATATAATCCACACTCACTTTCTCATGCTCAAACACACACATATAATGTAACATACATGCACATCCATAAATTATATTATTATATATGAGTTTATCCAAGCATACAATTGGTACTAAATTATCAAATATGAATGAGTAGAAAACAAGGTGTGAACTGTACTCCCTACTCCCTTTATAGTCTGTATATTATAGCTACATAGATCCTTAGTCATAGTAATTGTGATCCCATTCCCACTCTCGTCAAAACATATATGATAAATATACATAAGATTTTATTTGAGTATTCATACCTGCACTCTAGTACTCTGCCGCCCACTTCTTTCCCTCTGCCGATCTCTCACCTCTTTTAGCTATTCTTTTCTTTCTCGGTAGGTATTGTAGTATTCTCTTCTAACTAACTCTCTTTAAATACTCAAACCATAACACTTATTTCCTAACTCTAGTCAAAAATCACAGCCCAATATTAATTGAGATAAGGGTAATTCAATAATAATTTAATATAATAAATGAAAGTGGGCCAAGCCCAACATTATTTAATAAGTTACTAATTGAGTTTGATCAATAAATTTTAACTCAATAAATTATAATTACTAAATAGGTCTAAGATAGTAATAATATTAATTATATAGGTAAAAAAACGATTGTAATATTAATTAACGCCAATTAATATTTTAGTTAAAATTATCGGGGTATTACATTTGGAATTTTGTTCATTTCTATTCAATAACTTTTTTTTTTCTAACAACAGGATACAAAATCATATAACACTAAAAAAAAGTATGCTGGTTCATGAAACAGAAAAGGTAATTAACGTATAAAAACTTCATATAATATATTAGTATAATATATATAATTTCCAAAAAATAGATTTATTCATCAGTTCAATTTCCAGTCAAAATATATTTATCAATTTTAATTATAGATTTGGAAGAAATCAATTTCATATATGAGAGACAATAAACATCTATAAGCATCGTCTCCTTGCACTAGCCCCTCCGTAAAACGATCGCTTGAAGCTGAATTTGAGGACACCGGAATTGAATTGTCAACCACCAAAAGAAAGAAAGTTGTAGTCAAGATTGAAAATGATGAGAAGTGATATCCATATCACTTAAAGACTTATTTAGGATATGTTAAATTCGTTTGGGAGTTTATACATTTCTTAGTTTGTCATTACAATTTGAGTATTAGTTTGTTGGATCAATTTTCCAAACTTTGGGCTTGTTTGAACACATCTATATTTTGTAATGATTGATAACACATGGTTTGGAAACGTGTATGTATGAGATATTAGTTTGTTATTTTTGTTTAACCATAACAAAACTTATATGCTATTAATTTGAAAATCTTTAAGTTTTAACAAATTATCTACAAAAGAGAAAATCATAAATTGCAAATTCATAATCTTAGTCTTAGAGAGAAAAATAGATCTACCACTCTGAAAACAAAAGTGTTAGAACAATGGTTCATCATTCTGTAATGTACTATTATAACTTTATCAATGTCTCATTGAAAATTACATCTATTTTTGAATTTTAAGGTACATTTACTTGAAAATACAATGCTCAATTCAACAAATCTTCTAATAAATTTCCGTCTTCTTTATGCATTCAATCTAATATGTATACAAAAATAAGTTTTCAGAAACAATACTAAGTTAACCATGCATCGCACGAGTAATAACCTCAGGGTCGTTCCTAGCATTTAATTGACCTAGGGCGAAGCTCAAGAAAGGGCCTTTATTTAATAGCAAAAATTAATATTTAGAAAAAATTGTGGTCCCTCCACTTTTTGAAACTTTTAATCGCTAAAGTACACCATTTTTATTTTCAATCGGAAAAAGACACTTTTAGTGAAAAAATAACTACGATACCCTTAATGAATCGTAAGCGCGCTATTGAGGTCATTATTTTTACACCGCGATTCATCAATTTTATCGTATTATTTTTTGCACCGCGGTTCAATAGTGTAACTGCTAGTCTATTTTTGAATCATGATTCATCAATTTTTATTGAATTAATTTTGCACCGCGATTCATCAATTTTAGTGCATTAATTTTTGTACTGCGCTTCAATAATGTAATTGATTTCTATTTTTGAATCGTGATTCATCAATTTTAGTGCATTAATATTTTCCTCAAATATTTATATATAAGTGACCCAAGTCATAACATACTCAAGAAATATTAAGGCTATAACTATTACTAATTGGGCTGTTTGAGAATTGCCGAATTGAAATATATGAAGTGAGTCAGGGTCGTGTCTTAAGTTCGAAAATTGCCGAATTGGGCTATTTTCTTTGAATTTTGGGTCTCTTTAGCTAGCTGCATAAAAAAAACACTAACTCAGGTGCCCAACCTGCCCTTGCCCAGAGCCGACCCCGAATAACCTAGTACTACAATATAAAACAAAAGACATTTCATATATACGTAATATTAAAATTAATCAATTGACGTCTATTGTGTTTGGGAACATTTTGATTTTTAACTAGCAATTCATCTTAAATTATGAACAAATCTTTTTAGAAATTATAAAGTTTTTGACTAAAAGATTGCATTTTTAAAATGCTTTGATTAAAAAACAACTTAAAATTATCCGTATCTCCGTTTATTTCATGAAAAAACGGTTTATGAAAAATAGCTTATAGAAAAAAAAATTATTTTAAAGCATTTGGTAATTTATTTGAAAATATATCGAATAACATTTTCATGTGTTTGGTAAACACACAAAAAAATGCTACAGAAAACAACTCACGAATACATACAATGATTTTAAGAAAGTGTTCGGCTTTAAATAATTTTCATTAAGTAATTATCAATTTATCACTAGTGATGTCAAATCAATAGAGCCTATCTATTTTTCTACCTCATAAATAAGAATGACACAATTGATAATTAATATGAAAAAAACGTTTTTTTTTTAAAAAAGTAGACAATTGTTTTGGGACATCTAAAAAATAAGTGGACACATATTTTAGGTCGCAATGAGTATTTAATATTTATTAATATTATAAATTATAAATAGTGTGTACAAACACAATAAAAAACTCGATTTATAGTTCTAAAGAAGTTATTTGTTGAGCATTTATGAAAGAACACAAGTAGCTAGGATTCTCCAAACTGCCTAATGCAGTTTCCAATGTAGCTTGTGAAACAGCTACAATGGAAGTCACAATAGACAGAAAAATCAAAACAGCGGAAGACTTAAAATAAAACACGAAAATAAGCACAAAAGTTTACCAAACAATCTACAAGATATTACTTGTAGATCTAGCCTCAAGGCCACAAAGATTTCACTAAAAATATTAAACAAAAATCCCACATAAACAGATTAAACAAAATGTGGGAAGAAACAAAATCAGCTTCCTCAAGACTAAACATGAAGACAAAACAGTTCCAGAACTTCAATGTTACTACCAATGTAGCTACATTCAAAAACTGATGCACTTCTGGACTGAATAACAACTTCTGGAACTGATTTTTATTAACACAGCTTTATGACTTTTTATTCTCTTTCTGAAGCTCTACACAAAAACCCGTATCCTTGCTCCTGTATATATAGCATCGAAGACCTACACACACACAAAAGTAATCCATCTACTACAAGGAAAAATGATTAGTAGAAAGGAATAAAATCTACTTACCTTATTTCTAGATTTTATTACCATATAAACAATGATTCTAAGGCACGGATTCATGAAGAAATTTCACCAAGATTTTGTTTCCAAAAACAACATTAAGATTTAGGTCCAAGAAATCAACAAATCTTTAGAAATATTTTGTTTCCAAAAATCACAAAAACTTAAGGACCAAGGAAAACAAAATCTAATTAAAGATTTAGTTTCCAAAAATGTCACACTTGTCAAATATGCATTTTACCAAGAAAGAAGAAACAAAAATAAAATAGGTCATGCCTATTTTACCCTTACAATATAATTATATGTTTATGTAAATAGAATAAAATTTCCATCCACCGATGGTGTAAAATCTTTTTTTAGACAAGCAATCACAATATTTGTTTTATATTTTTTAGATTTTAGTTGACCATGTGTCGTGATTCAAATGTCACTTATATAAAAAAAAAAAAAAACACTATTAGTGACCGAAAATTTTACTCTTTCAATATTGTTCTTTGTCACATTATTACTTAAATTTTATGAATTTTAAATAATTATTGAATTCAAAATTAATGTATCCAAAGATAATTAACAATATTGTTCATCCTCACCTTATTATTAGATTGTGATACTATGATTGTAGTCTTACAAGAAAAAAAATTCCCCTAAAATTACGAACCAAAATCAAAATCTTGAAGTAGGAATCAGCCATCGCTTATCACACTACATTCTCTACCTACCTATCTATCTACCTATCTATAAATGATAAATCTCCGGCGGAACTGGGGGCTAATTTTTAGTGTCGGCAATACCCGTTAGAGCTCTAAAATCCCGAATTTTTAGGTATTAATGTGAAATTAAGATTCCAAATTAATTATTCTGGTCGCAGTTTCGAAACATGATTTGTGAATAAAAATCAAAATTAATTTAGTCAGTAGATTAAGAGCTGTCTTTTTCAAGTTTAGTGCTGTCGTTTTCTATTACCATACGTTTCTATTTCTTTTGTTTCGTATACTCCTTAATTGCCATCATCATTCAATCAATCACACCACCCTCCTCTTCCTCCTTCTCCGTCTCCATCTCCTTCATCTTCCTTGGCTTTGAATCAAGGAGAAAGAAAAGATAGAGAGAGAAAGACAGTCATGAAGAGGCTAGTAAGTACGTTGCCTCTCTGTTTTCTGATTTCCGTTTCTTTGTTTTTATGAATTCAATTTACTTCCCATGATCTGTCTCGACAATTCTTTCTTATCGGTGTTTGTCAAAATAACTGACCCAACTCAATATTCTGTTTTGACATTGACAAATTGTTAGTAGTTGCTTCCCATGATCTGTCTCGATATTTTTGCATTCTGGGTGTTTGTCAATATGACCGACTGACGGACCCAAGTCAGTGTTTCTTCCTCAATTAGTTTTGAATTTTAAAAATTGCTATCTGGGTTGTCTTTACTTTGTTCATATTTTGGTGTTTTGCTATATGAGTTTGGACTGATTGTATTTATGCTTAAGTCAATATCTAGTTTGATTTCAGTTCAGATTTTGTTTTTTTGATTGTTTGTTGAGTTGGATGGATTGAATCAATGCTTAAGTCAAATCTCTAGTCAAGATCAATCTGATCTTCATTCTACTACTGCCGTTTAATTGTCTACTTTGTCTTTTGTGTGATACTGTATCGTCGGGTACTTGAGTTTGGCTTGTTCTTTGTCTCTCAAATTCTGTGTTTTGCCAAGGAACGAAAAGAACAAATTTTGCTGGTTATGGATCTTGGCATGTTTTCTTGTACATGATTGCTAATTCCTCGGGTCTACTCATAGCTGGTCTATAGTTATTAAAGACCTAACATTTTTCTGATTTTTATTATGAATTCTGAATTAGGATCAGTCCTTTTTTTAGTTTGATTTTTCATTTCTGATATTTTGCTACATTTGGAATGACACTGCTTCATGGCGAAACATTTAATCTCGACTTTTTTAGCAATGGGATTTACTATGAAACTAGGGGTAGCAAAATGGGTGTTATGAAACTAGTGAATTCTTGCATAAATTTATATCCAGACAACTTCTGTGGGAAATGTCAGTCTTTTGCATAGTTGAAAATGGCATAACATTCTTTTTCCCAAAAAATGATCACTGCTATTCCAAAAAAGATGTTACTGCTCAAGTGTTGAATTCTTGTCATTCTTTGCTCTTTACCTTTTGCTTTTGCCATCCCTTCTTTTCAGGTGGCATTGTTTATGCTTCTGGCCTTTAGTCACGCTGTTGAGCTCCTTGAAGCTGAAAATTTAGGACAATGCAACTTCAATAGGCCTTTGAAACCCAGACCTCACAGTGTTTCTATATTGGAATTTGGGGCAGTTGGAGATGGGAAGACATTGAATACAGTTGCATTTGAGAATGCCATTTTCTATCTCAAGTCTTTTGCTGATAAGGGCGGTGCACAACTCTATGTCCCATCTGGCAAATGGCTTACAGGGAGCTTCAACCTTACCAGCCATCTTACACTCTTTCTGGAGAGAGAAGCCATCATTCTTGGATCTCAGGTTTATATTTCAACTCAGATCTCTTTCTTATTTATCTTAATTGAAACAAGAAAAGCTCTTCGGTAATTAGAGTTCAAAAAGAAGAACAGAGTGGATTAGCTTATTATATGTTTTCTTTTAGCATTCTCTTTGGATTTTATGTTCATGGTTAGTTTGCAATCCCAAAAGTGATATATGACTATATGAGCTTTAACATGCTTGGCACATTAATTGGGATGCAAAAGTGGGACCATTGTTTGGTATAAATAATTATTCCCTGCAATTTTTTATTAGTTGGATGTTAGTTTTGCTCAAACTCTCTGAACCTTGCAGGATTCTTCTCATTGGAAAATTGATAACTCTTTACCCTCCTATGGTCGAGGTATTGACCTTATTGGTGGAAGATATCGTAGCTTAATCACAGGAAATAATCTAACAGATGTTGTAATAACAGGTATGGACATTTATACATTGTATGCACTCTACTAGTGATGACAATGAGACGTGATGGGATAGGAATTGCCTTTCCCTTTCCCATTTTATTATTTTCATTCCCATTCATGACTTATTCTTGTGATGGGAAATTAAAGGCAATCCATTCTCACCCTGGTACAATTATTTCATTTCCATTCTTGCCCCATTTGACCCCATTCTTAATTACTTAAAACAAATCCTTATAGTGAAGATGAAAAGTATGATTCCTTTGCCTAATATTTAACTAACTGGTGTTTTAATTTACTGAATTCTTGTTCCACTTCAGACTACCACCATATAAAATATAATGTAACCTAATTTTTCAATTATTTCTTAGATAAAATAATTTTACTACAAATTTGAAAATCAAAATTATCATTTTAATTGCTGTCATTACAGCTATATAGCATATGCAACCTAATCAATATTCTCTTAATCTATAAACAGTCTACAATGACCTATCTCCAAATAGTCCATAAGCGTGTATATATATGTATACATGTACTTGTGTGTATATATATATAAATAGATATTTTGTGGGATCGGGAATACATGGGATAGGGCATGCTTCCTGTTGGGAAATAGAATTTGTTTCCCATTCCGGCCCTATTAGGGGTTGTATGTTTATCATTTAAGCTATATGCTATTTTATATGATCATGCCATACTTTTATTAATTGTACAGGTGATAATGGAACTATCGATGGCCAGGGTTTAGTTTGGTGGGAGAAGTTCAGTTCTCATTCCTTGAATTACAGTCGTCCTCATATAGTCGAACTCATTAGTTCGACTGATGTCACAATTTCGAATATAACCTTCTTGAATTCTCCTGCCTGGAATATTCACCCTGTCTACTGCAGGTAATTTGATTGATTGAAACATGAAACTAATTTCTTATTAATGTACCCTTTAACACTTCTCAGAATCATGAACTTGGGTCGGATTTGACTGTTTAGTTTTTGTTCCTGTTTTCTTTGGCAATGATGCAGTAACGTTCTAGTTCAAAACATTACGGCCCATTGTCCACCGGAATCTCCTTACACTAGTGGAATAGTACCAGGTATTGTTGTAGACTTGAGATTTACTTTTAACAATTATGGTAAAAATTGCATATCTTTATTGTTTCTCATATGTTTCTTGTTCTTGTACTGAATAGTTAATAGCTTGTCCTTTCCTTGCCCATAGTTCTGAGTTGGAAAATGACTTATTTTCTACTTGACTTCAAAAGTATAATTAGAAAACCACTATGATTTTGCTAGATTGACACGCTTACTTTGGCTTTATTAGCTTTTAAATTCCCCAAAACCTCGCACTGTCTACCTCCACTAATGCAAATTAGTGATGCCTATTTTTTAAACCCAAATGTTTCTAACGAATCATTTAACTCACTATTTAGTCATACTCAAGTCCATGTTGATATCATATTAGGTTGTAAAATAGGTCCTACATTGCCATGTCAGCATTTTTGTTGGTGGTGTTGTCGCTCGTAGGGTTATGGAGAAATTGAAAACCAAATCCAAAGTACATTGTTCATGTGTCCAAAACATTGAAGATTTGTACGCATGTTAATATGTCAATTTCCCATAGAAATCGATATTTTTGATCTCCATGTAATAATAGAGTGAATTTTTTTTTTGCAGATTCTTCCGATGGTGTTTGCATAGAGAATAGCAATATTAGCATGGGTTACGATGCCATTGCCCTTAAAAGTGGTTGGGACGAGTATGGAATTGCCTATGGTAAAGCGACCACAAATGTTCACATCCGTCATGTTCGCCTACAGTCCTCTGTGGGTTCCGCTCTGGCTTTTGGCAGCGAGATGTCTGGTGGCATATCTGGCGTACTCGTGGAGCACATAAGATTACATGACTCGCTCATGGGATGCGAACTAAAGACATCAGTGGGCAGAGGCGGTTACATAAAAGTTGTTCTGATGTCAGATGTTGAAATTGAAAATGTTCAGCTGGCTATCAAGGTGACAGGTCAGTTTGGGTCCCACCCAGATGATAAATATGATCCGCAGGCACTTCCAGTTATTAGTGGCATTGTCTTTAAGGATATGATTGGCACAAACATCACAGCAGCAGGGAATTTCACTGGAATCCCTGAATCTCCTTTCACTTCATTTTGTCTATCTAATGTCTCTTTCTCCAGTAATTCTCATCCTCCTTCACAGTGGGTTTGTTCGAATGTGTCTGGCTCCTCTGAGAACGTTTCTCCTGAACCATGTCCCGAACTCCAAAGCCCTTTTTCCAGTTCTTCAGATTGTTTCTCCCTCTTACATCCGAAAAGTCGCATTGCGATTTTATGATACAAAATACCTTAAGCTACATCATTCATTTGTGGAACATGTACAAAGCATTTCCCTTCGACTTTCCAATAAGATGCATATTCCATCTGATGGTCATTCAATTATACAATCTCAAGCAGTTCAGTGAAACTCTTTGAAAATAGTTCGCCTCCGCCCCAATGAACTTGTGTACAGCCTCGGTTTTTTCATTCATTTGTAAGAAATTTTGGTAGTGGTACACTCAATATAATTTGTTTTGGTCTCCATGTTTCTTCTCTCTTGGAAATTTGCTTTGAATGTAAAGTTCTTTCTGTATTGGGAAATCAAAGAAGATTGATTGTTTAATGTTAGACTCCACTCCAGAGATTGTTTTGGCTGTAATTGATGATCTGGTGTAGAGATGCATCCTCAGGACACTGTTGACTCAATGGAAGGAAGGTAAAGCATACAGAATCCATCAGTTCCTCTGAGTCCAAGCAAACTCATGATTGGCATTCAGGTTATTAGCATTTAACAGGACCACAAAAACTTGAATCCACCTGCATGCATATCTTCAGTTCACACGCAAATAGCCAAATACAAACAAATTCAATGGTTTCAGAAGATGAAGCTAATCGGAGCAACTTAACCTCGGCTAGTCAAATCTGGAGCTTAGCCATAAACTCCCCAGGTCCCGATTGCTAAACTAGCCCACTTTCGCATGGAACCAAAAAAAACATCAAATTGACAAGTTCCGACTTGACGAGATGCAAGGGCAGATTCAGCAATCCTATCACTAGTCTCCAGGAATTTAACAAGAGAGCCTGGCAGCTTATCTAGCAGAAAGCGTATTATCCGCAGTGGCATGTAAAACCAAAAACCAGGAAAGATTATATGGGCAAAAATAGCTCATTTTTATATGTGAAACTCAAATTAACAGCCGCACAGTAATATATCAAGGCTTACAAGATCAAAAAGCTAAGAAAGATGTGTTCGGGATCTGACTCCCTTCCAAAACTGAATTATTTCAACTTAAAAATTCCATGACTTTCTAAACACAATTGACAAATAACGTGGATTTTGGCGAATAGCAACCAACCATATCAGTACTTGTATGAGACAGATGAGCATTTCCGCTCCACTTTTTGGTTGGCAGTGCCATTCCACTATGATTTATTCCATTCCAGTTCTCTTAGTGATTGATTTATCGTGGAAATTATGATGCTCAATAAACCTTCAAGAACAGATTGAGATTGAGCTGGTGCTGGGGTAATTTATCAATCATCTAAGTCATTCATAAACTTTAAGTATTAGTGATGGTTTCTTTATAACGTGGCAATGACCAATGAGAAGGCACCGTTTGGTTATTCTATTTTTTGTTAATTATTTTCTCCCGTGTATTTCAAATGAAAAAAAAAAAAGGTTGGTACTAATTTCTATTCAAATATGATTGAATGAAGCTAGTAGGCTTTAAACAAGCTATCTTTTTAGTGTATGAGTTTGGGTCGTGTATTTCTAATCAAGTTCACGCCAACGGACTATATTTTGATATCGTTCAGAGTTAACATTAGGTATATCTAGGGATGGCTTCAAATGATGATGATAGACCTAATTTGAAAGACTTAGAATTGTTCAAACAGTTGAATAACTAGTGTTTGAAAGAATCATATGATAAATGTTATAGCGAAGATAGTTTGAAAAAAAAGTCACGCGACGAGATGGGATCTACCTTTAGGGAGACATAAGGTGTTGATTTCAATCCAGAGCGGGTCCTAAGATTTTGGGGGCTCTGTCTTAAAATTAAAATTAGACCCTAGAATTTAAAAAAAAAAAAAAAAAGATAATAGGTGAGTGTGTGGTCTTGTGATTAAATTGGGTGATGGTGGATTGGCTTGTGAGAAATGGTTTGAAGTATATGGAGTGTGTGTATTTAGACCAAGGGGTGAGAGAGACAATTGTGGTCATTTTGTGGTTTTATTTAAACTATCAACGTTTACCAAAACAAATTATAAGTGCATTGCATAGGATAAGGAATGTTATTTTGATACAAGTTGCATACTTATTTATTAATGAAAAAATCAATAAGCAAAAGCAACCCTTAATTCAATTTAAGTAAGACCCGACCCGGTATTGTGAATCCAAACTAAAACACATGTTTGCTTTGATTAATGTGAGAGTAATGAGATGCATATGAAGTCAAGGAAAACCAATTGCATACATATATAGGCCAAGTGCAGGTGCAGGTAATGCTTTCTGTAAATACTAAAAAGCAAGAGTTGGTTTAAAATGTGAACTGCTTTCTGTGAATAGGCAATAACTAATAAGAGAAAAAAGTCACTCAAGTAAGATTGAATGATACGACAGAAAATCATAGCAATGTACCATTGTGGAATTAAGTGTTGCTTTCCAACACTTCATCATAGTCATGGAAGCGGCGGTAGCTAATGGTTTTCAATGTGGTGCAGATGTGTGATCTCACATTTGCTTTTCTTCCAAGCAGCCTCAGGGTTGAAGATAAACATTCACTCATTCACAAGAGTGAGTTATATGCTTTTCCAAAATGAGCAAGGAAGAAAAAGTCGCATGAGAGAGCAACTAAAGAAGAAGTTGCGGGTATGTGGTAACCGCCCTTTACACATGTCAATTGCACATTTGTGAGTATGATTGCTATTGTAATATGTATATGCATACACCAATTCAAGTTGTACTGTAATAGCAGCTCCCTACATTCATGACAATATAACATTGTACCATAAGAAAGGAGTAATAAGATTGTCAGAATCTCCAAAACTAAACAAAATTTGTCGCATCAACTATAGAAAAGACAATCATGCTTCGGAAACCAGCCCGTTTCTAAACAGACTTCTGCTGGGGTATAAAAGCCAAAATGATGATTAAAAAAAGAATGAGGAACAAAAAAACCCAAGATGGATGCACAACAGGGGCAGATGACATGTTTAAAGCAAGAGCCTCATCTACGTCTTGTAGTTGATTGAGATACAAGCTGAACCCATGCGAATTCATCTTTGTAAGCCAAACTTCCCTCACAAGATGCCTCACAGGTATATACGGTGATAGTTGCCCAATCAAGAGAGTCTACATCATTTTTTACGGCGAAGTAATAAAGTAGCTGTGGCAAAATCTGGCAACAATTTTATGTCAATAAGAACCATAGTCTAAATAGTGAAATGATATTATAGCGGGTGGTACCTAGCAATTGAAACCCCTAGGAAAGCAAACAAATGTAGAACAACGAACAAACCTGGAATTCAAATGCTCGATGGCTGCTACAAAAGCTGCACTTAGGAATATCTGTAGCAGATGGCCGGCCACTTGACATAGGCCATAAGGGTTTGGATCCAGCATATCTAGAATACCTGTAGTGTTTAGCAGGAAATACGATGAACTGAAAACACAGATATTACAGCCTAAACATGACATTTGCTACAGAGACGGGTAAGCAAACTAGATCTAGTATTCATGGAATTAAAATGTGTCCTGACCAGCATTCGAGATTGGCGTATTTCAACTAGCCACCATATTTGTTTCACTGAAAATGACTACCGGAAAATATTTTTCTCATCTTCCTGTGTTTGATAACCCTTGGAAAATGTAATCAACGTAAAAGCTTTTACGAGTGAACATCAAATGAAGTTTTCTTTTCAGAAAATAACTTATGGATTCATTTTCCAAAATTTATTCGACCCAAGTTTGAGCACCCTACCACCCGCCCCCTTCCCCAACAAACAACTCACCCACCCAATTATCCCAAAGTAATAATATTATAGCATACCTAGCCCACGTCACGTCTCACCCAGCCTCTACCTCATGATCACCTAGTTGAGTTATTTTGTTCTATTTAACAAAAATCATAATCTTACATACAATTACACATATTTACATACACATAATTATACTCAAAGTTTCAAACAAATAATTTTTTTTGAAAAATAAATGAAGTTTTTTTTTTATTGTGTTGTGCATACTATTTATAAATTATAATTTTATTAAATACTCAATATGTTCTAAAATAAGAGTCCACTATAACATCTTGCAACGTCCCAAAACAATTATTCATTTTATTTTTTAAAACGTTTTTTCATATCAAGTATCAATTTCATTATTTGAAAGATGGTCTCTATTGTTTTGACACCATTAATAATGAATTGGAGAGTTACTAAACGAAAGTTACTTAAAGTCGAACATTTTTTTTTAAAATCAGTGTATATTCAATAGGGGCATTAATATTAGAATAAAACTTTTGTATATATTCATGAATTGTTTTCCGTAATATTTTCCGTGTTTGTCAAACACCCAAAAATATTTTCCGAGCATATTTAAAAAAGATTTACCAAACACCTAAAAATGAAATCTTTTCATTTTCCAAAAGTTATTTTCCGGAAATTATTTTTCGTGAAACAAACGGAGCATACCAAAGATTACACAACAAAGATGCAAAAGTAAGTTGTCTCAAGCAAAGGATAAAGGTTATGCGACCACTATATGTCTATACGCATCATAAGTCATATATTTCAAGCTTAGATCAGCAAGAAACTCCTGCAGCCCAATGACTATGTCCAATCAAACAGAACAGACAATTCATAATAGTCGCATCACATCACCCACAAAATAAAACACACACACACAGACTGAGTTTCTGATACTAGAAGTACTGGAAGAGGGGGGTTAAAAGAATAATTATTAGTTGAAGTCATTCTTTCAATAGGCCGTCTGCATGAAGTTATCAAGACTTGGCCAATGCAATTCAACATTTGAGCAAAAGATGGGGTCAAATGAAGCAGTCCAAAAATTAATGGCAAGGGATGCAAGAATGACAACCACATAGGACTTGAAGCATAGAGTATATAAACTTTTGAGCACATAGAAAGAACTACACCAATTGAGCTCCCATGCTTCAAACCCATGGCCTCTAAGTCAAAAGGAGCACCTTACTCTTGCACCATGGTTCACCCTTACTCATACAGGAGCAAATGCTTATCCTAAATGATGCACCATTTCCCATAAAAGGAATTTCCATTTGGCTGACATATTAAGGAAACTTCCATTTGATTATTAACCCTCATCATCAGCAATAATATTGAAAGAATTTCTTACTGTACTGGTTACAATTCAAAGTCAGGAGGCGAGGTTCAAATGTCCTTATCTTCTTTTAGGATGTCCAAACACGAGAAGTGGGACTCTTTATGGCATGGAGGGAGTAATAAAGCTTCACAAAAATAAAGAGACTAATCTTTGTATGATTATAATAATTTTTATCTTCAACAAAGATCTTGTGGTGCAGCTATGCATAAAAACGATTTTTTGGTATATTGTCTGCACAAAGAAATTTATAACACATCCTTAAATTAAACATCTTCAATCACCTCAATACTTGTTCTGGTGCCCTGGTTATTCGTCTATGAAAAGAGACCCAGCTCTTCTTGTCATCATCTCCCTGTTGCCCACCAAAGAAAAAAAGCTGTAATGATACCTTTCAGACAAAAGTAATTCAAGAATCCTCATCAGCAGTCCATACCTCGTCACTATCAACAACTGAATTTGCAGGACCGCTGACGTTAGACAGAGGCTCAATGAGTTGAGTTGAGTCCAGTTTGTCAATGTTTGACATCTGTAAATCGAACTCAGATTCATCCTCATTAACAATCTCAAACTGTGGCCAGAGAGTCTTGCTTGCAGCTGTTTCCAAATTAGAATTTCAATCAGCTATAAAATCCCAACATTCAAGCATCATTGCATAACTTAGCTCATGGAAAACAATATTAGAGGTGCTGTTACGGAATATTATCTAGAAAATTGCATCCCATTCTCCAAAATACAAGGCAATAAATGTCTGCATGAGATCTAACATTTATCCCTGACTGATATCATTATCATTGTATGAACTCTAAATTAGATGAACATGCCTACTTAGGTGCAACCAGTAGCGCATGGCAGCAAAATTTACAACACTGACCTATTTCTATATCTGCTGAACCGTTAACAGAACCTGAGTCAGAAACCTGAGGATTAACATTCAACTCTCTACATTGGACTCTATGACCTGTTCGCCAATGAATAGCCTTCAACAAAATGAAAATCAGCAGGATTGCTTAGCTAAAAAAAGATAAAAATCAAATTCTATCATAATAACCTGGTGTTTCTCGGAGCAATACCGTGTTCCCCTGCAATTACTGCAAACTTTATCTCCTTTCCAGGTTCCACACCAACTACATAGTGCAGCTAAAGCAAGCAGTAAAAAGAAGGGGTCAAGAAGTGCTACAGAAATGCATTAGCATATGTTGTATAAAGTGAATGAAGGAATTTATACCAGTTTTATGACACGTCCTTCTGTAGTGCTACTAATCATTCATCACTCAGAAAAACATAACACTAATAAGTTGTAAAACCCCCCCAGAAACTTTGATCATTTGTTTTGATGAAAAGGTATGAGGTTCACCCTACTAAAGGACTACGTCAAGTCTTCTGCTTTTAAGAGGGGACTTTATAGTTATCTACATAAGCAGTAGTTAAATAAAAAAACACCCAAGTAAGCATACAATACCTCCAACTCCCAATGGCTTGTCAGTCCCATCGTGTTTTGGAGGTTCAAGGGAGTAAAATGGATTGGAGCGCGGCAATTGGCAGCGGAGCACCTTAACACTTGTCAGATAAATAAACTAATCAAAAAGAAAATCTTGAAACGGATAAGAAAACAACTTCAGCTTTTTGGTTGCTACTTGTCGAGAAGACGGTGGAATAAAAAAATAAAATCTAGAATGATGGATTTTACAATACCTTCGAGAGGCCCTCTCTAGATGGTGTTTCCACTGCTCATGCTGGTCTTGGAGAAGGCATGACATCGAAGGGCACATAAATACAAATAAGGTTCTATGGAATGTTGAATCCTTTTCTGAAAGTGGCGCGTAAACCTAAAAAAGTAATTGCAAATAATGAACTAGTCAAAAACAGCTCCCCAACATACTGTGAACTAGGGGTGGCAATATATCCAATCCAATGGGTTATCCAATATACACATTATAAAATACTTATTGAGTGTTATCCATTAACACCATAGTTGTCAAAGTCGAGAGGTGCTAAAAAGGCGATAGGTCCATATTTGAGGCGAGAGGCTAAAAAGGCGCTCACGGAAAAAATACTACGCAAAAATATATAGAATACATATAACTTAACAAATCTCAACAAAACATGTTATAACTTACAAGTGAGCATAATATTTGAAACTAAGTTCTAAGCTAATATCAATTATCACTCACACAATTAGGAAAAATAGTATATATATATATATATATGTATATATATGTATATATATATTTGTTTGTTTATATCATTGTAACAAATTCCAAAACAAGTATAAATGAGAATAATATATATAAAAAACTCCAAAACAGGAACTAAAAAAAGGACGACAATTGTCACTAATTAAACATATTAGAAAATAGAGTAAAAGAAAACAGAAAAAAAAAAGTAACAAAAATTAATTCCAAATCCTGAATTAAAGAAAAATTGGAATTATTCAACAAGTAATGTCAGGAAAAAAACAAAGATAAATAATTTCTTTTTGTATTTAGCCCAAGAGAGAATTAGAAAAATAATACAAAAATAAAAAGCTAACATTCATATAATCAGCTCTCTGCCACGTGAAACCAAAAAAAAAACCAAATCAGGTCGAAACTCCACTAATCTAAAAACTGAGCAGAGGAAAGTCACCGGCGACCAGTTCTGTGGACCTCCGGCAAGAAATTCCTGTACCGGCGCGTGCGGCGCATGAGCCTGAACCCGGTGACTTCCGGCAATGGCAAAGACGCAGACGAGTTCGCCTAGATGAGCTTGTGGCAGCTATGGGCTTGGATTGGATGAAGAGTGAATATTGGAGGCTAAATCCGAAATGAAAATTTTCAGATCTGAGCCGGAATCCTTATCTGTGCGCCTTTTCTCGCCTTTTTAAGCCTTTCGCCTTAAAAAAAGTCGCCAAAGGCGTACGCCCAACTACTTTGAGTCGCTCATCGACTCGCCCAGCTTCTTTGAGGCGCCAAGGCCTCGACTCACCTCGACTCTCGCCTGAGGCGCTAAAGGCGCTCGCCTTTGACAACTATGATTAACACATTAGTTATTGGGTGTTATCCATCAACACATTAGTTATTGGGTGTTATCCATCAACACATTAGTTATTAGGTGTTATCCATTAACACATTAATTATTGGATGTTATCCATCAACACATTAGTTATTGGGTGTTATCCATCAACACATTAGTTATTGGGTGTTATCCATCAACACATTAGTTATTGAGTGTTAAGGGGTGTTAATGGATAACACCCATTAGGAACCAATTACAAAATGGATAACTTGGGTTTACCTGGTTAAACCCATTAATGCCACCACAAACCGCCCGCCACCACCTACAGCCACCACCGCCGCTGACTACAACTCCCTCCGGCCGCTGCTTTCCACCACCAACCACAGTTGCCGCCCCCCCCCCACCGCCACCACCACCCACCCCATCGTTGAGGGGTTAACTGTGCTAAACTACACTTGCATGAAAAGGAAAATATTGCAAATCACCACTACCAATACCAAATACATGAGAGATTTTCCACCGCCCATACCAGTATGGAGGAGGCATTTATATTAATGACTATGTGTGTAAGCCGCTGAGAAGGGCCGGGAAGTAGTAGTATTGTGTGGGTGGTGACGGCGGCACTAGTCTAAGCTTTGCCACTTTCGGAGTGAAAAAAATCAAGACAATGGAGAAGAAATTTGTGTATATGTATATATATATTAGAGGTGGCAATTTATGCCCATGCCTGCTTGCTAAATAATGGGTATGAGCACACTTAATTTTTTAACCGGGCACAAATGAGCAGCCCATTTGAGACCCTTAAATTTAATGGGCATATATGGGCAAAAAATGGGTGCCCACTTCATAAATGTAGGTTGATAAACCCAAGCCTCATTCTGTCCTCCAAGTCAAATAGAGGGATTAAGGGCGCGTTCTTAAATAAATCATCTGGCCACCCCACCTTGTTGCATGTTGTTGATTTTCTCCTTCTTCGATAATGTCATACAAAGAGGAGCCCTCTTGAATACACACATAATATCATCATTAGACCAATCCCATTTTCTCCGTCTCAAAAGCATTCATCCCAAACAGTTTTGCTTCACTTCCCAAAAAGGGCATGCACTTGTTTCTCAAGATCAAATTAATCTCATTTTCAATTGTTCCAAGTCTATGCGCATATAATGGTGTTAATATATGCGTGTGTGTGTGTGTATAATATTTAAGAAAATACTATTTTTGCTATTAAAAATACCATTTTGGGTAAATGAGTGCACATGCCCATTTATACCCGTGACAAGTGGGCACTTGACTGCCCATTTGCCACCTCTAATATATATATATATATATATAGTGAGAGAGAGGTTTGTTTTGGTTGTGTTATTCCCACGTCGAAAGAGGCAAAAATCTATTTATATTCCCAAATTTGAATCCGTTTTTGTTTGAAATCAAAAGGGAATGAAATCAAAATAATAGAGAGCATGGAAAGCGATTTAGTCTCTCTGATCTCATTTTGATCAAAAGTCAACTTTTTATAGTAAGCTCAATAAAAGCATATTAAAGATGATATCAATTACTCCGTTGGTTCCTAAAAAAAATTATCTTTCATTTTTTAGGTCAATTTAATTAAAAAAATATACTATTTCTAATTAATTTGCTCAACCATATCCGACCACTTTTAAATATACAATTTAAAAGTTTATCTTTCTACTTGATATATATATATATATATATATATACACACACGTGTGTGTATAATATTTTTACAAAATATGATGTTGTTTATTGGGTATTACCTGGATAATACCCATTTATTAATGGATAGAATTGGGTATTATCCAATAACACCCATTAAATTATACCGAAAACTACCCATTAATTATATTGGGTAGATAATGGTTTTATCCAAACTTAACCGGTAAAAACCAATTGCCACCCCTACGACAACTTCTAATTTAGAAGACCAACTAGAGGTCAGAACTTAAATTCCACCTCACAAGTAGTAGGTGCAGCGAAGGGAAACAAAAAGTTATAAGCTATGAACCAGTAGTGATGTGAACTTTGAGACTGTTTCAGCTGAAAGTAAAGTGCAAAATCTAATGTTGAAGAAACAACTAAGCAATGAACTAAAAACAAAACTATACCAGTTGTTAACTTAATTGAGTTTTGAGCATTGTACGGGTCCGGAAGTCGAATCATGTATAGATTATATCAGAAACCAAACACTATATGCAAAGACTACATTACAGTACAAAATAGATAATAGAATGGAAAAGAGTACCTGAAGCAAGAACTGCAACGGTTCGCCGCAAAGATCACAAACACAGGATCTTCCAGAAGGTAAATTTTTTGGGTCCAACCAAGCCTAATTTAAAAAATAAAATAAAAATAAAATTGAAATTTACTCTATTCAATTAATATTTTCCCCTAATATATACAGAAATGAAGATTTGATAATACAAAATTATAAACGTACAGGAGTGCCTCCAGCTTTGCTCGGAAACAGGTGACGAAGAAGTGACCATTCATTCGTCGGTTTTTCGACAAAGCCCAGCGTTACAGGCACTGATTCTTCATCTTCTTCGTCGTCTTCGTCTTCGTCTTCGTCTTCGTCGAACGCATCGTCGAACGTATCTCCGTTAGCATCGCTATCAATTATGTTTGCACCTTCATCGTCATCAAGTGATGTGATTTTCATAGTCCTGAGCTTATCCAACGAATCATCATTCGTACGTCCGCCTGACATATTAACTAAGAAGAATGAGAGAATTGTTTGAAACGGAATTATAAGTCGGTGATTGTCTGTTCACGATGGTCGTCGTTTCGACGGATGTAAGTGAGAGTTTGGGGCCAACTGACAAGTGACAAGCAAGGATTAGGGTTTTACAACGGCAAGGAGGCAAAAGGAAAAAAAGAGAGTGAAAAATGACAGTAAGCCACCCAAACTATGATCTTCTTCAAACCCTCCCCCACCCCAAATTACTTGACAAAGGGAGCCGGATGATTAAAAATAATGGCAAAATACACTTTGGATCACTTTCTTTTTATGTTGCAATTAGGCCCCTAAACTTCAATCTTTTTTAGCATTATATCAAAGTTATCTTGCAATTTAATTTAATTTTTAGATGGACGTTAAGTTTAACCATTAAATTATATTAAATACATATTTTGCACATGTCTTCTTCAAATCAGCAGCTACCCAAACCCCCACTACCCATTATCTCTAAGTCTTCACCCAATCAGTTTCGTCCACTAGCTTGGTCGAAGGCTGAGATAACGAAATCCACGAGGTAATTTTGTAGTAGATCTGAACCAAATTGAAATCTATTCACCAAACACAACCTTACATTTCAGAAACTAGTACGTGAAACTTGCGATGGGGCTCGATTGAAAATTGGAGTTTGAGATAGGGTGGTGTGCAACTAAAGTTGGGGAAAAGAAGAGGGTTGGAGTTGTGCTTTTAGGGAAAGGGCTGGAATGACGATAAAGAGGCTTCGCTGGTGAAGAGAGAGGTGACTGGACATGGTTAATAGATTACGTTAAACTTAATTTCTCATATCCCAACGAATTTTTTCAGTCTCTCTCGGTCACTATTTCTAAATAGAGATTAAATAACATCGAATGACCTTTTGAATTTGGATGTTGGCTTTCAACATAAATTTTGGTTTTTGCATATATGAATTTTGGCGTTGGTGATACCGTGTTGCTATGGCAGAGAAGGATGAAGATGAAGATGAACAGATGAAGATGAAGATGAACATAGGAGCAAAATCGGTATTTTAACATAACTTAACGGTTAAACTTAACGTCCATAAAAAATTGAGTTAAATTACAAGATAACTCTGATATAGTGGTCACTCATAAAATTTTAAAGTTCAAGTGACCTAATTGCAATCTTTTGTAAAGTACAGTAGCTCAAAGGTGTGTTTTGCCAAAAATAATTAACGCATGTTTATAACATTGACCAAATGTTGAACACTCATAACAATTTACAAGTTCTACTTCTACACCCAAAAGGGTTGGTTTTGTGACTTTTTGGAGCGATTCATACATTCCTTGTGATTCATATTTCTTTATTGAATAGCAATCGTATGGATCTTAATACGTAACACAGGGCTCCACTCTCTCACAGCTAAGCTCACTAACCATCAAGGAGGAGGAGGAAGGCCTGCAAAATGATTTACCAGTGGATAGTATTCCTTAATGTAATCTTTGTTTCACCTGATCCCTTTAGATATAAAAGGCATATGAATGTGAACTGTGTTCAAGTAGAGGATATTGTCAAAGCGGAACATGTTTTTTTTTTTTTTTGCAAAAAACTTAGGCTGGTTTCCTTAGTTGATTTTCATCTGCATTAGTATCTTATACTATTTCTTTAAAACCGACAAAGACACTTTGATTCATTGCAATGTATCGTTTAATATTAGACGACGCATACATTTGTCATCGCGATGTATTAAATGTGTACTTTAATGGTTTGATAAAAATATAAGTTACCAAAGCGGTTGAAAATCCACCTCAATATGTTGCGTTTGCGTGTGTTGTGGAGGTAGGGTGGTTGAGTTCGCAAATTTAGAATCTCAGCTTTAAAATTTCTTTCTAGCTGTGTGATTTATTTTTTTCTCAAGGCATATTAAAATAGATTTTGATTTTTGGTGTTTCTAAAAGGAAAATTAAAAATAAATGTTTGGAGTTTGTTAAATGAATCCTTTTTTTGTCATTATCATTGACGGAAATTGAAAAAGGTATCAACTCATCAAACAAAAACGTATGTTATGCTAAATATACAAAGATTCATAAAATGGGGAATTTACAAAGATCCAAAGTTTTGGGACATTAACAAATGCTCAGAAATAACAAACAAATTACAAGCAACTGGAATTATTGCTGATATATATGATAAAAAATCAACCCACATAAAATAAACTGTATATAAAACCTATCTATCTCTCTCTCTCTCTCATTATCTCCTATCCAAAAAAAAATAAAAAAATAAAATTGGCAAGCACCGTAGTCATGTCTTCGCTACTTTCGGTTCCCGCTTTTCTTTTCACTTCAGTAGGGATTCCCTGCCTCCCAACCCGCTGTGTAGGGTGGCCATTTCCGTTTGTCATTTTCCGTGAAGGTGAGGGGCCTAGTTTCGGAATTCTACTCCGGCTGACATTAGTCATGAACACATAATTAATTAGAGTGAACAGTTTTATTCTAGGTGGACATAATAATAAGATTATGCACGATCACAAAGTATACCTGAATTCTGGGCTTTGTGAGGTTTTAGGAATAGATTTCTGGAGTTTCGATGCAGATCCATTGGTTAAGCTAGAAAGCTTGGAATGATTGAATTGCCAAAGCAAATCTGGCTCTGATGAATCACTGGTGGCAGCATCAAGCTCATCCATATCATCAGTTGTAGCTATGTCAAACCGGTTTCCAGCAGGGAATATGTTATAAGATTGTTCTTGGAATAATTTGGTAGAATCCGGCAGAAACTTCTGGTAGAAATCAGACATTTGGGTATTGTTTGTATCCCAGGGGTTTTCAAGTCCACGAGTGCCATCTTGCTTGTTCACCATGACCTTGTCGACCCAATCAGCGGACCCCATGTCTCTATCATCCTCCTTGTAGTTCTCGCCTGGGCTGCTTACAGGAGGCCAAGGAGGTGAATTTCCTAAAAGTTCATCAAGATCAATGCTTTGCCTTTTTTGCCTCGTAGCAGAGTTTTTGCTGACCTAAAAAATTAGTATGCCAATTTGTAGTTTTAGTTTAATAAAACATTTGGTAAGAATAATACTTTCAAGAATTCATGATTAGAATGCATTTTACCTCGATATTGCCTACATCCTCCATGGGTTTCCGGTGGTTGTTTCGATCAGTATACATATCTCCACATTGTGAATTTGATTGAAAAGGGGATGATAGCATGCCACCTGGGCTGCCAGATATAGCATACTGTGCTGTCATTGGTTCCCCTTCTTTCCTTGCCAAAGCAGCTTTAAGACTGGCAATCTGAGACAAAATGCAATTCTTTTAATACTTGTGACATTAGAACTGCAATATTTTTTTTCCGAGCATTACACACTGGCAGAGTTGCAAAACAGAACAGAACGAATGTGGGTGGCGCAGTGGTTAACCAGGGGTTTTGCCAAGTATGAACCCTCAAATTTGAATCGTTCCCACGCCCCCTTAGGGTATAAAGGAAAAAAGAAAGGAAAAAGAAGACATAAGAACCTGTTCTTTGAGTTCTTTAACGTCTGAACTATCTTTGTTCACTCGTGCAGCACCAAGTTCAACAGTGGCAACCCGCTCTGCAAACTTGAGTGTACTAATTGTTTCTCCAACAGAATCCACCTCAGGGCTTATGTGAATAAACATGAGAGTCTTTGCCTGCCCACCTGAAATCACAACAACCGCAAACCAAAGTTAAGGATCAGAAGAATGGAAAATGTATACACATGCGGAAATGGCTAATAGTTCTCTGACTCTCATTCCTTATAAATTGAATTTCCTTACCAAGTGAGTCTTGGAGTAATTGTGTGAGTTTGCTGTTTCTGTAGGGCACATGTGAACTCTTTTGAGCAAGGGAAGAGATCACATCACCCAAGGCAGATAGAGATTTGTTAATGTGTTGTGCCTCTTTTAGTCTATCTCCGGTCACTTCAGATTTGTCCACCCTCTCACTTCCGGCCAGGTCAACCAAATGCATACAACCACGGAGAACAGCTCCGGATGTTAGGTCTCTCCCTTGGACATGGACAGTCAAGCAACTGCAGATTGATGACACAGAAATGTTAGCATTATCAGAAGATATTGGGGCTAATTGCTTTTTAGGGTTCAAAGTTCCAAATTTAGTCCAAGATAGAAAATGGTCATGTGCCTTACATGTGCACGATTTTCAAGGGCTTATTAAGTTATTTTGTATGCCTATTTAACCAAACACTTACTAGAATGTCACCCTAGGCATGTGATGTACAAAATGACTAGACGAATCCTTTGAAAATGGATCCTAATGAGAAACCATCTTACCTGTGGGAGCGGCTACTACGGTCATTTAGAGCAGTTGCTCCAACTGCACGGTTCTTTTGACCTAGGTTCATCAAATCGATGACATCTGATGTTGATGTCACACGGATAAGACTAGCATCTGGAACATTGAATCCGTTCTGCGAATTGTTGCGAATTTCTAATGTGTTCACCAATTAAGGAAACCTGAGAATGGGAAGATTTGGAACAAACCCAAGTTCTTAATTTATATGAAAATCGTTGGTGTTGAAATTTTACTGAGAATATTGCTAAATAGAATCTGTATTTAGTTACTGATAGGACGAAAGAAAAAATTAGTGAAGGATATCTTTTGTTAAGGCCATCAGTAACAAGGAGATCTCTAACTTGCTCGTTGTAAATCTCAATCATCTGAACAGAAACATCATATCGGAGAGTGTCCCTTCTTTTTTCCGCCAGATGAAATAAATCACCCAATGCCCTGTAATTAACACCTTGACTGCTCTCTGTAAGATCCTTTGGGCCACTCTAAGTAACAAAAAAGAAAAAGAAAACCAACATTTTTGTTAATATCTAACGAAGATGCCTAGTGTTTCTTTGAAAAAAAAATGTCAACATATCTCACCATTGTAAAGGTTTTGCCAGATCCTGTTTGACCATAAGCAAATATACAAACATTGTAACCATCGAGAACGGACCGAATAAGCGGTTGGGTATCCGAAAACACCTCCCCTGCCAAGAACACATACATGCATAAGAAATGAAGAAATGAAAGAGCATGTTTGTTTACAATTTCAGAACTAAGTTCTTTTACGAAAATCACAAAAGTAATCTTTTAATATGCATTTGATCAGTATAATGTTAACATATTGATGTCCTTAAGTGTTAACCAATCATGTGAAATATGAAATTCAACTTTTGGATTTGAAAATGAAAAAAGCAAACTGAATTGCAAAACGAGTGTACCCAAATTAAATGTCGCAACATAGTGGCAAAATTACCAACCTTGGGTTGCAGAGGGCCCAAATACTTTGTTGAAGTTGAAAGACCGACGTCCTTTTCCATATTTTGCAGGGGTATTTATCGTTATAATTCCTTCCTCAATGTGATCCACAGTACTCATATAGCTTGTTTGTCCGGACAAGAAGGGTCTCACACGACAGTAAACCCTAATATTCCCTATTTGTAGGAAACCAGAAAGCCTAATGTAAGAAATTTCCATGCAAAGACTCTCTCGTTAGACTTAAGATAGCATATCGTACGGTTTAAAGAAACTGCTGATGTCACCTTTAAGGTCTTGGACTTGATTGTAAAGTTTTCGATTTTCCTCAAGAACTCTATGATACCCAGAAGCAGCATGTGCTAGACCGTGAATGTGCAGGCCTACAGAAAAGGAGCAGCTAAAAATAAGCTAAAATTGGTCGTCATCTCTATCTCCTCCTCCTAGCTCTAATTTAAAAAGACAAATATGAAGGCCGAGAAAAGGAAACTATATAGCCTACCAAGATTTTGAAACTCCTCTTGAAATTTTATTTGCATGAACTGCATTCCAGCCTTTGTGGTAGATAGGGTTTGCTTGAGCTCCTACAAAAGAATGAATCAAATTAAAATGTATTGAAATAAAAACATTTTAGCAAAAAAGGACGCAATTACATGACAGCTAGAAATGTACCTTAATATCTCTTTGCTGTCCATCAAAGATCATTTGCTGCTTTAAAGTTCTTTTTTTTGATTCCTCATCAGATATGGAGTTGTTGTGAGCACTTTGATCTTTCTTTGCTAGCACAAAATTTCTGTCTTCCTTCTACAAATTTTAAAGAAAGAGAAACACTGTGAAATTTCGGCAAATTCTAGCCTTATACAATTTTCTGCCAAAAAAGTATCCACAAATTGCCTTTATATCTCTTTCTTAATGTACCCCCGAAAAAAAATTACCTTTATATCCACTGAATTATGTTTCAAAGCTGTCCTGTTACCCTGAGAAACAGCCAATTCTCTTGGAGCTGCTTTCTTCTGTTAGCAAACAAAGAGTACTACTTATAGGTGAGAAGGAATTATCCAAACGGATCATTCTTTCTGTAATATTAGTGCTAATACTGATTTGAAAGAAATAACAAGACATACAGTTTCAACTTGGCTTGCCAGGCGCTGCTCGAATTCCTCGACGACTTTACTTAGCACTGATTCTACAAGCTGCACAAACAGAAAAGGCAAGAAACCTCAATATCAGCAATTATAATTGGCTATGGCTTTGGCAATTGTGAAGTAATCATTTTTTTAGTTGTGGCGAGGCATTTATAAAACTCAGGGAAATAATGCAAATTAGCCTCTCTCTCTCTCTCACTTTTTCAGGTAAAACTCACATGGTAGTTGTCCGATGAAAATAGAAACAATTGTTTGATGGCATCAAATCTGGACATAGGGATTGATAAGTACTCGTATCTATTTCCTAGTTGGAATTCACCTAAATGTTAATTTTAGGCAGAGTCCATAAGCAAAAATACATATTGTTGTGTATGGGCTGAGTATATATATCCGACTATGTAGATTAGAGTTATGCACTTCAGTTCATTTTTTGGGTGCAAATCTGCAAATCTTTATTCTCTTCAAATTACAGGGATAGTGAATGATCTATCTCTACCAGTGGACGTAGCCTACTTGCATAGAGAGGTGAACCACGTAAATCTGTATGTCCATTTATCTTTCTATTTTGCCTGGCACACGGTTTACAGTGCTGCAGATATATTCATAGACCCCCACCAAACTTGATATGTCAGAATTAAAATTGACAATAAGCACATTAACATACAGTGGGCACTTCTTCAGGCTTCTTGTCCAATAGAACCGCACGGACAAGCATACTTAAGGAGGAAATAGGCTGCACATGCATAAGAATACAGCAAGTACCAAATGATTTTTCTGTGATAAAGAAAAGACAAATCAAGCACAAACACAAAATTCAGTTAGCACAATTTGCTTACCATTTTACTACATCCATTTTCAGGGCATTGAGCACTCAAGGCCTTCTCATTCATTGACATAGTCCTTGACAAGGAATTTGTGAATGGGTCCGAGTTTTTCCGCAGAAACTGTTTCACAGATATAGTGGGTTTCAAATTTCCGCCAAATTTCCAAACTCCAATGCCACCTGCCTGTTTCCAGTCGCCATAGGACTTGAGCGCCAAAATGCAATTTACAATCCTAGATGATTTACCGCCCTGAAAGTTTAGATGAGTCAAAATATGCTGCTAATTAAAATAATTCTAATCAAATGTGAAGGTCCAACCAATCCCCAAATAGTCAGTACAGACCAATGAATTTCTTGAATCATATCACAATAATCATAAAAAATACCTGTTCCAAATCAGATGCCTCAAAGGTAGGAAGTCCCATCTCTTGCACCGGTACGAGAAAGTTACGCACATTTTCAAAATATTGATATGCAGATAAAGCTGCTCCATCATTTAGGAGAGCAGCATCACAGGGACTCTCAACCACCTGAAATTTCCCTTGCACTGTTAACTTCGAAGAACAAGAAAGAGAATATAGCCTCAAGGTAGCTGGATTAAGGAATAAAAAAAATTTACTGACCTTAGGCACAGCTCCAGGTTGAACCTTATTCATTGCATTGCAAAGAATTATTCCACTTCTTAAACCAAGCCTAAACTCTTCCTCAGAAGGCTCAGCAGGCAAATCTCTTGCTCCAACAACTCCGACCATCTTTCTCAGCCATGCTGCAGCTTCATATCTCCTCATTGCTACAGATCAAAGATTTTTTCATTACTCAAATTGTTAAAAGCAAACAACTTTCTCAAACTTTCATAGCTCACCCAATTTTACAATTACGGACTAACATCTCCACAAAGTATAAAACCAAGGTCTACAAAGAAATTGCAATAGCCAACTAAACACGGTGAAGTGAAATTTGGTTAAAAGAAAAAGAAAAGGATTCTTTCTTAGATACAATTTCCTTGAGAAAGGCATCTATGTATGAGAGAATATAACAAAACTAGATTGGAGGGAATGCAAACACAAGCCACACCATCAACCGATTAAAGATCAAACAACTTACAGATTACAAACAACCCCAAAAAACAACAATTTAAATAAAGGTAAATTTCTATGTTTTCAAGCATTCGATCTTGAGCTACAACAGGCGCAATAATTACCAAATTGATCATAATTTAACCCCAAGAAAATGAAGTTCTGCAGGTAAACTACAAATTAGAGAAAGAGATTACCGGCTTCCTCGGCTCTACGGGAATCCAAATCGAGATACCGGGATCTATCGCCGTGCTGGTGAAGAACATCTTCTACTACAGACGCCACAGAAAACGACAATGCACCTTCCGCAGCCATTGATAAACCCAGGTCAATTAAATCAAACTCCCAACATCAAAATTCACCAAACCCACCTCAAATTTTTCCTTCAATCACAAGAAGATCGCATAAATAAGGGAACTTAAGGCAACGATGGGTAGGGTTACGGTAGGGTTTATGCTCTAGAGAGAGAAAAAAAAGACATATATTTGTAGAGAGAGAAAGTTGTTATAGAGGAGTGTAGAGTAAGGGATTCCTTTTGTGGCTCATACATTTAGAGCATCCGCCATTTTTTTTGCTTTTTCTTGCTTTCTAAATGCTTTATACTGGTTACACAAATACTACCACTACACTATGAATAATACTCGTTTGAGTTTTTGTAAATGTATCCGAGCCTAGTTCCGAACCTCCCGTGTCTAGACCTGAAGATTTATTTATTTATTTATTTATTTATTTATTTATTTCAGGGGGTTTCTGCTTTTGTTAAGTACTAAGTGAGAATTCCCCCCAATTATTTGAAACAACAAAACTTGAAATTCCCCCACATTCATATTGTACATATTGTAGTAGTCCTTCAAATTTGATTTTTCTCCTCTTATGTCATTACCACTAAAGCTTTGCACGATTTGTTTATAGGTGTGAATTTATATATTCAATTAAAATTAAGTAATAGATAATTAAAAACTTTAATATAAATAAAATAAATGAAAATTAATAAATAATAAAATTAAAGATAAAGAATCAAATAAATTTGAAAAGATTATTATAAATTTTAGAATATTTATTTATATATATATCATTTGTTGTTGATCATGTACGACTATTACAACTATCACTATCACATAACAAAGTTCGAATATCCTTAGGATTAGTAACTCTAGGTAAAGCAAAATACAACAGGTCGTGTCTAAAAACATTTTTTTCAAGTGAAATCCTACGTTAGACAATGATTATCCCTAACTTTTATTTATAGATATTACATAAGATATTATCAGTAGAAACTGTGTTGTCTGGAATTTGAATAGAATGGTGTCACTGACATTTTTGAAATCAAAATAGTAATACCAAAATAGCCCTTTGGGAGAACTTGACTTTCTAAAGTATGATTTCCCATAAATGATAGTATTCTGGAAGTATATAAATGTTTATTATCATATGTTCATATCATAATTAACCATCATAATTTGAAATAACTCGACCTTCTAAAATATGATTTCAACGATCTTGTGTCATTATTTAATAAATAATTGGCATAATCTATTGTTTATATCTAATTATGTTGTATCTGTATTAATTTTTTATAACAATAGAAAATTATATACTTAAATAAAGTTGAATAATATAAAAATTAATTAAGAACTTTAATATGAACAAAATAAAAAAATTATTAAAGATAGTAAATCACATATATTTTAAAAAATATATATAAATTTGAGAATATTTCTTATTAAACAACATTTGTCATTGAACATGTACAACTATTACTATTATCACTATCTCATAACAAAATTTGGAGATGTTTAGAATTAGTAACTCTACCCAAAACGACATACAATTGGTCATGGCTAAAAGCATGTTTTTTTTTTAAAGAAGTTCTATATTAGACAATGACTGACATTGACTTTTATTTATAAACATTGTTTAAAACACCATCAGCGAATTATCCTCTCTGAAATTTGAATGAAATTCTAGTATCAGAAGATGTCAATGACATTCTTATAATCAAAATGGTGCTACCAGAATTGTCATTTGAAAGAACTCGATCTTCTAAGACATGGTTTCACAGTTTGGTTTTAATTTCTCGTGTCATTGCATTACTCAAGGTAATGATCAATCTTTGTAATGATTAATCTTGTTCAACTGTACAACCCTACAATATGGGTAATGTATTTTCAACAATGTGTATGCCCAAACTTTAATGTATTAATGTTAATCAACCAGTAAGTATTTTATTTTTATAATAAAATTAAAATCAAATGATGTAATTTAAGTGGTCGAAAATGAATTATTTAATTTTGATCAAAAATATGTCATTATTTGTAATTTAAGTATTTTATTTTTATAATAAATTTATACATGCAATGTCTATATATTTGTAAAAAAAAAAAGATACTATAACTTATACATTTAATTTTTCGGAATCTAAGAATCTAACGATATTTTTTTAGAATAAAAATGGTTTAAAATATATAAATATTTTTACCTTGTCCAAGTTCTTAATATATTATTGTCATGCTTTAATTTTTTGTCTGCTTCAATAAAATTGTTTTGTTTGTTTATTTTTTTTAAGGCAACATTATTTTGTCTATTAGCCACATACACATGATTTTAATTATAAGTCACGTACATACGACTTTAAAGGAAACTACATAATATTTCAAAACATCCGATCTCCAAAAATTGCAAGAAATATGACAAATATTGAATAAACATGTAAATATGTATCAAATAAATTGTTTATATAAAGATATTTTTGGATTTTCAATTGTTTTCAGTTATGAATGATAATTTACTTCTGTTAACATTTTTCATCCAAAACCAAGATGAAAGAGGATGGAGTGACTAAAGTGTAATGATGAAATTGTTGAAAAAAATAGCAAGATGACGTTAATGAATAAAAACTTAAAGTAGGATGATAAATTTGATATTTAAGCAAGTTAAGGAATGACTATTATCATTTCAAGTTTAAACTTTCAACTGTGAGTCACATATTTATACTTAGTTTTATTTGTATAGTACCATAATCAATCTCCTCATCTACGTGTTGCTCTCGTACAGTCGTAAGTGAAACTTGATTTTAAAAAAAATAATAATAATGTAACTACTAATGAGAGTCCATTTACTATATACTCCGTAGTAAGGTATTAATCTAGTTTACTTTTTTGACGACCTGATTATGGTAGATTACTAACTTTGCTGCTTTATATTAAGAAAATATTGAAAATAAATTAAATTGATCGATATAGTAAAGGAAAAAAAAGTTGAAATTGTGACATGTTAGTCTTATCTCCCACTTTGACCAATATTTTTTTTTATCTATCTCGTGTTATACATTTGAATAATTTTGGTATTTATTAAACTAAATAGACATAAGTCAACATGTTAAGATAATGTTACACGAGCATTTACAAACAAATGAATGTCGCGTTGAAATTAATTAACTTTAATACTTGTGAGCTATAAGTTAAACTAAAAAATAACAATAAAAAATGTTTCAACTTTGAATCTCAGTCAAGAACATTAAATGTACTAAAGATATTTAAAAAGTCATTTGAATTTGAAAAGTTGTTGTCAACTTCATTAATTGATTTTCATTTCAATTACTAAAAAAATATGATAAATATTCAAAGTATAAATATTTCCAAATTTAGTAAGTTACTTTTGACGGGAACTTTATATAATTTGCTCATCTTCTTTTATATATTTATAGATTTTAGCGAACCAAGATCTTTTTACTAATTTTATTTTTATTTGTTTCAACTAGAGGGAGAGGGAGAGGGAGAGAGAATACTTTACTCCCATGTTTTATGTTTATGAAAAAAAATTATTTGACACACAAGTTAAGAAATATTAATTGACTCTATTGTAAATATTAGAAATGTTGATTTTTTTCAATGAAGTCCCCACAAGTGTGGAAAATGGAAATGACACCAATTACATAAAGTGGAAATCAATTCAAGGGTTAAAAAATAAAAATTACATCACAAAAAAATGATTAAAGGGGAAGCATATGTGGACGTATAAAGGCCTGCATTCACTAGTATACAATAATGTAATTTTTTATTTGGCTTGCTTTTGTCGAATCCTAAGTTTGCTTATTTTTGTATCAGAATCAGAATGTAATTCCCCTTGCTTATATAGTTGTACTGCAGACTGCAGTGCTTTTGGAAAAAGTAACTTTACTTTGTGTCAACCTTGCTTAATGCTTATGCTTAGGTGGGGCGTGACATTTCTCCTTCCCACATTGTTTGATAATTTGAGAATCCAATGAAGAATGAAGAGTCATCAAAAGATTCTTGAATGGGTCCTTTTAGTTTTTTTCTTAATTATCAAAATTCAAAAGTAAGATGAAAGAACACTTATTGAAAATCATAAGTGTTTAATTAAATGACTCCAAGGTAGCCTTTAATAAGAGCCCATTACCCTAACCCAAAATACCATGGTTGTTTTATTCTCAATTTATGATTGAGCTTCTCCAAGTCAAGTGTAAACCATTTCACCCCAATTCTATATCCAACTCACCAATTTCTTTTTTGATGCACCAAGGTTTGAATCATTTAAAGGGAAATATTCATGTAAGACAATCTTACGGATCTTTATTCGTAAAATGGAGTTTTACTTTCTCACAAAATATCCGTCTTACACAAAATATACATAAGATCGTCATACCAAAGTTTTTCTTTTTTAAATATTTCATTCGTCCCGGATAAATATTCCTACTTTTATAATGATTTAAGAACACTTTCACTCTAATTAGGTCTGACAATTGGGTGACTTGAGTCGGGTTAGGACGAGTATCGGGTCAAAACAGATCAGAATTAATTAGAACTCAAATATCAAACAGATCGAAATGAATCTGGTTAAAATGGGTCTACCCGTCATAACCTGGATTTTTCCTCAAAAATCTATACATTTATAGAGTAAAAATATCTGGTTAAAATGGGCAACAAGTCCGACCCGCTTTAATACAACCCGTTAATAAATTTGGTTGTTAACGGGTTGGATTATGTATGGTAATTTTCAGATCGAGTTAGATGAGTTAACCGGTTTTTAGTTATAATTGTTAGACTTAAGTCTAATTAAAGCACCATATTACCTGTTAATAGTTCTACCAACTCAATGTTACGATAGATTCGGACCATTTTCAGATGGATGTAAATGGGTTCTTTGTTAATGGGTAAAAATGTAAAATTGGGGCTGGCCCACTTTTTAAAGTTTATAACCCATCTAGTCCAGTTTTTTTTTTTTTTCAATTGGAAAATGACACTTTTGAAGGTAAAATGAATGTGACACCCTTAATGAGTCTGAGACGCTCTACGTTTTTGTATCGCGGTTCAAAAATATCGGGTTAAATTTATGAACCGTTGTGCAATTAGATTATGAAATTAAACCATTGAACCGTGGTGCAAAAATTAATGCAATGAAATTTATGAACTGCGATTCAAAAATAGACTAGGAAATCAAATTTTAAACTATGGTGCAAAAATTAATACAATGAAAATTTTGAACCGCGATTCAAAAATAGTCTAGAAAATTAAACTTTGAATCGCGGTGCAAAAATATTATATAATTCATTTTTGAACCGCGATACAAAAACATAAATAACTAGTTTACGACATCCACATTTTTCTTCTATTTCCTCTGTCGTAAGTCTTCTTCTTCCTCCTCATTCTCCGCTTTCGTCCCAACTGAAAAATCCTTCAACTTAACACAGATCTATTATTGTTTCACATTTCATGAATCAAAAAACTCGTTTATCTTTCGGGGGCGTTGTCCCCTTGATTTGACCGAGCAGGTTGATCCCCATTTCGTTGTGCACAATTGTGATTTTCTAATCTAAAGTGTATTATTAGAGTTGTTGAAGAATACGATGGCATTTTTGGAACAATATTTAGAAAAGTGGTCTTTTACGATTGGAAAAAAAAAAAGAACGGTGGACTTTTGAGATTAAAAAATGGGCAAATTTCAAGTGGGTAAAATTTTAGAAACATGTTTTCATCTAGGTCCATCAATTTTTTAGACATTTCATATAACTTCAAATTAGTTGCCAAATGAGAAAAATGTCATAATGAAGACAAAAAAAATCAAAAAATAATGATGTCAAGGCTAGGCGTTGGGATTGTTTTCACAGTTTTTCCAAACCCAAAAAAAATCAAAAAATGTTGATGTCAAAGCTAGGCATCAGAACTGTTTTCACAGTTTTTTCAAACCCAAAAAATCAAAAAAATGTTGATGCCAAGACTAGGCATCATAACAGTTTTCACATTTTTTCAAGCCTAAAAAAATTAAAAAATGTTGATGCTAAGGCTAGGCATCATGACTGTTTTCACAGTTTTTTCAAGTTCCAAAAAATCAAAAAATACTGATGTCAAAGTTAAGCATCAGGATTATTTTCACAGTTTTTTCAAGACCAAAAAAATAAAAAAATGTTGATGCCAAGGCTAGGCATCAGGACTGTTTTCACAGTTTTTTCAAGCCCAAAAAAATTAAAAAATGATGATGCCAAGGTTAGGCATCAGGACGGTTTTCATAGTATTTTCAAGCTCAAAAAAATCAAACAATGATGATGTCTAGGCTACGCATCAAGATTGTTTTCATAGTTTTTTCAAGCCCAAAAAATCAAAAAATTAAAAAATTTTGATGTCAAGGCTAAGTATCAGAACATTCTCTTCCTCAACCTTTACAACCACAGTTGATTCAAGCATATCAGTTTTCTCAACAGTAGAAACACCACTTTCTTCTAATGGCACCCCATCTTCCGCCATTCCCACAGAGAAACTTACAGAGAAAAAACGAAAATCACAGTACTATTTCAGTCAAATTGTTCTAAGAGAATAGTAACATAAAATTGATTATAATTTCAACTCCAAATACTTCTATACTACCTTATTGTTAAATACTGCTTTACAAGCATCTATAAACTAAATTCCAATATAACAAACAAAACCCAAATCAGATTTACTAAGATTGGATTTGAAATGAAGAAAACATCTCAGATTGGGAAGATTAAGCAGAGTCTGCCCACTGACCCAATCCCCACCACTTTCAACCTACCCAAACAGACCATTGATACAAATCACTCAGTTTTTCAAGCATTCCTTCGCCATGTGATAATTTCCTTTTATTCCTCCGTCTTCACCTCTTGAGAAAGGTATTCTTCTAGTCTCGGCCAAGTGATTCGACGATCAAATGAATTGAATTAGGCCCTAGTTGCTGGAAGAGATCGACGAAGGCATTTCCGTCTTGCAATATAGATCTCTGACTCCTCGCTTTGAAGCTCCTAAAAAAAGGAATCTAGAATGAAAATAGAAGGAAAGAGATTTAACTTTTTAGGGTTCGTAGTCAAAGACTTGAATAAGTCGGAAACTCTCTTCTTCCTGCATCCCTACCTCAGAGCAGGAAAAGCAAACTCAAAGACGGGAACTCCATGAGATCCAACACCAAAAGGAGATGAATGAAATTGTGAAATGGTGTTTACTTCTGTTTAGAGGATTGGGGTGAGTTACTTCTGATTTCGGAAGAACAATTATACCCTTGGAATTCAAATTCTGTAAAGTGGGTATCGCTACGAGAAATGAGAGAGAGAGAGAGGAGGGGGAAGAAAGAGAGAGTTATTGTGTGTGTCTGTGTTGTGTGTGTGAGCTTTCAAAGGCGTGGATGGATCATGGATTGTTTGAGTCCAGATCTCCTGTACCACTTGTGTGTATCACTGGTGTACCACTTTTTATCTCAACCATTGATTAAGATGCAATGATTGGGATGCAATGGTGAAGATGAAAAGTGGTACACCAGTGGTACACACAAATGGTACAGGAGATCTGGATTCGGATTGTTTTGGGTAAAACAAATGAATTGACTAATAAGAGGGAGGTAAATTAGAAGGAGCCGTTATATGGACTCCAAAGGGCAGTGATGTATTTTCGCTCCAAAAATATACCTAAAAGATATGTCCAAAAAATAACTGGATTTATTTGAAAACATATTTTAAAAGATGTACCAGCTTATAATTTTTTCTAAAAAATTTAAAAAGTGAACCGACTAGAATTTTAGCCTTGTTAATGTTTATCTTGTTAATGCCCACACAAACCCATTTTTATCATTTTGTTAATCTAGCTTACATTTTGGCTATTAATCCTCCTTGTATATCAGTTTTGAGATTATAAATGTTAATCCCAATTTTTTAGTGAGGGCGCTAATAATACCACCCATTTTCAGTGATAACTTGGCATTTTGCCTTAATTAATGTTTATGTTTATATCCCTTTTGATTAGTCACTAATTCTCTCCAAAGTCCAAACTGGTGGATCCCTTCCTCATGTATAAAATTGAGATGAAGCGAGAGAGTTGGACATGCAAAAATACCCACCAAAGAAAAGGGGTTTTCGACAGCTATAGGGGCAAATTTCATCATGAAATACTTTGTTTCTCTTTTACATTTTATGTGTCTTGTTTTGCCGCATGTCAATTTGTCAGGGAGAATTGTTACCTTAATTGGTTGGACGTGAGACCCTAAATCGAGCATGTTTGTTTTATAATCTCTTATAATATAATATAATTGATCGGTCACATTCTCACAATTGAAAAAAAAAAAAAACTATTCATTCCGTTCCAAACAAAAAATCATAAAAATATTTATCAGTTGTGGTCCCATGTTTGAATATCATAATCTATAATATAATAGAGTTCATTCTCACACATGTACAATTGACTAAAATATTTAGAGGTTGAGATTAAATTATCTTAAAAAATTCAACGGTTGAGATTCACTCTTACGTTCACATGTGTGAGAGCAGTTATTTACTTTTAACTCTATATTTTCTCTCACCATGTTACAAAGTCACCCCCTATAATTAATATTATGAGCAGTCACACCCTGAGATTAATCTTATGAACAATTACCCCTTATAAAAAATCAATCTTACATTCCACCGCAAAATCAAACATTCATAGGTCAGTTACATGTAACTCCTTATAAATAACATCCCTCAACTATGGGTCGAGTTCGTATAACACCCCTCAACTATCATTTGAAGTAATGTATCCCGTAACTGTAACATTTTTTTTAAATGACACCTTCTATTTAGACGTTGTCATTTTAATTAACGAAATAAGCTATACTGGTACTGTCTTATAGGTATGAGCACAAAAATCTAGTGGATACAGAAAGTAAAAACAACAATCTTAAGTTCTTAACCAAGTCAAATCCTTTTGATAGAAAAATAGTAAAATAGACCACCACTAAGCGGGCAAAATGATCGTTCAAGCCGGTTACCTACCTTCATCTCATATCATATTCCGCAAAATTACATGGGCTTTGACAAAAATATTTATGAAAAATTGTGGGTCGGTCTATTTTTTAAAGTTTTTTATCGCTATAGTATCCTTTTTTTTCAATCGAAAAAGTCACTTTTAGTAGTAAAATGATTAAGATACCCTTAATGAATCGTATGCGCTTTACAGAGATCATTATTTTTGCACCGCGTTACCATTAAACTAGGCAATTAAACTTGATGTGGCAAAATCACAGCTTGGGCCGTCCGTATGATGGGTTGGATATCTGGACTTGAATCTACTTCCTTTAACCTGATTAAGATCACAGAAAACCTTAGTGGAAGTGCAAGGCTTGGCCTCGCGAAACCACTCCGGCGTGAAAGTAAGTATCGTGTGTGAATGTCAAGAGAGAATTTGACAGAGGTTCTAGGCTCAAGAAACTATGCGTATCTTGTTTAGGTTTACGGAGGGGTATTTATAGGCCTTCGATGTCATTGAATCCGTCTAGGATTTACTGCCTTAGATACCTTGTAGAATTAGGAGAGTATCTCTTAATTTTAGGCGTGATACGCGGCTGGCCGCGTAATTGTAGGAGCAATTATGACAAGTGTCCTGTTCGGATATGGAAACTTTTGACATGTCTTGAAGAGCAAGTTACTGAGATTCCCTGTTCGATACCTGCCCGGGCGAGCAAGGCTCTGCCCGGCCATAATAGGCAAATCTGTAGATGATAAGTGTAATTCCCGGGCATGGCCCTTGGTCGGGCAGGCAAGGCCTTTACCCGGCCAAGCTTAGGCGGGATGTCTGATTCTTCGTGGTGTCCGGCTAGCTCTGCCCGCTAGGTGGGCCTGTCCCACACCAATTAAGCTCGTGACCGACACGTGATGGTCGCTCGTGCATCGCTCATGACTGGGACTGCGCCAGGTACATCAAAACTATTGAACCGTGGTGCAAAAATTAATGCAATGAAATTTATGAATCGCGGTTCAAAAATAGACTAGAAAATTAAACTTTGAACCACGGTGCAAATATTAATACAATGAAATTTATGAATTGTTGTGCAAAAATAGAATATGAAATTAAACTTTGAATCGCTGTGTAAAATTAATGTAATGAAATTTATGAATCGCGGTACAAAAATAGACTAAGAAATTAAACTTTGAACCACTGTGTTAAAAATGGAATGAAATTTATAAATCACGATGCAAAAATAGACTTGAAAATTAAACTTTGAACCGCGATGCACAAATAATGTAATGAAATTTATGAATCGCGGTGCAAAAATAGACTATGAAATTAAACTTTGAACCGCGGTGCACAAAATTATCGAATTCATTTTTGCACCATGATACAAATATACAATAGCATAAAAATCCAGTTTACGTCATCCACGTTTTTCTTCAATCTCTTATGTCGTAATCATTCTTCTTCCTCATCCTTCTCTGCTTTCATTTCAACTGAAAAAAATTTCAACCTAGCACAAATTCATTATACTTTTGTATTTCATGAATAAAAAAACTCGTTTACCTTTCCAGGGCGTTGCCCCCAAACCCCCACTAAGGGACACCACGACTTGACCGGGCAGGTCGATTCCCGTTTCGTTGCGCACAATCGTGATTTTCAAATCCAAAGTGTGTTGTCGGAGCTGTTGAAGAAAACAATGAGATTTTTGGAACAATATTTCGAAAAGTGGTCTTTTGCGATTGAAAAAAAGAACGGTGAACTTTTGGCGTTAAAAACTTAGAAAAAGAAACCGGCCATAATTTTCCCCAAATATTTACCCTTCTTATTTTTCTCTTTTTTTCTTTTTTGTTTTAATTTTAACACCAAATTCAGCTTTGCGTAGGAGTCGACATTTAAAAAAGTGAAAATAAGTATAGAATAAATATGTTGTTTATTGATAGTTTGAACTAAAAAATAATGTTAGAAGATAAATAAAAAAGTAACTTTATTAGTCATTGATCGTGGACTGATGATGATTAGACTAATGACCATGCCGGATATTTTGATGGACGGATGGACTCACTTGGATCATATCCTTGCAAACCTGAAATCACTTAACAACACCGTGAGATGGTTGGGATTGGGCCCAACCAAAAATCCTCCGGCATGAAATAAGTATAGATCAATGGACTTTTAACCTTTGCAAATGGGGAAAACACAAAGCTAAAACGTTGGAGCAAGAGAACCAAGATGAATTACAAGGGTTTGTGAGCCAATAGAGAGCCTAACCTCGCATGGAGGGTTTAGTGGGCCTTTTAAAGTAGAAACCGTGGGAGACAAGGTATGAGCCTGGTCCTTTCCACATTAATGGTGATGTGAGACTTATTCGATGAAGCTTCCCTGACGAGTGTCAGAAAAAGGTACTTTAGCATTTATGGTGATGGTACTGTTGCGCGGCGAGGCATCTTCGTTGGGTATCAAACAAATACTTTCATTAATGACAATGGGACAGTTGCGCAGTGATCCCCTTCTAGTGACGACCAGGCGAGCTTGGCAATCCCCGTTTTCAGGCGGTTTGATGCATGCATTCTATTTTTTACGAGCGAGCATGATTGCCGAGTGAACTCGGAAATCAATCTTATGTGGGCTTCTCACTTCCCCGATGCGAATAGAAGCAGGGATGTCTCCCTTATGTGATGCCCGTAGATCGCCAGGTGGCTGCCAACTATAAGTTTCGTGAAGTTTGTGTGGGACCTCTGAGGTCGGGTCCCTTCAGTTAACTTAATATAAATAAGTACTTAAAGAGATATATTTGTCTAAACATGTAATTATTTAATACAATAACTAATTATATAATTGATAAGCAAAAAATATAGTGGAAATAATCTTTCTCTTCTAAGAGTTGGGTGGATTCTGAAAGCAATAATCACGTTACTGTGGATTTCAAATACTCCTGACTAAATTATTTTTAGGCCACCTAATATTTCAAAAACTTGCAATGCAACCACCGAAAGTTTAAAATTTTCATTATTGCCACTGAACTAAAGTTATGTTGCAAGCAAGCCCATTTTTTAACGGACATTAGACTTTGACTTTAACTTTAAGTCAAATCCCTATTTTACCCCTCTAAAACTTAATTTGTGTGATTTTAGAAACCCTAAAGGGTCAAAATGTTTCTTCTCCATCACAATCCTGTCCCACGCTTATCAAATCAAAAGCTCTTTCAAAATTTGAGATCAGAGCCGAATTCAAGAAAGTCACCTCATCGATGGCTGATTTGAATATAATCTAGGCACCGATCTCTCTCTCTCTCTCTCCCTCCATCCTCACCCCCAAGTCCCTAAACTCTACTCGCCGTCGCCTATATCCTCCCCATCTGGCGGCAACATCAACGCTTACTGAAGTAGTAATCGTCATTCCTGACATAGGTGCATGAGTTCCGTCGTTTGAGCACAAGTCAAGTGAACCAGACCCATTGAATTGGTTGAGATTCGGAAGGGAGCTCATCCGCCTCTGACTCCATTGCTATGACTGTCAATAACACCGTTCGTCGAGCTCGACATGTCAACTGACTATGTTTTTTGCTAGAGAAAGAAAGCTGAGAAGAAAATAGGGTTTTACGAGTGCAGGTTCAGGTGCATGACTTGTTACTACCGTATTCAACACAAACATAGAGATCTTGCATTGAAATCGATTATGTGTCTTTCAACTTATTACAACCCATAACTAAAAAAATTCAGAAGAAATTAATCCAAATTCATACCAAAACACACATAAACAAACAAAAATTTGGTTGGGGAGAAGTTATTTCAAGTACCGGTGACTTCAAAGAGTTGACCCTATATACCAGAGGTCGACATAGATGACAAATGATAGGAAGGATATGGTTGATACATGATCTTAATTATACTCACCTCACCAAATATGGAAATAGAACCCTTTTCATTATTACTAATATAGTAAACAAAGTCAACCACACTTTGAGCTGCAAATAGAGATTTGAAATTGGGGGGCGTTTCTATTCTATTAGTATATTCTCCTTTAAACAATTCAACGAAAGAATGGCCTGGGTTTGAATTTTGGCGTCGTTGACGAGCACTTTGTCTTCGTCTATTTTCTTAATGCTTTGCAATTATTATGAATTGGATCCAGGTCGGTTTCTGTCTCTGTATCTGTATGGATTGGAGATTAATGATGAAAAATCAGGATTTCGTCGCCGAGCTCCCCATTTTCATTTGGGCTTGATGGGTTGAAGTGAAGAGCTTCTGGGTTCTTCACTTTGTCAGGCTTGGAGAGGAGAGAGAGTGTCGAGAAAATATTGAGATGAAAGAAGGGTAATAGTATTCAATTGAGTCAGCTCAAAGAGAGAAGACAATGTCATTTTTTCACCTGGACCTCTTTAGATTTTTAATATCACACAAAGGGAATAATTGTTAATTTAAGGACAAAATAGAGATTTGACTCTAATTTAATGATTGAACTAACGTCCGTTCAAAAAATATGCTCGATTGCAGCCTAATTAATATATAGTGACAAAAATGAAGATTTTAAATTTTTGATAATCACATTGTCAGTTTTTGAAAAATTTGGTGGTCAAATATTAGTTTTGTCTTTATACAATGAGGAAGGATTTGGTTGTGGTTTTTCCCTTATGTCAAATAACATTGTCGTTTTTCCACGGAAAAAGCCAAGTAAGCCGCCCTTAAGGGTATATCTGTCTATTTAGATGCGAGTCCTCCCCAACTGTAGCCTCAACGTTCGAAAAATTCAAAATGATGGTTCGGCCCAAACCTAGCAGGCTCGGTACTGTTAAGGACCCACGGAGAGCGTCCAGATAGGGCCCACTCACCAATTTAGACTTAGATTGCTGTCTTTGCAAGTTTTATTACGATGACCGCTTCGTAGAGAAAAGATATACAAATGCCACTCAAAGAAGGCCACGTCATGAAAAAGTCATATTGCATCCGTCCAAAATGGAATATCACAGCTCAACTAAAAAGGCATATCTGATTTTTTTTAATGTTGACTTGACGAAAATTTTGAATTAAACGGAATTATATACTCCACTGTCCCAAAATTATTATATTATTTTAAAATTTTCTTTTTAAGACATTGCATTTATCATTTTATTTTTATTTTTTCATCATATTTTAATTATGAGTTACATACACATAAACTTTAAAATAAACTACACATAAAACTAATATTAATAATCAAGTCAATTGATTTTCTTAATCAGTGTACCGGGTCAAACAAGACAATAATTATGGGATGGAGGGAGTAATTTACTTCATCCGCCTAAAATAAGTTTTTTCATTTCACTTTGTACACATTAAAATAATCGTTTCCTTTTTCTTTTGAAAATTCTCAAATAAAATGATAAATAAAGAGTAAAATTTTCATCAACCGGTATATAATATTTTGTCTACAAGCGACCTTGAAACATGACACGTATCAAACATAATATTTATCTGAATTTTTTAAGATTTTGATTGATTATGTCTCGTGCTTTAAAGGTTGTTTATGAAAAAAAAAAAAAATCTACACAGTCGTTGTAGCTGCTGCAACAACTATTGCAGCTGAATAAATAAGACACACTGATTTGGCACCACTAGAAGACTTATTGAGAGTATTCAAGAAAAATCTTTCTTTTTTTGAACTACAAAGAAACTTCAAAGTAGTAGGAGTAGCATAGGAAATGGTTGTTCGACTTTGGAATATGACACGTGTCAATCATAAAATTGGTCTTAATTTTTTTAGATTTTGATTGATTATGTATCATGCTTTAAAGGTTGTTTGTGTAAAAAAAACTACACAACCGTTGCAGCTGCTGCAACAACTATTGCAGCTGAATAAATAAGACATTGATTTGGCACTACTAGAAGACTTATTGGGGGTATTCAAGAAAAATCTTTTTTTTTTTTTTTAAAACTCCAAAGAAACTTCATTAATGCTCCAAATGGGCATAACAATCCTTCACCACTGCATCTTTAATACAATCTGGAACTTCAAGAAAAGTTGTTGGAGTAGCATAGGGAATGGATGCTCGAGCCAAGCAATCATGTTCGCTCGTCTCCAAAGAAAAATCATCTATAATCAACCAATTTATTAAAGTTTGCATAAGGTTTTTTTTTTTTTTTTTGCTACAAACAAAATACTATATACATATAAAACAATCGGAAGATACAAACCATAGTTAGGGAACATAACAACCATTACAATCAAGCCACAAACGCACTAAACACTAAATTAAGTAATACTAGACCTATTACAATACAACCAACGATAAAAACTGGGCTTCGAGCTTAAGCTGCAAAAGAGGCTAACCGTCGAGCAGTCCCCAAAATTTCACTCTGTACAAAAACCACAACTATATAGATCCACAACCAACATACATATGTCATACATAATCAGAGCAATATTGTTTGACACTTCCTCTTGATTAGTTATCTGTTTCACAAAACCACGAAAATTAGAGCAAAACAGTATGTGCATGAAAGAGTTTGACAAAACCCAATATAAAACATAATAAACCGACAGAACATCTCCTGCTAACTGAGATTCAGCCAACGATGAGAGATTTCATCAACCAACTTGCACCTTAAATAAGTTAAAAGCAACAACCCCTATACCCACACGATTAGTAGTATGTATCCACCTCACCGCACATTTAAGGATATCCATCGCACGACAACTCACGTTATTACAACCAAATGATTGAAGAACAAATTGATCACCTATAGACCTTTAATTTTAGAGCAGATGAGTAGTACTATTAGTCTAATTCGGTTTTATCCTTTTAATTGATAAAATTATGTAAACTATCTAATTAGTGAAATTGACCATAAGCACTCAACATAACATGATTTATCCTTTGGCTGGGTTTGAGAATCAAACATATATATAACAATACTCAAATGCAGGTGTTAGGAATGAGGAATGACATTCTTAGGTCGTTTGCATTTGCGTGTGAAGTAATAGGTGTGTGTCAAAATGCTACCGCCTCTTTTAAATTAATAAACTTTGGTGTAAAGACTCCAAGTTTGGTTACAAATTGCAATATCATAGCTTTTCTTCAAAGGAATAAAAATTAACTACTCTATTTGGAGTGTCTCAAATTTAGAATCATATCTTGACATCCCTAACTTTAAACTTATTTAAAACTAAAAGGTTATGTTAGATCAGGAACCAAGATTGGGGGGGTGGGAGGTAAAAATTAGCGTCAAACGTTGTTAAATCTATTAAATATTGGTTAAGAGCGAACAGACATCCCTTCCATACTAAGCAGGATAGGGTTCTCCTTTTCAAAATACTCCCTCTTAAGAAGCCTTTACAACACTTATATAACATAAAAAAGAAGAAGAAAATAAGAATACTTAGCTCTTGGATTCCATCATTATTACATCCCTTTTGGGTTGGCCACAAGGCTAAATAGTAGACAAGGAGTTTGATCACCCGTAAAGCTAGCTTAGAAACCCCTTTGCCTTGGCCCTTACCAATAAGCAATACGCAAAAAGTATCTAATTTATTTATTAAAGTTTGGTGTAAACCTTTACTGTCAAGTAATTAGTTTGTTAGTATTGGTAGAGGTAGAGGTAGAGGTAGAGGTAGACTATATGAAATAAGATTAAAGTACTCAAACCCCATTGTTTTTGTTTTACCTTCTTCAATCTAACTGTGACAGAGAGCGTAAAACTTTGCTACATATCTATAAACAAGAAGAAAGTAGCATAAGAATTAATAAAAAGGAAAAGTAATTAAAGGATGAACCCAAAAATACCATCATCATCATTTTTATTTTTATTTTGGGGGGGGGGGAGGGGGCCATGGTGGCAACTGGCCATTCACACCAAATCATGAAAGTAAAGCACTCCTTCCTCTTAATATCTTTTATTTGGTTTTGGTAACCTTTAACACTTTATGATTGGCCTAACCATGATGAAGGGTTAAGTTTTAGTGCTTTCTGCTCCTCACGTTCCCCTTCCCAGTCTCCCCACCCATGCCACCAAGCAAATCATTCTTTCTACTAATTGTTACAATATATATACATATATAAATATATAAGACTAGCTAGAAACAATCCCCGAACCCTGTAATAGCAAAAAACTAGAATCCAACCTATATTCGTGTTAGGGTCGAGGTTACAAACACTAACACTAGACCATTACCGAACTCTAACAACGTACCTTCCCCGGCCCGCTTTAGGAATTAGGATTAAAAGCTACAAACATTGTACGATAAACAAACAGTATAACAGAAAGAGCAATGAGAGAAAAAATTGTCCTTTATTATTGTTGTAGATATATAATTGTTGAGACTCGAGATTGAGATATAAGTGAATGAGTTTAAGAGAATGGACATCCATCCATCCATCCTGATCCAGGTTGTCTTCTTGAAGACATGGTTTTGATGATCAGGGCCAATATCAACTTTATTTGTACAAATTAATCTGGCATTAGGATGAAAAGAGGAAATTGAGAAGATATATTTTATCACTAATGGCCCAGTAGCTTCTTAGCTTTACAATTTAGCCATGAAAAAAGAAGAAGTGGGGTTTGCTCCTCGTGGAGAGGAATCTTTAAATTTTAGCAAAATCCAACTCATTCTTACAAAGTTATTAATAACAGCGATTAATAAAAAATAAAACTATATATAGGTTGTTGATTAACATAGTCTTCATAACCTTAATCAAAAGATAAAAAGGGTTGGGGTTGGGGCCGTCACGCAGTAAGTTAGTTAGTTAGTTATTGTTATCGGTTTTTTAGAGCCCGACAAGTCGACAACTCCAAAAGCCCTAAAGTAAACTCTCTCTCAACATATGTCAAGGAAGCAGGATGATGCATGCCATTGCCCTGTTTACAAGCAAACCTGACCTGCTGAGATAGTGAGATCCCCTCTCACACACACATACTACTTGTCACAAACAACTCAAATACTTACCTGTTGACCCACCCACAACTATTGTTATTTCATTCTCAATACAAATTTTCATTACATGATAGTTGAAATTGCATTGAAAAATCTCTTCGGTCCGTTTAGATGTATTGATTTTGAATTCAACAAATATTCAAATTCTATAAAATTTAAATAACTTAGAATTTGCTTTCAAAATTATAGCAATTTTATTGTTTGAATAATGTGTGGAATTCAATTGTAATTCTACATTATATACTTAAAATAAAAGTTCAATAATAAGTCAACTATCTAGTTTAGTCCAGTGGTAAATGGTTGCTATTTATTTTGAATGTTAAGAGTTCAAACCATGCTAACAACAAAAATATAAAAGATTTAATTTTTTTTAAAAATAGCATACAGTGGTAGTGGTTAACAGCGTCAATGGGTGGCAGCCGACGACAGTTGCCAGAAGCGGCAGCGGTGGTGGCCGAAGGTGGCACAAGTGGTGGTGGTGGTAAAAGGAAGGCGAGTTGTTATCATGTAATAATTGATCAAAATTTAGCTTTTAAATTATTAGAATTTATGATAAAATTAGTTTTATGAAATTGAGTCATTTAGAATTTCAACTCAATTCTAATTTCAAATTTTAATTATATTCCCAAACAATAGAATTAGTTTTAAAAGCCCTAATAATAATTCCAAACTATAAAATTAGAGTATCCAAACATACCCTTAATGTACGTTCCAACTTCCAAATACATCTTTGGGTGAAGCCCGAAGAATTTGGGTCCAACTGATTTATTCTCTCCCCTCTCTCTCTCTCTCTCACTCACCGCAAGGAACACTGTTGCCAAAGCAATATGAACCCAGAGTCGATGTTTTAGAGCACCTCTAATGGAAAAAAAATGAAAGGTTGATAGTTGTTGATAAACCTTTTAGTAAAGGTTGATACCAATGGAGTCCTCCACTTTTTCAACCGAATTCTTCAAAAGATTGATAGTTGATAGTGATTACAATATTGAGTTTGAATAAAATATGAGTTAATGAATTTATGTATAGGGGATGGAATTGATAAATATATATTAAAAATTAATAAAATTTTATTTGTCGTAATAAAATATAAACCTTTTACGGATTTATATATAGTAGAGAATAAGTTTATAAAAAAAAAAGTTTATAAACCAATGACATAATAATATATATAAACTTTTTCCAAAGGTTGAGGAATATGGGTACCTTAATGAGGCAAGGACAGTACTTTGGGTCCTGGTTAATAAAACTGCACGCACTATTATTGGCCTGTGAATATGATTATGGAGACAATATATAAAGGGTTATTTTACTTTTTACTTGTTGGCAGTGCCGCCTGTCTTGACCGCCTTACTTAGATAGGAATAGGATAAGGATAGGCTTCCTCGGTCCCTCCCAAACCAGATGCTGATTGAAATTTGAACCGGTAATGACAGCTCCCAAACCCTTAGAAAAGAAATGACAATCAAATGCAAATTGCCATTGGAGAAGAAAGAAAGAGTCTGCTAGTGAAACAATTACAGACCAGGCTTGAACAGAATCCAATTATTCAGCGGTTCAAAATTCAAATGACAATGAATTTCTAGTATAAGTTTCAAATATATGACCTAATACCCTTTTATCTCTTGACCGTCACACTTTTCGTCGTTATCAATTCACTCTATGTAGTATATTTAGTACTCTCACTTTCACTTGGGAGGCAGATGCTTAAGAGGGGTCTGACATAGCGTTTATGTTTCGTACTAAACTACCAATAATAACTAAAATACACAATCCATAACCTAGACTACACCCCCTCAAGAATAGGGGTGGCAAAATGGGTGTTATGGATAATCATGAGTTAGTCTATTATCCATGGTTTAACAATGGATAATTGACTAACCCATGATTATCCATAACACCCATTTTGCCACCCTTACTCAAGAACATACAAAGGTGGCCAGATTAGGTAAGCTTTCTGAGATAATTAATTCTCAGCTTAATCCATCTTCACAATGTGTGGGGTTGGGGATCTGAAGGGAATGAAGTAACAAGATATCGGTGAATCATCTCAAAGCTGGTAAATGTAATTACGGCAGCTGGGGTAGTCCTCAGCAGGTTGGTAGCACAACCACGGTAAAAGCCAGGGATGCCCTCTTGTTGAAATACTTTCTTTATGCAATCAACCACACCAGAGTACCGCTTCTCAGAATGGTGCCCTTGTTCTTGTAGCCTCGACCGAACAACCTGTTAATAATTTGTCACAATAATGAGCTTATGAATTCCATACACAACAAACACAGAAAGTCCAAAAAATGCAACCTTACGCCCAAATGTGCAAACCACAGGGTAGTAAAACTGTAAAAGGAAATTAACCCTTGTTCTCACGACGTCCACATGTCTAATGGTTAAAGAGTGTCACAACATGACGTGGGACAACATTACCCCCGAATAATAAAGAATTTTCTATCCACACTTGTTTGTAGAAAAAGGAGGGGGAAAGGGATGAAGATGGGGTTCACATATACATCCAATACAGACGCATACCTTTCTGATACAAGGGCCAATGCATGTGTTGGACCTGAGGGATATACGTATTGGGGCTAAGAGTATAAGGTTTCTCCACCCCACATAATAGGATTCCCAGACAAAATTATAACAAACTTCTCCCTCCCTCTCTACTGAGATTTATAAATGAATGTTGATATATAAAAAGGGGATGAATGAATGTTGATATATAAAAAGGGGATGGCTAGGTGCAGAGTTATCGAAGTTGTAATTATACAATGATTTCTCTTCAGCTTTAATTCAATGTATTCATTTCCATAAAGATCTCTCTCTCTCTCTCTCTCTCCCTCCCTCTCTAAGTACATATTTATAAATAAACAGGGTGACTACTTGTTAGATATTTTCTGGTACTGACCACTACTAGCAAGAGCAATTCTTAAATCAGGTAATATCCTTGACACCATACCTCATGAGGATATGTCAACGTAGATGCAAATATTTTTGAGACTGACGAGGCGATAGCAACTTCACGTGCACCCAATTTATCCATTGCAATGTTATCTGAAATAATTAGAGAAATAACAGTATTTAGTTTCCCAACCCTGAAGAGCTCGTGATGAGATAAATTATGTTAACCAATATACCTCGGTGGGCCAAATAGCATTTGATCTTTTCATATGCCGGAAATTGAATGGCGACGTGACTAATACCAGCCAATGCAGGTATAAAACCGCTGTCCACAAAGTAAAACACAAGAAAGCATTAGTATTAATTGCATAACAGCACATGTACCCACTATCATAACTTCAACTATTGTGAATGACAAGTCATAACAACCTGTATAAGCCACGAATCCCTTCTTCATGAGCAATTCTCCTCAAAGCTGAAAGTGTACCTCTATATGGCACCAAGCCCGTCCTCATTCCTTGGGTCTACAAGAAGGTAAGAAAGGGTAAATCCTTGGAGCTTCAGCAGCTTTTCCACAAGGTATAATTTATGAAATGACCTGACAGGATCATAGTCAACATCCAAACCTTGCTTCACACAGTAGTATATATCATATCTACTGATTATTGTTATTCTATAAACAAGCAAAACAGAAAGAACACAAGAAGCATGACTGTATAGTGGTAAAAAAAACATAATAGTAATCACAGATGTTGAACATTAAGGACCATCACTAATGAACCTTTTCTTTGAGATGGGTACTCCAAGTGGTGGTGAGAAAAGCAGAATAAGAATAGCTGAGGCGTAAGCTCCAGAAGAATGGATTTCCTTGGTCTACAAGGCTATGTGCGTTAGATTTTCTCAATGTTCGATGTTGCAGTAAATAAATAGACTCCTTGGATGAATACACGGTTACTGAAACAGTTAGGACAGTTTAAATAATTAAACCCCAGTTATGAGGAATTTCAAGACTGAGGATGATTACCTTGGTTTTCAATTTATTTTCTTAATATAGCCTAATTAACAAGCATTAAACCTTCAAATATACTAATTGTAAATATCACCAAATAATCTAAAATCAACGATTCAATATCATTCCAAAGTTCAAAACAACACAACAATAGTCAATAACTCAATACACCATAGGTCTATAACACGTGCTGCAGGTAGCAATAGTAAATATGACCAAATAATCTAAAGGTAATGATGACATTTTTATTTTTATTTTTGATAGGTAAGTATGGTCCCTTGGTATGAGGACTGGAATCAAAGACCTCAAAAAAGTAATTAACACACCACAAGATTAAAATTTAAAACTAACAATTCAATACCATTTCAAAGTTCAAAACAATACAACAATAAAATAAAATCAGCGGGTTGTGCTCAAAGTCTAACTTTGGGTTTTAATTCTATATTCAATTTTTTTAAATGCCCTAAACGCGTTGTTTTGGGCCAAAGCTTTTTTTAAAATAAATAAAATCAGCTTGCTAGGCACCAATTTCCCACCCGGGCAGCTTTTGGCTGATTTGCTTGATTTCTCGGCACCTAGGTGGTGCCTAGCTCGATTTTTTTAACACTGGTGGTGAGGAAAGCGGAATAGGATGAATTGAGGCATAAACTCCGGAAGAATGGATTTTCCTAGTCTACAAGGCTAAAGTCTGACTTTGCATGGAAAGGAATCTGGAGATTAAAGGCCCTTATTAAGTTGGCGTATTGTGCATGGAGAACCACCAGGGAAGCTACCGCACCTCTGCTGGAAATGTGATGGAGATTTTCCAAGTTGATTGTCTGTGTGTGGCATGAGTCTTTGGTTAGTATAATCCTAGTGTGCATGGGTTGCCCCTTAGCACCATCATATTGCATTATCACTTACCAAGGAAGGATAATATTCTGTGCCAGTGCAATAAGTAGAAATCACAGGCATTTTCCACAATCCCTAAGTATGCTAATTCTGCTTTGCAATTAACAGTAAATTTATCTCAACTAATACACAAGATATATACTAATTTTTTATAGAAGATATGTACTAAATAACGAAGGATTTCATCAATACATACTTGAAGCCTTGTCTTCACAACCCAGAGCGGATTCGTGAACAAGGTTGTCACAGCTCCAGCACCAGAAGCAGCTAACATATTGGCACCGACTGGAAGCTGATGACTCCCATCTATACATGCATAGCAACTAAAAACACATTATTCACTTTAAAATAGGTAATTTATATTGCAGAAGCAGAAAAACCAACACCTCAACCCGACATTGCGATTAAAAAAGTAGGTCATGAACTAACAACCTGAACCAAGCAATCCTTTAAACTGCTCATAAATTGTGAAATAAACCTGCAAAAGTTATATTGTTTGGTCAGTTTAGGAACTTATATCGACATCTCACTTGCACAGACACATGAAATTCGACACATTTGAATTTTTTTAAGTAAGAAAACAAACACAGCTCCCATTCGATTTATCCAGTTAAACATCAGATTGTTCCTCCAAATAATTATCTACCACGGAGTATTAAATGTTCAATAAAGCATGAATTAAAAATAAATCAAGCATAAAAACACTCGAGCTTTGTACGTTTACTATTGCCAAGAGTAAGAAAGCAACAAGAGCACTCAAGCGCTTCACTGGAGATTATACTCTGAAGGAGTAACAAAAACTTTCACCCGGCCTAAGTGTTATATCCAGCAAGCCACATTGCATAGAAAGTTACTCAAAACTTTTGATTTCAAATAATCAATGATATCCCACATTTCACAACAAATGTGTAGAATACAACTAACAGACATGGCAAGAATAACGCAGTGTATGGGTGTCCATTAGACGTGCAATGAATGGTGAAGTGTTGACGTACACAAATGCATCAAATCCAAGGCTGACATGCAATTGATAGAAGACACATATAAAACACTTGAGACAAGACAAGACAATGTGCCCAAGCAAGGACAAAGGAACAGACAGAAATATATCCATGCTTCTGCGCTTGGTTTTTGGAATATCACATCCTTCTATAAATAAATAAGGCTTTTGATATCAATGAGACCTAGAAAAAACTTGCAGTGTTGGCCACATTAACAATTTGTAAAACGTTAAGAACTAAGATGAAGCTGACTTTCTTAAACTAAATCAATCACCCAAGTAACTATTACCTTGGCAAGAATTACAACAATCATCATTATGTAGTTTTTCTTTGACTTCAGAGATATTTCGTCATCAAATTCAGCTCCAAGCTAGAAGTCCGTGGAAAAATAAAGTTGCTCACAGATTAGCTTAAAGAAAGTGTCATGGTCAAAAAATCCCAAGTTACTAAAGTGTCCCACTGCCTTGATCAGTGTTCATGCAATGGTTGTAGCATTACATCTATTGCACTCTGGGAGAATGCTATGCCAAATGCCTTTTTCTAAGACCGATGAAATCTTTATGATCCAATAACCTGCTGGTGGTTACACATCTTTAGAGAATTCATGGGGAGCATCTCCCCACGTGATGATTTTGAAGTTGAATTACCGAGCATACTGAACTGGCCATGCTGAAAGAAATGGATGGGACCGAGAGAAGAGAAGGTTGAGCGCGACACAGTGAAGGAGCAATCAATGTGAATTGAACATGGAAGGAGTGGACCATCCATTGACACCGATGGCTATTGATATCAAAACAATGATGGAGGAGATGGGACATTTTATATGCCATGTGTGAAGAAGAGCTAATAGAGCTACAGAAGTACAGACAAACTTGCTCAGGTTGGAGCGGAACAATATCAAAGAATTGTTCTCCTCGATAACTGCCCAAGCAAATGGCACAATGGATGATCCTGGAGCTGCTGGCAGCAGGTTCCAGATCTAGCAAGTAATAGTTTCTTTTGCAGTCAGTCTACCAGCCGTTTTTTTCTATTTTCATTGTACCAATAAACAGAAACAAATGTAAACGACCAAGATTCTGAGGTTCACGGGACTAATGAGAAATTTCATCACGCATGTCATAACAAGGTTTATCGCTGACTAAATAAGACAAGGAGCGAGGATATTTTCTATCACTAAACAGGTATCGACAGCCATCAGCCTCACTTGCAGATCAAGAGCAAATAAGAAAAAATATGAACGTAGAAGAAGGAAAATTGAGGGGCATTACTAATAACTACCTTCTCGCCAAGATAAGTAAGGGGTTTTTCCTACGCACTGGGTCACAAAGTGGTGATAAGATCACACACTTGTGTGGCCGCTGGGTCACAGAGTGGTGATAAGATCACACACTTGTGTGGTGCGAGGATTAGATAAAAGGCTCTTAGAAGTCTTAGAAAGAGAATAACATGTGATGCACTTAGCTCTGGTTGGATAGCATTTCCCGAAAGTTCTCCAACTAACATAAACAAGGGAGGTCCAGTATTTATATGACAAAGTGACGTGAGAGAGGTTGCCTCTGCGGTGCCTCCATGAACTACAAGATAGTACAACTGAAGGAGGTTCATGACCTTTGAGACCTGCAACACATATGCACCCAAAGCCTCCTTGAAATTGCCTGTTTTACCATGCTGCCCTACTAGGATTTTCTATTTATTTAGTTTTTTCAAGAATAAAAGGCTGATCTATATGTAGGTGCCAATTTGTTCAAACGTCTCCCAGTTCAAGCTAAATGGGTCTATTCAAGTAACTCATTCACAAGAAAAAGAATATGACTAAAGTAAATATAACTGAAAAATTTATGAACCTCGAATTCATTCTCAGACCACTAGAGTTATCAAAGCCCATAGGAAAAAGTAATGGAAGAAAAGCCACAACTCACCGCCCAGTTAGGAAGCAATGCCAGAATAGTGGGAGAGAGGCCACGATACATGCCACGCAATCCCTCCTTTTGAAATATTTGTTCTAGACTCCCAACTATAAGGCTGCCTGATCAAAAACGGAACAACTTTAGCTACCCAATGCAAGGAAAGAGCCCTTGAATGCTAATGGAACCCAGAAGCAACGAAGTAATAAATAACCAAAACCAATGGCATCCTGCTCAAATTTTTATGTGATCAAAATCTTCAAAATAGCTAAGCTATTTATCTCGCATACTTGACAGAGGCTCCAGTGCATTTAGAAAAGAGGTTTTGCTAACAAGTGCCCCTCTGGAACTTGTTAAGCCTCCATTAACAAAAATAGTTGCATTGAAATCCATCCACAATGCATTAGAAACAATAGCCAATGCATTGGTATTGATTCCTGATGTTAAGAATTTATTAACTGGGAAATGTTAACAAGTGACATAGTGGCACTTAGTACCTCTAACGCTTCCATTACCAAGACGCGGTAATCCATGAACCTGAAACCTAGTCTTGATGACATCTAAAGGACAAACAAATGTGGCCGCGATAACTCCTGCACCAATTATCGAACTCAGATCAACATGAAGTAAATTACGTGAGTAACCAACAGATATTAACGCGAATAATATATATAATATATATAACGTATTCTTAAGCTATCATGCTATACAAATATGAAAAAGGAAGGATTGAGCACGAACCAGCGGCGGCACCGGCGCCGGCATTGCAGATAACGCAACTAGGGGCTTGAGTGTCGGCGGTCATGGCTGAATCTACGAGGGGAAGTTAAAATGCAAGCAGAAAAATGTTGATTCGAATTGACGGAGTCCTCTCTGAGGAGGGCGATCGCGTAGAACCAGGGTCGCATGGCCAGCGAAATAGAACTAAGAGTCGGAGGTTTGTGAGATCGATTTCTGGTGTTGAATTAGGGTTTTAGGCAACAATAATAACGATTAAGCGCCATGAACGAGTTGTGCGGCGATGAGATCGAGGTGGTTCGCCATACGCATGAGGAGGCTCATCCCATTCTCATCCGCCCGTCGATTTGAGAGAGAGAGAGAGGGTTGATTTTTTTTAATTTTTTTTATGTATGTGATCCGGTTACTCAAATTCACTCGTTCAAAGTACAAAGCTTTCTTGTCTGACGGACGATTCGCCACAACTGGGTCCCGCGCCAAGGTTCAAATGCGGCTGACGAGGAAAAATCAGAAACGTAATTTATGATCTCTAGAGGACCAAAGCTGAGTTGACTTTTCTTAAATTTATGATTTAGTCAAATTTATTATTTTAATATCTATGTGTTTATTTGGTAGAGCGTTTTAATTAAAATATTGATAAAAAATGAAGTATATTTTATTTAAAAGTGTTTCAATACAGCGTTTTTAAAATAAGATGCGTTTTGAAACGCTTTAAAAATATGTTGCCTTTACAATTATTCTGTTTAGAAAAATGACATTTTAAAATAGTTTCACAAACGTGTTTATAAGAAACAAATTGCATTTTAAAAATGTTGCGTTTTAAAAACGTTGCGCTTTGAAAAAGTTATGTTTTCAAAACGCTGCACCGAACGAAATATCTAAATGTATAAAGAATGTAGCTTAAATTGTTTCTATCATTATTTCCTTTAAATTTAAAAATAAATCCTTTGAATACAAAATAATACTTCATCATGAGTGTGTTAAATTTTAAACTCAATTTACAACAATTGTTATTAATTTGTATTACTCTCCATTAGAGCCGTCAAAATGGACCAAACCCGTTGGGTTGGTCCGCCCCGTCAAGCAAAAAAGGTGGGTTGGGTTGGCAAATTATAGGTCCGCTAGGAGGCGGGCCTAACGGGCTTGAACCGTGCGGGTCGCGGACCAAGGCGGGCGGGCGGGCGGGGCGGTAACCCGCCAAAATTGAAAATCGAAAATATACTATTAATCTAAAAAAATAACTAGTATCAGTAGTATGTTACGTGTGTATGTATAATTGTATATTTCAAAAAAGTGAAAATCTCATCCAATCTACTATTCATAACTTTGTCTTCACATCACAGACAAATCAATTCAGTGAATCAGTGGTTCACTAACCCAAACAAATTCCAACTTCCAAGACTCCCTAAAAGGCTAAAACCACTCATTCACTAAAGTCTCAAAATTCAAACTCAATTTAATATCTCATTTCACACTCACAGCCCTCTCAGACTCTCAGTCTCTCTTCAATCTTCCGACTTCCTTCTCCACTTCTCCGTGAGTGAGACTGAGAGATAAGCGGCCATTGGCTCATTGTTAAACTATCCACCATTGTCGTTAATAATCGTCGCTCTCGCTCACTCGCTTCAGGGCCTTGGCCCGCCATTCTCTCTCTCTTAGTCTCAGCCCACTATCACGTCCGACCATTGATCGCTCTCGTCTTCTCAGCCTGCTATCGATCTCTCTCCCTCGAATCCCGACCCACAGCTCACAGCCTCCGATTGTCTCAGACTCACGATACTCTAGCCTGGAGGACCAGTCACCAATAAATGTAATAACTAATAACTAAATATCTCACTTGGATCATTGGATGGTTAGAGTCTTAGAGTTATTCACAAAATTTCCTCTTCTTAGACGGGTTGGTCCGCCCCGCTCCGCAACCCAAGGTGGGTTGGGTTGGACCAATGAATTTGCAGTCCGCCATTTTTGCGGGTTGGTCCGCCCCGCCCCGCCAATTGGCGGGGCCCGCCATTTTACGGGTTAGTCCGCCCCGTTGGTCCGTTTTGACGGCTCTACTCTCCATAGGAGGCACTAATTCCAAAGACTTAATTCTCAATTTGGTCACTCTTTTTTTGTCAAGGTTTTACTAAGTTCACTCTACATTTTCCTTTCACACATTATTTAAGTATACTTTGATATAAGTATCACGTTCATCACTCCAACCAAATTTTTAAATGAAAAGATTATTTTTTTATAAAACCCTAAAAATGCCCCTTCTAATATCACCTATTCACCTTCTTCGTAAATAATCACCTTCTTCCACATATATTCATCCTTCGTCATGTACTTCTCTACCACTTCGTGCGGTGTGCCATCTCAAACGCCAGCCATAATCAATCTCTAAACTGGGCCTGAATTAATATGAAATATTCTTTTCGTTTTCAAAATATTGTTTATTTTAATCTGACACACCATTTAAGAAAAAATAATTGACTGTGTTATAAATATTGGTGAAATGTGTGGTTTCCATTAATGCCCTTGAGTATGCAGTTATAATTAAAATAGGTAGAAAAAATAAGAGTAAAATGATAAACGTATTTTCTTAAAAGGGAAAATTTTAAAATAAGACAATTATTTAAAAGAATAGACAAAAAAATTAAAAAAAAAAAGATGACAATTTGAAAACAGAGGAAATACTAGTTTCTCTGAATCAAGTATAGTATTTAAAGTATGAAGAAAAAAATCATCTTGTTTTAGGTAAATGGTTTGTCATACTAGTTTAGCATATTTGTACTTAAAGAATCAACTTTCAAAAACTATGATTACAATTTTTATAATATTTCATCTTTATCATTCGCTTGTAAGTAATGATATTAATACATTCTTTAAATAATTAGACTTTTTAAACAATGACTCTGGTTGGAACGAGGAGTACGTGACAAATTAATTTTCTTTCCCAAACATAGATTTCCCTTCGTAGACCCATGAGGAAGAAATTATAAAATGCAGTACGTGTGTAGTACGGGCAACAAGATTATTCACCCTTTTGGCCTTTCTCCACAACCCACCTCCTCCATTCATATAAAAAAAGGTAAAAACTTAGGTAAGATGGTCTTACAGATATTTTTTGTAGACGGATCTTCTTAACTCGACTCACTGTGTGTTGGTGGGTTGAGTTGTAAGAGAGTAGAGCTCTATCTTACGAATAAATATCTGTAAGACGGTCTTACAGGAGACTTGTCCAAAAAAAAATTTGGCTTTAATAAGAAAAAACCCCCCTGATATATCCACCCAATCCCAACGTCCCCCAACATATGAAGTGTGCCTATGTAGTATCTGATGATATCGTTTGTCTCATGTTGCCCCCCTCCGTTAGTGGTTGTTATGAATGAGGCGTTAAATGACACGTGAGCTACATGTGCGGGGCATTTTTGTCATTTGATTCATGGTACAAAGTGGGATTTTCCTATAATTTCATTATTTAGTTAAATATTTTATAATAACATATTTTTAATTAAAAATTGTTTTATAAAAATTAAAACACATTTTTCAAAAATAATAATAATTTTTCTTTCAAAATTAAAACGAGTTATAAAAGTGGGATTCAATTAATAATTTTTTTATCATTAATATTTACATATGTAAGTTAGATATATAACATTTGGTATTTAAGATAATTTAACATTTTAAAGGACGAAAACTAGAGGAATCCTCTAGTAGAATATTTGCCCTTTCCAAGCTCCATAACCACCGCCCATATCAGCTTCTTCTTTATGTTCTTCTTAAGTGCCCATGCTTCTTCTTCCTCTACAGTTCCTTCAGCATTGCCGGAACCCGTGTGGCTGAATTGGGTTTGGGTCTGGTTCATCATTCTTTGCCGTTACTTCTTCTTCTACAACATCAATGGCGGTTTGATGGACTTTAATATACCTCATCCAGCCATTTTCTTCTCTTTCATTCTCAAACATATTGAATCAAGCCACCCCCTTTATCGGTGATTGTAGCTGGAAACCCAAATCGTGAAACTCAAACAAAGTTTGGAATGCAAATTTGAATCAAAGGTCTTTTAGATCGGGAATGAAAACACTTGCACGAAAACTAACCCCAACCCTCCTAGGCCCACATCCAATAATTAGGTCTTAAAGTCAATTTTCAATCTCCAATTTTCGATCTGTAAGAAATTGTCGATCTGTAAGCAATTTCCGATCTGCAAACAATTTCCTTATTTTACTATAAGATCGAGAAAGTGAGAGATAGAGAGAAATTGGTGGTGGGTGCTTACAGAGCCGGCAAAGATTTTCTATCTGAAATTATGTTTTCTGCATTTCAATTTAAATGGATGCCTACTTTGATGCCAAATAATCTTTTTCAAGGTAACCCAACAATGGGGCAGTTACAAATTCAACATATAGTCTAAAGAGAGATGAATGAATCTTAATCCTCAGCCCTTTTTCATGACACTAGATAATGAGATTATGGGAAAATCTCACTTTGCACCCTGAATCAAATGATAAAAATGCCCCCACAAGTATAGCTCACGTATCATTTAACGCCTAGGGCCGAGAATCGCAGGTCCGAACCTATTAAACCGGTTTTTTCAGGGTTAGGTTTGCAATTCTAGTAGACCGTTTAAAGCGGACCGTATAAACCGCAACCGATTAGGGACCGAAACCGACAGGATTGGACCAATTAACATCTCTACTGGTCACGCTAAAATTTAAGTTGTCATTCCAACATTCCATCGGCTTTTTCATACTAACATTTATGTTAATCTTAACTTCGGTCGTACAATTTAAATTTATCTTTTTTTTTAAATGTAAAATTGCTTTATAGTTTTTCTTTTTGGTCATCTCTATTTTATTTTTTCGATCATTACAAAGTGAAAAGCTAACATTTAAATACTAACCCAAAAACAAGTATGCAAGTCAAACTCTAATGAATCAAGTTATTCAAAATTGGATTATGTTTGGTCTAATAAAAGTTTAATTTATGTTATTTATGATTCTCGACTTATTTTATCATTTCATGTTTGATTAGGACTTTCTAGTTTTTAACTAGTAAAACTTGAAATCTTGAAGTCTGTTTGTGTTTTGAACTCTATCACTTATGTTTAATGTTGTTGACTCGTTGTATGACTCATTTGAGTCAATTTGTTTTGGATTGTATGTTGTTGAATGTTGGTTGTTGGCTCGTTGGCCGATAATTACTTGATTTCGAATTTTATATTTATATATTTAAGTTTTTTATTTTGTTTAGGTGTAACCCGTTTAAAACCGAAACCTAGAGGAGTACGTCTAGGTTTGCAATTTTAATGGATCATTTAAACCGCCACCGATTAGGGATCGAAACAGACAGAGTTAGACCGAAACCGACAGGGCTGGACCGATTAACATCTCTAGTAACAGCCACTGACAAGAGGGGATAACATGGAACAAATTGCAACATAAACATTATATAGACACACTTCGTATGTTGGGGGGACTTTAGGACTTGGTGGATACATATGAGAGTTTTTCATATTAAAGCCAAAATAATAATAATAATAATAATGAGCCCCCCAATCATTCTAACATTCCTCTAGTACTTCGTCATCTAACTAAACAATTGTACTATCAATTAACCAAGAACTCCAATTCCGACAATTTTCCTACCCAGCTCAACTTCTACCACGTGGCATGATATACATAAAAATAGATAAAAGTTGAGACAACAATTGTGGGGAAAAAAAGGATAACTGTTAAAAGAGTGAATTTAGATGGATTAAAATTTGGGTAAGATGATCTTACAGATATTTTTGTAAAACGGATAATTTTTATCCAATTTATCGTATGTGGATTAAGATAGAATGAGGCTCTATCTTACTAATTAAGATCTGTAAAATGGTGTTATAGGAAACATACTCATTTAGATGTAAGGTAGGGACGAGTGGGAGAGGAAATTAAATTAAGAAAAAAATAATACAGAGTATTATAAAAACCCAAATATTAAGAGAAATGGCCGGTCCGGGAGAAGAATTAAGTTTTCATTTACGGTGGAGTAAAATCTTTTTTACGAAAGCACATTTTGGAATAGAACATGTGGCAAACTAAAATTTTAAAAAATAAAATGAAGACAAAGATTGTGTTTAGCATGTATCATATTCCAAAGACCACTTGTGTAAAAAAATATTTTTGTCGATGAAAATTTTACTAAGGGAGAAAGGTTAAGAATACAGATAGAGAAGAAATAGGGATACATAAATAAATAAAATAAAATTGAAACACAATAAATATAAAATAGATCAAAATATACTCCCTCTGTTTTTAATTTATCGTCTTCCTGTTTTTTCGTTAATTCTAAAATAATTGTATTATTTCAAAACATTCCCTTTATAAAAATATTTTTACCACTTTACCCTTATTTTTTTTACATACTTTAATTATGGCCACATACGAAAGAACATTAAAGGAAACCACACATTTCATTAATATTTATAATACATTCAATTACTTTTTTTAAACGATGTGCCGATCAAAAAGGACGATAATTTGAAAACGAAGGGATAATATATAAATTGTTGTGTGTGCCACAAAAGCTTGTCTATTCTCTATTATAATATAAATCAATACTTAACTAGCGGTTAGGATTGAGTTGTGGTATGCGTTCCAAATTAATTCATAAGTATATATAAATCAATGTTTAAAAAAAACGCTAGGTGGTCGCTAGGCCTCGGACTAGGGACTAGTCGGTAGGGGTGTGCAGAATTTTTTCGGAATTGGACCGGACCAATACTTTGGTTTGGTCCTGAATTTTTATAAAACCAAACATTTGGGTTAGTCCCAATTTTCGAGCTAAAAAAACATGGAACCGAACCAACCCGACCTAATATGTTTATTATTATTATTATTATTATTATATATGTTATATTATTATATAAGTATGTATATATATATATTATATATATTAATTCCTAATACTTTATTTGTTCTACTTTTTAGTTGGTACTCTTTAATTATTTTGTTTCCACCGGTTTGTGATGCTATGAGTTTATGAGTTCGACATTTTTAATTGTTGAAGGTACTTTTATAAAATGTTTTTTAATTTTTTTATGAAGTTTAAGTTTAAAAAATTTTATTATGTATTTGTATTAAACAGTTAAAAAGTAAAAAAATCATATTAGTCTAGTCCTGGTTCTCACACATTTTTGGTTGGTTCTGGACCGGACCAATGCTTCGGTTCTCATATATATTGGGTTGGTTCCGGTTCTAAATTTTTTGAGAACCAGCCTATTGGTCTAGTTCCGATTTTCTTTTTTTTTTACAAAAAACTGGACCGAACCGGACCAAGCACACCCCTACTAGTCGGGGCCTAAAATTAAAATGTAATTACCCATAATTTGATCATTTCTCTTAATATTATAAACATAAATATTTAAGTATACTGATAAAAATATCATCAAATAATATAAAAACTAAAAAAATAATACTTAGTTAATACTCAATGGTCAATACTTCATAACACGTTAACATAATTAGTTAATATTGAATATACAATAAGTTTAATATTCTTAATACAGTATAAAATAAGAACAAAGACACTTCAGTCTCTCACATGGGCTACCCCTAAGACAAATTTTTCGGTTTTTTCCCAACCACTCACTCACTCATTGTGCACTTTGTCCTCCCCTTCCTCTCCAGTCAAACTGTCAAATACTCATTAGAGCATCTCCATTGCTCACTTGCAATGGTGGAGTCTCTTCTTAGCAATCCATCTAGAAGAGAGAAGAAAGCAATTTCATAAATAAGAAGATGATATTGGGAGAAGAAGAAAGGAGGAGAGAGGGGGCGGTGTGGTGCACCACACGCGCAGGGAAATGGTGTGTAGGAAGGATTTTTGTGGGTCCCAACTGTCTGTTTTTTTGTTAAATTCGATATTTTTTTAAAATTCAATTGTTTTCTACCGTTGTTGGGGGGGGGGGTTGAAATTTTGTTTGTTTGGGGATAGCAGTGCACCATTGGAGAGCTTTTTAATTTTTTTTTTATCATTATGTATTTTTTTTCAATTTTAACGATTTATGTAATTTTCTATTTATGTTATTTTACGAGTTATGCACAATATGTGTTTTATAGATAATTTATTATTTAAATTATAAATTATATAATGTATGAGTAATTTATTATTTATAAATCAATTAATGTCTTAATTTATAAATTAATTTATATATACAGAATATTTATAAATGAAATATATCAAATAAATTTATTTGTTTGAGAAGTATAAAAATAAGATTGAAGTGTAAAGTTAATGAGGTGGTAGTGAGACCTAGCTAAGAAGATGTATAAAAAGATGTAGTATTAGGGATGCTCTTATCCATATTCCCTTTCACCTTATCTCTCCCTCTCTCTATAAGGAGTATCACTTTAAGTCTGTAGACTATTTTATCGATTTAGTGATCTCCATTCTCATTCTACCTCTCCACCGTCAACAAGCCGGTAGCTCTCTCTTATCTTCTTCGTAGATGTCCTTATTTCTTAAGTCTAAAAGCAAGTTGTTGGTTTGAAATCTACTTGAAACTATTACAAGATATCTCGCGATTCAACGACATAACCATCAACGACCTATATTCAACATAATTGATGTGACGTTTCCAAGCGAAATGTCATAGGCCTCATCTATCATAAATGGCTCCATCCTTGTCCGCGACTTCTCTGCATTATTTCAACTCATTAAGTTGGCGTCTCGAACGATTAGTCAGCGACTAGGGCGCCTAGCTGTGTTTATTTGACCACTCACCATTATGGGGCGAACGATTGTGTTGAGGTGAGGGGTCCATGGACCCCGTTCCCAGTAAAATATTACTCCCTCCGTCCTAAAATTATTGTCTAAGTTGACTTGACGCACGATTTAAGAAAACACATTTGGCTGAATTATTAATATTGTAATAGTTTGTGGTTTCCTTTAAAGCTCATGAATATGTGGCTCAAAATTAAAGTAAGAAGAAAAAGTAAAAGTAAAGTGGTAAAAGTGATATTTTAAAAAGGAAACTTTCAAAAAATAAAATTATCTTGGGACGAGCGAACAATGAAAGCAAGACAATAATTTTGAGACTGATGGAATATGTTTTACCTTAGGAAAATGAGGTTGTTTCAGTTGGGACCACGCTCAATTTTTTTTCGTTCAAACCTCAAATATCCGATCAATTTTTAAATAACACGATCTCTTGTATGTTTTATTGAAAAATACTTGTTAATGAGCATTATATATGATGATGTAATTAAACGTTTTTAACGTATGAAAACGTGTAAAGGGCACTTGTAATTTCTAAAAAAATATGTAGTGGTTAAAATTTTGGACCCTACTGAATATTTTTTCCTGGATATGCCACTGCTTACCATTTGTATGTAAAATTACATATGCCCCTCAATTATAGGTTTTGTTTGAATTACCACATTCACAACCAATTTCAACAATGTTTTCCTCTACCACATTTTTTTAATCACATCTTTCTGTTTAATTTAACGAGACCCAATCATCCATTGAGCTGATCTCATACCGATATCGTGCCTATTGCACCAACAAATAATCTAATGTTGTCATAAAAACGAACAATTTTAGACGAAACACTGCCATATTTCACTACTAATAAGCGGAAAATAACTATTTTCTTAGTTAAAAAAAATATTGTTCTCATATAAAAAATGATTTGCCGCACCGACGTGGTCGCTTCACTTCATATGACGTGACTGTCTTGTCCCGACACGGTCGCTTTCACCTAGTGGACGTGACCACTTCAACTTCAGAGATCTTGCTGAAGTGACGCGATAGCCTAACACGACTGCTTCAAGTAACGTGGCTCCTCCTAAATCTGACGCGGTCACTTTGTCCTTAACCACACGACCGCTTTGACTGACACGGTCGCCTTATCCTATCCAGACGCAATCGCCTTGATGCGATAAACCGAAAAGTCCGTACCTCAGAGGACTTGACCCATTACCTGGATAATTGAGTCATATCGTTTATTTTTGGTGCATCGCAATGCACAAATATGTACATCGTCAGATATCAATATATGCATTGCCTTAATGCATCACTATGCATCAAAAATAAACTTTAGCGGTTTGAAAAAAATATAACGGACTAAAGCGGTTAAAAATTATCAAAATATTTTTTTATATTCTTCCATTTTCGGGCGACTAGTGTGAGTAGAATGAGTTGAAGTAGCAAATCCATCCCCCGATGGTGATCATACCTTTCAGTCAAATTAAAGGTTGTTTGATGACACTTTTGGAACTTGACAAATACTTATGTAAGACGGTCTCACAGATATTTTTTGTAAGACAGATCATCTTTACCCGACCCACCATGTATTAGTAGGTTGAGGTGTGAGAGAGTGAAGCTCAATCTTACAAATTAAGATCCGTAAGACGGTCTTACAAGAAGAAGGACCTACTCTTGAAACTTTTGGTCCAAAATTGGTGATCGGTGAAAAGTCCGACTATTTCATCATACTTTAGGTCTTAAAAATTGAATTGAAAAGTAAAAGACCATTATACACTCAAATGCCTTCAATTATTTCTTAAAATAGGATATTCTCAACCAGAAAGTTTCTTTTAAAAAAAGTTACTCCACTATTTATAAATGCATTATACAAACATAATGCTCCGTATAGGTGTTTCAATGATGTCTCTTAAAATCGGTTTCCCATTTATTATAGAATGTAATTATTTCATGAAAATTTTAATATTATTATCTAAATTTTGTAGTCAAATGATTAAAGAGATGTAAATAACCATTTGTTTCTGAGAACAATTTCACAAATGAGTTAAAGATAAAGTTTGTCATGTAAAACTGATTAGTAGCTAAACTGACGCTACATTACACAAACAATTATCAGTACCAAATCCTTTTTAACTCGTTTTGAATCCTACTTTAGTACTTTAGATCATGGAAAAAGTTAACTCGTGCCTAAATAACATAAATTAAACACCTTTGTTTTATAATTTTTTATTTAGTATATCATAATTGGATTAATATAATGCTTGGTCCCTGGACATGTCGAAAAACAATGTTTTGGTCATTGGACAAAAAAACAATACAAGTTGGTCCCTGGACATGTCTTTTTGGACCAATTTGCCCCTTCCACCGTTAGCGTTAGTTTTGCGGTATGTTTTTATACAATATGACAAAATTACTCTTACTAAAAAGTTTCTTATGGTTGACTTTTTAAGAAGAGCAAAATAGAAGGGGTTAGTTGTCAATTTTTAAATTTAACCATCTTCCAAAACACAACCAAGCCAATTTGAATCCAGAAGCTGTACTCAAACCAACTCAAACCTAATCATCCGATCTAAGTACTAAATTCACTACGAAAACAGTAAATAGATCCCGAGTCCCCCTTTCCGAAATCAACTTAACCATCAATGAAACCTAAAACAACTCATAATACTCTCATTGTCATACCCATTTCCCCAATTTTGACCCAAACTTGAACTCTGTAAACTTAACCCAGCTTCGACATTTGACACCGGTCATGAATTCCACGACCATCGGAGCCCTTCGATTGATTCTAATTCACCGATGATTGAGGATGGTGGCTGGGCGGAGGAGAGCCAATAACTGCTAGATCTGCTATTAACGCCAGATCTGGACTTGGGTTTGAGCGGGAAGAAGGCCGGTGGCTATAAAGAAGGAGACCTCTGAATTTGAAGCTTGAGAGAATGAAAGGGCGTTCCAACAAAAACAGGGAGAGAAATCGGAGTGGCGAATGTGACGGTGAATCGAGAGCTGGAGCGAATTGGTGAGAGAGACTGAGAGCGGAATGAGAAGTCTGGCCAGAGATGAATATGTAACGGTGGATCGAAGATGAATGGATGGCTAGAGGCTGCTGGGGCTTGCAATGAGGAGCTTGCCGATCGGTTGAGGAGGGAAATTGAAGGTCGTGGGTTTGGGGCGGCGAAGATGGCGGTTGATGAGATCGTCCATAATCGGGTCTTCGATATGAGGGAAGGCAAGAGAGAGAGAGAGAGAGAGAGAGAGAGAGAGAGAGAGAGAGAGAGAGAGGTGGGAGATGGATGTAGATGCGGGCAAATGGTGATGACGATGAGCGGAGAAGAAGAAGGAGGTCGACCGGATTTGTTTGGGTTGAGGAGATGGCGGGCGTGATGGGCGAATCGATGATGGCGGGACCTTCCATAATTGGGTCTTTGATATTGGGGAAGGCAAGCAGAGAAAGAGAAAAGAGAGAGAGAGAGATGTAGATTATGGTCTCTGTTATGTAATGTCGGAAATGAAGAAGGGATATTCTCGTTAATTAAAAAAAAGCAGACGGTAAATCTAACGTTAACGGTGGAAGGGGCAAATTGGTCAAAAAGACATATCCAGGGGACCAACTTCTATTGTTTTTTTGTCTGGGGACCAAAACATTGTTTTTTGACATGTCCAAGGACCAAATTATTATTTAATTCATCATAATTTTCATAATCTACAAAGCTACTAACGTGAATGGCAATGCATAAAATTTGTATAAGTAGATACTTGTGATATATTTCATCCGTTCCAACCTAAAAGTTCACTTTCTATTTTTAAAAATTAACATATGACTAAATCATCTCAAATATAACACTCTTATTATATTTTAGGAAATAATATCTCATTCACTAAATACAATGTTAATAATACTATGAACCACTATGATTTTTGTAATTTTGTAAAAGCAAATACATCTATGTAGATCATTGGTCAAACTTTTAATTAAGTTGACTCAAAAAAGTCAAAAGTTGACTCAAAAAAATCAAAAGTTGACTTTTTGGTTGGGAGTTGGGATTAAGAGAGAGCTATATCAGCCAAAACGTTAAATAACTTAATTAATCATGAAAATGCACCATGGTCGAGATAAAATTGAGAAAGGCCGTACATGAAGTTATGAGCATTGATGGAAAAACAAGTGATTATTAGTAGAGGCGGTAAATCGGTTGTCTTGGCGTTATCGGTACGATAATAACGTGATACAATAAGCACGAACATGAACACAACACGATAAGTTTATCGTGCCTAATATTAAAACCCGAACATGACACAATAAAAATACGAAAAGCACGGCACGACATAATAGATACGATAAACAAAAAAACACGATTTATTTAGTCAGACTCATTAAGCCCGTTAAGCCCAATAAATATTATAAAATATATAATTTTGATTTTTTAATGCATATTTTGAAATTTATCAATATAAATAATCAAGTAGTTTAAACGTCATAAATTTTCAAATGATAAAACTATGAAATAATCATGAAAATAGTTCGAAAGAAGTGAATAACCTATAGTAAATTTTTTTTAAAAATATTTTTAAAACATATATATTTTAGTTATCGTGTCTTATTGTCCCTTACCATGCTTATCAAGCCAGCCCGATAACAACTCATTTTTTATCGTGTTGACCCTATAACGGCCCGAACCCGATAAGTCCCAGCTCAAACCCTATAATTTCGTGTCGTGTTCGTGTCGGCCAATCGTGTCGTGCCTCAAATTGCCACCCCTAATTATTAGTATTATCATATTTTTATTTTGGTATGTCATGAGGCGTTTCCATTTTTCTGGAAAATGTTTTCCTCAGGTTTGGTAACCTTTGAAAAATGTAGTTAACGTAAAAGTTTTTTCAAGTCAATGAAAAACGAAGCTTTCTTTTCAGCAAAATGACTTACAGATTCATTTTCCGTAAGTCATTTTTTTAATGATCGAGTACCCCTCCACCCCTTTTACAATTATACATATTTACATACACGTACAATATTACACTTCACAAATAGTTTAAAAAAAATATAAATTGAGTTAGTACACATTATTTATAAATTAATTAGGGACGTTCCAAACATTATCCATTTTCTTTTTTAAAACTTTTTTTTTCATATCAATTATCAATTTTTTAATTTGTATTTATGAGATTAAAAAATGATGGACCTCATTGATGTAACACCATTAATGATAAATTGATGGTTAATAAAGAAAAATGACTTAAAGTTCAATACGATCGTATATTCAATATAAGCATTAATATTAGAATATACTTTTTGTATTTATTCATAAGTTGTTTTTCGTAACATTTTCTGTGTATTTGCGAAACACCCGAAAATATGTTTTTGACGTATTTTCAAAAGATTTACCAAACACCTAAAAACGAAATCTTTTCATTTAAAAAAAAATATTTTTCAGAAATCATTTTCCGTAAAACAAATGGAGCCTTTATACAATACGAGAATCAAACACATGATTATTATCTTAATTGAATTGATGCAATAACTACGATTTTTAATGTTTGTAATCTAATTAGGTGGTTAGACCAAAAAAATTAATAAGGTTGCTAACAACCTTCTTAATTACACCTTTTTGCAAACGAAATTTTTTAATAACTATCAAAATACATGTGAAAGATTCTAAAATTTGAATAAAATGCAAATGCATCAACGGTATCATTTACCTACTCCCGATAATTACTTGCACCAAATTACATTCATATACCCTCTTCTTTATTTGAATTTTGAAAGAATTTTAAAAAAGATTTTCTTTTCCATTAGAAAATTAACCAATACATATGTTGGATTATGGTTTGCTTTTCATTCCCAGTAATTCATTTAGAAATTATATGTTGACCAATTCAATAGCAGACGTTGACTCAAAATCAAGAAGGATTTAATAAAAAATCCATATTTCACGTACTACTAAGTTTAGTCATAACTCATAAGTAGGGTAAGATTTTAATAATATTTAAAGAATAATCATGATCTTGGAAATAGTTTTATTTCCTTTTTTTTAATAAGATTGATAAGAAACTTTTATCTCCCCGTTCCTTTTTGAGTATCTTTTTTGATTTTTCACATAAATAAAAAAGTAGGGTTTTAAACAATTTTAATACTCAAAATTACATAAATACCCTTATTGTTTACAACATAACATTGCACATTCTTGCATTGAGACATAATTGAAAAATGCATTAGAACTTAAATAAATTAATTAATTAACACTCATATTGGATATTTTTTAAATGGTCAAACAAGTAATAAAAAAAATATACTCCCTCTGTTTCGAACAAATAGTCGATTATTTCATTTTTAAATGTTTCACTTAAAGAGTCAATTTTTAAATTTGACTACTAAAAGTGTAATTTTCTTAAAAAGTTTGACTTTCAAATAAAGATTTTTTGGTCAAAATGGAGAGAGTAAAACTTTTGAAAAATATATTATACAATTTAATTTATTAAATGAGAAAATTTCTAGTATTTGAGAAATAGCCAGCGGAGTAAATAACAAAAAATGGTGAGGTAAGAAAAGAAAGAACACAGTAATCGAGGAAAAGGTCACATGCGAGAATTCAAATACGGAGGAGGGTAATATGGTCAAAGAGAGTACTGTCCTAATTGGTGGAAGCCTACGGGAACGGGCGTTAACAACTCGACCAAAATGATGCCAAAAAAATATGACACATGAATGACGCCTTTTGCTTCTCATTCAGTACTATTGTAGTAGTCGTCTTCTCCTTTAACAGTTAACACACACCCCCCCACCCCGCGACAACTCTCCCTGCACTTCAATCCACCACACTGTTATCTCTGTTACTTCCCTCTTCGAATAAAACCTCAAAACCCCTAAATTCTCACTTGAATTTTACTCGAAGCTCAATTTTTTTTTATTTCGTTTTTGATTTCAATTGAAAGTCATTTTTCTTTGATCTTCATTTGAATTTCCGAGAGTTTTGTGAAATCTTCACACAATGTCTGGTGAAGGCTTCGCTGTTTCGCGAAGCCAAGGTGGCGAGGACCGATTTTATAACCCTCCGGCGATGAGGCGGCACCTCCCGCATCAGCAACAACAACAACACCATCACCAGCACCAGCAGCAGTTGTTGCAGCAGCAGCAGCATCAGCTCCATCTTCAGCAGTTACAGAGACACCATCACTTGTTGTTGTTGCAACAGCAGCAGATGGTGCAGAGAAATCAACACCAACCCTTTCAGAGGCCGCTGCCCCTCGCTCCTCCTCACCCTCCTGCTGTTCGGGCTGAGAAACGGCCTGACTCCGGTGATTCTACAGCTACATTGCCCAAACCGCCGGCTCATCTTCCTCCACCGCTGCCGCCGACAAATGTGACTAACTTGGATCGTCTACTGAAATCTATCACTCCATCGGTTCCCGCCAAGACCTTGTATGAGGTATCGATATTGAATTATTAGGCCCACTTCACACCAAATAATGTACTCGCTTGGTTTTTAGGAATGCATGATATAAAATTCAAAATTGTTACCTTTATCATTTCCTTTTTGTGTGAATGGAATTGACATTGAAAGAGGCACTTAAGTCTGTAGATGAGGCAAAAAGCTAGAAGCTTTGTTCCATTTCAGGAGAATGATCCGCCATTGTCCTGGGCTGAATTAGACCTTTTGTTACTCTTGGTCGTCACTTTTGACCATGATAGAAAGATTTTACGTGTATAAATTAAAATCTACAATTTGTGGCACCCATGTCAGACACGATGATCTTCAAAATCCATGACATGAGGCCAGATATATAACATAGAATTATATAGATGAATGCGAGTGCTTTCTAAAATCTACAATGATTGATTTTATACTATATTTTTCTAAACGTAATCTTGATTTGATGTAAATAATCAAATCTTTTAGAGAAATTGGTATACTTTTTAGCCCATCAATTGAGCAAAATCCTTCTGCCTTTATTGAAATTCCAATTTCATGTATTTTCGACTCAGCCATTTTACATATTTTTCTGTGTCAATTTTCAGATCAAAATTCAATTTTCTTTCCAACTGAAACATGCACTCTTAGCTTGTTACCCCAAATCCGATTCTATCCCACTTCTTGCATGTACAAGCAAGCTAAGAATGAGTGCCTATATTGGTGTTATAATTTGTTTTCATAGCTCATCTGGACTAGCAGCTACTAACTGTTCTTTGGGTTTGCAGGTGAGCTTAAGGGGATGGAAAAGTAGGGAAGCTGAGTTGCGTCCATTTTATGGCCTTGTGGATCTGTGGGAATCTTTTAGAGAATGGAGTGTGTATGGAGCCGGAGTACCGCTAGTTTTGAATGGAAGGGATTCAGTTGTACAATATTATGTTCCCTACTTGTCGGGGATACAGTTGTATGTAGACCCATCGAAGCCCCAGCCAAGGCTTAGGTGAGCCTATTAAGTGCCTTTTGCCCATGCTATATGGCCTTCAGTTGAATTCATTTACATTTAATTTTTTTGAATTTGTTAATTGCTTCTTTATTTCAGTACTCAGAAGTCACTTGTACTAGTTTTGGATAATGTCGCAACTTTATTGCTTAGTGGTAGTCTACTCCATGTCTCCAGGATGGTGTAATGTTGAACACAGCTTTAGTTTAATAGCTTTCTGTCTTTCATCTTCACGCACGATTAATTCAACAACGTATGGGTCTTGCATAGCTCTGGGGCTGACTGATGAGGCCAAGCCTTCTTTGTTGCTTAGTGGTGTTCTTGTACCAATTAAGATCTGAAGAATGAACATATGCTGGAGGAATTACTGCTAAAGAAGCCCTTTGGCACTTGTCTGTTGATAGTAGTACATGTTTCTTGGTTCTTTTTGGCAGAGGAGTACTGCTGGCATATTTTTATTTCTTCCCTAGGCAGCAGTACAATAAGTGACACACTTTTTTTTGGCAGGTGTCAATTGCTGTTCGATTTATTTCTCATTCGAATGTTATGCATTTTCAGTGATTTGTTAGTTGTTCATGTTGCCTTTTGCACACACCTTCCAGTCTTATATCCAAGTGTCCAACTCCAGTTTACACATGCCACCGCTTCTTTGAAATGTTAACAAATTATGAAAAATTGTCCATTCCGAACAAGGGAACGACGGTTTATGAAGTCTACCATATTTGTAATCAATAATAATGGCTTTCTTTTGGTATATGGATGGAAGAGTGTAGTTATCAATTCTGATTCATTACAAGCCTTTTAGCATGAAAATGGAGTGTAGGTTTCCTTCAGCAAAGTGGATATTTTAAGTAAACGAGTGTGTATAAGAGGTATTTCACTATTTATAGACGTTGACATTTTCCCTAATTCATAAAGCAGGTGATTAGATCACTGACACATACTCTGTGAAATCCATATCTATAATTATTATTAAAAAAACTATTTTATTACTGATTCTTAATTACTTTCTATATACTCAAGTTGTCATATTTGGGATTCAGAGTCTCAGATGTTGCCATGTGTAACTGGAGCAACATACAGACCAAGGTCCTAACTCTATCAATCACGATAATTACTTTTATAATCTTATTCCTTCTACTTTCTGAAAAGTATTATTGGCCTCCTATAAAGAGATTCTGATGTTGCCCTCCTAAATCCATCTTGACCTTTTCCAATCCGTAGTTCCCTCCTTCCCCCAGAGGAAAACATGACAGACTTGGGGTTTACTTTTGGGTGTATTAATGCTAATGCTTCTTAGGAGATTTAATGATCTAGTTACTTTTTATATCTGTTTCTAGGTATTTGCATGTCTCCCTTTTTCAATAGGCAAGTGTTACTGAAGAGTTGTACCTTTACAAAAACAGATGTTCCCAATGTTCCCATGCCTGGATAAAGGAGAAGGATCGCATTAGGTAGCCTAATAACGTTCATCCCTACGAACATCAATCCGAAGGTAAAAGAGGATTCATGTAGTAGACCCCAATTAATTGTGACAAAGGTCGGGTTGAGCTGAGTTGAGGTGCTTCTGAGGAGCTTATTGGCCACATATAACCACCATGATATCTTCATCTGTTCAAAGTTTTCAACTGGAACTACAAGCATGGAGTCTTTTGTATTTTAAGCCTGGGCTTGATCTTTGAGCTGAGAGTATAAAAGTTGGTATGAAAAGAGTGAAGTTATAACCGCTTTTTGATCCCACAATATCTTTCACCTAAATATGTATAGTATAACCTTAAGTTTCTCAACAGGTAATTAGTTATTTTATTAATTAGAAAGATATGACAAGAATCACAAGACACAATTTCCGTTGGGATTTCTTTCTACCGTTTATTTTCTTAGTGTTGATCTTTCTTTTAGATGGGATATGTCATGTTCAGTGTCATTAAAGAAAGTAGAGCTGTGAAATCAGGGACCCGTTCTAATGTTATGATAAAACCTCTATTAGCATTTTATCAAATAATACAACTAATGTATCCCTTGTAGATTTATGCTTATAAAATTTACTATATTATACTTCACTTCTCTTTTTGTCATTCCTAACATGATGACACATTCTTCACAAGTATATTACTGATTCTCGAAGGCAAATGCGCAATTTCGGGTTTTATTCTGTATTTGGTCTATTTCTGAGCATACTCGATATTCACCACTAAACAAGCATCACAGTTTATTGAGAAGTGGAAAAAGCATCACGCATCCAATTCAGTTCTGATTTTTGCTGTTCTATAAGAAAAAGAAATTGAAAACTGTGTTCAGTACGTTGAAGTCAATTAACCCTGTTTATTTTATGTTGCATAGAAGCATCTAGCTATAATTTTTACTTCTCGTCATTCTATGAATGACTAATTAAGCTGAACTCCTCCGAAATATTAGTTTTATGCTCATGTGGTACATGCCTTAAGTCTATAGTAATTTTGGATCCATTGCCTTTGGGTTCATGATCGCAATACATTCCCTTCAATCTGTTGGTGAGCACTTATGCATGGAAAGTAATATGAGGCATGATGCAATTTATTAATTTTGTTTCCTACTTAGGGAATACGATAAGTGCGAATAAGTGGCCCGATCTTTTTGAGTCTTACTTTCTTTGTTCACTATCATTGTTGTTAAACACGTCTACTTATCAACGAATTCTTCAAAAGGTTGATAACTATCCTAAACGTTGTCTAGGCATAAGGCTCACCCCAAGTGCCTCATCCGTCGAGGTCTGACCCTGTCCATTAGCGTTAGCTAGTGCATCTGGGCTCTAGGTTCAAGAATCAAGATATAACCTGGGTGAGCCTAATAACTGTTGATTTTTTTTGTCATTAGTTATGTTTGTTAAAAAATGTATGAAAAGACTGGTTAGCTTAACCATTTCTAGGTTATCTAAGTCTGGGAAAGGAAGAGAAAATCTTAACGTACCAATTTGAGTGTTAGCGTTGGGGGGATGGATGGAGAGTTTTGGTGGAGATGATTAACTTTTGTCCAACAATAATGTGATATGGAGGCAACACTGCTATTTCCTAAATCTTAGATTAGGTAGTGTATTAAAACAAACTACTTTGTTTGCCTGCATCATTCTGAGGATGGAAACTAGTTCACCTACACCTATAAATGAGGATTTTTAGTTAGTGGACAAAGAAGAATCTGATGGCCTAGCACTTAATATGAAAATAATGATACTCCCTTTTTGGATATAAATGATAATGAGGATTTATATTTAGAGGATAAAGAAGGGAGTGAAGGTCTAGAACTTAACATGAAGAAATTGATGCTCCCTGTTAGGATCTATTTGCCATCCATCGAAGTCCCTAGTTTGTTTGTATATTTTCTCTAACCAAATCTATTTTCTCGATCTTTTTATTCAACATGCGTGTTACACTGTAAGGCAGGTGCTCGCTTTGCACATGGCACATTGTGTCTTCAATAACTATGTTCACTATAAGCGCTTCACTCAAAGCAACTGCAATGCTGCACGGGCACTAATTAAGCTTCAAGTTGATAGGATTTAATGAGGTGGAGCAAGGTTAGCTAGTCATTAAGTTTCCTAATTTCCTCAGAGAGTGCATATACGAATCTTGTTGATAATGTGACATTTATTCAAATAGTTATCTTCATAGAGTAAATGTAAACATATTAAACACAGAAGTTATGGTGAAGCTTTGTGCTTTATGTGGGGCTCAAGGATCGTCAGCGGTATCATGTAAGTCTTGTACAATGGATTTACTATAGTGCTGGATAGTACTAGATCTTTTGAAATTTACATTGGGCTTTGGGGCTACAGATTTGAATTTTGTTGCAACAAGAAATGCTAGTTGCAATTTAAGGAGACTTACACTAGCTTTAGGACAATTGAATTAACTGGCAGGAGTTTGCTACTTCAGTTAAGGTTCTATATACATTTATTGCTATGATTTTGGGGGATAAGACTAATAGCATAAATAGCCATGTCCGGCACGTGTCTACTTGCGACGTGTGTGCACATGACACGTAAAGAGTATGGTTTTAGAAAGGCGGTAGGATTTTGCTTCATAAAAAGCCAATAAAATGACTAAATCCTCTCAATGTTCTGGTTATTTATATCAAATCAAGATATATGTAGAGAGTGTGGAAGTAGTTACTGGAGCTGTTAGAAGTACTTGTATTCATCTATGTTTTATGTATCTGTTCAAATATTATATATTAGGCGTCCCTCATGTCTAGGGTTTTGAAGGTTGCTTTGCCCAACACCACAAATCTAATACCCGAGTCATCCACAAAACATAAATATATTCACATATGGCCTCCCTTTCCAGGTTTCTACACTTCATCACTAGTGATTGCTCTATTTAGTTTTAATTTAATTTTCCTTTTGACCAAGAAAAAATAAAATAAAATCACAAGTGGTTGCTGTTAACAATTCACGTTTGAAAATGCAAAAAATGTTCCAATTCTGCTGACGGTTGTGATTTGATTCAATGCATCTTGAGTAGAAGCATGCATCGTGTAGGAACTAAACACGTTGCGTGTTAGAAAAATTTATCAGTTCAGATGTATTACTTGTTACTATATTCTATGAGTAGTTAGCTGTTCTCAAACTTGAACTTTTGGGTAACTCTTATTCATTTTCCTCGAATGATTGCCGGCAGAAACTCCTTTTGAAGAACTGAAAGTAAAATAAAGAAATAAAATGTTCCAGGTCTCCTGTATACGTTCTCCACATGGTTAGACTTGAATGACTTGAAAGATAATTGAGATCTCTCAAGTATCATGAACAAGCTTTCTCCCTGTGTTAGAGAAGTTGTAGAATGGGATACCTTAGACATCATAAGGTTTCTTGTAGATTTCAAGTTGTGCAATTTAGTGGGCTAGAATACGTAGAGGTCCGGCTCCTCTATTACGGATGAATTCTGGTTATAAGATTTGGAATTGTTCTTAGTATTGGAGGAATTTTTCATGCATATGATGCAACAACTAGGAAATTTTCATGGTGATTTGGGAGTGCTGTAATAACCTTGCTCTAACTTCATTTCATTGAGCAATACTAAATGTGAATTTTGCATCCTTTGTAGTGGATGTTGTGTCCTTGTCTAGAATAAATTCTCGTTCTCTTTGTTAATTATTGTTGTTGTTGTTGTTTCGGTTAATGTTTTGTGTTTATAAATTATAGGCATCTCTAGTGATCTTTTATTGCTTCAAATTACTGATCTCTTTGCACGATTGGAGTAAACAGAATGCTCCATTAGAGAGCTGAAAAACTTTAGTTTAGTCTGTTGGTTGAGTATTTGGTTTCCCTTCTCCACTAGTATTGATGTAGAGGAGTCCTTGTTTCTCTTGTTCGTCTCTTTTTTGCCTCGTTGGATGATCCTGAGTATCAGATAGAAATTTCTGCTTTATATTAAAATCTAAATGAGATATCTGAACTTTGGCCACTAACTGCGCTCAAGGCTTTTATGGTATTGATTAATGGTAATGACCTTTTTGCATTCTTTCCTCAAAGCGTAGATATATTTTGTTGGCTCTTTTCCCTTTCTGCACATTAACGGACACTTGGATAAAGAAACATAGAATGTATTTAAGGGCACTTATTACATGGAAAAGATGCAGATATGCTCTTTTTGAAGCCTTTGGAAATCATGATGTGTGCATGTTTTGTCCACGCGCCTGCATGTGTGTTTTCCTTTTCTTTTCCTTTTTTAGTGTGTATCTTGGGGGGAGAGAGGTTATTGTAGTCATTTCCTTTGATCAGCAAACTGCCTATTTTTTGAAACTCATTAGCATAGAGCGTATTCATCGTGATATTTAATCAGTGGAGTTCTGTCTAACCACTTGATTGATCTTGTCCTCAGAAATGAACTACTGGGCTCTGATATGCTCTATGAATGGTCAGATTGGCATGATTACCTCCATATAAGCTAGCGACTTATAATATGATCGGGACCTATTTCCATTGCTGCTTCAATTGTGATTTATCAATCTAACCTTTAGTGATTGCACTATCCATTCCTTTCTCAGGTGAGGGTCTACCCTGGAGTTCGGTTGAGCCCCTTACTGATCAATCCCTAGATGTTAATGCACGGATTATAAGATATGTTTTGACTAGTGCCTCTTAAGTACCTAGTTTTATTGAACTAGATTGTCTCTTCTTTCTGATTTATTTTCAAACAATTATAAATGCTTAAATACTTGTTTGCTCTCTAACCTGTTCTAACTCGAAGCACTCTTTTATTTACCTGAATTTATTACGAAAGGGAGGATGCTATAGCAGAGAGTTAATTTCTTTTTGTGCACAGTCCAATCTTCATTCCCGTTGTGGTTTTGGAATTAAGAATATAAATGTT
>CM028382.1:111613190-111646203 GCA_013146195.2 Codonopsis lanceolata | reverse complement strand
TAGCTTGATTGCCGCTGGTCGATAATCGATGTCAAACCTTGCTAACTCAATCGACTGTTAGTAACCCACTGCAGGTATCCTGCTTGTGCAAAATCTTTCGCAGAGGCAACCTGTACACAACAATTGAATGAGCAGTAAAATAAGCTCGGTTTCCGAAAGCAAAGAACAACAAGCGAATAAGCCACTCTTCGCATTAAAATATCTTCCTCTACATCGTGAGGGCTTTGATACATAAGAACATGCTTTTTGTACATTGCCTTCCTCCCTAATCAAAAATGGGCTATCGCCTCGCTTCTGCAGTCGCGATAAACATACAACTTTTTCCCCAAAGACCGACTACTTAACAAGGGGCGGACTTCCCAAATACTTCACCACTCGAAGCTTTTCTCGGCATTCAGAGTCCATTCAAACCCTTTATTACCCCTTAAAACCTTGAAAAAGGCAAGCACCGCTCCGCCGACCTCGAGATGAACCTTCCTAAAGCAATCACTCGCCATTAAGCCTCGCACATCCTTAACACATCGAGGAAGCTTCATGCTGACTAATGCCTTTTTTTTTCAGATTAGCCTCATTCCCTCTCCGAACCATGAAACCGAGGAACTTGCCGCCTTTTACACCGAACACACATTTGCTCTGATTCAACTTCATGTTGTTCTTCCCGAGATTAGCAAAAGTCTCACCCGTATCTTCAGTATGCTCGCGCCTCTTTAGTTTTAACCACCATATCATCGATATAAGCCTCCACGTTGCGAGCCGCGAGCTAAACACCATGTTAACCATCCTTTGATAGTGGCCCCAAGATTCTTCAAACCAAAGGACATCATCTTATAACAATACAACCCCTCGTTGCCTGAAGCCGTTAAAGCCTTATCTTGCTCACCCATTTTCACTGTGATACCCTGAGAAGATCTATAAACCGAGGAGCTCGAACCCCAATGGCGTCGACCAACTTGTCAATCCTGAAGAGGATAACAATCCTGGGACAAGCTTTGTTCAAATCTGAAGTCACACACATCCGCCATTTTCCATTGACTTCTTCACCATCACCACATTCGCCAACCAGTCAGGTAACGTATCTCCTCAATGATTCCGCCACCGACTTCCTCCTTGATCGCTTGATCCTTTTCTACCGAGTAAACCCGAGGCCGCCGTTGATGGGTCGATAAGTCGGATCAACATTCAACCGATGCAAAGCCACGCCTCACTCACCCTCAGATGTCCTCTCGTCGCCAAGCAAAAACATCCGCATCGCCTTGCAGCTGCTTAATTAAACTTTCTTCTCGCCAAAGCCCGACCAATCTTGATCTCGCTCGGATAGTCTCGATTGATGATCACCAAGCTCGCCTTGAGCCAAACTCTTCTGCCTCGCATTTTGGAGCGTGATCACACTCCACTTTTTTCATCTTTCTGCCCGCCTCAACTTTATCGCCGGGTCTACCTCCATACAACTTGCCTCGATATGCTCACGGCAAAGACTCACCCATAAGGTCACCGAACTCATTTGGCTCCTTAAATCCCCGATGCAAAGGATTGCCAACACCTTCCTCCACCACCTCGCCACTTCTAAGAATCAGCTGACCGGCAGAAAGATGGAACCTCAATATCCGCTTCAGCATCGACCACCGCTATATCCTCTTCTTTTTTGACCTTGCTCCCGACTTCAATGTCGGCGGGCTTGCTTCCATTCCCGTACCCTCTTGTACCATCGCTACCAGCGATGGGCTTTCTGATCGCATGTGAAGTTTCCTTGGTGCGATAGTAACATACACTCGCCATCCTCAGGTCAACTTAGCTTCTTTCTGCGTATCCCTAACATATTCGAGAGCATGGCTCGGCTCCCTTGATACTCCCACTCCTTGATACGTATAAAATTTGGCTCTCGATGCGGGATTAGCGCCACCATCCGAAACTTGGTCATGCTCTGCACGCCCAAAATAATGTTGTAGGAGATTTCAAGCCGACACCGATTACTTTTCACTCTGAAGGTCCGAATCTTTTCAGCCAGTTACGAGTCCCTCACCGAGATGAACACTTCCGCTTCGGATGGTTCTTTAACTTGCGGACCTTGTGATTTGTAAACCCTAAAGCCCCAAAGATATGGCTTCAAACGATCATCACTCAACTCCAAACCTCCGGAAACAAGAGTAATACATTACATCCCGACATGCTCCAAGATTCACTAAGATTCTGCGCACAACCCAATTATCAACTAACGCCGAGACAATCAACGATTGCTACTTTCAAGCCGCTACATTACTCGCCAACTCACCGCGAGTAAATCAGTGGCTGGCCTGCTTCTCCATCCCGCAGTTGTTGGTCGATCGACCACTTTTTGACAAGGAGTAGATTTGCTTGTTGCCGCTGGCCGAGTAAGCTCCTCATCCAATATTACATTGATTACCCCCGACGATCGGGCTTCTCGCCAGAGCTAGGAGCATTCCTCTATTGCTCTTGCTCGCTCGCTTAAAGCGATCTAACCGCCCTCGTTGATCGCCTTCTCGAATGGCCTTTTTCGTGGGCCAAGATTCTTCCGTGGTACGCCCATAATCATCATGATAGGCACACCTCTTCGTTTGATCCCTCTCGCTCGCAGAGCCGGATTCACGCGAGAGGAGATTAGGAAGCCTGCTCCGCATCTCGCATAATGTCCTCGCTAGCAACGTGCCGAGCTGGGTCAAGTCCGACTCACGGCGAACTCCTTCGCCGATCATACTGAGACTTGCTCTTATTATAGCCGCCACTTCCTGGGTGACCATTTCCCTTAGCAATCTTCGCATTTTCCTTTTTTCTTTTTTCTTTTCTTTTCTTCGGCTCGGCAGGCCTCACAAGACCACTTTTGTGCTCGCATGAGCATCTCGGCATAAGGTCTTCGTTCACAAGATACTCAACTCCGATCGCAAACCACCTTCACCTTCTAGCAATCCAGCTTCAAACACAAAGTGACCTCTCCGCTTTCGGTCAATCCAGTGGACTTGCTCGAGAACCTTAGTAAACCTCGCTGTAACTTCGCCTGACTCACGTGCACCTTGCTTGACTTTGGACAGTCAGCCCTTGTCTTTGCTAACGAACCAGCCTGGCCTCCGAAATCAGCCAAAACTTTGCTCTCGCAAGTCGCCCAATTAATCGAAGGCCGTGGCAATGCTCCCATCCAGCTAAAACTTTTCCTCGAAGGCACTCAACAAAGGCTCGATCTTCAACGCCTCATCCGATGTTACTAAGCCAATTTGGGACTCAAAAGACATCAACCAATCCCCGGCCTTGGTCTTGCCTGTACTCTTTAATGTCGGGAAAAATCAACCCCTGGCCAAGTGAGCATTCTCGATCCAGTGGTGCCAACGGGCTAGCAGATATACCCGTAAAATTCCCATCTGTAGCCTTGCGCTTGCTCCTGTGCTTCCATCCGTCGCTTCACCTCGAAATCTTGCATGTTAATGGTCGGGCAGTAAACCACCCCCACCGAGGTCGTACCACAGTGTATAGGAGGGGGCTGGGGTCCCATGTACCGCAACGGCCATGGAGCCCCACGGCCCGCGCCCACTGCCCCTCGAGGTGCCCCAAAGCCGCAATAGGTGCAACCGATTGACGAGACCGCCTGAGAGCAGGGAGTCCTACGCCCGAGCATAAGAACCCCTAGTGATCGCGAACGCTATAAGCACGGATCGCCGTGGTGATGGTGAACGAAGTCTGCGAACACGCGACCTCCGTGGTGAAGGCGTAAGCCTGCGACGACGTGATCGAGCCGAATCTCGCCAACTCTAGTCCCAACCTTGAATGGACACTGTGGACAACCCTACGATCGGCCTTACTTCCTCTGGTTGCTCATGACGCTTGGAACCATGCCCGCGTGGTTGTGAATGAACGACCAAAGGATTCATCTGATTTCAAGGTGAAATGCCGCCACCGACCTCAAGTTTGCGAAGCCGGCAATGGATCCAACTCGACGGGTAATTGGGGTTTGCCCATAGCAATCGACGCAGTTCAGCTGATGCATCTCGACCTGATAAATGGCTCTTTCGACGTAAAGCTTCTTCACGAAACTCATGGGCTAACCCCACTGCAGCTTCAGCGCTTCTGGCCATTGAATCAACCCCACGCCTTTGATTTAACTGGTGACGTGCATCATGGGGTGGAGGGTCATTATTCCCAGTAGCCTGATTGAGGCTGGGATTCTGGTGTGCCTTCTCTCTGCGACTGCTGCCACCACCATTTACTCCGTTCTCCGCCATGAATAAAACTTTTAAAATAACCTAACCGAACGTTGATGCCGTAAGAAACGATTCCCGGCAATGGAACCAACTGATGCGTCCAAGAAATCTGGACCCACTAGACAAGCCCAATCTGAACACCTGGCTTTCAACGTGTTCTTGAATCCTCAAAGCCCACTTCTGCAATGTAAATGATCAAACGTAAACTGGGCAGGGGCACTCCCTGCAAAGGCCCTCCGGCGTGTGAATTAGTACCAAGGAGTCAATAATTCAGCAGAGTTTAGGCTAGAGAATAAGATTGCGCATACCTTTCTCTAAATTTCGCCAAGCTTTTATATGTGCCGGAGGCATAACTGCCCATTATTAGCATTAACTGCCCACGATTGGCATTAACCGCCCATGATTGGCATTAACTGCCCACGATTGGCATTAACCGCCCATGATTGGCATTAACTGCCCATGATTGGCATTAACTCCCTTACAAATGGTCGTAGCCTCTGGTCGGGATTCTTGCTCGGGTGTAACCACCCTCAACTGTTACCTTGATCTTTACCGGACACGAGTGTCCTCAACCATTTATAACTCTTACTGGTGCAATCGAGCAATGATGCTCGTTCATCGATGCTGCTCGCTTAGCTAAGCTCCCATCTCGCAAGTAAGTAGCCTGACAAAAACTGAGATTTTACCCGGTTACTCGTGTAACATCTTTGCTCGCTTGCTCGGAAAGTACACATGCCCGACACGTGGCTCCTAGCTCGGGCCTAATTGGGCCCGGCAGCTCAAATAATAATAATAATAATAATTATTATTATTATTATTATTATAATTATAATAATAATAATAATTATTATTATTATTATTATTATTATTATTATATATATTAAAATTTTGATATATTTTGATTGATAAAAAAAGATTAGATTAATTTTTTTATTTTTTCTAAAACTTACTTCGGGCAAAAAAAAGAAGGTGGTTTTTTAAGGGCATTCTTATTGGGCTCATTCTTGTGCTAATTCTTATAAGCAATGAATGAGCAACCATTGTGGGCTCATTCTTGTAAGAAACGGTTTTGGGCTAATTCTTGATTAAAAATTCTATAAATTTTGAGTGAAAAAGCTCTCCCAGTCACGCCAAGAAAGAGTGGAACACATACCCTTCCTGAATTGGGCACGTGCGCCGCACCCTCTTCAAATCGGGTGAGGCCAAAATTCTGACCGGCCCACATGTCTTTCTTTATTGAAGATTCCTTTTATTATTTATTTTTTTCTCCCTGGTTTTGTACCTGTTTTTGACCATTGTAAATGCAATTTAAAAAAAAAAACCCATTTCGAGTTTTTGACCATTTTTCAACGGTTCTTTTTTTGCCTGTTTTTTTTACCGTTTGATTTTTTACGGTTCTTTTTCCTTTTTTTAATTTTAATTTTCACTCCTTTTACTTCATTTTTGTTCGTATATAAACCCCAACTTTTTCCAAAACATTCATTTTCAATCTATTCTCTCTACAAATTCTCTCTACTATTTTAATTGTTTTACCTCATCAATTTTTAGATCATCAATTTTTCTTCATTCTCAAATGGATGAACAAATGGCTAATTTTTTAAATTTTTTTAATTCTTCAAATGTTGAAGAAAATCAAAATTCTCATATTACCGACAATGTTCCACATTCTCAATTTTCATCTACCTCTCAATACCCACCAAATCTTCCCAACTATCAGAATTCTCTGAATAATCCAAATTTATTGAATATCCTAAATTTTGGAAATTGGCAAAGCTCAAAAGAGTTTCAAAATTTTTAAGTTTTCCAATATTTCATGCAAGCTTCTCTAATGCAAGCTTCTTAAGTTCCTCGTCCATTTTTGTCCACATGGCATGTTATCAAATGAATCAAGACGAGTGAGTTTTGAAACGATGTCATCAAACAAGGATCCGATCACACCATCATCCGTTTCAGAAGCCCAAATTGATGTTGAAACAATTGATTTGGAGAAACCGGGCAAAGGTAAGTCAACTCGTTCAACATGGACAATTGGTGAAGACATCGTCCTTACGAATGCAATGTGTGAGGAGAAGATCTAGTGGTGGGTAACAACCAAAATTCATTGTCCTACTGGTGTCGTATAACAGATGTCTACAACGTAACTCGTCTAAACTATGGGCCGATCATCGAAGCGGTTGGAGCGATGAGGATTTATTGTCTCATTCATATGTGCAATATCGGATTGAAAATAAGGATAAGCTATTTATGTTTGAGCATGAGTGGAAAATTATGAAAAATACTCCAGCTTTTGAGCCACAAGGTGATATTCATCACGTGGGCAAGAAGGCTAAGTCATTTGGGTCTGAGGAACACTGTAATACGAGTGTGGATGTTGAGGAAATTGATGACTGCAGTCGTCCAATTGGACAAAAGTAGGTGAAGAACAAGGGAAAAGGAAAATAAAAAATTTGGACGAAAAATGAGGTATTGGGACAACATGTGGAGCTTGTAATGAAGATGAAAGAATAAAAGGAAGTGAGGAAAATGAATGCGGAAGATACGAGACATGTCAATAGCTAAGAAAATGAATGCGGAAGCAATGAGTTTACAACACGAATGCTTCATTCGAGATATCAAATTTATTGGAGAAGATACAAGTGAAATGAATCCAACAGAGTGTGTCATACATGAACGTGCATGTGATGTCCTAAGGTAGAAGTGGCGTAACTTGGGGTATGAAATTTAGATTAAGAAAATGTGTTGTTTTATGTATTTGTTGGACTTGATTTAATTTGCAGTATTCACGGTTTAATGTAATTATTATTATTGGTGTTTGAATGTAATTTTAATAATTTGTATTTTAATGTAATTTTAATTATTGGTGTTTGAATGTAATTTTAATTATTTGTATTTTAATATAATTTTAATTGTTGGTGTTTTAATATGTAATATTTTACTGCATTGAAGAATTTGAAAAATAGCCGTTACAAACTAGCCATTGTAAAATAGTCGTTATAAACTAGCTGTTGTAAAATAGCCGTTATAAACTAGCCGTTACAAAATAGCCATTGTAAAATTGTTGTTACAAACTAATGTTATATATAGAGGAATAGTATTAGACATCTTCAAACTACAAGCATTTTCTTACGAACCAATTATCATTTTACCACAAAAGATATATTCGAGTAGCCTAAATACGTATTCCTCAACCAACTCCGATGAATCTCTAGGCGATCAACTAATGGAGGCGATAGTTCAACAACACGAACGGCTGACCGAATCGGTGAAAATGTAAACTAGCAGAACATGAAGGAAAATGAGGTATTTAGATCGAAAGCATGAAATCAGACACACTCAACTTGTCAATGATTACTTCTCAACTCAGCAATTATATCCTGATAACATATTCCACCGACATTTCCGAATTGATAAATCCCCAACCGATACTAGCCGTAAATAAATCTGTATCTTGGCATTGACTTAGTTATTTAGGAAAGTAAATATCACAGTAGTCTGATTGTAAATTGATTGTATAATTATAGGAGATTGATTGGCTGTAATCCTATATATTGAAACAATCCCACTATACGAAAGGTAAGTTGGGATATTATTTCTTCCAGTCCTCTGTAGTCTGCATTTTACATCTTTCTTTATTCTTTTCATGCTTGTATTTGTGTGATTCTTTACGAATGTGTAAGAGCTTATTCATTCGGGTAGTTACTACACTGGTGAATCATTCACAATATTTTCAAATGAGGTTGGATGCAGTTGGAAGAAGAGATCTGTCGCCAATTCAAAAATGCATGGCGGCTATCCGTCTGTTGGCTTATGGAGTTCAGCCGACCATTTCGACGAGTACCTTCGATTGGCTTAAACAACTGTCATGGAATGCTTGTTCAACTTCTGCAATTGTGTTGTTCAATTGTTTGGAAATCAATACTTGAGAAGACCAAATGCCGATGATATATAACGTCTTCTACAAATGCACGAACAGAGGCACGAATTTCTAGGCATGTTATGAAGTCTTGATTGTATGCACTGGAATGGAAAAATTGCCCAGTTGCTTGGCAAGGGCAATTTACAAGAGGTCATGCGAAGCCAGAAATTGTGCTTGAAGTGGTAGCATTTGCAGATCTATGGATATGACATGCATTTTTTGGGGTAGCGGGTTCTCGCAATGATGTTAATATGCTATATGAGTCACCTTTATTCAATACCGTATTTGAAGGAACTACACCGGCTATTGATTTTGAAGTTAATAACACACATTATACAAAAAGATACTACCTAGTACATAGAATTTATCTGAATTTGGTTACTTTTGTAAAAAGTTTTTCGTGACCGACGGATCCTAACTTCAAGGAAAGGCAAGAGGCAACAAGAAAAGACGTCGAACGGGAATTTGGAGTACTCCAATCAAGGTGTGTGATTGTAAAAGGTCCTGCTCGATCTTGTTATAGAAGTAACCTGAAAGAAATTATACAAACATGCATTATTCTACACAACATGATTGTTAAGGATGAGGGTGATTACTTTACAAACTGGACCGATGATATGGAAGATTCCCTTATAGAAGCCAACCATGGCTCAATCCATGCATTTACATATTATTTGAAGCGAAATAACAAACTACGTGATAGCAATCAACATCATGAACTTTGCCACGACTTGGTTGAGTATATATGAGCTCGTTACGATGATAACTAGTGATGGCTAAATTTTATGTGTTATGGTGTTTTAATGTAATTTTTATTATTGATGTTTTAATATAATTTTAATTATTGATGTTTTAATGTAATTTTTATTATTGGTGTTTTAATATAATTTTTTAATTAATATATTTGTTTTAAATTTTATTTGTACTATTTAATATGACAATTAAAACTATAAACAAATTAATTAATTTAATTAATTAATTTACAAAGTATTAAAATAAAAAAGTTGTAAAAATAAAGTGAATGATTTGATAGTAGGACCCAACTCAGAATTAAAGGAAGAATGAGTACCAATGAGAAGATAAATTCTTAGAGTAAGAAATTATTAAAATGTGTAGGTGACGGTGAGACCCAGTTAAGAATTAGCACAAGAACCTGCCTTGATGATGCCCTAATGGTATCATCGGATGTTATTCGCTACATTAATTCAATGTTGATCAAGATCTGATAATTTAAGTTTATGAATTTTATTTAATTCATCTAATAAACCTATATATTATGTTATATCATATCGTGTTTGTATTTATAGTCAGACCTAGTTATGATTATTAATTGTAAAACAATACAAAAAGATTCTCTAATATCAAGAAAAATATATATAGACTTCCATTTAACGAAATACTTAAATTACAAAACGTAACACCATTTAATAACCAAAATGATAATAATACTCTTTTTATAATTAAAATATTCAAGCCCCTAACTTCAATTACAACAACCCTCCCTCCTCCAACTAATTTCTCCGGTCCTCCATCCTCTTCACTTCATCATCTAGAAACAAAAGTACAAAACAAACTTAACTGATCTTACTATAATTAAAATATTCAAACCCCTAACTTCAATTACAACAGCCCTCCCCCCCCTTCTCCAACTCATTTCACAAGTCATTCATCTTCTTCACTTCATCATCTACAAACAAAACAAACTCCTCTCTTTCTCTCTCTTCCCTCCACTCTATTTGAATGGATTTTAATCTCAATGAAGATGAAGATGTTCGTGTGTATATATATACACATATTATATATATCATGAATTACTTTACATAAACATAACACCTAAATTGATATATTATATAGGAAATAAAAACTATATTTTTTAATCGAAAACTTACGTTATATTGATAAATTAAATGTAACTAGGATCTATCCATATATATACACACACACATATTATATATACATATATTATTATTATTATTATTATTATAAATAATAAAAAAATAATTATTCAACAAAATAAAAAAAACATTCGCAAATGGAAAACAAATGTTTGGGAAAGCATCCATTAAAACTTAACGGCTCTTTGGGAAAACATCCACATCACATGTGTGACTATTTTGAATAAAGGCCAGACCTTTGTAGTGGAAATGTGTCTAGATTGCCGCCTGTTCCCTGGTGGGTGTGGTGCAGAACAACCGTTACTCGCTCATAAGCCTAGTATCCTCAAATGGTTCTTCAAACACATTTTCGCTCACTATCGTTCTTCAGATTGGATACATAGTTGGCACAAGAGTAGTAGTTGAGACTTGTTTAACACTAGCCTATTATCTTTGTTTTCTTTTTTCGTTTGTTTCAAAAAACTTGTCATATTTTTTAATTTTCATTTTTGAAAAATACTTTTACTTTTTTACTCTTATTTTTCTTCATATTTTAGTCATGGTTTCAAATGCAAATGAGTTTTTAAAAATATTACATATTTAATCACTATTTATAATAGAGGTTATTTTATTTTATTTTTCTCATTTTTGTATGATTTAATCAAAGAAGATAATTATTAAGAAACGGATAAGAAAATAGGAAAAATAACTGTTTTATCTTTTTAAAATCAATGGTTGTGGGGCTTGTGTCTATTTCATGGGTAAACTTGACTGAGGCGTGGACTTAACAAATTAACTGCTTTCATTGTCACATGATGACACGAAGCCATGACTTGTAGCCTTAGAGCAACTCCATTGTAGGAATTTAGTGGGACTTCTTATTAAGAAGTAGAAATTTAACAATGGTGAAACCATTCTTATAATTCCAACTAGGAGAGAGATGACATTTTACTTCCTAAATAGGAAGTTGACATGGGGAAGGGAGCCGGTTTGAATGTGAGGGCGAGGGGGGGTGGCTGGAGTGTGGGGGGAGGGGGGGCCTAACACTTTCATGTTTGGTGGAGTGTGTGTGGGGGGGTTTGTATTTATTATGTGCGATGGTGTTAAATTTAATATTTTTTGTGTAAGAAGATTATACAATGGGAAGATATATTCTTTAGTGGATAAGAAGATAAAAATGTGTAGGTGGCAGTGAGACCCAATTACGAAGATGTATAAGAATTGTATACATTGGTGATGCTCTTATAGCCCGTGTTGGTTCAATCGCCAAAACTAACATCCTCCGTTCACACCAAATATTATAAAAAAAAATTATACCGTCGAAATCAAATTTTCAAATTTCAATTGACTTCCCCTAACCTCTACATAAGTAGAGTTCAAACCCAATTTTAAACAGTTCATCTTCATCTCAATTTACATTTTGAAACGTCATCCAACAAAAATGGCCAAAGAATCATCGGCTGTAAAAAAGAAGAAATCCTCAAGTACTAAAAAGGCTTCAAATTCACCTCCTTCAACCCTCCATCCACCTTACTTTCAGGTAATATTTGATTTAATCTTCATTTTAATGAGTTTCATATTTAATTGAACTTGATAATTTGTTTATGTTAGATGATTAGCGAAGCGATATCATCATTGAAGGACCGCACATGCTCGAGTCAACCGGCAATCGCGAAATTTATCGAAGAGAAATATCCGAAACAACTTCCGCCCAATTTCAAAAAAAAAAAAAACCTTTATCGGTTCAATTGAAGAAGTTCGTGAAATCGGAGAAATTGGTCAAGGTGAAGAACTCATACCAGATTTCTGCTACGGAGAAGGGGAAATCAATCGCTGCTTCTGCGAAACTAACACCTAAGACAAATGATGTGAAAAAGAAGAATGTGACTGCAGTTGTGAGCAGTGCACCTAAAAAGGCATCGAAGAAGGTGTTGGAGAAGGTTGTGAAGATAAAGAGACTGAGTCAAGTGAAGACCCCGGAGGCCTTGAAGAAGAAATCAATGGGGGACAGCGGTAAGAAGAATGTTGGGAAGGTGAAGAAATTGGATAAGGCAAAGAGCCCAGAAGCGATAAAGAGTATGAATAAGGTTTCAGAGCCTGCAAAGGACTCGAAGCCCGTGAAATCTTCAAGGGCTGCACCTAAGAAATCAAAGAATTGATGTGTTTTTGCGTTCTCGGTATCATGTGACCTTCTCAAGATTTTGATCCTAGTTAGATGTTTTAACTACTGGATAATTTGGGTTGATGTTCGTTTCTTGTTGATCAATGATCTATATACAGTTTATGGTTTTATTTAGCTGTATTGAAATTGGAAAATTTAGATACACAATGGATTGATATGAGACCTTGAATTATTCAGATTCATATTTCAATTTTAGTACTTGTTTAGTGGAGTGTTTTGGTTGCCAAAAAAGGCAACGTTTTCTCTTGCAAAGTGGCGTTTTAAAACACAACGTTATAAAAATGTGTAGGGTTTTAAAAACGATCTAATTTAGAGCGTTTTAAAAATATATGCATTTATAACTATTTTGTTTATGATAATAACTAGGTTATTACCCGTACGATGCACGGTTGATTTAGTGTTGTTTATAAAACTTAATTTTGTAGATAGAATCTGTAAACTATTTGAGTGAACCAACAACATCAAAATGTTCACATAATTAATAAATTAAAAAATATCGTGAGATCACAGCGGATCATCAAATCTAAAATTTATACGAATCATAAAATCGAACAAATATTCTTAGGGGGGGGGGAGGGGAAGTACCATGAAGACAAACTCGTCAAAGAGGTGTTTGATGAAGGATAAATATTTCGCAGTTGTTGTTTGTAATTTTTGTGAAACTTGTTTAATCAAATTGGATCAAATCTATTTTAAATTGATTGAGTTTTGGTAAAATAATAAAAATTAAAAATTTTCTACCAACCGAAACTTGTCTAAATCAAATGTGATAAAATATATCCGGTACAAACCGATTTTGGCAGCAAAAAATGGTAAAAAACAAATTACCATGAGAATTGAAGAGTTTTAATCAATTGAAACACGTCTAAATCAAATGTGAAAAAAATTATCCGCAAAAAAACTTTTACCATAAAAATTTGGAGTCATAATCAAGTGAAACACTTTAAAATCAAATGTGATGAAACCTATCTGACATTAACCAATTTTAACAGTAAAAAATGGTAAAAAAAAAAAACAAGATGTAATTTAAAGATTAAATTCTAAGAGAATTGATAAAATCTACCCGCAAAAAAAAAATTTTATCATGAAAATTTGAAGTATCTATCAAGTGAAACTGGTTTAAATCAAATGTGATAAAATATATCAAGTATTCACTGATTTTGGTAGCAAAAATTGATAAAAAAAAAAAAACTTTTTCCATGTATAAAGAAGACACCAGTTTAAAATCTATCATGTTTTAATTTTTGGCAGGAAAAAAAGTACCGTATGCATGGTTTTAATATTTTTGTGTGTGCAAAAGATGTTTATAATGAGATGATTTTCTAAACTTGTAATAAATAAATAATTTTTTTAATTAGAATAATTTGAAAGAAACGAAAAATAAGGTAAATATTCAAAATTGATCATATAAATATGTAATTGAAATATTAAAATCTATTAGAATTGATAAAATCTATCGGCAAAAAAACACTTTACTATGAAAATTTGGAGTCATAATCAAGTTAAACGCGTCTAAATCAAATGCGATAAAATCTATCTCGTACTAACCGATTTTCGCAGTAAAAAATAATTAAAAAAACTTTTACCATATATAAAGGAGGTACTGATTTTAAAATCTATTCGGTTTTCGGCAAAAAACGAAAAGAATTTTTTTTTCCAACTTTACAAGAATGTGTCACGTCAAAGCACAAAAATCCTTTAAAACTTTAAAGCATTCAACAAAAATTCTCATGTGGCAGAAGCTATTTCTGTTTTAATAATAGTTAATAGATAAATGATAGATTATTAATTAATGATTAATAAATATAGAATAGTAAAAAAAAATAACATAAAAGTATCACGTGGATAGTTTGTTTAAATTAAATAGTAGGAAAATAAAAAGAGATAGAAATTGAAGAGTTTTAGTTAAATTAAACTTGTATAAATTGCATAGGATAAAATATAGTTTAATTAAGTGATATTTGAATAAAAATAAAAACAAAATCCTAAATCTCTATCATAAATTTACTCGTTAAACTATATCCTAAATCTATTTTATCAAATTAGTTTTAGTATTTTTATCTCATCTAATTGGATTTATGATTTTTATCTTAAACTAATCAATTTTGAAAAAAGAAAAAAACTTACCATTTCGAAGGTGAATTTTTCATTATGAAAATGAAAAGAGATGGAAAAAAGACAAAGTCAAATAGGTATATGCAGTATAAACAACAGAAAATATCTATTGAATTTTTTAGCAGATAGAATTAGATTTGTCACAAAATCTTAAGCAAAAATCAATTTTAAGGATTTTGGAAAAGTATTTATACTAACTGAGTTTAGTTTAATATTTTTAAGTAAATCTAAGGTATGTAAGTTTCTACACTCGTACTAATCGATTTTGACAACACAAAAAAAAAAAAACTTTTGCCATATATAAATGAGGCACCGGTTTTAAAATCTATCAGATTATAAATTTTGACAGCAAAAAATAAAATAAAAAATAATTACCACTTCACAAGAAGGTAACACGTGGAAGCACATAATTCTTTTAAAACTTTAGCGTTCAACAGAAAGTCGTGTCATGTGGCAACAATGACTTCATTTTAATAATAGTCAATAGATAATTAATATATTAGTAATCAACAATTAATAAATATAGATTAGGAGAACTGTTGGTCCGCAATAAAGCTCGAATAGGCTAGAGGGGGGGGGTGAATAGCCTATGATACCACATTAAAAACTTTTTCTTTTGGATATGCATTAAGTATAGATTTTAGTGGTAAAGACGATTAACTTATGGAACATGTCTGCTTTTAGTTTAGAACATAACAGGACATAATAGCAGACTTGGTCTCAGCAGAGTTGTGAACTCTGCTGGTGAATCATCTGTAAAACAAAAGCCTGTTTAGAAAGAATTTATGCAGCGAAAATATTTAGGCTTAAGTTTTAAGAAGTCTTAAGTAGCTGTACACGATTAAATGATCAGAACAACAACATACTTAATCCTTCTTCCAAAATGTAGATTTTAGGAAATCATTGAGTAGTGCCTTTTCAAAAGATTAAACAGTTTGTGAAAAGCACTTAGAGAGATAAAGATTGGAAGATGAATAATTGAAAGAACATCTGAATTTATTCAAAGATAAATTACAGATTACATCAACCTAGACTCTCTATGAAATTTTTTATTCTCATCTTCATCAATCCCCTATTCTTGTACTTAATCGTTTATAGACAAACTCTTAAGTACAAAGGACAATAGGAGACCAGATGAGAAACAGTGACGAGAAGACACTAAGGTTATTCGTTCAGATAATAAATATCTGAACGAATGAGTGCAGAGCACTCGACCTCCTAAGATGATTGATTATTACACAATCAACAACATTTGTATCGAAACACAAATCTGAAGACATGAATGTAATAAGTACAGACAGCTTTTCAACTTCCTTAGGCAACATCTGGGTTGATCTTCAAATTGATCAACGACTTGACCTTTAGCTTTAGAAATGGGTTTCTGAAGCTTCAGCTAAAGGCTGAGTTCTTCGAAGAAAGATGAAGAACTCAAATCAAGAACTGGGTTCTTGACCAAGACGAGAATCTTGACTGTAGACGATCTCTGATATCTCTTATCTTCTTCATGGAGATTCCTCCTAGCAAATCATAGAGGATGAGATGCTAAGGTCTGGGTAGGGTCATTGCAACTAGGATGCAGAGATCTGAGATGCGTTGGTGAAGACGATCTCGTTGTTGATCTCTTTTCTTCTTCGAAGATCTTGATGCAAATACAGAGACTATGGTTGTCTCTGTTTTCTTCGTCTTATCATCGTCGTCTTTTTAAGAGTAGAAGAGATATCCTTTTATATTGGTTGATCGTTGTCAAGATGATCGTTGAGATTTTGAAGATACAATTTCTATCCGTTAGAGATGTTGAATGTTGAAATCCGCTGGATAGAGATGTGTTGTTCAGCTGGACCTTTGACCGATGGATAAAGTCTTTGTCTTCAAGGTCCTGAACTGGTTGCCTGTCAGACCGTCATTGATGGGTTCCTGAAAAGTAAGTCTGACATCTGATGCACTGTCTGAGTGATCTGTCCAATAAAGTGAATTATTTTTACAGATCTCAGGAGAGAGAAAAGATCTTGCAATATCAATGATGTCATGTTTCACGAGAATTTGAGTGGCTCTTGAAACCTGAATACATTTGTCTTTTGTCTTGATCTGCTGCAGTCTTGACCTCTCTGAAGCACGTGCAGAATAAAGTCTGCTGGTCTGATGTTCAAAGGTGAGTCTATCTTGAGAGAAGGACTGCTGCTTGTTGATGTGAACGTTCAAACTGTGACAGATCTGCTGGTGAGTCTTCAAAGTGTCTTCGAAATGCACTTGCCAAGTTTGCTGGTGAGGAATCCTTTGAGACTTTGTCACAGTAGCACGTCTGCTGGTGGCGAGTCTTCAGGGTGTCCTTTAGTGCATTCAACAAGTCTGCTGGTGACGAGTTTTGTGAAGAGCCTTTTGAGACTTCAGCAAGTCTGCTGGTGCTTTGTGCATATGAGGTGCTGTTATGTTCAATCATCTATAAAGAGGTTAGGACTAGACTAGGATGACCTAATCTTAGACCTATGTGTTGTCAAACAAGCTGCCACACTAATCGGCACGCAGACCTCTTAGCCACTTGTTATGACACACTGTAATGGGAACAAACAAATCAAAATATTATGGATATGCAACAAGATAATTTGATTATCAAGAAAGCATATTCCAACAAGAACAAATAACATAGAATTATCCCGTGGATAATTTGCATAAATTAAACATTATGAAAATGAAAAGAGATGGAAACTGAAGAGGTTTAGTCAAATTAAATGTGTATAAATTATATATGATAAAATCTAGTTTAATTAAGCTATATTAAAAAAAACAAAATCCAAAATCTCTATAATAAATTTGCACGTAAAACTATATCATAAGTCTGTTTTATCTTATTAAATTAGTTTTAGAAATTTTATCTTATCTAATTAAATTTAAAATTTTTATTTTAAACTAATCGATTTTTTTTAAAAAAACTTTTATCATTTCGAAGGTGGCACGTGGCAACACATAATCATTTTAAAACTTTTAGTTTTCACAGAAAGCCGCCACATGACATCCATGGCTTCTGTTTTAGTGATAATTATAGATAAATAATTAATAGATTAATAATTAATAAATATAGATTAGTAAAATAAATAAGATAGAATTATCATGTGGTTTATTTGTATAAATTAAACATTATGAAAATGAAAAAAGATGGAAGTTGAAGAGTTTCAGTCAAATTAAACTTATATAAATTGCATAGGATAAAATATATTTTAATTAAGCGATATTTGAAAAAAATAAAAACAAAATCCTAAATATCTATCATAAATTTGCTCGTAAAACTATATCATAAATATATTTTATCTAATCAAATTAGTTTTAAGAATTGTATCTTATCTAATTAAATTTAGAATTTTTATCTTAAACTAATCGATTTTGAAAAAATAAAAAAACTTCTACCATTTCGAAGGCGACACGTAGCAGCACAAAATCTCTTTAAAACGTTTAGTTTTTCACAAAAAGCTGTCACGTGGCAGCAGTGGCTTCTGTTTTAGTAATAATTATAGATATAGATGTTTTGAAAAATTGGTGTTTTCAAAACGTTGCACCAAACGAGGTCTTAATTTGATTTATTAAAAAATTAATTGTTTTAGATCCAATTTGTTTATCTCTTGAATATTTCAAAGCTCAAAAACAAATCTTAGAAATGATCGCCAACTTGAATCCATTTTGGATTATTATCCGGTAAATTGCTAGACTTGGTGTGAAAAAAATATTTTCATTGCATTCAATCAAACGAGCTACGTATTAAGTTCCATACAATGAGTTCATTATACTATGAATTTTCAAATTAGATGGTTTATTTTAAAAATTATGCATACAAATCTTTAAAAATAATAATTTTAGAGAGCGACTATTTTCACTATAATTTTTATTTACCCATTACATCATCTTTAAAATTGAAATTTAAATGATGTAATTGTAAAAATTGATCGAATAGTAAAATCATAACATAAAATAGTATCGTAAAATTTGAAATATTTTGCCTACCTTTATAAATGATTCAAAATTTTAATATTTGAGTTGATTGAAACCAATAATCAGTTCAATACATACCATAATAATATTATTGAATTAGTATTTTCAAAAATAATTTTTGTTAAACTAAATTAGAATATTTAATTTTTCATTATAAAATATCCAATATATTCTAAAATTTTGGTAGAAAATTTATTAATCATATTATTTTTATGATAATGGAATATGAGACGTGAGTAATTAGAAAAATTGATTGAACATATTTGTTAAGAACAAAAAACAATAATTACCTTGTTTGTTGAGAATTAAAAAGTTAAAAATATTAATAGAATAACTATGTCGTATATTGATATTTAAACTAAAAAATAATGTTATAAGGTAATTAATAAAGTAACCTGATTAGCCAACTTAAAATAAGAAAGTACTTAAACGGATAGTTTCATCCAAACATATATTTATATAATATAATAATTAAAAAGATAGTGGATAAACAAAAATTATAGTGAAAATAATGTTTTTTTAACTTTATCATTCACATATATAATCTATTGTAACACCCTGAGCCCGAAAGCCCGATTCGCTACGTGTAGCCTACATACTGACCCACTGAGCACGCAGTGCCTTGGGTCATCAGGCTCACCACAAACCAACCCAAAAATCCATGGATGATGTCGGTGCCGAGAGGTAGTGTATGACCACTTTATAAATTAAACACAATTCCCACACCCACCCGATGTGGGATGGGGTATTACAATCTCCCCCATTTAAACCCTTGACCTCCTCGTCAAGGTCGAATCATATCCTGAGCGATGCAAGAATCAAGAGGTGGTTCGTACAGGGATCAAAAGGTGACTCATACCTTCTGCGGTATAGCACTTTGGCTCGCACAGCACTTTGTTACCACATTTCCTAGGGACCGCTCGATACCATTTGTAATCCCTACGAGCCTTCGATCCGAGGCTCAGCCGACCTAAAAATTCATGGATGATGTTGGTGCCCAGAGGTAATGTGTGGCCACCTTATAAATCAAACACAATTCACACACCTACCCGATGTGGGATAGAATATTACAATGTATGGAATAACGATTTTGAAAAATAGTTTAAATTAGAAATTGATGGTAGTATAGAATAACGATTCTTTTATGTCATTGTTATCTAGTAGCAATAAGTTGTGATAATATTTTTAAGTGATGATTTTATATAAGTAAAAATAATATTATTGTCTTGAGACTAATATGATCTTGCTGATGTGTAGGTATGGCGCGTACAAGGATCACAACTAGAAAGTCTGTAGCATTTCCTTTGGCGATTGTGAGGAGAATGATAAAGAAGGTAAACAGTAAGATGGCTCGAGTTCGGGAAGTGCTTCACCGAGTGAGACTAGAAGAGGAGCAAAGGAGGGCGCATCTGTGGGCACATATGCAAGCCGTTAGGGAGACTAAAACCATTTTTGATCAGGCTATTTAGCATAGATTAGATATATCTTCTCACTTAGGAGTTTTCGTAATGATTTTCACCGTCTAAAACAGTTTGTTTTCATATTGTAAGTATTTACAATCTTTTAATCTAGTAGAAGTTTTACCATGAGGCATCGTCTACACGTTTTTCACTTGTAGACATTAACCACTGCTTGGTGTCGTTTGTTATTTATTTTAATTATTCCGTTGCTGTTTGTATCAATGAAACATAAGATAATATATCATTAGATAGATCATTGATGACTGTATCAGATTGTTTATTATTCTGAATCCTAGCTACACATAATATTTCAGTGAAGATTTATCTTAAAACTAAAACTAAACTTGAAAGATATGCATTGGAATGATACATATAAGGGAGTAGGCGAGAAAAAAGGTTAACATGAAGCAGCCATATGAGCAATGAGAGGGAAAAGTAGATTTTATTTTAATAATTATAGATATTTCATTTCTTTTATATAAAGTTGTATAAATTTCATTTCAAAATAAAATGTTTCTTTAATTACTAACTGTAATAAGTAAAAGGGGACCATTATATTGGAAGGTAGGTTTTACAATTTTAAAAAGATATTGACAAATGAGAGTGCTGACTTCAAGGAATGTGAATGGAACTTGCGATAGGAGGAGATTGAATCATTGAAGGTAGTGGGGATAAATGATTTTTTTTTATTTTTTTATTTTTTTATTTTTATGTCCTAGTTTAGCTCCCGTTATTTGTTTGTTGTGATTGGTCAGTGGGGTGCCTCCGTAACGACTGTATCCTTCTTTGAGTTTTCACTTTTTAATATATTCTGAATTACCAATTATTTTTTTACAATATTAAAACTATTAATGTGAATATTATTAATGTACAAATCTCCTTATTTTTTACAAGGAAGGTGACTCGAACTCACCGCGCTGTCAAGTGAGAGCTCTGACACCATATTAACATGTTAAAATTAAACTATCAGACAAAGAACATTTTAAATTTATTTAAAATGTTGGTCAATGCTTTAGGTCAATGATTTTATTAGATATTTTAATTATGGTCATATGTTTAAGGATATTTAAAAAAAATCATATATTACATTAACATTTATAATATAATCAATTACAATATTTTAACCGATGTGTCAAATCAAAGATAACCATAATTTGAAATCGGAGGAGTAACATTCTTGTTAGCCATTGATCACACGAGATCCACTGAAGCATTGACCAAAATCAGTATAATTTGATGAGTTGTCGCCTATAATAAATCCAAATTCCTAATTGATGCCTGTATAAATTTGTGGCGATACTGTCTTTAAATCTGTATAATTTGATGCGTTGATTTGATTTACGGGAATATGGGATAAATAGGATAATTAAATAAGGTAAAAATTTATGTAAGATAATTTTATGGATTTTTTGTAAAACAGATTTTTTTTACTCGATTCATTGTGTATTGGTGGGTTGAAATATAAGAGAGTAAGGTTCTGTCTTACGAATTAAGATATGTAAGATGGTCTTACAAATAATATATTCATTAAATAATCATTTTATCTTTATCAATTGAGAACATTCGGCTAACTCAAACTTAATACTCCACGTGTCTTAAAATTATTGTTATGTTTTTTTAGTTCCCTCAAAATAATTGTATTTTATTTTTAAAAAATTCTTTTTTAAGACAATTCATTTACTACATTACTATTACTTTTTCATTTTCCTTTAAAAGATAAAATTACTCAAATAGTCCATGGGCTCTATGACTTTTTCGGGATTGGTCACTTAATTGGTTTTTTTCAAAAATTAGGTCCTTGAATCAAGCACGTTAAACACAGTTAGTCCTTCCGTCTTATCTCGTCTAAATCTATCTTCTTCTTTTTTCCGCTAGTCCCCACATGTCACGTGCATTTGTCTAGGGCTAAAATGGTTATTTCAAATAAAAAGAGTAAAGGGACCAATTCTGGGAAAAAAAAACATTCAAAAATTTAATTAATGGATTGTTTATATAACCCTTTATTCTCCCATCTATTTCACCATGGCTGCCGCCAACACCATCAACATTGCCGACGAACACTAAATTCAAAAACCCAAGAAACCCAACATTTCAACTAGGTGAGTGTATGTATATGTGTGTATGAGAGAGAGAGAGAGAGAGAGAGAGAGAGATAGAGAGGAGCAAGGCTTATAGGATTTTCATTATAATTTAGAGAGAGAAAACAAGTGGGAGAGATAGTGTGTAGAAACTGATAAAATTTGGGAATAATGACATTGTCTTTCAATTAATTTAATCACATATTTATACGGAGAGTTATAATTAGGGTTACACTTGGAATAAGGTACAAAAAACATTTACAATGAATGAATCATAATAAGGAAAGAACTATACAAGGTAATTACTGCTAAATAATAATTACAAACAAATAAGAATATACAAAATATATTATTCTCTACTATGTTTCTGCAAGATTGAGGGCTGAGAGGAGAGACCGATCATGTGAAGTAATTGATGAAACCGTTGGCGAGCAAGAGACTTGGTCAGTGCATCGGCCAATTGATCAGCCGAGGAAACTTGACAAACCTGCATGCATAAACTCATCCTGAACTTGTTGCCGGATGAAATAAAAGTCCAGATCGAGCCACATGCTTTATGCGAGTATGGAAGACCATGTTGGAGCAGAGACTAGTGGCACCTACATTGTCACAATAAATGACGGGCTGAATGGAGGAGGTGATACCGAGATCGCCGAGCAGAGACACAATTCAACGGACTTCAGCAGCGGTGGCAGCGACACCCTGATATTCAGCTTCAGTCGAAGAGCGAGCAACAGTGCGTTGTTTCTTGGAGTTCCATGAGACCGGGTTGCTACCAAGGTAGACAATGTAGGCACTTGTGGAGTTGTAGTCATCTTTGTTGCCCGCCCAATCAGCATCAGTAAAAGCATGGAGAGCTTAAGGGGTGCAGACACCCCAATTTCGTACCCCTGGTATGTAACATGACATAAAATATCAAGAACTGTTAAAAAGACTAACGGATGTTAAGTTACAGGGTTCAAAATGCAAAAGATGCAAAAGAAAAGAAGGATGCATAAACAGTGGATTGCAGGGGGCCAAAGTGCCAAAATTGGAAACAAAAAGTGCCTGGCGCCACCCATACTCATTGTGGGCGCCGCGCCAGCCTCCTCCACGGGTGGCCCCCAATAGTGTCTTGTGCACTGTAGCGTTCTGCTTTCGGTACAATTTTCTCAGTGCGCGGTACAATCCGATGAAGCGCAGAGTGAAAAATATTAATGACGAAGGAATCCCCACTCCCACCTATAAATAAAGGTGCCGGCTTCAGAAATGATACACTTTTTACACCGCACAGTGAGTGATCGCTCTCCCGAGAGAACGTTGTGAGATTTCCTCCTCTAGCCTCAAAGCTCCGTCAAATCTCCCTTAAACACAAAACCAACCGGTCAAAGTGAACCTTAGCTTCCCAGTTAGGATTCCATCCTATTTCCCCGGTCCAAAAACCCCGAAAGTGCAGTTGCCCTCCCTGAATCCAGACGTCAAATCAGCAAAAAAACAAGCAGTTGCTTTGCCCAATTTTCGCCGTCACCAAGCAAACAACAGCAAAAAAGTAAGTAGTTGCTCCGCCCGTTTCCCGATGCCAGAAAGCAACTTTCGGAAGCAGTTACTCTGCCCGAATATCCACAACAACAAAAGACTCCCTCTCCCGGAAGGACAGAGCGAGCACACCCTACGCTCTTAAAGGTAAGCCTTAAAGAGGTTTTATAAAAAGTGCTATTTTTAGCCGGCCTGATGTAAAAAATATAAGTAGTTATGCTGTCCGAATTTCGATAGAAAATAGCACTAAAAAGAGCTATTATTATGGCCAAATATTTATAAATGTATTTGTAATTACTAGAAGGAAGCGGCTGCAAGTCTGTAATAATATAAATACAGATATATATGTTCAAATGTTTTATTTCATCTGCTAAATAAATATAATAAAAGCACATTTTAGCCAAAAAACAGTTTTGAGACCAAAATGGCGAGTTGGGTGCTTAACACCTTCCCACCTCGTAATTAGCCTCCGAACCCTCTACAAATCTGGTTACATTTTGGTTTTTCTTTATTTCTCTTTAAAATAAAGATGACGACTCTATTTTACATTTTGAGTCCACAATGAGGCTAAGCGTATTCCCACGCGCTTTAAAAGATTTTAAAACCACCAGCTTTCACGTAGCGGGTGAAAGGTCGAAAATCGGGGCACTCACAGTGGCGACTCTGCTAAGGATGTCGTTTTTATTTTAAGGAAAATAAAAATGGAGGGCTAGACTAATTTTTCAAAACAAAAAGAAAAAAGTTTTCTTTAGTTTTTGGCTAAAATATGCTTATTATATTTCTTTAGCATTTTAAATATTGCATTTTGATATATCTGTATATATATATTTGTGCATCTAACTGTGAAACTTGTAGCAGCTTCGTTTTAGGTACCGTTGCGAATAAAAAATATATATGTCAAAAAAAATATTAAAAAAGAAGAATAAAATGAAAATTCGGGAAGGATAACAAAAACAAGGGGTTGGGGCTTTATTTTATTATTTCTTTATTTTGCTATATATATTTGTTTGCTTTATTTATGTCGCGCAAAAATAAATAAATAAATAAATTTACATATTCTTTTATTTTGTCATATTATTTGTACATCCATATATGTTTGCATTTTTTTATTATAAAAAAAATCTTCTTTCCTTTAATATCAATATGCTTTTTTTTAATTTTATGTTTTATATTTATTTGACTTCTTGTATGTATATAATTTTTAATTCTAAAAAAATTCGTTTTTTTAAAACAAAAAGAAATAAATCCGTTTTCCGAAATTAAAAAAAATCTAAAAAAAAAAGATTTTTCAAAAAAAGGGAAAGAAATTCGTTTTCTAAAATTAAAAAAAAAAGAATTAATCTCTTTTCAAATGTAAAAAAAATCATTTTCTCAAAGAAAAAGATAAAAAAATTCGTTCCTGAAAAAAATAAAGTTTTTCATTAAGTAAATAAATAAATATATATATATATATATATATTTATTTATTTATTTATTTATATATATATACAATAATTTCGATTTTCAAAAAAAATGTTCAACAAAAAAATTAGATAAAAAAAAGCAAACAAAATTTATTCGATTTTTTTTTTCAAAAAAAAAAATTTAGTATGTTAAGTGGACCAAAACGTTAAAAGGAAATTCAGAGGGGCGTAAATGATAAAAGGGCAAAAGTTGAAAGGTTAAAGTGACAAAAGCCCAAAAGTGACTTTGATCATTTGCTGTGGGCGCGGCGCCCAAATTGTCTTTGGGCAGCGTCAGCCTCTTCCTAGGTGGCCCGTTTCTCATTTTAAACAATTTTGTCCGATGTTGGATCAATTTTATCCTTCGGGTTGCCCATTTTTACTGTTTGGTGCACCCATTTTTCCAGTTAATTCACCTTTCAAAAAAAAAATCATCAAAAAAAAAGTTTTATTTCCTTTAAATCATGTGTTGTGTTTATACATATTGGGATCTTTGTTGTTTTCTTTTAGTACCACTAACAATTTTGTAGGGGCTGAAAAATAAAAGAATTGATTATTTATCACTTATTCTCTTGATAGGATTGTCCAGAGGTACGTAATCGTCACATCTCATTTCAAGGATTCAAAACAAAAAAAAGGATTTTTCTTCTAAAAAAAATTATGTGTAATATTTAGTCCTCTTTTCCTTTCAAAAAAATATATATATATATAATCGTTTCTTTCCGAAAAAAAATGATCATATAAAAAAAAAGATTTCGTTCTTTCCAAGCAAGAAAAAAAACTCTATTATTTCAAAATCAAAAAAGGAGATTAGCAAAATGAAAATTTTCTCTATCAGAGAAGAACTACGATGACCTGAGCCTCGAAATGAGGAATATAGGCATCCTTCGGGTTTGGTCAAATGCTTTGATTTACTCTTCAAAAAAAAAAAGGTGGTATTTTCTATGTGTTTTCTTTTTGTTTCCCAAAACATAAAAAGACAGGAAATCCTCTCACCATTATTCTCAATTGTTATCTCCAAATTTCTCTTCCCTCTTAACCTCTCATAAATGCATCACTACTTGATAAGTGCATCGTTCACTCTCGATTTCAAAAAAAAAAAATCAATAAGTCCTACTTCGAGATGTTAGGGTCTACCACTTCTTTAAAAAAATGAGAATAAAAAAAATGAAATGATGAAAACAAGAAAAAAAAGACCAATAGGGAGCCAGGGAAGAAAGGAAAGCTCGGAAAGCCAAGAAAGCAAAAAAGTCTGGAAAGCCGGTAAATCCAGAAAAGTCAGACAACTCAAGGATCATACGCAACAATTCAGGACTAAGGGCTTTCGAACCCCATGGGTGTCTCTTTTGCCCATATTGATGCCTACAGCCCATTCTTGCAAGAGTATGCTCACGAATCTATTTGGTCTCTGATATTTCAAAAGTCCAACCAAGTCCTCAAATCGAGCTTTCCAAAGGTATTTTATCTATATTCGAGTCTGGTAAAATTCTTGCTTCTCCTATATTAGCTTGTCGAGTCTTCTTCTTGATCTTTGAGCACCATCTATCGCCGAAATATCTGTTATATGAAAAAAGATATGACGAGTCGACTCATGTAAAAACATGATAAAACTACATGGGTTGATAATGAGTCATTTCGCAATATGGACCCACAAACCATTAAAAATATAAGTTCGATAAAGCAACCTTCTGTCTTGGTAAAAAGGTCATCTTCGTCCCATTGCGACCGAGCTATTAGTAGCACACTAGGGGCTTTCAACCATACACCAAAACCTTTCCAAATACCTAAAAAACCATATACCAAAGCCTAACCATCCCTAAGATCTAACTTCTCAAAACTGGGGCTGCTTCACCCTTATATATACATTCATCAAGAGTGACAACCTTTTTATCTCAAGAGAGAGAAGACATATATCTCTTCAAGCACTCTCCCAAATTGCTCCGAGAGGTCAACAAAAAAAGAGGTGCAAGGTTGAAAAAAAAAGGCCTATGCATTAAAAAAAAGAAGAAAAAAAAAAGAAAAAAGAAAAGAAGCCTCTCCTGAGCAATTTCCTCAAAATCTTTCTCTTGTAAAAAATAATATATACCAATCACAGGGATCCTATTGGAAAGATATCTTACAGAATATCTACCAAAAACATAAAATGAGAAAGTGTCAGTACAAGGGAATGTTCAAGTAAATGAGGTAAATAAGCTGACACTATAACATTATGGTCAGCTGAAACACATAACTGACGAAGAATTTAAATCACAAGCTGACCAAAATGAAATAACTTAAAATTTCTTGGTTGACAACAAGTGGAATGATTTTAAGCAAATTTTATTATAAGACAAGATTCAACAATCTCCTCCTATTTGCTTAAAACCATTCACTTGAAAGCAGAGAGCCAAAAATACTTATGTTCCTGCAAAATAGATGTTAGTAAAACAAGCAGATAACATATAAAAGAAGTTGTTGGAAATTAAAACTAGGGAGAAGATAATTGTCTACTACAAGTAAAACAGATGTTCTAAAAGTTCAAAGTTTTGAGAGAGAGAGAGAGAGAGGGAGGGAGGTTCAGTCAGGGGATCCTTCAATGGGCTTTTCAACTTGAGCAGCATCTGATGGACCAACATCAGCTTCAGGTGCCTTTTCAACATCAGCTTCTTTCCATCGCCTGGTTGAGTTCGGGTTCCTTGGCGGCATCGATACTCTTTTCTTTTCGGCTTGACGGACTTCGGTTCGGCGAGATGGCATCGAGTTCGATCGTTGCCTAAGAATTTTGTTTTCAGCCAAATAGGTATCAGCTTTCGCTTTTTTACTTCTCCTCCTCCTGAATGGTTTGAATCAATGTAGCTTCAGCGTTGAAAGCCCTGTTGGCCCATTCTTGTTGATAAAGAAGTATAGTTCTCCAGTCATCCATGTGAGCCTCTCTAGGAGCACCAACAGCAATGGCAGCCTAGACTTCAGTAGTGATTATCTGGGTAAGGTTAGGAAGAAGGGAGGCAACATGTTGTTGGAGGGTAGCAAGCTGATTGGTGTGATGAGTGAAGGTTGATTTCATCTGGAGATGATGAACATAAAGAAGGTCCAGCTTGGCTAAAGTAGAAAGAGTGCACAGTGGAGGAGGGGTCGGCGAGGTTCGGAGCAGAGAGTGAGAAGAGCCAGGAGCACTGGAGAAAAGCTGAAAAGTGTGAATGTCTGCATCCTCAGGGTCTGGAGGGAAGAAAGTAGACATAGGGTAAGCAGGAACTTGAGATGTAGGTTCTCGGTCAGGGTGAGGTATGATATCAGGAAAGATAATTTTCTTTCCTGTGGGGTGTTGGAGAGCCTTAGAAACAATTTCCCTTTGTTTCCTTGCTTTTCTAGAGGCCAGTTAAGAAGGACTAAGAAGCGACTCATCCTCAGAAATAGGGGTGTAAGTGGTTCGGTTTGGTTTGGTTTATGCCAAAACCGCAAACCGAACCGCCTCCTAGTGGTTCCAAAAATCTCAAACCGAACCGAACCGAGTAAGACTTGGAACCGAACCACTCGGTTTGGTTTGGTTTGGTTTGGTTTGGTTTTGTGGTTTATATAAATTATTTTTAATGAAAGTAACCAACATTGAAAATAACAATAAAAATAATATTTTAATTTGGAATTAATGTCAAAATTAGGAAATAAGCTACTAACAACAAACTATCATAAATAAAACAATACAAATTCTAAAATAAACACAAACAATGGATAAAATAATAGTTCTCCAACAATCAAGATTTTGTTTGGTTTAGTATCCGTCTATATATATATATATATATATATATATATAATGAATAAATCAAATGTTCAAAATAGTTAATATATGTAATATAATATATATTATATAATAAAAAATAAAAATATATAGCGTGGTTTGGTTCGGTTCGGTACCAAAAACCGCGAACCGAACCGAACCGCATGGTTTTCCAATTTTTGAAACCGAACCCGAACCGTCTTCGACCAAAACCGAACCAAACCGACTGGTTTGGTTTGGTTTGGTTCGGTTTCGTGGTTCGGTGGTTCCGATTTACACCCCTACTCAGAAGTAGACTTGGAGGAGTCAGAAGAGGAGCCGACAGAAGATTTTTCCACTGATTCCTCAGTAGATTGATAAGCAGATTCATCGGCTGAAGAATCATCAGCTAGTGCAGGTTTTTGGGCATGGAGAGGACTGACTGACAAAGGGAGAGAGGAGTGAAGAGACAAGTCATGCATAATGATTAAAGGTGAAGCCTGATTTGGGTGAGTTGGTTTGTTAGCATCAAGAAGTGTAGGGGAAGGAACCACAGTGTCAGCTGAAGAGAGCACAATGGCAGCTGAAGGATCAGCTGGAGGGATAGGAATAGCTGACACAACTGGGATGATTGAAGGGATATCATCAGCTGAAGGGGCAATTGGAACAAGAGGTGTGGCTGACACAGCTGAGGCTGCTACTGGAGTGGCTGACACAGGAATTGGTGTATGAATAGGAGCAGTGACTGGAAGGACTGATGATGAGGCTGCAACTGTTGGAGTAAAGGAAGGTAGTGAGATAGGTTGCAGAGTACATGTGAATGTGGGGGCAGATTCAGCTGAAGTAGTTACAGGTAAGAATGTTGAGGAGACAACAAAAGGGACAGAAGAGGGAATCACATGAGGCGTAGGGAATTGACTCGAGAGATCAAAGGCGGGGTTACTTGTGAAGGCATCGGGGAATCACGGTGCTCAAAGCTCCTCGACATGGAGGCCATCTGTATGTGTAACTCAATATATGCTTGATTGGCTGTATTGACAGCATCTTGCACATACTTGTTGGCAACCCTTTGAATTCTTGCAAGTTTGGCTGGAACAGTCTTGGTTCAGCACATCATCTTCTGGCAAAGCAAGTCTTCCTACCAGATATGGATCATTGTAAGGTAGAGCTGGCAATTCATGCACTTTGCTGTAAATGGTCCAGGCCAGAAATATGAGTTCATCATGAATAAACCTATCATTGGATAGGTATAATTTATTCCAAAGCAGAGGGAGAGGGTCAAAATACTTCCCATAGTTGGCTATTAGGTCTTCTTGGGACAAATTTGGGGTAACTGGATAAAGAACATAGGGTCTTCTTTTTAGGTTATGGTCGATGTATTTGATGGGGTTGACAGGTGGTTTTTTCATTTTTCTTCTCCTCATGGAAAGAGAGAAGAAATTGTACAAAGTATGGAAGATGATCAATTGGGAATACCCAATTTGGAGGAATGGGAACTGGATTGGCTTGATAATACGAGTGTCTAGGATGGAAGGTGGGATTCCTAATAGGAGGAAAAAAATTATGGGAGCTGTGTTTGGGGATCTAGGATTTGAGGGAGGAGAATTTGGAGTAGGATCAATGGCAAGAATATCTGGTGTAGGGGGAAAAGGAACAAAGTTACCTGGGTTAAGGTCAGGATTTCTTCTTTGCCTTTTGGGAGCAAGTCCTGTAGTTAAGGTCAGTCTTCTTCTTATGGTTCGTTGAAGTTCAGGGATTGGAGATATATCAGCTGCTTGCACTTCAGCTGTCTGACCAATGTCAGCTAGCTGACCATATTCATCTTGCTAACCACTGGCGTTGCAATTTGGTTGACTAACTTCGGCCATCGGTGACCAGCTGCAATTGGCGACTTGAAGATCTGGCGGTGAGGCTGGTCCTTGTTCTCCTAGGTCTACGACCTGTTTGTGCAGAAGGAATTTCTTGACCAAACTGACTTAAAGCATTTGCTTGTTTGGTGTTTGCTGCCACATACCTCTTGATTTTTACAGGCTCTAAGTCTCTAATGATCAGGAGGCAATGTTGGAGAGGAGGAACGGATCGAAGGAATTGGTTGATGATGAGATGGTGAGTAAGCCGAGGTTTGCCTGTTTCCATGTTGTCCTTGTACTTGATTATGTTTGCCTTAACACATTCAACCAACACTGCACACCATTTTACTTCAAAGTTTTCCACAATAGCTTCCATTAAAAAGAGTTGAGATTTAACAATCTTGTCATGTCCACCCGACTTGATGATGAGACATTTATCCAGCACAGTAGCGAAAGGATAATGAAGAGGAGAAAATCTATTCTTGTGTCTATAAAAGGCAAGCTCTATAGGTACTTCGCCTCTCACGGTGATCCAGCCAGCCTGTTGAGTCTCTTCTGGAATGGTGTAGGTGGATGAACCATCATCTGACAAGTCAGGGAAGGCTGCTGAGATATTTTCTACATCAAAAACAATAGGAACTCCTCTGATTGTTCCAGTAAGAGCGAAGGGGTCAGTTGGGGATTCCTCCATAGACATGAAAAATTCTTCAGTTAATTGACAACTGAAGGTTCTGATGTTGAAGGTAAAAAGAGGAATCAATCCAGACGCTGTCAAAAGATGGATGAGCTCAAGCCCTATAGGTTCATTGTTCAGAGATACAACGTCCAAGAGACATCCTACGGCTGTATTGGATGCCATTTTTCCTGAAATAATCACAACAGCAAAGTTAAGAAAAGAGTTGGAACAGAGAGAGATAAAGAAAAAGTAAGAAGAAAGAGTACCAGAAAATCTAGGGTTGGGATTTGAAAGAGAGACAGTATGAAAACAGGTGGAAGAAGAAGAAGAAGTGTAGACAAGGTTTGTAAAGGGTGAGTATTTATAAAAAGGTTTTATAAGTACGGACACTTATAAGAGTAAGTGGGTTTTAAAAGCGAAGATATGGAGTGTAGTGATAAAATACACATAATTTTGGTTTTTGTGATACAAAGGGGTGATTTATGACAGAGGGTTATTATCACAATGATGAGCCGTTTTTGTGTATGCACGTCACTTCAACCGCCAGAGTTGATGTGATAGTGGAAAGGTCAGTTTGGCTTCTCAAGGAAGCTCTGCGAGTTCCAAGGAGGAATAAAAATGCGGGAAATAAATAAGGAGATTTATAATTATTTTAGAATAAATCTCAGCTGAGATACGATCAGCTTTGACTTAGGGATCAGAGGCTACCTGAACAGTGACTATAATGTCAGTCACTGTGTTGTCAGCTAATGAAATTTTGTTAGCTAAAGAATAGAGAATTATCAGCTGATCAAATTTTGTTAGCTTATGAAATGTCAGCTGTTGGCTGAACAATATCAGCTGTTGACTTCATGTTGTCATCTGTGAATTTGTGTCAGCTACTGACTAACCATTTTGACAATCTTTGCGATGTTAACTATTTCCTTGAAGAATATGAACAGAGAGTTGGGAAAGTATCAGCTGAGTAATGTCAGCTATGAGTGTCAGATGACAGACTGAGGAGTACTCGTTGATTCTCTTTTGTAGCTGATCTGAATATCCTGCAAAGATTAGTAATCCAAAGTATCTTTATATGACATTATAAGCATTCCCAATTCACCTCTTAGAAAGTCAAATCTATCAGTTTTAGAGCTTTTGTAAAAATGTCGACTAATTGAAATTCGGTAGGAACATATTCTAGTGAACATTACCTTTTCAACATGATCTTTTAAGAGTGATATCTTATGTCTATATGTTTGGTTTTAGAATGCATAACAAGGATTTTTAAGCTGAAATACGAAAGTATTATCACAATAAATAAGACATGTTCCCATTTGCATTTCATAATCCAATAGTTGTTGTTTCATCGAAAGGATTTGAGAGCGGCCGACTTCGTAATATATTCAACGTAGTTGAGGTGCAAGCGATGCTTGCTTTTTGCATGCCCAAGATATCGATCTGTTACCAAGGCCGACATGTTCCATTGGTGCTTTTGCATTAACTCTAGGCTGCAAGGTCGGCATTTGAATATCAAATAAGTTAAAAGATGAATCTCTAGGATACCAAATACCAAATTTTTCGATATCAATCGGGTATCTAATAATTCTTTTTTGCAATCATGTGAGATTCCTTTGGATTGGCTTGAAAACGAGCATATATACACACAACAAACATAATGTACGGCCTACTAGCAGTTAAATAAAGGAGAGATCAACTATACCTCGTACTCGGTTGATAACGGTTTACCTTTTTCATCGTGACCAAATGACATTCAACTCCCATTGGAGTGCTTGCGAATTAGCTTGAAGGTTATATTTCTTGATCGGCTTTCTTGTGTATTTTGATTGATGGATAAATATCCCTTCTTGATTTGCTTAATTTGCAAACCTTGGAAGTATGTGAGTTCTCCATCATGCTCATTTCAAATTTTCCTTTCATAAGATTTTCAAATCTTTTTACACAAAACTTCATTAGTATAGCCAAAAATAATATCATCAACATAAATTTGAACTT
>CM028382.1:111495985-111613090 GCA_013146195.2 Codonopsis lanceolata | reverse complement strand
AAATATTTTGCCTACCTTTATAAATGATTCAAAATTTTAATATTTGAGTTGATTGAAACCAATAATCAGTTCAATACATACCATAATAATATTATTGAATTAGTATTTTCAAAAATAATTTTTGTTAAACTAAATTAGAATATTTAATTTTTCATTATAAAATATCCAATATATTCTAAAATTTTGGTAGAAAATTTATTAATCATATTATTTTATGATGTAATGGAATATGAGACGTGAGTAATTAGAAAAATTGATTGAACATATTTGTTAAGAACAAAAAACAATAATTACCTTGTTTGTTGAGAATTAAAAAGTTAAAAATATTAATAGAATAACTATGTCGTATATTGATATTTAAACTAAAAAATAATGTTATAAGGTAATTAATAAAGTAACCTGATTAGCCAACTTAAAATAAGAAAGTACTTAAACGGATAGTTTCATCCAAACATATATTTATATAATATAATAATTAAAAAGATAGTGGATAAACAAAAATTATAGTGAAAATAATGTTTTTTTAACTTTATCATTCACATATATAATCTATTGTAACACCCTGAGCCCGAAATCCCGATTCGCTACGTGTAGCCTACATACTGACCCACTGAGCACGCAGTGCCTTGAGTCATCAGGCTCACCACAAACCAACCCAAAAATCCATGGATGATGTCGGTGCCGAGAGGTAGTGTATGACCACTTTATAAATTAAACACAATTCCCACACCCACCCGATGTGGGATGGGGTATTACAATCTCCCCCATTTAAACCTTTGACCTCCTCGTCAAGGTCGAATCATATCCTGAGCGATGCAAGAATCAAGAGGTGGCTCGTACATGGATCAAAAGGTGACTCATACCTTCTGCGGTATAGCACTTTGGCTCGCACAACACTTTGTTACCACATTTCCGGCCGGGACTCGCTCTGATACCATTTGTAACGCCCCGAGCCTGAGAGCCCGATCCGCTACGTGTAGCCCACTAAGCACGCAGCGCCTTGGGTCATCAGGCTCACCAGAAGCCGACGTAAGCCGACCCAAAAGTTCATGGATGATGTTGGTGCCCAGAGGTAATGTGTGGCCACCTTATAAATCAAACACAATTCCCACACCTACCCGATGTGGGATAAAATATTACAATGTATGGAATAACGATTTTGAAAAATAGTTTAAATTAGAAATTGATGATAGTATAGAATAACAATTCTTTTATGTTATTGTTATCTAGTAGCATTAAGTTGTGATAATATTTTTAAGTGATGATTTTATATAAGTAAAAATAATATTATTGTCTTGAGACTAATATGATCTTGCTGATGTGTAGGTATGGCGCGTACAAGGATCACAACTAGAAAGTCTGTAGCATTTCCTTTGGCGATTGTGAGGAGAATGATAAAGAAGGTAAACAGTAAGATGGCTCGAGTTCGGGCAGCGCTTCACCGAGTGAGACTAGAAGAGGAGCAAAGGAGGGCGCATCTGTGGGCACATATGCAAGCCGTTAGGGAGACTAAAACCATTTTTGATCAGGCTATTTAGCATAGATTAGATATATCTTCTCACTTAGGAGTTTTCGTAATGATTTTCACCGTCTAAAACAGTTTGTTTTCATATTGTAAGTATTTACAATCTTTTAATCTAGTAGAAGTTTTACCATGAGGCATCGTCTACACGTTTTTCACTTGTAGACATTAACCACTGCTTGGTGTCACTCTGTTTGTGTCGTTTGTTATTTATTTTAATTATTCCGTTGCTGTTTGTATCAATGAAACATAAGATAATATATCATTAGATAGATTATTGATGACTCAGATCGATTGTTTATTATTCGAATCCTAGCTACACATAATATTTCAGTGAAGATTTATCTTAAAACTAAAACTAAACTTGAAAGATATGCATTGGAATGATACATATAAGGGAGTAGGCGAGAAAAAAGGTTAACATGAAGCAGCCATATGAGCAATGAGAGGGAAAAGTAGATTTTATTTTAATAATTATAGATATTTCATTTCTTTTATATAAAGTTGTATAAATTTCATTTCAAAATAAAATGTTTATTTAATTACTAACTGTAATAAGTAAAAGGGGACCATTATATTGGAAGGTAGGTTTTACAATTTTAAAAAGATATTGACAAATGAGAGTGCTGACTTCAAGGAATGTGAAGGGAACTTGCGATAGGAGGAGATTGAATCATTGAAGGTAGTGGGGATAAATGATTTTTTTATTTTATTTTTTTTTATGTCCTAGTTTAGCTCCGGTTATTTGTTTGTTGTGATTGGTCAGTGGGGTGCCTCCGTAACGACTGTATCCTTCTTTGAGTTTTCACTTTTTAATATATTCTGAATTACCAATTATTTTTTTACAATATTAAAACTATTAATGTGAATATTATTAATGTACAAATCTCCTTATTTTTTACAAGGAAGGTGACTCGAACTCACCGCGCTGTCAAGTGAGAGCTCGACACCATATTAACATGTTAAAATTAAACTATCAGACAAAGAACATTTTAAATTTATTTAAAATGTTGGTCAATGCTTTAGGTCAATGATTTTATTAGATATTTTAATTATGGTCATATGTTTAAGGATATTTAAAAAAAATCACATATTACATTAACATTTATAATATAATCAATTACAATATTTTAACCGATGTGTCAAATCAAAGATAACCATAATTTGAAATCGGAGGAGTAACATTCTTGTTAGCAATTGATCACACGAGATCCACTGAAGCATTGACCAAAATCAGTATAATTTGATGAGTTGTCGCCTATAATAAATCCAAATTCCTATCGAATGCCAGAACACTCAACGAAGCATTCAATGATTAATTTGATTTCATTTTGGCAAAATTGTTTAATGGTTTCGATGTGTCATCTTATTTGGCATTTTACGGGTGGGTATGTTATAAGTTAAAAAGGTATGTTAACATATGACATATGACACATAAGATGCCACATCATTGATCCACGAAATTAAGTCCCAAAAAGTATTAAAGTTGTCGCCTATAATTCCCCTAATAATAATTGATACCTCTTCCTGTATATGTCTGTAATTTGTGGCGATAATGTCTTTAAATCAGATAATTTGATGCGTTGATTTGATTTACGAATATGGGATAAATAGGATAATTAAATAAGGTAAAATTTATGTAAGACAATTTTACGGATTTTTTGTAAAATTGATTTTTTTTACTCGATTCATTGTGTATTGGTGGGTTGAAATATAAAAAAGTAAGGTTAAATGCTCACTAATGATTAAGATATGTAAGACGGTCTTACAAATAATATATTCATTAAATAATCATTTTATCTTTATCAATTGAGAACATTCGGCTAACTCAAACTTAATACTCCACGTGTCTTAAAATTATTGTTATGTTTTTTTAGTTCCCTCAAAATAATTGTATTTTATTTTTAAAAATTCTTTTTAAGACAATTCATTTACTACATTACTATTACTTTTTCATTTTCCTTTAAAAGATAAAATTACTCAAATAGTCCATGGGCTCTATGACTTTTCGGGATTGGTCACTTAATTGGTTTTTTTCAAAAATTAGGTCCTTGAATCAAGCACGTTAAACACGCTTAGTCCTTCCGTCTTATCTCGTCTAAATCTATCTTCTTCTTTTTTCCGCTAGTCCCCACATGTCACGTGCATTTGTCTAGGGCTAAAATGGTTATTTCAAATAAAAAGAGTAAAGGGACCAATTCTGGGAAAAAAAAACATTCAAAAATTTAATTAATGGATTGTTTATATAACCCTTTATTCTCCCATCTATTTCACCATGGTGCCGCCAACACCATCAACATTGCCGACGAACACTAAATTCAAAACCCAAGAAACCCAACATTTCAACTAGGTGAGTGTATGTATATGTGTGTATGAGAGAGAGAGAGAGAGAGAGAGAGAGAAGAAGGCTTATAGGATTTTCATTATAATTTAGAGAGAGAAAAACAAGTGGGAGAGATAGTGTGTAAGCCGATAAAATTTGGGAATAATGACATTGTCTTTCAATTAATTTAATCACATATTTATACGGAGAGTTATAATTAGGGTTACACTTGGAATAAGGTACAAAAAACATTTACAATGAATGAATCATAATAAGGAAAGAACTATACAAGGTAATTACTGCTAAATAATAATTACAAACAAATAAGAATATACAAAATATATTATTATTCTCTACTATGTTTACGCAAGATTGAGGGCTGAGAGGAGAGACCGATCATGTGAAGTAATTGATGAAACCGTTGGCGAGCAAGAGACTTGAGTCGGTCGTCGGCCAATTGATCAGTAGGAAACTTGACAAACCTCGCATGCATAAACTCATCTGAACTTGTTCTTTGGATGAAATAAAAGTCCGGATCGAGCCACATGCTTTATGCGAGTATGGAAGACCATGTTGGAGCAGAGACTAGTGGCACCTACATTGTCACAATAAATGACTCAAGCTGAATTAAATGGAGGAGGTGATACCGAGATCGCCGAAGCGTAACACAATTCAACGGACTTCGGCGGTGGCGGCGACACCGATATTCGGCTTGATCGAAATGAAGCAGCAACAATGCGTTGTTTCTTGGAGTTCCATGAGACAGGGTTCTACCAAGGTAGACAATGTAGGCACTTGTGGAGTTGTAGTCATCTTTGTTGCCCGCCCAATCGGCATCGGTAAAAGCATGGAGAGCTTAAGAGTGCAGACACCCCAATTTGTACCCCTGTATGTAACATGACATAAAATATCAAGAACCGTTAAAAGACTAATGGATGTTAAGTTGCTGTGGTTCAAAATGCAAAAGATGCAAAAGAAAAGAAGGATGCATAAACGATGGATTGGGGGGCCAAAGTGCCAAAATTGGAAACAAAAAGTGCATGGCGCCACCATACTCATTGTGGGCGCCGCCCGCCTCCTCCTGGGTGGCCCCGATAGTGTCTAACTGTCTTGCATCTGTAGCAGCGTTACGCTTTCGGTACAATTTTCTCGGTCATGGCATTATCTCGATGAAGCGAGTGAAAAATATTAATGACGAAGGAATCCCCACTCCCACCTATAAATAAAGGTGTCGGCTTGAAATGATACACTTTTTACACGCGGTGGTGATCGCTCTCCAGAGAACGTTGTGAGATTTCCTCCTCTAGCCTCAAAGCTCAGTCAAATCTCCCTTAAACACAAAACCAAGGTCAAAGTGAACCTTAGCTTCCCGGTTAGGATTCCATCCTATTTCCCGGTCCAAAAACCCGAAAGTGCAGTTGCCCTCCACGAATCCGGGCGTCAAATCAAGAAAAAACAAGCGGTTGCTTTGCCCAATTTTCGCCGTCACAAGCAAACAACGGCAAAAAGTAAGTAGTTGCTCCTTGGTTTCCGATGCCGAAAAGCAACTTTCGAGCGATTACTGCGTCGAATATCCACAACAACAAAGACTCCTCTCGGGAAGGACAGGCGAGCACACACCTACGCCTTAAAGGTAAGCCTTAAAGAGGTTTTATAAAAAGTGCTATTTTTAGCGGCACGATGTAAAAAATATAAGTAGTTATCTTTGTCAAATTCGATAGAAAATAGCACTAAAGAAGTCATTATTATGGCCAAATATTTATAAATGTATTTGTAATTACTTGGAAGGAAGCGGCTGAAGTGCGTAATAATATAAATACGAGATATATATGTTCAAATGTTTTATTTCATCTGCTAAATAAATATAATAAAAGCACATTTTAGCCAAAAAAGCAGTTTGAGACCAAATGGCGAGTTGGGTGCTTAACACCTTCCCACCTCGTAATTAGCCTCCGAACCCTCTACACGGTTACATTTTGGTTTTTCTTTATTTCTCTTTAAAATAAAGATGACGACTCTATTTTACATTTTGAGTCCACAATGAGGCTAAGCGTATTCCCACACGCTTTAAAAGATTTTAAAACCACCAGCTTTCACGGGTGAAAGGTCGAAAATCTGGGCACTCACAGTGGCGACTCGCTAAGGATGTCGTTTTTATTTTAAGGAAAATAAAAATGGAGGGCTAGACTAATTTTTCAAAACAAAAGAAAAAAGTTTTCTTTAGTTTTTGGCTAAAATATGCTTATTATATTTCTTTAGCATTTTAAATATTGCATTTTGATATATCTGTATATATATATTTGTGCATCTAAGTGAAACTTAGCAGCTTCGTTTTGGTACCGTTGCGAATAAAAAATATATATGTCAAAAAAATATTAAAAAGAAGAATAAAATGAAAATTCGGGAAGGATAACAAAACAAGGGGTTGGGGCTTTATTTTATTATTTCTTTATTTTGCTATATATATTTGTTTGCTTTATTTATGTCGCGCAAAAATAAATAAATAAATAAATTTACATATTCTTTTATTCTGTCATATTATTTGTACATCCATATATGTTTGCATTTTTTTATTATCAAAAAAAAAAATCTTCTTTCCTTTAATATCAATATGCTTTTTTTTTAATTTTATGTTTTATATTTATTTGACTTCTTGTATGTATATAATTTTCAATTCTAAAAAAATTCGTTTTTTTAAAACAAAAAGAAATAAATCCGTTTTCCGAAATTAAAAAAAAATCTAAAAAAAAAGATTTTTCAAAAAAAGGGAAAGAAATTCGTTTTCTAAAATTAAAAAAAAAAAAGAATTCATCTCTTTTCAAATGTAAAAAAAAAAATCATTTTCTCAAAGAAAAAGATAAAAAAATTCGTTCCTGAAAAAAATAAAGTTTTTCATTAAGTAAATAAATAAATAAATATATATATATATATATATTATATATATATATATATATATATATATACAATAATTTCGATTTTCAAAAAAAATGTTCAACAAAAAAATTAGATAAAAAAAAGCAAACAAAATTTATTCGATTTTTTTTTTCAAAAAAAAAAAATTAGTATGTTAAGTGGACCAAAACGTTAAAAGGAAATTCAGAGGGGCCTAAATGATAAAAGGGCAAAAGTTGAAAGGTTAAAGTGACAAAAGCCCAAAAGTGACTTTGATCATTTGCTGTGGGCGCGGCGCCCAAATTGTCTTTGGGCAGCGTCAGCCTCTTCCTATGTGGCCCGTTTCTCATTTTAAACAATTTTGTCCGATGTTGGATCAATTTTATCCTTTGGGTTGCCCATTTTTACTGTTTGGTGCACCCATTTTTCCAGTTAATCCACCTTTCAAAAAAAAAATCATCAAAAAAAAGTTTTATTTCCTTTAAATCATGTGTTGTGTTTATACATATTGGGATCTTTGTTGTTTTCTTTTAGTACCACTAACAATTTTGTAGGGGCTGAAAAATAAAAGAATTGATTATTTATCACTTACTCTCTTGATAGGATTGTCAGTAGTAGCATGTAATCGTCATCTCATTTCAAGGATTCAAAAAAAAAAGGATTTTTCTTCTAAAAAAAATTATGTGTAATATTTAGTCCTCTTTTCCTTTCAAAAAAATATATATATATATAATCGTTTCTTTCCGAAAAAAAATGATCATATAAAAAAAAAGATTTCGTTCTTTCCAAGCAAGAAAAAAAACTCTATTATTTCAAAATCAAAAAAAGGAGATTAGCAAAATGAAAATTTTCTCTGTCAAAGAAGAACTACGATGACCTGAGCCTCGAAATGAGGAATATAGGCATCCTTCGGGTTTGGTCAAATGCTTTGATTTACTCTTCAAAAAAAAAAAGGTGGTATTTTCTATGTGTTTTCTTTTTGTTTCCCAAAACATAAAAAGACGAAATCCTCTCACCATTATTCTCAATTGTTATCTCCAAATTTCTCTTCCCTCTAACCTCATAAATGCATCACTACTTGATAAGTGCATCGTTCACTCGATTTCAAAAAAAATCAAGTCCTACCGAGATGTTAGGGTCACCTTCTTTAAAAAATGAGAATAAAAAAATGAAATGATGAAAACAAAAAAAAAAAAAAAAAGACCAATAGGGAGCCAGGGGAAGAAAGGAAAGCTCGGAAAGCCAAGAAAGCAAAAAAGTCCGGAAGCCGGGTAAATCCGAGAAAAGTCGGACAACTCGAAGGATCATCTGCGACAATTCGGACTGGGGCTTTCGAACCCGTGGGTGTCTCTTTTGCCCATATTGATGCCTCTGACCCATTCTTGCAGAGTATGCTCACGAATCTATTTGGTCTCGATATTTCAAAAGTCAACCAAGTCCTCAAATCGAGCTTTCAAAGGTATTTTATCTATATTCAGTCCGTAAAATTCTTGCTTCTCCTATATTAGCTTGTCGAGTCTTCTTCTTGATCTTTGAGCACCATCTATCGCCGAAATATATGTTATATGAAAAAAGATATGACGAGTCGACTCCATGTAAAACATGATAAAACTACATGAGTTGATAATGAGTCATTTCGCAATATGGACCCACAAACCATTAAAAATATAAGTTCGATAAAGCAACCTTCTGTCTTGGTAAAATGTCATCTTCGGCCCATTGCGACCGAGCTATTAGTAGCACACTAGGGGCTTTCAACCATACACCAAAACCTTTCCAAATACCTAAAAAACCATATACCAAAGCCTAACCATCCCTAAGATCTAACTTCAAAACTGGGGCCAGCTTCACCCTATATACATTCATCAAGAGTGACAACCTTTTATCTCAAGAGAGAAGACATATATCTCTTCAAGCACTCTCCCAAATTTCTCCGAGAGGTCAACAAAAAAAAAGGTGCAAGGTTGAAAAAAAAAGGCCTATGCATTAAAAAAAAAAAAAAAAAAGAAGCCTCTCCTGAGCAATTTCCTCAAAATCTTTCTCTTGTAAAAAATAATATATACCAATCACAGGGATCCTATTGGAAAGATATCTTACAGAATATCTACCAAAAACATAAAATGAGAAAGTGTCAGTACAAGGGAATGTTCAAGTAAATGAGGTAAATAAGCTGACACTATAACATTATGGTCAGCTGAAACACGTAACTGACAAAGAATTTAAATCACAAGCTGACCAAAATGAAATAACTTAAAATTTCTTGGTTGACAACAAGTGGAATGATTTTAAGCAAATTTTATTATAAGGCAAGATTCAACATTATTTGTAATTACTGGAAGAAAGCGGCTGCAAGTCTGTAATAATGTAGATACATATATATATGTTTAAACGTTTTATTTCATCTGCTAAATAAATATAATAAAAGCACATTTTAGCCAAAAAAACAGTTTTGAGATCGAAAGGGCGAATTGGATGCCTAACACCTTCCCACCTCGTAACTTAGCCTCCGAACCCTCTACAAATCTGGTTACATTTTGGATTTTCTTTATTTCTCCTTAAAATAAAGATGGCGACTATGTTTACATTTTGAGTCCACAATGAGTCCAAGCGTATTCCCACGCACTTTAAAAGATTTAAAACCACCCGTTTTCACGTAGCGGGGGAAAGGTCGAAAATCGGGGCACTCATAGGGGGACTGGTGATGAAGTAAAATTCCATTATTAATAGACTCACAGAGGTACTGGAGAACACGCTTGGTCACATGTCAATGTTCGGTAATCGGCCTATGCATGAACTAAGAGAGTTTGTTGACGGCATAGGCAACATCTGGGTGAGTAAGAGACAGATACTGAAGACTCCCAATTACTACCTAAAATTCGATCAGATCCGTGAGAGTTGTGCCCACTAAAGGGTTAAGTTTGGTGATGTGGGGAGTGGTGTAGCTACTAGGCGAGTATCTATCATGCCCGTGCGAGTGAGGAGATCGAAAATGTACCCACGTTATGAGAGCAGGAAACCACTTGGTCGTTTGATAACCTCATCACCAAAGAAATAATGAAGATCTCCAAGGTCTTTGAGGGAGAAGCGAGCAGCGAGCAAGGAGATGAAGGTCTGGACTGCAGCGGGCTGGGTCCCAGTGATGATGATGTCATCTATATAGACAAGAAGATAGATGGTGGTGCCCCCTGTATTAAGAATGAACAATGAAGTGTCTGCCACATAATTTTTTAACCCGGAGGTAAGGAGCTCGGGGAGCCTGCTTGAGACCATAGATAGCCTTGTGAAGTCGACAGACATGCTGAGGTTTGTCCTTTTCAAGGAAGCCAGATGGTTGAGCCATGAACACCTCCTCAGACAGATTGCCTTGAAGAAAGGCATTGTTCACATCCAATTGCTGAAGATCCTATCCTCGACATATGGCCAGTGAGAGAACAAGATGAACAGTAGTCGGTTTAACCACCGGGCTGAGTCTCATGATAATCCACTCTTGGTCGCTGGTGAAACCCCTTGGCCACAAGACGAGCTTTGTAACGATCAATAGTGCCATTAGGGTGTCATTTTATGCGGAAGATCCATTTGTAGACAAAAATATTACGAGCATCTTCCAAGGGAACCAAATCCCAAGTACCATTACAAGTTAAGGCATCATAGTCTTCGGACATGGCCTGGCGCCACTTGACATCTTTAAGAGCTTGAGTGACACATGTTGGTTCGTTGTCTGCTGCTAGTTGAGCTAGGAGACTCATTTTGACCTAAGGTTTGAAGGTATTGTTCTTGGAGCGGGTAACCATGGCGGAGGTGCCAACGGGCACAAGAATAGGGTCAGGGGGCACAGGAACTGATGCAGCGGACAAATGACTGATGGGCGCAGGCTTATCCTCTGTCATGGTATTGGGTGCCGAGGAGGGCTGAGCAGTTGGCACAATGCTGTCCTCGGGCATGGAGCTGGTTGTCAAGGATGATTGAGCAGCGGGCATATGACATTTAGTGGGCACAGTGTTATCCTTAGTCATAGTAGCTGGTGAATGATGGTGGTATAGGGGCGAGCTGAGTTTAATCACATTTTGATTAGTACTAGAAGCCACGGACAGAGAGTTACCGAAGCGGGTAGCAGACTGTGTGTATGAATATAAAAGCATTTCATACGGAGGGATCCAGGAGACACAAGTGTAGGTATCCTTACGAACAGGATGGGTGGCTGATGTGGACATGAGAAAGACAAACTCGACAAACCAGACATGACGCGAAATGAACAACTTGGTGGTGCTCGAATCATAACAGAGATAGGTACTCTAAGTGCGCGAGTAACCGAGGAAGGCACATGGAGTGGAGCAGGCAGTGAGTTTGTGGGCAAAGTAAGGGCGGAGTCAAGGGTATCAAAGACACCCAAATGCAAGGAGTTTTGAGTAGTTGGGCGAAGAACCCATTAGTTTTTGGTAGGGAGATATCTGGTCTAGAGTGGGTATTGGTAGCCGGTTAATGAGGTAGGTCGTTGTTTGGAAGGCAAAGCGATTAGAAGGGCAGCGGAAAGGAAGCTTTGGAAAGAAGAGAGAGACCGGTCTCAACCATGTGACGATGGCGACGCTCCGAAAACCCATTGTGCTCCGTAGTGTGAGGTGGTGAGGTGAGGTGAGAGATGCCATTAGCTGACACTTAGTCGACCAAGACAATATCGCGGGCTAGACCCGTGTACTTGCCGTCATTGTCCGAGTAAAGAGTGACACTGGTGGTTTTAAAATAGTTTTCGACAAGGGCTTTGAAGCTGGGAAAGATGGCGGCAACATCAGATTTTCTCTTGAGCGGGTAGAGGCATATGTAGTGAGTGTAATGATCGAAAAAATAACTTTGTATTTAAATCCATCAACAGAATGAATGGGGGAGGTCTAAACATCAGAATAAATAATTTGTAACGGGAAGGAATACACAATAGTAGATTACAAAAAAGAAAGTTTGTGACTTTTATTGCATAAACAATCATTACAATGTTTTTGTTTGATGCGAGGAATGTCTAAAGCTACACCTAAACTAGATTGAATCTAATGCTGGATAGGTTCAGATGGATGGCCAAGGCGTGATGCTAGTCATGATGAGAGACTTTGGAACCGACACAAACAGATGTGAGACCAGAAGGAGCTGTGGTCAGCCATTCATACACACCATCGTTAGTTTGTTCGGTCAACAGAATGTTTTTTGTTCTTAGATCCTTCGCATAAAAAGAATTTGGTAAGAACTCAATAGAAGTATTATTGGAGATGCAAAATTAAGATATAGAAATAATGTTCTTTTTCATGTCAGGTACAAAGAGAACATTATGCAATGCAAAGGTGTGTGATGGTGTAAAAGTAAGGAGTAACCAGTTTTGGAGATAGATAACCATGTACTATCACCAATGACCATGTCATTTGTGCCCGTGTAGGGGGTGTGTAGAGATAGGTTGCCAAGGTCGCTAGCGACATGGTAAGAAACACTACTATCAAGCAGCCAGCTCGGTGTCCCTGGGTTTGTTGTGGTTGCAAGGTGTGCATGTGGTTACCACTTTGAACCATTTTCCGTGTGAGGAGTAGTAAGTAGAGATGTGGTGGCGACCAGCTGAAAGTTGGGGCAGCGAGCAGCCGTGTGTCCTTGTTGGCGAGACATCCTTGACATTTGCCCAAATATGGTCGATGTTGGCGAAGACCAGAGGCCAAGGACTGGGAAGGCGGCCGAGGCTGCGAGGACTGTTACCGGGCATGCAAGGATGGTTGTCGAGCATACGATCAATTGATCCTCGGGGCAGTAGGATTGGCCAACGCCAGATGCGAGGACACGACCTGTGCCTATTTGAAAAGCAGCTTGCGGTTGATGAGTTTTTCATGAAGCTCATCAACCGAGATATGAGTGTCTCGACCTTCGACCACATCAACAATGTGGCGGTAGTCATCATCCATAATGAGATCCTCATGGTCGAAAGGTTGTCCAAGAGCAGCGAAATCATCAGCATGCCCTTTGACTGACTGCATGTAGTAGGAGATCGACTGGGTGCCTTTAAAAGCTCGTTTGATTATGGTGATGAAGGGGTTAAGGGAAAGAAGAGGTGGCGTTGTGATTTGACAAAGAGTGTGGGTTGAAGTTGATGGACATTTCAATTTTTTTAATTTTTCTTTTGTTTTATGGAAAGTTAAATTTGGGTTGATTGAAAGAGAGAGAGAAAGAGAGTGTGTGTGCGTAAAGAAAAATGAGTTAATAAAGATTCATTTCTGGTGCATAGTAGCTTTAAAAATTTCAACTTTGGTATCTAGATATATTAATTTTGAGAAATCGAAAGAAAAAAAAATACTCGTCGGTGTACTCATTTTATTGGCAAGAATTTGTAAGAATTTACCTTTGTGTATTATTGTAACAACATAATAATAATAACATTATTATTAATAAAATTTACCATTAGGCTTTGCCATTATTTCCACTATTGGTCAGTGTACTTATTTTTATTTGAAATAACCATTTTAGCCCTAGACAAATGCTCGTGACAGTCACATGTGGAAACTTAACAAAAAAATGACGGATTTGGAGGAGATTGGACGGAAGGACTAACTGTGTTTAATGTGCACAATACAAGAACCTATTTTTTGAAAAAAAAAACATTTTAGGGACCAATCCCGAAAAGGTCGTAGAGCACAGCGACTATTCGAATAATTTACTCCGACTTTAATTATGAATCACATATATATCAGCTTTAACATCAAATCAATATTAATAACCAAGTCAATTGTTTTTCTTCCGAATTCGTGTGTCGGATCAAAGAATACAATAATTTTAACCAGGAGCAACATAATATGATACAGAACAAGGACTAAAGGTGAAAGAAAACCATAATAAGAGGTTCAGAATCTAAGTTATAAAAGAGTTGGGTCGTTTAACTTCAGCTAACTGGCGACCGGATTGATCCTAGCCACAAGATCCAACAATTTTGTATCAATTACAAATAACCCCTTATAAATAGCCCCCTAATTGATCGATTCAAATTGCGTCTTCACCTACCGCTTGAAGTAACATACCATCTCAATTATAATTGATGTGACAAAAATCTAGCTTGGGCCGTTCGTTTGATGAGTAAGATATCTTAATTTAATTGTGTGGATTGATCTGCTACCTTGAACTTGTTTAAGAACACGAGAATACCTTATTGGAAGTGTAAGGATTGGCCTCACGAAACCATTCTGACGTGAGAGTAAGTATCGTGTGAGTCAAAAGGGAATTTGAGAGAGATTCTAAACTCAAGAAAGTGTGCGTACCTTATTTAGGATTTATTTAGGGTTTACGGAGAGGTATTTATAGGCCTCAATGTCATAAAATCCTTATGTGATTCCCTTCCATAGTTGCCTAATAGATTTAGGAGGAAACTCATAAATTAGAGGCGTGATAAGCGACTGGCCGCAAGAATGTCGGAGTAGATAAGGTAAGTATTCTGTCTGGATAAGGAAACATTTGACCTGTCTTGGAGAGAAAGTCTCTAAGATTCTATGCTCAATACTTGTCCGAGCGAGCATGTCTCTGCTCGGCTATGTGATGTAAGTTTGATGATGATGTGTGCTTCTCTGGCATGGCCCCCTGGTCGGATAGACAAGGGCGGTGCTCGACCAGACTTGGACGGGAGTTATCTTGCTTTCTATTCGAGTATCATGTTAACTCTGCCCGCTAAACTGATAGGTTCCAAATTAATCGAGCTTGTAATTGACACGTAATAATTGCTCATACTTTACTCATAACCGAGTTTAAACCAGACACATCAATAATATTTTTTTTTAAAATCGCACTTTTATTTAAACACCCTCGTCTTACACCAATTATACCATATATCTAGTCCTCTTAAAAGTTAAAATACCCAACGGGGCTACCTCAAACACAAAGTCAATGATCGTTCAATCTGAAAACGAGCCAATAGCACATGCATTGACGAAAGGCTACAGCCATTCAAGCTGAAAAATATTGGTGCGATCCCCCATTAATTGAGACACCTCACCACCCCCTATTTTAACTATATCCATTCATAACAAACAGTTCCTCCCCCCAACTCCCCACTACAAACCTCCCACCCAATTCCCACTCCCTTCTTCACTTTCTCTCTCCTCATAATTCCTCACCCCATTATCACTTTTCTTTATCTTACATCTCTTCCTCTCCTCTCTGATGATCCAATAATTAAATCGTAACGTATCCCCAACAATGGAAGGGATGTCAGCAAATGTGTGCAAAGGGATAAAGGGTTACTGGAAAAGGCGAGGCTACCAGCGGCTCGATGGAGCTCCTGGTCGGCGGCGTAAGTCCCGGGTTGAGCTGGGCCAAGCCGGCTCCAACCAGAAACGACGGTTCTGGAAGTTTAAAATCACGCGCCGGCTGAAGCTGAGGATCTCCCCGAAGAAGTTTTTTATTGGGCTCCGAGACGCTTACATCAGGATGATGATGAGGATTGCCAATACCTCCGTCGTTCACAGCGGTGGGATCGGTGGCGTTTACGGAGGAAATGGAATTAGCCAGTTTGGGTTGAGGCCAGTGAAGGAGTATGACGAGAAGATGATTATTGAGATCTACAAATCGCTGGCCATGGCGCAGGGGTTGGTGCCTCGCGATCCAGCCAAAATTACCGCGCAGATTTCTTGCGCACGGTAAATTTGTGTTGGGTGTCACGTTCTTTGTCATCTATATAAGTTATTTACCTTTAATTTTCTGCTAATTTTGATTATCAGAGAAATAAAAGTTAATTATAATGAATTGTTCATATATGGATCTCCATTACTATGCGCAGTTATCAGAATTACTATCTAATTTTGGTTACTCTCGAATCTCGATTCTTGTCTTGAGTGAGCTAAACTCTAGTTCTTTGGTTCCATTACACGACAGTTTCGATACTCTTAATATTTTGTTGACCAATTTCTCCTTATCTTTTGATCTAAGAAAATTAATAAGTACAGTACTCCGTTTCCACAGATGGTCCATTATTATTGATAATTAGTTTTTGCACTCGGCATAGATTTTTTAAAACTAAATTATATATAAGCAATATGAATAGGAAAATAGATTGATGGAAGTGATTTCAGCTATTTAAAAAATGTTTCAGCTTCTGTATTTATTTACCATGTATTAAATATATAATTAATTTTTAATTTTTTTTTTAAGTAATGAAGAATAAAAACTAAATAGGTAATGCTAGAGTCACTCAATATGTATTATAATTTATACATCAAATGATATAGTTTTCAAAATATCATCTTATTTGATATTTTATGGATTCTACTGTGAGTTAAAAAATTATCTTATTTGGTGCTTCTGATACAGGAATACGTTTTTCACGGCCTAACTCTTCGTTATCATTCCGAATGAGCTTCCCGCCTTGATTCTTTATACTTTAAGTATAACAGAATGCACGAACGGATCAAAGACCTATTCTGATCTCAAAATTAACCTATCCCCATTCCCTACCTTATTCCACTCAGAACTCAAAACTGGTTTTTGCCTTCCTACGCTGTGTGGGACAGTTGTAGCATTGCTCAAACTAAATATAAACATGTTTCATGAATTCTAAAAGTTTTTGACTAATTAATAAATTAATATTTTATTTATTTTTATTAATAGGATAAATATTATCTAGATTTTAGAGATATAGAAAATCATATATATTTTTTATATTTCCACGAGATAGATAAGACAAAAATAATATTATGTTTCTGATAAGTGATTTTTGTCAAATAATTATATATATATATATATATATATACGATAGGTGTATATTTATTGAACGTGCCTATCTACAAAATCACTCTACATTCTGTGGTGTTAAATCACTATGAATGCTTTTGTTTTTGTTAATAATAATAGTAGTATCATTCAATGGGTATCAATGTATCATGTACGGACAGAACCTAATTTCACCGTAAACTTTTTATATCCACTTGATTCTTACATTAAAATTTAAATATATGTTTGGATTATTCCTTAAAAACTTACGTATTTTAAGATAACTAATCAAGATATTTTTAATTACCTTTTAATATTAACAACATACTTATTCTATTACTCCTTTTCTCTCGGATAAATATTCTTAATAGACAAACTACAATGATTAAGAAATGTAATTAATAATACATGATAAAATATATTGTGACAATAATACTCATTACACACACTCTCTCATTAATTATGAACTTATTACACGTGCTCTCTCTCTAGGATATGCAACAATATAGTATTAAATGAAGAGTATATTAGGATGAATAATTAAAAAAACAGAACCCCTAAATGTTACACCTAAAAATGTTTGACTCTAATAAATAATTTTTTGTTTTTTATTAAATTTAATTTAACAATTCAAATTTAAAAATATTTTAAACACTAATTTACTTTAATTTGATTTATTACTAAACACAATTAAATCACTAATTAATTTTTTTAGTCCAAACCAAAAATTACCAAAATTTTTTTTACCCTCCGTCAAATGAAAATAAAAAAGTTATCAAACTGCCCAATTGAAAACAAAATTTTTTTGAATATTGAATTAACTCAAGTCTAACAAACAGAAAATTGTATATATATATTCGCCTTCGCAATCTATATATCATTCCAGCAACGAACGAGAGATGGGCTTCGAGAACGATCCTTATCGCGACGAAAATGAAGAGCCGTTGATAGATTTTGATGAAGAAGACGACGATATTCAATCTGATCAAGGCGGCAATCAAAATCAAGTGCTAGACGATAACTTAGAGGATTTCGCCGACGACGACACTTGGCTTCGCGAAGAAAGGTCTTCGACGCCAGTGCATGACTCCGACTACAAATCCAAGCCTCGTAAACGCCTCATCAAGGAGAGCACTGCCCCCGCCGACGATAGTGTTTCTGATTGTATTCAAGATAAGGATGTTGATGAAGCGGCAGCGGCGTTTGTGAGGCCATGACGATTCTGACGGCGGTGTGTCGTCTTTGTCGTCTGATGGTGGTGGGAAGAGGTAGACGTTTTCGAGCAAGGATGAGGATGGTGGTAGGAGTAGGAAGCGAGAGAAGAATGTGAAGTCGTCGGGGGATAGGAGTGCGGGGCAAGGAGTGGGAAGCGATAGTAAGGGTGGGTCGAAGTTTAAGTCAAAGAGAGGACAGCCTGGGGATGATGCTAAGGTGAAGGACCAAGAAACAGCTTCAGCAAGAATTCTTGGATCACGGCGTGAAAAATTGGCTTGAACCCCTTCTAGATGGATGCTTACCCAATATAAACATTCGTGCAACCATATTGAAGATTTTGACTAGTTTTGCTTTGGTTTCTTCTTCCTTCAATGTCGGTGTGAGCTGTCAATCTTTCACTCTTTATGTTTGTAAAAAATCGCAAGGCATTAATAAAAAAATTGTAAAAATTCGCCAGGTATTTAAAAAAAATTGTAAAAAATCGTCAGGAGTTTAAAACAAAATTGAAATACATCGCTTAAGTTGTTTTTAGTTTTTAAAAAAGTCGCTAGGGGCGATTTTTTTAGGTTCTAGTTGAAAAAAGATGCCTTCATTGTTTTTTTTGGTTTGGTTTTGAGTCACTTCAAACATGGTTTTTAATATTAAAAAATATTGATTACAACGTAGGTAACAACTTACTGTAAAAAAAGAATTAGAAGAATCAAATATGAACGTTGTTATTCATATCAGAATTCATTGAAATGTTCGAAATGAACAAGTTTAGGGTTTACGTTTTATTGTTAATTGTAACAAAGGGTTTGAGATATATAGGAGGATAAATTATTATTAATTGTAACTCATTTATATAAAGGTTTAATTAGTAATTAGAGTTTATGGTTAATTGTAACTCTTTTTTATAAAAGGATTAATTTGTAATTAGACTATTAAATGAATGTGATATTTAGTGTTTTTTGTGTTGCATTTAGGCCCACCCTAAAAAAAATTACACCAAAAGTTTTTAAAACAATAGTTGGGATATCCCAAAATATAAAGTATAACATTTATTCCGATGGATGAAGTATTATTTTTACCTTTTTAATAACTTTATTAATTAATCTTATGACAAAAGTTATATTATATTATTAAAATATATATATAATGACATTTTTTGTCTACCAAACTTAAAGTAAATATGCGTTTTTTGGTTATAGAAAAAAATTAAATGTGAAATTTAAAGGATGTAACTTTAAAATTTTGATCCAATAGTAAAATCATAATATGATACTATGATATAGTATTGTCAAATTTTAGATCTTTTGCGTATCTTTATAATTGATTCAAAAAATGTATTCTTGAGTTGATTGTAATTAATATTCAGTTTAATATCTACAATATTAATACTATTGTATTGATCTTTCAAAACAATATTTTTTAAAACTAAATAATTAATTTAGTAGTGATAAAAAAATATCCAATATTTTTTAAACATAATGGAATATGATACTTAGAAAATTTGATTAAACATGTTTATTACCAAAAAAGAAGAAGAGGTACCTTGAGAATTAAAATGTAAAAATAAAAATAGAATAATTATATTGTTTATTGATATTTGAACTAAAAAATAATGTTAGAAAGTAATTGAAAATAGACAAATATTTAAGAGGTAATTATGTCAAAACATATATTTATTTAATACAATAATTAAGAATATAGTAGAAATAACATCTCTTTTATAGAGAGAGGTTAAGTTAATTTGTTCTCAATATAAATTCATTTATGTTTCAAACGAAAAGAAAAAAAAGGTTTATTTTAAATTACATATTTATCACTTAAATTAAGATGAGAAGTTAATACAAAAGAAACTGTATCCCTATTAGGACATCACTAATGATAAGATTGATAGAATATTTTTAGGACAGTGGTTCGGATCGTAAAAAACCTTACTATATGGAAGGTTCGTACGGTAGGAGTGATTCATAGGAAGGGGATCACCGGATCATAAAAGAAAAAAAGAAGAAATGGATTTAATATATAAAATAAATTAACCATCGTGGTGAAATGTCGATGATGAGAAGACTTTTTTTTTTTTTTGCTTTTACGTGACACACGGACAAATGTAAAAACCTTTTAAAAGCTTTATCGAGATGTCCTAATCGGCAAATCCATTATCCATGAGTTAAAGCTCATATTTGAATCAGCTCTCCAAATCGTTTATATCACTTTGTGTTATTTTTTCTATCTTATTGAATCTTGGTTGTACACCTTCCTTATTAATGAGCTCGGCCCAAATTATGGTCACAAGTTGGGCACATGTGCCCTCACGTGATAAACACATGGAGAATAGGGACTAGGAAAAGTGTCATCCGAGCAGGATAACCCGAAGAGAACATCCTACATATCTACTGAGCAAGAATCCTCCTACCAATCTGATCGAGCAGGGAGCAAGGCTCGAATAACCTACATATTCATTCCAAAGCTTAACTGTCAGATAACTCTAAAGCCCAAGATTTAAGCCATGACCTTGTCAATTACGCTGTCAACCTGCATTTATGGTCATAAAGACCTATGATCTCTCAATAATAATGACTCAGCCCGGATTTCACTACCAGAAGACCTATATATACCTTATAATGTTTCATTTCAAAGGTACGCTCATTTTTATACACTAAAACCCTGCCATTTTGCTTTCTACAAACTTAATACTTACTCTCACGCCTAAGGGGTTTCGCGAGGCCCGACCTTGCATTCCTTTTAAGGTGTTCTACTTTTGATAGGTTTCTATAAGATCATGCATTCACATAAACCCAAGAAGCCAACCTCTGCCGTTGACCATGACATACTACAAGTGGTCAGAGACTTAGCTGATGAGGCTGAGCTCATGTTGAAACGAAGACAGGCTGCTAAGGCCAAGAAGGCAACTGGTTTCTCGCCAGATGAAACGGAACTAGACGAGCTTCAGGCCAAATAGATTCGCAAGGAACTCAAGGCCAGTAGACGTGACAAGTCTGCTGGCAGCTCCTCTGCTACTGCTGGACAACCATCGTCTCCCCAGCCATCCAACCCTGAACCAATACCCTCCACTCCCAAGCCATCCGAAACCTTCAAAACGCAAAGCATCATCTGACCAACCTTCACCTTCACCCAAGCCTAAACGCAGGCGATTGCGTAAAGGCCTACCGACCAAGCCACCAGCAGACCCTATCACCACTGCCGATGAAGCAGCTGGATCTCCTGTCCAGCAGCTAAGGCAGCAAAGGAAGTCTGCTGGCATCCAATCCTCTACCTCTTCTCAACCCAATCCTACTGAGTCATCAACTCAGAGGGAATCAACCCCTCCGGAGGAGCCTATCCCTCATGAGGAGCCTACCAGATTACACTCTCCAGCCCCTCCTTCCCCCTTCAATTACTCTCCAAACCCTTCTACCCCATCTTCACCACCTTGAAATCCAACCAATCCAACTACACCATCCGAACGAAACCAAACCAACACCTCTACCGCTAAATTTCAACCAACCTTAGACTCTGCTACAATGAAGTTCTTATTTGAACTTTCGTCAACAGCAGAACTCTTCCCCAAACCCTCTACACAACCTACCCCAATAAAACCAAAAGCCCTTTTCCATCCCGCTCCCTCCTTCTTGTTCTCTACCGACCCACTCCAAACACCTTCAATTATCAGTGATAACTCCGCCACTGATATTGAACTTGAACCTCCCCCCTCCTCTCCTTCATCTAATTCATCTTCTACTCACACCTTCCCTACCCACGACTCAACCTCAACCTCCAACTCTACACCTCTCCAGCAGCCCTTCCGTCTGTCAGCTCTATCAACATCGCCTCATCTGCCGGCATTGAGCACATTCATATAGGCCTCGACCCTTCTCCATCCCAACCGGCTAACTCAGAAATCCTTAGCCGCAATCTTGCCGAACTTGCAACTGCAACGTCCAAGGCTATCGACAGGAATGCCGCCATCCTCCGCCAATTTCAAGAGGATGTGTGGACCAAGTTTGGAGAAATGAGGCACGAGTCTACTGATCTCAAGATCAACATGGAAGCTCAACGCACCGAGTGCGCCAGACTCTGTTCTACTCTCTTCTATCAACTCTTCCACAGCATAACCCTTCACCTGGGTCACGGACGCCCTCATGTTTTAGAGCTCAACGATCTCACTCTCAATTCACTTTTGTTTGTAAGCACTTAGATTAGATGTACACTTGAGGCACTTTCCTTTTGATAGGAGCATGTCTGCTATTTTAAAACCAAAATTTATCTGTCTAACATGCTTTTATCTGTCTTTAAGTTTTCATAGCCCTCACTTGTAAGTAATGATGACCAGATGCAAATAGGAGGAGATTGTTGTTTCTCATGTATATCTTGATTAGCATTTGTTCATTCATTATATTAGGTTCTATACTTAGTGGCTAAATGGGCTGCGTACCAGTTAGCGTGGCAACTAAGTATACAACTTTGCCTTAGAATAGTTTTTATAGACTTCACAGGTTCAGCGAAAGACTTCGGCTGAAGGCTTCACCGGAAGACTTCAAGCAGCCTCCAGCGGCAGACCTTGTCTGCGCTCAGACTGCATGACGTGTCCAAACTCTTCAAAACATCAAGCTTTCGTGGATTATTTTAATTTAGCATAATTCAGTTTGAATTTGAATTAATATCATCTCCAGATCAGCGCTTGACATCTTGGACACGTCCCTCCAGCTTTTCTTAAAAAGCATGAAGACTTTCGTCTCCTGAAAAGTGACAGAGCAAGTGCACAAACTGACACATACAGACTGAACCAACTATTGCAGGTCTGCAACTCTGATCGCTCATATGCTTGTTGCTGCAAACAACTCTTTGTCATTCCCTGCTCAACATTAGTTGAAGACGAAATCAACAAACAGATTCATGAATTTAATGCATTCAACCTAATAGAGTTATTTCTCACTTCGTCTTTTCCAACGATCTCAAGAATGCCCAGCTATAAATAATGTCATTAAAGACTGAAGAAAACAATGCTCTGAATCTATCCAACAACATCAAGCTTTATACTCAATGCATTCAAGAGATCATTAACTGATCAAATAAGTCCTTTACAACAATTAGAAGATCTGCATCAACTGTTAATTATTTGATTCTTATTGTTGTTCTTACTACTATTCTCCTGCACATTGAATATTCTGTTTTTCCAGATATTCAATTTCTCCAACCCCAAACACAAGTCAAATATTTTGTACACCATCCATTAGACATTTCTGTAATAGAACCAGTGGAAAATATAGTGCACATTTAAATCCAAGGTTGACTGCCTTGGTGGTGGATGTATCACTCTTTATATTGTGAATCATCTCAAAATACTTGTGTTCTTTACTTACTGCTTTACACTGTTTTCATATCTGTTAACTTCCTCCTTAAGCAGCAAACGTGAATAACCAGCTAAGTCTACTGGTAGTGTTTCACCAGCAGACTTAGTCTATCTTCCTTGCAAGACTTCCGATACTTCAATCTTTTCAATAGATTGCAAGTACTTGTTTTAGGAATCAATATTAAAAGCTTTAAGTGTTTAATAAGCTATTCAACCCCCCCCCCTTCTAACTTATTATTGTGCCATTTGAGATTAACAGTAAGAGGAGGAGGCAGTTGAATCGTGTCTTGTCCAGGAGGAGGAGGCAGGTTTGTTTCCAGGCCGATAGAGGGATCAAGCTGATTGTCTTCAACATCTATAACCACAGGGCCGACAGGCTAGGAAGCATGATCCCCATCCTCATCATCGTTAGCCTCACGCTCAAAGATAGCGTTCATCTGTTCAACCACGTTATTGACTAGTGGAGTTGGAGGGATCCATTCAGGCTCATCGCTTTCCTGGTCATTGTTCGCTATGATCCCCAATTCATCTTCATTATAGGGGATCAAAGCATGACTCTTCCGGGCCTCAGCACACCAAGGCGAAGCCGCTCCCCACTGCGCCATCATTTCAGGCGTTATGCCCGGAAGCCCGCTGCTCACCAACATGCGAAGAACGTGATTACACCCTTGAGAATAATACGGGACCAACTTCGAATCTACGAGCTGCTCGAGCTTGGCTGACTGCTTAAAGTCTTCCACAGTAGTAGTCTTGGCAGCGGCAACTTCCCTCGGAAGCCTAGCCTACCAGGCTCTCTCCTTCTGCTCAATCGCAACCTGGGCATCCTCAGCCCTCTTTTTCTCCTCGCTCAAGGTCTTCTGAGCAGCTACCTCCCCATTCTGGGCAAACTCCACCTGCGCCTTCAGGCGGATAATCTCTTCCTCGAGCTTGGATAGCTCGGCAACCTTTGCAAGGACCTCGTTGTCCTTGGCTAGGAAGTCCTCCTTTTATGAGCGGGCAGCCTCATCAGACATCCTCTTCTGCTTCAAACAAGGCCCCAACCTTATCTTTATATTCGTCTACACGTTTGTGCAGAAGAGTAATCTTGGAGGTGAACTGAAAAATATTAAACACAAATAAGAAAGAATTATACAGATCAATATCCATTATATTCATGAAGCAACAAGCATAACTTACCTCACTGACCAAAAAGCCAATTTCACCGAGCAGAATGTTGTTCAGAGTATTGGCATCCCGGCGCAGAACGTCGGGCTGGACAACCCTTTTCAGAATCCCCTGACCGCACATAGCACTCATCGTCCCGCGATTTTGAAGATTGATTTCTTCAAGAGGAGGAATGGCAGCGACCTAGTTGACCAATGCCCTTACCCCTTCTCGGGATATGGGCATCACAAAATTGGCCCTCAACCAACTGGGCGTACCACTCCTTAGTGGCTCTTCCCGTCGAGGAAGGGGAGGTGGTAGCCCCGTGACCGGGGGAATCGGAATAATGGGGGAAGGCAAGGGACCAAGCGCCCCTTGAATTGTTTCTTGGGTTGCATCTTCCCCTGTCCGGGATCGGGTGCTTTGACCTCCCACTCAGGTGTCGATCACAACTGGTCTTTTCCGAGATGCGTGCTCGGTGATTGGCGCCATTACGAGGGGAGATCTTGTCTCAGTGGATGATCCAAAATCCCGGGATGACTTCATACTCTTTTCAACAAAAGGAGCCTTGGGTAATGAAGTAGAAGCAGGCTGCTCGCAGCCTATCAGCTCAGTATGGCGAGCAACAAATTTCACCTTGAAGTCAGTTTTTCACTGCCTTAAAATATCCATCACCACTATCTTAGAAAAAAGAGAACAAGTTAGAAAACATCAAGATATATTTTCTCCAAGGCTCAAAAACAAAAAACATATACCAGCATCATCAAAATCAAGATGGAGAGTGTAATCTCCTGCCAGACCGCACAACTCGTACCCACTAGGGAACTTGTTGTCATGACAAGTCCCCCAAAAAGGATGGGTAGGTTCGGGTGCAACGGCGATCACAGGCTCTACACCCTCCAAGGGAGCAAGATACATCCCGGCAAGACGCAAGACTTTTGAATCGTACACGATTGATTTCCAATCAATCAACCATTGTTGACCCTGCTCGGTCACCCCCAACGCATCTCTCAACATCGCATTACACCTATCTTCTCCGGTGAAGGTAGCATGTCGGTCATAGGTTGGAAGTTTCATTTCATAAGGGGTCGAGGCAAATGGCTATCCAACCCAAGACTCTACAACGATAATCCTCTTGCCCCACTTGTCAACCTTGTGGGGAAACTCAGCAAACAACTTCAACGCCCCAACTTTTGAACGACCAGTAATCCTATCCGATTTATTGTCCTTGGTGAACTGGAAGAGCTTACGGAGTATGGTCATCTTTGGTTCAAATCCAACCAACCGGCAGGTCGCGTTGAAGGCGATCAAGATTAACATCATTGTGAGTTGGAGGTCACACGGAACGGCGTTAGTCTCCCTCAGGAACTCGACAATAAAATGGTCTAATGGGAAACGCATCCCGACGTGGAAGAAATCGTGGAAGAAATCGTCTTGCTTCTCATCTGAGCAAGAGTCATCTCGGACTCATAAGGAACTCCTTGATAATCCTCATCAGAGATCCCAATAGAGTTAAACCAATTCCCAACTGTAGACACCCCAATTTCGTACCCCTGATATGTAACTCTCGCATGTGCTATCAAGAACTGTTTAAAATTAACAAATGTCAAGTTACAGGAGTTAAAAAATACAAAAGGCAAAGCGGGATCGTAAAGCAGTAAAATCACGAGGATAAAAGTGAAAATTCAAAGTGGAATAGTGCTCTAGCGGCCAAAGGCCCTGGCGGCGCCAATGAAGGTTTATGGCGGCGCCCAACTAGCTTCTGATGCACCGGGACTTAACGCATTGTGCAACTTCTGATACACGGTGTACAAGGATTTGAAGCCCACTGAGAGAAAAAGTAATCCCCGATGAGTCCCTTCTTCAGCCTATAAATAGAGAGCTCGGGGCTCACTTTCAGACACTCCATAAACACCAAAGACACCGATAAAATTTCTCCGCGTCCTCGTTACGCTGAGAAAATATAGAGCGAAGTGAGATAGGGAGTGATCCTCCTATAAAGCCTCGAAACCCTGCCAAAACTCCGCCAAACCTAAAACCAACCGGTCAAAGTGATCCCTAGCCCTCTAGTTAGGTATCCACCCTATTTCCCCGGTCCAAAAACCTCGGAAAGAGCCGTTGTTCTACCCGAGTAAAAAGGTCAAAACCACAAAAAATAAGCCCTTGTTCTGCCCAAATTCAGCCAGTAGAAAATAGGCAAGCATCAAAAATAAGTCGTTACTCTGCCCAAACCACAGCAGCAGCAGCATAAAAAGTCTCTCTCTCTCGAGAAATACAGAGCGAGCACACCACGCTCTGAAAGGTAAAACTTTTAAAAGCATTTATTTTATAAAAGTTATTTTCGAATCCGACCCAATGTAGAAAATATAAGCCATTGTGCTGCCCGAATTTAGTTAGAAAATACTATGTAAAAGAGTCGTTATTATGGCCAATTTTTTTAAAATGTATTTGTAATTATTGTAAGGAGACGGCTGCAAGTCCGTAAATAATGTAGCCATGGATGTATTTGCTTTTATTTCATGTCTTTTAATGCTTTGTTTATTTGCTAAATAAATATAACAAAAAACTTACTTTAGCCAAAAACTGTTTTTGAGACCGAAAGGGCGAGTTGGGTGCCTAGCACCTTCCCAACTCGTAACTTAGCCTCCGAACCCGTTTTTTACAATCTATGGTTTTTCTTTTTTGGTTTTTCTTTATTTCTTCCTTAAAATAAAGATGGCGACTCTATAAAACATTTTGGATCCAGTGGGCGTCGCAACACTCCTTTCTTGCACTTTTTCGTTTTCTCATAAAAAAAGAAGAATGAGAATGAAAGGGTGATGTATTCCTATATCCTGGCATCCCCTAAACAAGGGATAACTTGATGTAGGAAACTCAAAGAACTCATAGTGATCCGAAATAGGCCATAAGGCAATTTTCATAAAATCCATAGTGGGGCCTCGCAACATCCTTTCTTGCACTTTTCCATTTTCCCCTAAAAAATGGAGAATGTGAATGAAAGGGTGATGTATTCCTATATCCTGGTATCCCCTAAACAAGGGATAACTTGACATAGAAAACCCAAAGCTCCCATATTAGACCAAAAATTCAAACATGCTATTTTAGACAGCACTCCTCTCGCACTTTTAATTTCATCTTCCCCTAAACAAGGGAGGATGGAATGAGAGCAATGGTGTCCCGCATCCGCACGTACGCGCACCCCTATCCAAGGGCGCGTGGGGCACGGGCGTAGTCCCGGGAACCCACACCAACCTCCACGACTGAGTCAATTGACTCCCAGTGAACAAGCAAGCTCAGGTTATAATAATCTTCATTTTGATGTCTCCGTCCTGATCGAGGTCCCCCAGCCAACTCTTCATTGCTAGGGATCCTACTCGAGCTCGCCTCATCTACCTCATTTTGATCGGTGGTCATGTCATTCACAACCCTCTCAGTAGGAATTCGGCTGCTCGCCTCCTGGGTATTCCTTCCCTCAGGAACATATCCTTCAGATCCAGTCCACTCAGAATTTGTTCGTGCATGATTTCCTTGAGCACTATGATCGTAGTCGTATGTTTCTTGCTCATGGTCAGAGCCATCATCAAATAGTCAAAGGGGGGAAAACATCCTACAAGAGATCGAGGAAAACCTTGATTAAAGCTCCACAAAACCTATGATTCCTTGAAGATTCTCCTCTATCTCCCTGTAAACTACTCAGACCTAGAGACAGAACTCGAAAAATCTACCCAGAACAGATGAATGTGAAGAACATGCATACGAAAGAAAAGCTCAGACATTTAGGAATATTTACAAAAAATACAGAAAAAAGGACAATTAGAGAATAAGAGGAACACTTACTTGTGCGTTGAACAGGAGCTAGTTTGCCTGAGGGAGAGATTTGGTAATGATCCAGTTTGCAGAAGAAGAATTTGTAGAAGTTCACAAGAAAAGGGGCACCAACAGTTGCAGAGAGAACTCGAAAGTCTGGGTTTGGTAAAAAGACGAAAAGATTTGGTTTTCCCCTTTTATAGGGGGAAACATGGAGAAAGGCGCCCAAATAGCTAGCCAAAATTTTGAAATCCCAGATTTTTCGGCGGCAGCGATGCACTTGATCAAACCCACCATTAATGCCTACCTCAAAAACACGCAACCCATCATGATTATACCTAGCCGCCGCCATCCTAAAGAAACTTTCTAGCTTCCTGCAGCCAGCGCTTCGAATGCACCAACCGTCGCCAACAGAGCAACTCCCTTCATTTTCTGCCATAAAAAATAGACAAGTGTTCTGCTTCCTAATTCAACCTACAACAAAATCACAAGCATACTTCTTGTACCACATAAATACTCGGCGAACAAAGAGCAGGGGGCCACTGATGAGCTCGGCCCAAATCCTGGTCACGAGCTGGGCACATGTGCCCTCACGTGATAAGCACATGGAGGATAGGGACCAGGAAAAGGGTCACCCGAGTAGGATAACCCGGGGAGAACATCCTATATATCTACCGAGTAGGAATCCTCCTACCAATCTGATCGGGCAGGGAGCAAGGTTGCTTGAATAAGCCAGATATCCATTCTAAAGCTTAACTGTCAGATAACTCTGGAGCCTGAGATTTAAGCCATGACCCCGTCAGTTACGCAGTCAACCCGCATTTATGGTCATAAAGGCCTATGATCTCTCCATAATAATGACTCAGCCTGGATTTCACTCCCAGAAGGGCTATATATACCTTATAATGTTTTATTTCAAATGTACGCTCACTTTTACACATCGAAACCCTGTCATTTTGTTTTCTACAAGCTTAATACTTACTCTCACGCCTGAGGGGTTTCACGAGGCCCAGCCTTGCATTCCTTCTAAGGTGTTCTTCTTTTGATAGGTTTCTATAAGATCATACCTTCACATAAGCCCAGATATTCTACAAACCGCAAGGAACGGCGGCCCAAGACCAAATTGTGTAGCATCCCACTTATTATTTTAGTCAGTCTTATATTTACAAGGAAATATGTGGAGCTGAGATTCAATGAGACAGTGGATGTGACAAAATGTGTAATAGATGATTTGAAGCCCTTGAATCAGCTGGGGAAATATCACGTTGGGCGCGCGTGAGTCGTTTATGTCCAAAAGAAAAAAAAGAGTTTATGATACTATTGGTCCATTGATTATGGGCCGTTCTCAATAATCCCTAAACTTTTTTTATTTTTTATTTTTTAATCAAAAATGTGTCATAAGATTATGAAATTTTCACATCCTTCAGTTATTTTGGTGGATGTCGTTAAAAAATATCGTTAAGTTGCACATATACATTAGGTAAGGGCTATTTTTTTTCTTAAACCTAACTTTTATTTTAATTTACAATCAAAACCCTAGAGTTTGAAAAAAACACCTAGAGCCTTCTTTCCCAATACACTGCCTTGTTTTCCCCATTAATCAACTATCTCTCTCTCTCTCTCTCTCAAAGTAAACCCCCACTACAGCAAGCCTATTCCTTCCCCTTCGCCATCTCCACACCGCCTTCCTCTTTGAGAGGATCATCGATCTTCTTCAACCACCTTCCCTATTTCATTCCGGCAAACTCAAGCCACAATTTCAGTTTTAGCACCATCACTGGCCCATCCTCCAATTTCTTCTAGCTTCATAAGAACTTATAAAATCCTTGCACAAGGGGAGTGGGAATAAAGGAAAGAAAGTCTTCTAAAAAGAAAAAAAAAGTGCCAGAAAGAATTATTAATGCCAAAAGGAATCGTTGACCCATATTTACCAAAACGAGAATAGATCTGAGAATCGGGGGGCAAAAAAGTTCTCTAAAAAACTACACAAACCCATCAAACCCAATATCAAAAATCGTTTGTATCTTCGCATGGGTCAAAAATTGTCATGGGTATGGGCAGATATCTGATACATAGATTTCAAATTAAAATTCCTCTTTACCCGGAACGAGGGAATGTTATTTATATGATGAAGATTGAAGACTAAGAAAAAGTTGCCGGACCCCGATGGTGGGGGCAAGAATCACCAATTTTCTCATTACCCAATAGGTTATGGTGGTTTGCAAAGGTGATATCAAATAAGAGAGAGAGAGAGCGAGAGTGAGTGAGTATCCTACAATAACATCCTTAATTTGTCGTTGATGTTCGATGTTTGGCTCATATTTGAAAAATACCTTCAAGTGTTATGCCACAAAAATCAATTCCAAATTACATACGAGCATCTCCATCGTATACAAAACCCATCTTCTTAACCATCTTCTTAACCATCTTCTTATTAAGAAGAGAGAAGTACTATACAATGGGAGATCTCTTCCTATTCTTGCCATGTAGGAGAGAAAGAGTTTCATCTTCTTATTCAAGAAGAAAATTTGGGCTAAGAATAATGGGGGGGGGGCGGTGTGGTGCACCGTTGGCCCAAAGCTGGTTGTGCACCACATGCGCGGGGAGGGGGTGTGGGAAATGGTTCGGCATGGGCCAGCACATGACTTCTTGGTTTTTATTTGTATTTATTTATTTATTTTTTTAAATCATACCATTCCTTTGTACCGAAAATTGGCCAAATTGAAATTTGTTTTTATTTATAAATTCAACTTTATTTGTGTTTTAATCTTTATTTATTATTTAAGTTATAAATTATATAATTTATTAGTAATTTATTATTTATAAACTCATTATCTTCTTTATTTATAAATTAATTTATATATACAGAATATTTAAATATGAAATACATTAAATAAATTTATTTGTTTGAAAAATATAAAAATAAGATTGAAGTGTAAAGTAAATAAGGTGACAGTGGAACTCAACTAAAAAGATATTAAGAAGATTATACAATAAGCATATATATTTTTAAATGAGTAAGAAGAAAAAGATGTGTAATTAGTAATAAGACCCAATTAAGAAGATAGATAAAAAGATTTATACATTGTGATGCCTTAAAAATGAACAAATACAAATACTACTGTTTAAGAGAAAGGTAGTGCTAGCGTCACCCACTACGTACCATCCTTTGTCGTTGAGCTTGGTTCAATGTGACATGGATTTGGATTTTGGAACTATGCTCCTCCTTTATACTTTTTTTATTATTATTTTCGCCTGGGAGTTTGATAGGTGCTAATCCAAAGAGAATCCTTCCATATTGAGCAAAATTAATGACTTAATGTTGCAGAGATTCCGCTTGACATCGGCTAGCTAGAAAAAAACGGCTTTTTTTTTAAATTAAAAAAAAAGTTAGTTAAAACGATTTTACGGATATATTAGATAAGATGTGTAATTTTGATCCGATTTATCATGTATTGGTAGATTAAATTATGATAAAGTGAAGTTTCGTCTTACAAATTAAAATCTGCAAAACGATTTCACATGAGATCTTTGTTTTTTGCAAAAAATTAAGAAAGATCATCTTAAAAGCATTTTTTGTAAGACAGATCACCCTGATATGACTCATCATCTATTGGTGCACTTAGTTTGAGAGAATGAAACTTTTTCTTACAAATTAAAAATTTTAAGGCCGTCTCTTAAAAGACCTACTCATAATTTTTCTAGTCTAAAGACAAACAAGATTTAACAAACTTTCAGCCAAGCTAATTAAGGGTGTAAGTGGTTCGGTTTGGTTTGCTTTATGTCAAAATCACAAACCGAACCACCTTCTAGTGGTTCCCAAAATCTCAAACGAAACCGAACCGAATAAGACTTGGAACCAAACCGAACCGAACCAATCGGTTTGGTTCGGTTTTGTGGTTTATATAAATTATTTTTAATGAAATTAACCAACATTTAAAATAAAATAAAAATAATATTTTAATTTGGAATTAACATCAAAATTAGGATATAACCTACTAACAACAAATTTTCATAAATAAAACAATACAAATTCTAAAATAAACACAAACAATGGAAGAAATAATAGTTCTCCAACAATCAAGATTTTGTTTGGTTTAGTATCCGTATATATATATATATATATATATATATATATATATATATAGCGAAATTCATCATTGGTCCATGTACTTTGGTTTTGTCCATCATTAATCCCTGAACATCAAAACGTATCACAATTGACCAAAGTTTGCGTTTTTTGTCCACCGTTGGTCCCTTGCTCAAACGTCGTGAACCGTTTCACCGTTAACTGCCCATGTGCGATACACGTGAGCAAAAGTAAGGACAAAACCGTCTTTTCTCGCTGGCCTTGGCAGATGGAAATCGGGAAAGGTAATTGGGGATTTCCCATCGGTCAAAATTAGGGAATTAGGAATTAGGGCTCACAAAAAGGCGACTGGAGACCTACGCTAATCGAGGATTCGCATCATTCAAAATTAGGGATTAAGGGTTTAGAAAAGCGACTGGAATAGAGGATTCGCATCAGTCAAAATTAGGTTTAGGGTTTATGGGAGATTCGGTGAAACGAAGATAACTGTGGATTTTCATACGAAGATGGGTGAGCTATGGGAGATTCGTACAACTGAAAGCCAATTACATCGTCATAGTGAAAGCGGGCCATATTATAAGTATTCTCTTTGTTATTTTTGATTTTTTTTCAAAATTAGTGAACTATGAATTAAAAAATTTGTTCATGGTCCACTGTGTTTGCTTAATTTATAAAGGCTTGTTTGTTTATAAATTTATAAAGATTATGGACATTAGTTCATGATTTTGCTAAATTTATCTCTCAGACAAAAGCATTATAAAGGCTTGTGGTCCACCGTGTTGGTATCTGTGCATTATTTATCTCTCAAAATATTTGACAATATATATGTGCATTATTTGGTATCTGTGTATAAAGTCTTGTGGTCCCCTGTGTAGGTTCATGTTAACTGCTTCTTTACATTTTTTTGTGTGCTTTGGACCATTATGTCTTTATGTCTGTCTATATTTATTGTTGGGAGTCTTTATTTATGTTGAATGTTTTTCAACATGCAGTCAAACAGAGCTCATTTTTTTCTTTAAAAATTCATCATGGTGGTCACTTTTCATGTAATCCTGGTTTAGTATACAGTGGTGAGCAGATTGACTTTGTTGATTATTTAATGGTAGAAGACTTAAGCATGAGTATGCTTGAAGGGATTTTGCAGAAATTAGGAGTTATTGGTGAGACTAGGTTTTATTACTTTTTAAAACCAGGGGCTGACTTACAGACTGGGTTAACTTTATGTGCAAATGATGAGTCCTTAAAATCTATGGAGGGGTGGGTGAATATTGAAAGAGAGATTCAGTTGTTTGTTGAGATTGATTATTCTGGCTATGTTGCTTTGGAGGAGGTTAGTCAAGAACCAATTGAGGTGGTTAGTGGAAAAAAGAGACCCTTGTCTGAATATATTGTGAGTGATGATGTGAATATCATTGATGACCTTAGGAGTTTACTATCAGATTGTGACTTTGAATTTGAACCTTATGTACCAGTTAGTGGGAATGACATTAATGTTAATGATGATGTTATTTTAACCCAAGTAAGTCAGAGAATGGACAAGGGTAAAACCCAAGTAAGTCAGAGAGTGGAAAAGGGTAAAGACAAAGTAGTTGAGAATGATATTGAGAATGAGAATGAGAATGATGCTGAGAGTGATTATTTTAGTTCAGACTATGCAGATATAGATGAGTTGAGGAGCTTATGCACAACTGATGAGGAAGGGGATTTTACTAGGTGGGAAAATGCTAAAACTAAACGTCCAAACTTTAACATGCTCACTGATTTGAAGGATCCACAGTTTGAAGTAGGCATGACATATACATCGGCTAAAGATGTTAGGACTGCCATATATTCTTATGCAATATCAAATAGGAGGGATGTTATATTAAAAAGAATGACAAGCTCGGATTAGGGCAATATGTAGAGGAATAATACATGCATGCCCTTGGTCTATACAGGTGACTTATAGTGAAATTTACAATGATTGGGAAATTAGAACCTACAACAATGAGCACATGTGCAATATGACTCACCAAATTAAGTATGCAACTGCTTCTTGGCTAGCTAAGGAATACATGGAGTGTATTAGGTCTACTCCACATTGGTCAGTAGAGGCTTTTAGAGGACATGTAAGGACTGATAAATCAATTGAAATATCTAGGAGTCAAGCATATAGGGCAAAGAAGATTGCAGAGGATTTGATTTATGGGAATCACTCAGAGCAGTATGGTCTATTGAGGGATTATGCAAATGAGGTTTTGAGAACAAATCTAGGTTCAACAATCAAATTTCAGTTTGAGGAGTATAATGAAGATGATCCTGTCAGGCAGTTCAAGAGAATGTATTATTGTTTAGGGGCTTTAAAGAAAGGATTCATGGCTGGGTGTAGGAAAGTGTTAGGATTTGATGGAGCCTTTTGAAAGGTCCATTTCTGGCAATTACTTTCGGCTTGGCATTGATCCGACAATGGGATGTATCCAATGGCATATGCAGTGGTGGAGACTGAGAATAAAGATTCATGGACATGGTTTCTTGATTTAATAATTTATGATTTCCAGATCACCAACCAGCAACATTGGGTATTTATATCTGATGAACAAAAGGTAAGAAATTTGTAGTCAATCTGGTCTATATTATACATTTCATTAATATACTCTTAAACATCTTGAGATGTTGACAATTAATTTCTTGTTAATCAAATGTTATAGGGATTAGTTCGAGCTGTACATGAACTTTTACCTGGGATAGAGCATAGGTGGTGCCTTCAGCATATATTCAGTAACTTTAGAAAAGAATATAAGGGGAAAGCTCTAAAAGATCTTTTGTTCAGAACTGCTAGAGCTACAAATCTTAGACATTTTGAGAGTGCTAAGGCAAACTTTGAGAAGACTGATGTCAAGGCTTATCAGTGGGCATTTGCAAAGGATCCAATTCATTGGTGTATGTCTTCTTGGACCAATGCAGTGAAGTGTGATATATCAATGAACAATATGTATTATGTGTGAAACTTTCAATGGTTTCATAATACCAGCTAGGTCAATCAGAAATTTGTTAATGAAGAGAATTGTTAAAAAGAGGGCTGAAATCAAAAAACAACATGGTCCACTTTGCAAAAGGGTACAACAAAAATTTGAGAAGACTAAGACAGAGGCAGATAAATACAATACTACATGGAATGGAGGCAGCTGGTACCAAGTTAGGGGCCTTGGGAGAGCAGGTTCATGGTTTCTTTAAGCTAGGACTTGTAGTTGTGGAAAATGGGACTTAACAGGGATCCCTTGCAAACATGCAGTGTCAGCTATATACTTGGAAGGAAAAAATGGAGGTAATGGGCAGCCTGAGGAGTGGGTTCATGAGTACTACACTTTGAAAATGCAGGAAAAAATCTATGCATCTACCATTAATCCTATAAATGGTGTAGATTTGTGGCAACACCAAGATTGCATCCCAATTGTTGGCCCAAACAGATGTCCACAACCTGGAAGACCTAGAAAAGTTAGAAGAAGAGATCCAAATGAAGCACCAAGAAAGGGTAGACACATGAGGTGCCAAAGATGTGGAAATTTTGGTCATAATTTGAGGGGTTGCACTGGTCAAGGGTTTCATGGTTGTATGCATAACCAAAGAAAGAAAAAACAAAGGAAGAATAATGTTGAAGGATCAAGTGACCCAGTAAGTATATATTTTTTTATGTTACAAATATTGATTTGTATATATTATTCTCACTTATTGACTTCATTTTGTACTTGGTGTATTATAATTGATTCAGGTTACATTTACTGAAAGTGGAAATGCAAACAATCAGGTTGGTTGTGGTTGATTTGTATATATTATAATTCATTTTGTGCTTGCAAATTGAATCAGGTTACATTTAACTAAATGACAATTTTTATTTGATTATGCAGGCTGCTTCAACTCAAGGCAGGGGAAGGGGAAGGGGCATTGGAAATGCTACTTCTATTCCTAGAACTGAAGTAAGGGTTAAGTGTAGGTAGTTTAATAGATGATGATGTTCCAGAAAATGAATGAAATGACAAATGTTTATTTGATTATGCAGTCTGCTTCAACTCAGGGGAAGGGGAAGGGGCATTGGAAATGCTACTTATATTCCTAGAACTGAAGTAAGGGTTAAGTGTAGGTAGTTTAATAGATGATGATGTTCCAGAAAATGAATGAAATGACAAATGTTTATTTGATTATGCAGGCTGCTTCAACTCAAGGCAGGGGAAGGAGAAGGGGCAGTGGAAATGCTACTTCTATGCCTAGAACTGAAGTAAGGGTTAAGTGTAGTTTAATAGATGATGATGTTCTAAAAAATGAATGAAATGACAAATCTTTATTTGATTATACAGGTTGTTTCAACTCAAGGCAGGGGAAGGGGAAGGGGCAGTGGAAATGCTACTTCTATTCCTAGAACTGAAGTAAGGGTTAAATGTAGGTAGTTTAATACATGATGATGTTCTAGAAAATGAATGAAATGACAAATATTTATTTGATTATGCAGGTTGCTTCAACTCAAGGCATGGGAAGGGGAAAGGGCAATGGAAGCTTTTCTAGTCAAGCTATTGGAAGGGGCAGTGGAAGCTTTTCTCAACCAAGCCCAAATGTGAGGATGCCAATTGTGCAAGCACCACCTAGGGGATCACAACCTCAAACTAGAAACCTGTTACTCAAGATTAACAAAGACAAAGGAGATGGCACACCTACCTACTTGGACATATAAACTAGAAACTGTACAGTGACTTTTTTATGCTGACAAACATAATGCCTTTTATGTATATTTTTTGAGGCATTGAAGCCTAGGAAACATAATACACTTTTTTGGGAATTGTATATTTTTGGGGGCATTGAAGCCTAGGAAACTTAGTGGCTCTTTTGGAAATTGTATATTTTTGGGGGCATTGAAGCCTAGGAAAACATAGTGGCTCTTTTGGTACTTATATATATATATATATATATATATATATATGGGTATTTTTTGCAACCTTATTGAAGTTATAAACTAGTTAGCAGGCAATTTTGTTCAACTCTCCAAATTTGCCAATGTATGCCTTCAACTCTCCAAATTTTGTATGTTGTTTATTCTTGGCTATTTTGTTCTGGTAGTTTAACTCTCCAAATTTTGTTCAAAACATGACCTTCATTCTAACATCAGTGAACTTGGATTTCTTGATTGAATTTATTTGTAATCCAAGAACTTACACACTTACTCATAGTGATATCACTTCTAAGCTCACTTTGGCTATCTCCCAAACTATAAATAATTGTCAGGTAAGTCTTTTAGTTTAATCTCTTGACCAAACAGGGGATTATATTATTGGTTAATTGTTTTGTAATAAGGTGATCCTTACTGAACTTGGATTGATAAAAGATGCAAGTATGAAACCAAATGAAGAAGAAAATGTGGGTTACTTTTGCAGTTACAGGGCTGGAAACCAAAATTGGTTTTAATAATACCTTTGAATTTGTTCCAATTCATTAACTATTGAAATTTGAACATCAGTGAACTTGGATTCATTACCTTTGCTCATTATCAATTCTAACAACAATTCTCATTATTAATTCTAACAATAGGAAAACACAAACAGTCATACCATTAAGATTTGAAAAGTTATACAATTCTTGTTCATCAACAACTATTTGATGACTACACAACCCCTGTTCAGCAATTACCATTTTTCCTCTAACAATTGTATTCCTATTCCCAAATACAATATAAGAAAAAAAATGTTGTTAACCACTAATCAACAACATTGCAATGATGAACCAAGAAACAATCAGCATGCCCCACATCCACTTCATTTTCTTATTTTCTCTTGCTTCATGCTTCCTAATTCTCTTGAGAAGACCAGGGATGATTACCATTGCTCTTTCGCACATAGGTGAGTCAACCCACCTAAAGTATCTACAACCCCTTTTCTGCAATAAACAAGAAAATTACAAACAAATTCTATATCAATATAGCTATGAACTGAGACATAGATCAACATATTACATATTACATATTACATATTACATATAGTTCATGGAATAGAAGAGGCAATCAAAGAGATTGTAACAGGGAGATTGAACAAGAAATTGGAAGACACCTAAAGTATCTACAACCCTTTTTCTGCAATAAACAAGAAAATTACAAACAAATTCTATATTAATATAGCTATGAACTGAGAGATAGATCAGCATATTACATATTACATATTACATATAGTTCATGGAACAGAAGAGGCAATCAAAGAGATTGTAACAGGGAGATTGAACAAGAAATTGGAAGACACCTAAAGTATCTACAACCCCTTTTCTGCAATAAACAAGAAAATTACAAACAAATTTTATATTAATATAACTATGAACTGATACATAGATCAACATATTACATATTACATGTTACATATAGTTCATGGAACAGAAGAGGCAATCAAAGAGATTGTAACAGGGAGATTGAACAAGAAATTGGGTCAGGTTAAGAAAACCCCCAACTCAGAAAATTTACAAAAAAAATGAACTGAGACAAATTGGGTCAGGTTTGTTCTCCATGGTTTGGAATGCGAGGCATATAGTTCATGGAACAGAGGAGGCAATCAAAGAGATTGTAACAGGGAGATTGAACAAGAAATTGGAAGAAAGAAATTGGGTCAGATTTGGGCTTGGTGTTTCTGTATAAGTTAGTATATCAAATAATGAAAATTAATTTCATTCCTACCCTACCTCAAGTGAACAAGAAAGGAATCGTCTCTCTGGGTTCGCATCAGTCCATGAAGTTCTGACTATGACCCTAGATCCACACGAGCAGAAAACGTCTCCCATTTTTTGTTCTTGGATACGATGAGTTTGGTGTATTTTTGGAGTTGGGGCTGCTTTAATGGCGTTAATTGGAAGACTTTGGCAGAGGAGTTAAATGGGTTTGGTAGAGGAGATTGATGAAAGGCGGGAAGAATTTGGCGCTCAATTACGTTTGTGAGCCCTAATTCCTAATTCCCTAATTCCCTAATTTTGACCGATGGGAAATCCCCAATTACCTTTCCCGATTTCCATCTGCCAGGGCCAGCGAGAAAAGATGGTTTGGTCCTTACTTTTGCTCACGTGTATCGCTCATGGGCAGTTAACGGTGAAACGGTTCACGGCCTTTGAGCAAGTGACCAACGGTGGACAAAAAACGCAAACTTTGGTCAATGGTGATACGTTTTGATGTTCAGGGACTAATGATGGACAAAACCAAAGTATAGGGACCAATGATGAATTTCGCCCTATATATATATATATATATATATATATAATAAATAAAAATATATAGGGTGATTTGGTTCAGTTCAGTTTGGTTTGGTTCGATACCAAAAACCATGAACGGAACCGAACCGCGTGGTTTTCCAATTTTTGAAACTGAAACCAAATCGTCTTCGACCAAAATCGAACCAAACCGATTGGTTTGGTTTGGTTCGGTTCGGTTTCGTGGTTCGATGGTTCCGATTTACACCCTAAAGCTAATGCAAACAGTGCGGTTATGCCTGAAACTGATTTAGGTGAGCTTAGCTTTGCATCCTATAGGATCTTAAAAAAAGAGCCCAAAATAGATCTGTGGATCCCCAAGCCCTCCCTAAAGAATGGCCAAATTTTCGTTACAAAATGGGTGCTAATCGGCTCCTCCCCCCCCCCCCATGCGGGTCGATCTACTTTCTGAAAATTTTAATCGCTTAATTACCATTTATTTTTTAATTAAAAAAAATCACTTTTGGGACGTGAAAAGACTACGTTAACCTTAATGAGCATGAGACGCGTGTATCCATTTGAATCACTGTGCATATGTTTGTACATCGCGGTGCAAAACATATTCTTCAATTTTATTTGTATATTGTGATATATAAATATATGTATCATGATACAAAATACATGTTTTACTTTGATTTCTGTATCAACAACAAGAAAATTATGTGAACCGCGGTATATAAATATATGTACCATGATACAAAATACATGTTTACTTCAATTTCTATATCAACAGCTAGAAAATTATGTGAACCGTGGTATATAAATATATGTACTTTGATACAAAATACATGTTTATTTCAATTTCTGTATTTAAAATTATGAATGTTAACACTGATGAATCGCGATATATAAATATGTGTACCGCGATACACAATACATGTGTTAGATCAATTTTTGTATAAAAATCATGAATGTTAACACTGATGAACCACGATAAATGCATATGCGAACCACGATACAAAATATATTTTTTACTTTCAATTTATGTATTAAAATACATCAAAATACATCGAAATACATCGAAATTAATAATTGAACTCTGCCAAAAAATACATTAAAATGAAAATTTATGAAAATCGTTCAAGATGAGATCGGTAAAAGGCTGCATGGAGAGATCAAAGTCTGGACATGCCCCAGATAAATCTTCATTGTGAAAAATCTTTATAGATCAGCTCCATGTGGTTGTTTATCATCAAATTGTTTCTCAAGTTTTATCATCAAGTTCATAAAGATGAAGGAAGAAGATGATGTTTTTTTTTATCTAAGATTTGTATGTATCCGATAATCATAAAGCTTGAGAAAAACTTGATGATAAACAACAACTGAAATTTTAAATAAATCATATGGAGTGAGACGAAATAACAGTAGATAAATTTGAAAAGAAATGACATTAGATATTTAAAAAAATAAGGAAGAAGAAGGGTTGGTTGTGATTATTTTTTGTCTATTAATATATGTGTTAGGTAGTTTGCTTCTTTTAAAGCTGTCTGTTGATATTCTGTTCATTTATATATCGCAGTTCACATAATGTTACAATACGATTCACATAATTTTCTGGTTGTTGATAGTTTTGCACCGCGGTATATAAATATGTGAACTACGGTGCATCCCATCTTTATTCATAGTGCGGCTCTTGCTCATTAAGGGTATCACAGTCTTTCCACGTTCAAAAGTGGTCTTTCTGATTGACAACAAAAAACACCGAACTTAAGAGGTTATAAATTTCAAAAAGTGGAATGACCTGAATTTCACACACAAAAAAAAAAATCAACCGCTAAAGTTATTTATATTTTTATGGGTGAAATTCTGGTCGATCCATTTTCCAAGTCTACCTTTTTTTTTTCAACGGCAAAAAGTTCCTTTTTCGAAATATTGTTTCGAAAATGTCACCGTCTCCGAAAATACATTCGAACCCAATTGGTTGCTTGAATTGAGGCATCACAGTACATAAAAGTTGGTGCAGCGCGATGCAATTAGATTAGACAATTAAAATTTATGTATCTTGGTGCAAAGAATGATTCATCGCGATGCAAAAAATGGATTTTGTAATTAAATTTGATTCCATTTAAATTAATTCATCGCGGTACAAAAATCGATTAACCGCGATGTATTTTCGTAGTGCTTTTCAGGCTCATTTAGGGTATCCAAGTATTTTTGTCTCAAAAGTGTTCTCTTCCGGTTGAAAAAAAAAACTAGGATTGCAGTGATTGAAAATTTTGGAAAGTAGACCGGCCCGCAATTTCTCCTATTTTAATTTAAACGGTAAAATACACTTTTTGGCACCCCGACGAGTATATCCTTAATTAAATTAGATTAATAGCGCGATGCATTGCAAATCCAACTTGTGAATCGGGATTTACTAATTCCAATTTAATGCATTGCAATTCCAATTATTGCATTGCAAATCTAAATCGATGCATCATGAGTGCGGGTTCTCATGTTGAAAAAGCATCGAACAGGTTGGAGGAAAGTACTGCTTAAGTATTTCAACGGGCGCTATAATAATCGAGATTTATACAAGTGAACTTCAGAGATACATTTGAAACATATTGTTGGGTGTTCTGACGATCTTAATATGATACTGCAGGATATTCAACACCGGTTAAATTACTGTTTATACTCGTAACATGTAAAACCCGCACTAAACGAAAAATAATAGGAGTACGAAGAGTATCAAAAAGTCACCAACGAAAAAGGAAAAAAAATATGGCGACCAAAGTTATTGGACGAAGCCATGGGCCTAATTCAATCAGATATGGACAACAGTTTAATTATAAGGTTTTGACAAGCCATCTACAATAAGAACGGTAATACCCCTAATCAATTTCAGCTATGAGCTTAGTCATACTAGTATATCAATCAGTTGCCCCTCCACGGTCGTATTGTGGCAAAACCGCAAAACGTGTGAACTGTCTGGCCCAAAAGGCCCAAGGCACGTCCTCACCATTGTCACGAGCAAGTCACGTGCATACATCATGGTGCGAGTTCAATTCATAAGTGAGCTAGGATATGCACCAGGCTTCTCAGATATATCAAGCAGACAACCTCCTGCTCGTCGTTTAGTGGCCAAGTTTGTAGTGAGCATGCAAATATCTCAGCGAGCATAGTCAACCCGCCCATGGGTTATGTTATTGGTCTTCCAGAACGTGGGGAGTTAATACCGGGATCCGGGATCCATCCCCACGTTTCAGACGTGGCCACAATCTTTGCCCTCTTTTACACCAAGTAGATTCTCAAAAGCAGTGACTATGCTCGGCTCACCATCTCGGAAGGCATTTCTATCGTACTTGAGAATTTCCATAATGAAAATACAGTGCAGAAGGTCATCTTACTCGAGACTCGACAAGCAAAGTTTTCTCGTCCCAGTCCTCAACTTTGTTGGGACCGTCACTGAGAACCTTGAAGTAGTTAGGTTTGGAACGGCCAGGGATACGCCAATTCTTATTATCGAACGAGAACAGAAAAAGTTTTCAGAACAAGGTCATATCGGGTTCAAACCCGAGCAGCATGCAAGCTAAGGTATCTGCGACCAGGAACCTCGCTGTGGTAAGGATCAGATCACAGGGGAGGGCATTTTTATAGTGAAGGAATTTGATTATGAATGGGTCTAAGGGAAGCCTCGGACCGACCTGGAAAAAATCAAAATAAAAACCATTCAGTCTCCTTGATAGTTGTGGTTGGCTTTTTCGGTGTCTAGATCGAAAGCTCTCACTTGATAATTGTGGGTCAATGCCCAAGGAATAGAACCAGGCTAACACTTCCTCTTCGCAGTGTAGGTCATCCCACTTCAAAGAAGATGCTTGGTTATTGGCTGTGGGTTTTTGCCTTTTCGGCGAGCTGCTCTTCTTCTCCTCTCCCAAGGAGCGCTCGTGCTTGGAGACTCAGATCCAGAGCGTGTATGTTCCTTGGGAGACTCTAGCTCGCCCCCAGCAACAGTATTTTGCTCCTCACTAGAAGCAGTCGAAAATCCTGCTCTGGGATTTCTGGAAGCTCTTCGTGTGTCGTGGCGGTCTCATCCTGTTTAGTACGCTCAGAGCTTGTTGTGTCCACGTCAAAACTATCATCGTGCTCGGTTGAAGCTCCATGATCGTAGGTGCGTCCTTCAATCTTCGAACCACTCTCTTCGGAAAAAGACATCCTACAGGAATCGAGGAACAAACACATTAATTCCTACTCGTGAAAACAGGAGTAAATGAGTAGGTAGAACCCTCGGTTAGGGTTTTACGTCGCAAACCAGTGAGCGGGGAACCAGCTCTCAATTTCCTCGATTCCTACCTATGTGTGTGCTCGGCTCGGTACAAAATTCAGAAAGGACAATCAAGATGAACCCAGAAATTCTAAATTAGGGATTTATCAAAAACGACATTAAGCAGAAAACGAGAATGAAGACATAAATTAAGAACTCTTAGTTGTTGGACATCGAAACATCCAACATGAATCATTGAATCCCTAACCTAGGGTTCTAGCATACAAGATAGGAGAAAATCGAATACATGAGATTTTATGTCAAGACATTACCTATAGAGATCAAACAGCTGGTTCAAGTGAAAGCAAAGAGGCTGGTGTTTGGGATTTAGGAAGAAACTTCGATGATCTTGATAGAAAGGGGCTTGAGAATCAGAAGTTGTGTAAAAGATAAGAATGAAGAGAAGTTTTGGGTTTTATAGGCGGTGTTTGGGAGCAAAAGGGAGGAAACCTCGGAGGGTTTTGATCGCTGTGTCCGTGATGTAGAATACGAGGCGCCTTATTAAATGTCACCTCAAGGGATGTGCCCTCAATTGGAATTCTTTTGGAAGACAACGGTTACCTCACCACACGCCACTTCAACCCACGCCTGGCATCCACATGCCTGCAACCTCAACTTCTGGAATACTCAACCTTATACACCCACTATCAATCCTGCACTACCAGTCCTATCCAGATAAAAATGATAAAGTCTTGCAACGATCAGAATATACATCCTTTTGAAGCAAGTCGTTATGCTCCTCGTTCCGAGCACATATGTTCGCTAGATAGGGAGAAGAGTGTCACTGAACTGCTTGGTCCAAAAGGCCCAAGTAGCAGGTCACGTGCCAAACATGTCCTCACCATTGTCACGAATGAGTCACGTGCATGCATCACGGTGCGAGCTCGATTCATAAGAGAGCAATGGATATGTACCTGGCTTCTCACGTATATCAAGAAGACAACCTTATGCTCGTTGTCTGGGGGACAAATGTGTAGCGAACATGCAAATATCTCAGTGAGTGTAGCCAGCCCGTCCATGGGTTATTCTAACGATCCTACAGAACATGGGGAGTTAATACCGAGAAATCCCCCCCCCACACAATCCGGACGTGGACATGGTCATGCTCGCTTTTCCTGCTTGCACATTCATTACCCACGTCCCAGCCGTTAAGGCTGACCCTATATAAACCATTTTCCAACAATGGGAAGAGGTACATTCACTTATACGCATGCCTAAACTCTATCAAATTGGTATCATAGTTGGGTGAATACTAATTCTCACATCGGAGTTCATTTGTAGGGTAAGCCCCTACCTAGTTCACGTGTTCTGAGGTTGGTTGATAGGTTTGGGTCAAGAAGATACAAAGCCCAGTTATCGTAATTCGTAAAGCCCAGTGCATCTTCTTTTTTCGCTTCATCTATGTTGATTAACACAACGATGCCTCCCGATTCCAAAATCAATACATTGCGATTCCAAATTGATGCATCATGATTTAAAAAAAGGAAGAAGGGAGGGTTTTATAAGTCGATCGAGTGTTTACATGAATCGAGTGTTACATCAGACTAAGTTTGATTGTTTGATTGAGTCGGGTTTAAACGTCAAATATACATGAGCTTTGTTCGTTTGAGTCGGGAAGAAAAATAGTGATATAAACCAAAATCTTTAATTTCTAGGTTTTGCGGTTCATGCACAAATAAGATTTTTTTTTTTATGAGTGGAATTGAGCGACCATGGCCAGCTTTGGAGGGAGAACCGCAAAAGGGATTGTAGAGGAAGGGGTGCAACGATTTGCATAAGAGAGATTTTAAGGGGTGGATGGAATGGGCTTTAAGGATATTATTGGGACAAATTTATGAAAGTGGCCTTATGAGGATGAGAAAAAAAAAGTACTAAAGCGATTATATATTTGGGAAAGTGGATTGACTTGGAATTTATCCTTACAAAATTTAAATAAAAATACTTTAAATCAAGGATAAATTGCGGGCCGATCCTTTTTTCTAAATTTTCAACATGTTCCCCATTTTTTAACCACTAAAGGTCACTTTCATAAAATTGTTCATAAAATGCCCAAACTCCAAAGTCAGGCATTAGCTTCCTTTGTCTGCAGCTACAATTTGCTAAGAACGAGTAAAAATTGTACAAGTGTTTCATTGTATATAGTCTTCTTCTCAAACTCCTTATCCATTTCTCTATCTCTTATAGGAAGAACGAGTATAAAACTGGGAGGCAAAAATAATGATTTATCTTCATGACTTGAAGAAGATATAAAAATATTAATTATACCAAATCGTAGGGAGGGAAAGATTTGCCGTGGGAGAGTCATGGTTAGACTTTGCACTCCTTCCGCCACAGAAAGACAAGACATATTGTATATCTTTGGCGTTCGTAGAAGGAGGTTTCCTGGATAAGAGGAGCAAACTTCAATCTCATTCTTTCACCTTATTAGAGGAATCACATGAAGCATTTGGCTCTTTTCGACAAACTTTTTTGCCACTTATGTAAACCGCACAAACTCTTATCTTCTTTTAAATTTGTTTTTGCTTTTACGCGATGCATCAATTTGGTTCATGATGCAACTATTTGGAAAATCCCGATGCACAAATTTGGATTTGCGAGTGCAATTTAGAATTAGAATACAAAAGTAATTCCCTATGCACAATTTAGATTTTGTGATGCACAAACTGTATTACCCATAAAGAAAATCTCAATGCACAATTTTGGATTTACGATGCAGTACATGCCTGATCGAATTTCATTAAGGATATACTCATCATTTTGCCATAAAATTATCCTTTACCAGCTTTAAAAAAAACGTCTACTTTAAAAGGTTGGAAATTGCTAGGAAAGGACAGGCCGATTATCCCCATAATTCAAAGTCGAGTCCAACGTTTGGCAATACAAAAAGTAGAATCGATTTCAATTTATTTTGGGCTACGCTTGTTTTGCTAAAGTATCAATCTACAAAGTCCCTAAAATCGGAAATGGGTAATGTTTGGGCCACTCAAATTTTACACCAATAAATGGGTACTCAATGATTTGGGCCACTCTAAAGGAGCCAAAAACTGATGGATTAATGATAGTGGCGAGATCTTAGGGATTAATGGTCGTAGCTTGAATATCGGGCAAGAACGTTATTCAGTGATTCCCCTTGAGTAGCTCGCAAGTCTGGTTGGGTGGGTCTGGCCCTGCCCGATCAGAGGCTGGAGTGCTTGTGACCTCTTGTCCACTACTTTCGAGCAGGGCCTCCTAATCGGGGAGGCATGGATGTCTCCGACCTAGATGGAAAGTGAATGGACTAATTAGGACGTATGTCACTTGCTCGAGAGTTCTCCTTATGCTCGATATTGGGTACTCGATACTAGGCTCGATACTAGGAAAAAAGATAAGGTGACAACTCAGAATATTAATAGTGGAGATTGACTTTATAATTGAAAGAGAAAATGAGGGAGTTAAAAAAGAGGATAAACACCAAAGGATTTAACATGATCATGTATGACTCTAAATCATTTATCTCACTTTCTGTCACATTTGATGTCTCATTGAATTTCAGTCGTACATTTTCCTTGTTATGTTAATCAGTCTTCTTTTTATAATAAAACATAAGGAAACATGTAAGATTGAGATTCAATATAACAGAGAGTGTGATAGATGATTTTAAGTCATCTCGTAGTTAGCTTTTTCCAATAGTAAGGTAGCCGAGTTGTAAGTGTATTATAGGGAATAAGGTACCATACGATAAGATTTTTGGTATAAATATAATTTTCTATTTTTCTATTTTGATCATTTAGGCTAAGAATGGAAAAAATAAGGTATATTATGTTGGTCAATATCTTAAGTGCCACAACGTAAGGCAAATCAAATGTGAATTCATTAGCAATGCTTTAAATAAAAAATTACTATATATAATTATCTTTATTATGAAAAGGTTATTGCAAAAGCTCCAATTTGTTTTATATACTTGTCACCTGCACACGCAGGAGTCGGTCACTGATAATTGCCTTGGCTTTTTGGGTCTATTAACTCTAATTTGATCCTTAGCCATTACAATACTTTAAGACATAATTTTCAAACACACATTGAGCTTAATAATATTGCAATCAACGACTGGAATAATGTGCTATAAACTCAAACAAACTGATATAAATAAAGTTGTAATATTAATAAATAATTAGCTTTTATATTTGAGTAGGTCTTCTGTGAGTCGGTCTTACTGATCTTAATTGTTAAGATAAAGTCACACTCTCTCAAAACTCAACATACAATAGGATAACACGGTACTCCTAAATTTTTGCCATGATATTTTGACCGTCTTTTTCCTTTTTGCACTTTTTTCCATTTCCGTTTAGTTTATTTAGGTCATGCACAAGAAAGATGTGAAATCCCACCAAGAAAAGAGAAAAGAAAATAAAGCGATTTCACTCAACGTGGAAACTTGTTGCTTATTAATTTAGAACACAGTGGCTCTAAAGGGTTCTACTTTTTCTATGGAAAAGGCAAAAAGCAAGTTGATAACTTGAGCTTGATCATTTATCCCATGATCCCCCTGTCCTCATCAGGTGATCAGTCCCATGATTCCTAAATTAAGGATAATTTTCAAAAAACCACCTGTTAACCTTAAATAATCCCTTGCGTATCATCAATTTCATTTTGTATAAAATTTGATTTGTTGATTATAAGGTTGTTTACGGTGATTAATTTTAAAAAAAAAATTGTGGCAATACATACCAGTTTTTAATCTTTTTAATCAGGAATGTTAATTGTTTGAAACAGTTAACATCAGTTAAGAGCAAAAAAACAAAAACAGTTAAGTGCAAAAATCTAACATCAAACAATAAACATCTATGAATTTAGGAGTACAAAACTAGTTTATACCCGTCCGATGCACGGTTCGAATAATATTTTTGTTTGCAAAAGTTATTTATAATAAGATAATTTTATAAACTTGTTATAAGTAATTAAAATTTTAAATTAGAATACTTTGAACAAAACTAAAATAGTGTAAATATTAAAATTGATTAATGAATGGGTAATTGTAAGATTTGCCTAGAAATTTTATGTAGAAAAATAGCTTAAGAAATAAAGTAATTAATAATTAATGGATATAGATTAATTAGTTATTTTCTGGTGAAATTAATCATTTTAACAAATGGTCGTCATATGTTAGCAGTAGCATCTGTTAGTAATAATTAATAAGAATTAACTTTCATCCACCAATAGTGTAGAATCATTTTTATACAAACGACTTTTTTGAACATGACGCGTGGATAATCAAAATTTAAGTAAATCAAGACAAATGTTTTGATTGACACGTGTAATGATCTAAGGGTCGATTGTATTAAAAATAAATCTACACGGCTGGTTAATAAAAACTTTATCAATTAATAGTTAATAAATAAATAAATAAATAAATAAATATATATTTTTTTTTCTATATATATATATTAATCACTCCATCCAATTTTTGAAAAACTATTTTAAAAAATAAAACCGAAAATTAAGATATCCTCTTTTTAACTTGTTTTAAAAATTTTGTACATGTAAATAACTTGTATAAATTAAATAGTAGGAAATGACGGCGACCTCAACCCAAGGTTGATGAAAATCGAAGAGTTTCGGAAAAAAAACTTGTATAAATTAAATAGAATAAAGTCTAGTTTTAAATTAAGCTATATTTGAAAAAAAAATCTTATTTTATAGAAAGTTGACATGTGATAATAATTTCACCAAAAGTTGTCGCGTGGTAGCAGAAGTTATATTTTAGTTATAGTCAATATAATAGATTGAAATTAATCATTTAAATGAGTAATTGAAAGATTTGCGTATGAATTTTATGTAGAAAAAAAACTTAAAAAATGAAATAATTAATAATTAATAGAGATAGATTAATTAGTAATTTTTCTAGTGAAATCAATCACTTTGATTGAAGTCAATGTGGTAGCAGTGACTTTTGTTAGTAGTAATTAATATTAAATTTACATCCATCTATAGTGTAGAATCTTTTTTACACAAACGACATTTGAACACTACATGTGGGCAACCAAAATCTAAATAAATCAAAACGAAGATAGTGACCGACACAAGTCATGATCCAAGGGCCGCTTGTATAAAATTTTTTTATAGATTGTCATTTGATGAAAAATTTACTTAATTAATAATTAATAGATATAGATTAATAGAAAAAAATTAGCATAAAATTTTCCGCTAAATAACTTGTATAAATAAAATAGTAGAAGGAGATGAAAATGGATGAGAACTAAAGAGTTTCTCTCAAGTTAAATTTGTATAATTTAAATAGGATAAAATTTGGTTTTAAATTAAAACTATACTTGAAAAAAACAAACATAAAATCTTCTCTTATATTATAAAAAATTGACACGTGTCAGTCATTTCATAAAAAGATGTCACGTGATAGCAACGGTTTCTGTTTTAATAATAATTATAAAAGGAAAAGCACGAATGCAGCTTAAGAAATATGATTCATCACACGAAACGAGAGTGGAAGCACAAATGCATCAAATTTCAGAATTACTTGAAAGTAGAGATGGTAATTGTTGTCGGTGCTTATTTGTCCGCCCACTAAATAATATATAGATACATTCAAAATTTAAATTAACTCAGATGAACATGTTCACTTAAGATCATTAGTTACGATGAATTAAATGGACGTCAAAATAAACTAACACGCTTAAACCTCACTATACAAATCTATATATATATATATATATATATATATATATATATATATATATATATATATATATATATATATATATTTAAAGTTGGTGAGGAGCACTATGATTGTGCCACCTCACCACCTTTAGATAAATCTTCATTCTAAAGCATCCATGTGGAAAGTTTTAAAAACTTTTGGTTTCTAGTCATTAGCTAATAATAATACATAATAATAATCAATATGATAAGGGGTATTATTATTAGTATATATAACTTCTTCTATTGTCAATAGTAGAAGACTTATATTTAAAAACTTTTACAACTAACATTACTTCTAACCAATGTGGGATAAAACTCTTCAAGGTTAGATATTACTTCTAATGACTCACTTTTAACATCATACTTTAAGCTTTGACATCTTATTCATCCAAAACTTGATTTGGACAAATAAATATATCATTTCGATGTTCTTGACGGGTAGAACACATTTGCACAATTACTTTTGTCAACAAACAATGACACGTAAAGAAATTTGTGCCTCAAGTTGCACAATTTCTTCTACTAAAAACACTAATTTTTAATAAGTATTATATTTTAACTCTTGATATCTTATTCATCCAAAACTCGATTTGGACAAATAAATATATCATTTCGATGCCCTCACCGAGTAGAACACAATTGCGCAATTACCTTTACCAACAAACAAATAACAAGTAAAGAAATTCGTGCTTCAAGTTGCACAATTTCTCTCACTAAAAATACTATTTTTTTAACAAGTATTATACTTTAAGTCCTGATATCTTATTATCCAAAACTCGATTTGGACAAATAAATATATCATTTTGATGCTCTCACCGAGTAGAATACATTTGTGCAATTACCTTCGTTAACAAACAAATGACACGTAAAGAAATTCGTGTCTCAAGTTGCACAATTTATTTCACTAAAAACACTAATTTTTCAACAATAGAAAAGATGTATCCCACATTGGTTAGAAATTGATGTTGGTTTTAAAAATTCTATTATTAAGTACCAACAAAAGAAATGCATCATACATTGGTTGGAAAGTGATGTTGATTTTCAAAGTCACTAGAAAACCAAAAGTTTTTAAAGCTTCCACATGGATGTTTAGAATGAAGATTTATCCAAAGGTGGTGAGGTGGCATACAAGCCAACCATAGTCTTCTCACCAACTTTTATATATATATATATATATATATATATATATATATATATATATATATATATATATATCCTTATTACCAATAGAAGATGTATATCTCACATTGGCTAGAAAAGAAAATGATGTTGAGTTTAATTGTTTTAAAAGAAAATGTTAGATTTTAAAGTCTTTAGACTAAAGACTTTCACTTTTACAAGAGATGTATCTCACATGGTTACAAATATTCTATTATTATTACCAATAGAAGAGATGTATCACACATTGGTTAGAAATTGATGTTTATATTAAAAATACTATTATTAATTGCTAATTGAAAAGATGTATAATACATTTGTTATAAAGTGATGTTTGTTTTCAAAGTTTTTGATAAAAAACTTCTACCATTATTACCAATAGAAGATGTATATCTCACATTGGTTAAAAAATGATGTTGATTTTTAATTATTTTATTTTAGATTATATAAAAGACTTACTATTATTAGCAATACAATATATATATATATATATATATATATATATATATATATATATATATATATATATATATATATATATATATATTGGTTTTCTAACCATTAGCTACTGATAATAATAATACATAATAATAATCAATATGATAAGGGGTATTAGTATTAGTATATATAACTTCTTCTATTGTCATTAGTAGAAGACTTATATTTAAAAAAAAATTACAACTAATATTACTTCTAACCAATGTGGGATAATACTCTTCAAGGTTAGATATTACTTCTAATGACTCACATTTAACATCATACTTTAAGCTTTGATATCTTATTCATCCAAAACTTGATTTAGACAAATAAATATATCATTTCGATGTTCTTGACGAGTAGAACACATTTGTACAATTACTTTTGTCAACAAACAAATGACACGTAAAGAAAGTTGTGTTTCAAGTTGCACAATTTCTTTCACTAAAAACACTAATTTTTTAATAAATAGTATACTTTAACTCTTGATATCTTATTCATCCAAAACTCGATTTGGACAAATAAATATATCATTTTGATGCTCTCACCGAGTAGAACACATTTGCGCAATTACCTTCGCCAACAAATAAATGACAAGTAAAGAAATTTGTGCCTCAAGATGCACAATTTCTCTCACTAAAAACAGTAATTATTTTAACAAGTATTATACTTTAAGTCTTAATATCTTATTATCCAAAACTCGATTTGGACAAATAAATATATCATTTTGATGCTCTCACAGAGTAGGACACATTTGCGCAATTACCTTCGTCAACAAACAAATGACACGTAAAGAAATTTGTGCCTCAAGTTGCACAATTTATTTCACTAAAAACACTAATTTTTCAACAATAGATGAGATGTATCCCACATTGGTTAGAAATTGATGTTGGTTTTAAAAATAATATTATTAAGTATCAATAGAAGAAATAAATCTTACATTGGTTGGAAAGTGATGTTGATTTTCAAAGCCACTAAAAAACCAAAAGTTTTTAAAGCTTCCACATGGATACTTTAGAATGAAGATTTATCCAAAGGTGGTGAGGTGGCAGAATCATAGAAAATGATTTTTACTTATACACATTTGATAAAAGATTTTTACAATTATTACCATTAGAAGATGTATATCTCACATTGGTTAGAAAATGATGTTGAGTTTAAATTATTTTATATTATTACCAATAAAAGAGATGTATAGCACATTGTTTAAAAAGAAAATGTTAGATTTTAAAGTCTTTAGACTCAAGACTTTCACTTTTACAAGAGATGTATCTCACATGGTTACAAAATATTCTACTATTATTATCAATAGAAGAGATGTATCACACATTGATTAGAAATTGATGTTTGTATTAAAAATATTATTATTAATTACTAATTGAAAAGATGTAGCATACATTTGTTATAAAGTGATGTTGGTTTTCAAAGTTTTTTGATAAAAAACTTTTACCATTATTATCAATAGAAGATGTGTATCTTACATTGTTTAAAAATGAATTATAATTTTAAAAGTTTTTAACAAAATGACTTTTAATATTATTATCAAGTTATATGTTAATTTTAAAAGTCTTTAGATAAAAAAAAATTACTATTATTATTAATACAAAATATGTATCTCACGTTAGCTAGAAACTTATATTAATTTTAAAAGTATTTAGGTAAAAAAAATTCGTTTAATAATATTAACAATATAAAAAAAATTATAACCATGGAAGAGATTAACAATCTAATTATAATGTCTAAAAGTTATATTATTATTACAAATATATATATATATATATATATATATATATATATATATATATATCTCACATTGTACACGTGCATAACACGGACTAAATAACTAGTGATGTATATGTATATGTATATTTCCAATTTCCCCACTCCTCCTCGAGGCCCTCGACGTTGCCATCCTATCAATATCACATTTCCCAACCAACAACCGACCTTTTATTTTACCGTTTTCACATGTGTAAATCTATTAATGGTTAATAACTTATGATGGGAAATTTATAGGAATCAGTGAGATTGAGGTTGGCCAAGGATAAGTTAAACTGTTGGGATCAGAGTATACATTTCAAATAAATTAAAATCATACTAGTAGTTAATAATATAACTTTAATTTTATTTTAGTTCTTTTTTAATTTGTGTGTGCGGCGGTCTTGAGTTAGTCTTAAGCATTCAATACAATTATTATTTTTATTATTTATAATCAAATAAAATTGATAATATAAAAATACGATAGTAAAATATGAATATAACACTATAAAACGAATTGTCACCTCTGTCTCATACCCATCTCCCCTTCCAAGTCTATGCGTTGCTCATGCGCCCCTTCCTCTGATGTGGCTATCTCTCTCCCTCTCTTTTTTTCACTAGTTATTTAGGGGTATAATATGAGATATATATATATTTTTTGTAATAATAATATAACTTTTGGACATTATAATTAGATTATTAATCTCTTCCATGGTTATAATTTTTTTTCTATTGTTACTAATATTAAACGATTTTTTTACCTAAAAACTTTTAAAATTAATATAAGTTTCTAACTAACGTGAGATACATATTTTGTATTAATAATAATATCAATTTTTTTTATCTAAAGACTTTTAAAATTAACATTTAACTTGATAATAATATTAGAAGTCATTTTGTTAAAAACTTTTAAAATCATAATTCATTTTTAAACAATATGAGATTCTTATTTTATATTTGGGATAAGTATACCATTAGTCCATGAACTTTAGTCGAACCCATCATCAGTCCCCCAACTTCAAAAAGTTTCATCACTGACCCAAGTAGGTCTTTTTTGCTCATCGGAGATCCCTAGCCCTAACGTCGTTTGTTTATTTCCGCTAAGTGAACATGTGTCACTCACATGCACAAAAATAAGGGGGTTATGTATAACATAATCAAAATAAGGGGCAAAGTGAATATAAACCAATTCAGCTTACCTCTCTTCTAGCAAATCACTCCCTCTCACTGATCCCTTTGGAAGTCGATCACCTTGATCATAACTGTCACCCACCGATGATTCATCAAGATGTCAAATCAAATAATATATTGCTTGATGCCAATCTCGAGGCGAGAATTGCTGATTTTGGGCTGGAAAGGATGATGATCAAGAAGAATGAGACGGTGTTAATGGTTGTAGGGTCCTACGGGTACATAGCTCATGGTGAGTTACCAAAACCAAAATCTTTTCTTGTTCATTAGACTGCAAATTTTATGTGATTTTAGATGTAGAACTAACAATAATTTTCTCAACAGAATACGGATACACATTGAAAGTTAATGAAAAGAGTGGCATATACAGCTACGGGATTGTTCTGTTAGAACTTGTAACAGGAAAACGGCCATTGGATCTAAAATTCTGGGCGTCTGTAGATGTTGTTGAGTGGATACGAATGAAGATTAGAGACAACAAATCTTAAGAAGAGACATTAGACCCGAGTGTAGGTAATTATAAGCATGTTCAAGAAGAGATGCTTTTAGTTCTTCGGGTAACACTAATATGTACAGCCAAGCTCCCAAAGGACATGCCTTCAATGAGAGACGTTATCACAATAAGAAGGAAGAAGGTTTTCCTCTTCGGCTATCCATTTGTAAATAGAGAATTGTCTTCCATTTTTGTAAGTTTTAGTAGGTATATGATACTTGTTTGAATATTCTTGTTTATTCTGTCAGCCTGTAATTAGGCAACCTCATTGTACCATGAAACACAACTCTCCCAAAGTTGTTTTAATCTATCTACACAAGACTGTCCATTTTCCCATGCTTCTTTCAATCTAGTTGAGCTTATCCCCCCCATGATCGCTTAAGAAAAAATCACTCAGTGTAAAGTGTATACCAGGCAAATCTTCTTTCATTAACAAGGGCTAGATAAATCCAATTTTAGGCACCCCCCGTAATTACAATATCAATATATATATCATAAAGGAACTATCAGTGGTGTATTGCACCGATAATAAAAGTGCTCTCGCCGACAGCAAAGCAGAGCAGGTGTGCAAAATGAAAAGATACAGAAACAAGCAAAACCAAACCCCCCCCCCACTTGTACAAAATGCTTTGACCTACCTCTCAATATATATCACTCTTTCTTTCAACCAAGGAACTTGAATTCATCTTACCCTAAATTAAACGAAATATTTATATATACACCTTTAGTTCTTTTGTCTCCAATTATTTTCTTCAAGCCTCGGAGCTGCTGCAATGTATGCAATAGAATTTTAGGATATCAAGAATTTTTTAAATTCAAATGCCAACTCACACAGTGAATTTTATACCCATCTACTTACCGAGTCCATTAGCCTCCGAAGTTCTCATAATTCTAAGCCTCTTCGCGGAACTAAGAAACATCATGAATACAAATTACAAAAAGGCTAGGCACAATTAGATAGAATATTAGAAACTAATAAAGGTTTGCACAATTAGATGGAATATGTGTGCAGGGGTCAAAGAGGATGAGGAGGAGGATGGTACTGGTGGAAAGGAGAAGAAGAAAAAAAATGATGAAGATAAGAAGGATCCAGCCAAACTAAAACAGAATGAGTGATTTGCTAGAAGAGAGGTAAGTTGAATTGGTTTATATTCACTTTGCCCCTTATTTTGATGATGTTATACATAACCCCCTTATTTTGTGCATATGAGTAGCATATGTTCACTTAACGGAAATAAACAAACGGCGTTAGGGCTAGGGACCTCCGATGAGCAAAAAAGGTCTACTTGGGTCAATGGTGAAACTTTTTGAAGTTGGGGAACTGATGATGGGTTCGGCCAAAATTCAGGGAATAATGGTATACTTATCCCTTTATATTTTAATTGGTAATGAAAGTTTAAGTTTTTATCTAAAGACTTTAAAACCAACACCACATTCTAACCATGTGGTATACATATTTTCTATTAGTATAATATAGTAGATAAAATACTTTTTAATCAACATTCATTTCTAAACAATGTGAATACATATTTTTTATTGGTAATAACAAAAGATATCTTTATCTAATGACTTTTATAACCAATACTCATTTTTAAATAATGTGAGATACATTTCTTTGTAACCAAGGTGAGATACATCATCTAAAAACCTTTTAAACCAATATCACTTTTATAACCAATGTGAAATACTTCTCTTCTATTGCTAATAATTGTAGACTTTTAAAATCAGCATCACTCTCTAACCAATGTGTAATACATATCCTCATTTGGTAATAATAGTAGAAGTCTTTTATTTTAAAAATTTTATAACCAACATCTCTTCCTAAATAATGTGGATACATCTCTTTTATTATATTGATGATAAAAATAAAAGTCTTTTATCTAAAGACTTTTAAAACCAATATCATTTTTTAATAAATGTGGGATATCTCTTCTATTAGTAATAATAGTAAAAGTCTTTTTATTTAACGATTTTTAAAATTAACATCACTTTTTAACTAATGTAAGATTTATTTCTTTTATTGGTAATAATAGTAATTTAAAACCAACATCAATTTATAACAAATGTGTGATATATATTAATTTTGTCGCGCCCCGAATTGTTTTTCTTCTTCTTCCAGCCTCTTCATTCTCCTAGCTGCATGAACGAATGAATTTGCAGAATGTACAAGCTTCCTCAGCCAACTTCCACCGGTTGCCTGGCCTGATATTTCCCTATATAAGGAGGCTTCAACCTCATCAATTACATACCCCAGAGCTCTCAGCTATTCCTCTTTCTTCCTCTCATCCCTTCCTTGTGAAGTGAGCTTAAGGCAACAACCTTCCTCATCCCTTGCCTTGTGCAAGCGAGCCTCCGGCCCCCCAACCTCCTACCCCCGTGGCAACCTCCTCCCTTGCCCGAGCAAGCGAGCTCTCCTCATTTCTCGCTCCTGGCAAGCCGATCTAAAAGTCAAAAGGTACGATCACACTGCCCAGATAACAACAAATGATGATGATACAATGATGATGATAGTGATGATAACAATGATGACAACACAACAACAAAGATAAAATGACTTTCTTTTTTGAGGAGACGACAGAGAGAGCACACCAGAAACTACGAGTGCCTAATGGTCTAAAGTCTATACGTATAAAAAAATGAGAGAGGATATTTTAGTATTTTTAACGATTTCCATCCTACGTAACAGATGGAAATGAATGGAGTTAGCTTGTTGATTATAAAATCAAAATGGAGTGATTAAATTGAGAAAAAAGAAAGTAGAGTAAGCTTAATGAATAATTCATCAAAGTAAAGTGACTACATTGTGATTTAAACCAAAAATAATTACCCCCAACTTTCGCAAAGTCACCGGATTAGATCCCCCAGCTTTGTGGTTAGTACTCCTTTCGTTCCGGGTAAAAAGTTCCCGTTTGAAAGTCTAATTTTTAAGAAAATTACACTTTTAGTTTAATTTTTGAAAGTATACTTTTTAAGTAAAACATCTCAAAATTAAATAGTAGATTATTTACTCGAAACAGATGGAGCATTAAATATGTGAATTAAAGTAACAATAAGTTTAATGCTTAGTACGTGAATGGGAAAAGATGAGTTCGTGAACTAGGAAAAATGGATCCGCTCCAAAAGCATCGATCAACACTCAAAACTTCGGAGAGTCCACCCCGTTGCAAGGATTATGTGATCCAGGTTGTGTAATGTCACAATTGAAATTTAAAAGTTAATCCCTCTGTTCCGGAAAAGAGTCCGTTATTTTATTTGAGATGTTTCACTTAAAGAGTTCACTTCAAAAATTTATGCATAAAAGTGTTGCATTATTACTAATTAACTACTAAAAGTGTCATTTTCCTTAAAAAAAATTACTTTCAAATGGGAACTCTTTACCCGGAACGGAGGGAGTATATTAATAATATGAAATAAGTAAGTTTTTCATTTAACTGTGGGAATATTTTTTATACAAGCCGTCATTGGATAATGACAACGTGTCAATGTCAATTTTGGTCTTAATTTTTTTAGATTTTGGTTGTGTACGTTCAAAGGTTGCTTATGTGAAAAAATTATATGCCGGTGTATGAAAAAATTAATTCATAAGAGTATATTATCCTTACAACTAATGTTAAAACTTTTCTTACAATTAAACTTTGAAAGAGAGCAAAGTTATTTTGAAGAAAGACAAATTTGCTCTTCCTCGAGACTTAGTTGTAAAGAAAGTTGTAGAATTAGTTATGAGGCTAACATGTTGTTACTTTTATCATAAACAAGCATTCGCGACACATACACTGCATATACAATTATTATTATTATTTTATTTACATATTTTTTAATTATAATTTTTTTGCTTATATATTCCAATTTTTTTAACCTTTGGAACAACTCGATCAATTTAATCAATTATTTCCCCTAATCGTTATGTTTTTATTTGTCACTCCCTCCTTTCCGCAAAGTCTAGATTTCTTGTACTACAAAGTACTCATCCATGTACCACCAAACTAGATGACACATGGATGACAAATGTTCAAAGAAAATTGAAATTCTTGTAAAAACGAGGAGAAAAATGGTTGACACGTTATATTCACAACTCTTATCCCCATGGTTGCATTGAATAATTTTTTTTTCTTAAAAATGTGTAAATCCTAGGTGACAATACATTTTTTCCACATTCACATTTGCATTGATGATGCTCAATTTTTCATATTCTAATTGAGGATGTAAACACATCTTATTTTACAAGTTTCTTTTAAAAAACTCTTCCTACTACTGGATGTTCCATTTTTTATTTTTTTTGTCATATTTCATTTTAGCGGTGAGATACACGCTTATATGATAAAGACAAAAACTTATGAAAGACAGTTTTACAAGTTTTTTTTTTTACGCAAGACGGATTTCATTGACCCGACTCACCATGAGTTTATTGATTAAGTTGTGAGAGAATATGACTTTATCTTATGAATTAAGACTCGTACACTAATAAAATAATCCACAGTTGCATTGAGAGTCTTTTTTAACTGAATGTCGATGAAGAGTGAAAGTTTAACAAATGTAATTGAGTGTATTAATTACTTAGAGCCACATAAAATCAAATTCAAAGTTGTATTGATGATGCTTCTAAGGCGGTATTATATATTAATACAATGTCTTAAATAAGGGGCAAAGAGCAATTAGGGGTAGACATGCACAAAGGTTCAAGGTGAGCCGGAGCGGAATCGTCTTCAAGTTAGCAGGAGTGAAGGTTCACGGTTAACTAAAGGTTCGTGCATTTAAGATTTGGTTCAACCGGCGGTTTTGAACCGATTCACGTGAGCCGGTTCAAAACGAATTTGAAAAAACCGACTCTTTTTTGAAATGTACGGCCCAAATGAAAGGAAACAGATAATCCAAATGAATTGTGTCGGTTGAACGCTATTATTACCGTTTTTTGATTTTTTTTATGATTTTTTTTTGTGTTTTTGTTTTTTTCTAACCTATAAATACTCCCACTTCCTATACAATTTTTTCTAACTTCTATTCTCTTCAATTCTCTTAAAACTCTCCATCTCTCAATTCTCCAAGTCTTTAAATCTATCTTACAATAGAGCTCATTATCACATATGTGAAATTAACTAAAGCTATTTAGAGGCTAGGATTAAATTATCTTAAAAATTTTAACGGTTGGGATTCACTCTCACATTCACATGTGTGAGAGTAGTTATCCACTTTTAACTCTTTATTTTCTCTCACCCTATTACAAAGTCACCCTTATAATTAATATTATGGCAGATCACACGAGATTAATCTTACGAACAATTACCCCTTATAAAACATCAATTTTACATTCGACTGCAAAATCAAACGTTTATAGGTCAGTTACATATAACTTCTTACAAATAACCCCCCTCAACTGTAAGTCGAATTTGAATAGCGCCCCCAACTACCACTTGAAGTAATGTACCCCGCAACTGTAACATTATTTTAAAAATCGCACCTTCCATTTAGACGTTGGCGTTTCAATTAACGAAATCAAATACACTGGCACCGTGCCATAGGCATGAGTACGAAAATCTAGTATGAAGTTATTACTCTCCAATTATTTAGTAAGTTTACTAATTAATTTTTATTAATTATTGTTTATTTAGTAAATTATATTAATTATCACTCTCTAATATTTATTAAGTACTGTAAATTATATTAATTATGTTTTTAGTTATATATATTATTATTAAGTACTATCATTTTCATTATTAGTTATTAAATTTAATATTAAAGTACTTTAATATTTATTAATTTTGTTTTAATATTATACTTACTAGTTATTGGCTTATTGTTGATTACTACTTTTAAAAATAGTTATTAATTTATAATATTAACTACATTTTATTACGTTATTTTATTACTTTATTACAAAAAAATGTCTTCTTCTCGATCCGACATGAACAAGGGAAAAGGCAAAGCTTCCCTAGGATCCCAAATCCCCAAGCCGAGAAGAGTTGCTCCCGAAGATACTTTTTGGAAAATTTTAGACACGTCAATTAGTTTAGATTTTAGCAATGACGAATATGGTGTTAACAATCCAATAAGTGATGAGCCAGTTAATCCCCACACCTCCGAAACTCATCCTCGTACTCAAGAGAGTATCACTCAAACCGAAGGCCAAGGTGGAACAACAAGAGGTCGAATTCAAGGTGGAACAACAACAAGAGGTTAAACAACAGGACAATTCAATATATTCACGCTGCATTATATAAAAACGTATCTTGAATGTAAGAATGTTCTAGTCACATGTAACACCCCATTTAGCTTCAAAACTAGAAATAGATATGACACGTATAAGAAGCACATAAGGAACAAGCATCCCGACAACATGAAAACAAATGGTATATTTGATTTGTGCTAAAGGTCTGCTGTTTAATTTTGCAAATGATGTTTTATGGGAAAATTTTGTATAATTGTCATTGAATCCCGCCGCTAAAGAAATTTATAGGAATTTGATTACTCGTGACACAAAAATTGCTTGTCAAGAAGGAAAAAAGACATTAATACTATGCTTATAAATTTATTGCAAAAAGTTTCAATATGTGTGGATATTTGGAGTGATAAATGGCAACAACATGATTATCTAACACTTACATGTTATTTGATTGATAACTTATGGACAATGCAAAAACGATTAATTTGATTTAAATACTTTGATACTGTACATAATTCTTGTAATATTTCCTCAAAAATTATTAATGTTTTAAAAGAATATGGTTTAGATTAAAAAAATATATTTGCAATTGGATTTGATAATGCTTCAAATAATACTACTACTTTACCCGAACTCATTTCATTTTGTCAACCATCAATTGGTTGTAATTTTTTTTTTCATCTTAGATGCATATGTCATATTTTAAATTTGTGTGTGCAAGATGGTTTGACGATTTTACGTGATGAAGTTAAACCAATTAGGAACATAATATCAGTTTTAACGAGACAACATAATATTTTTTAAAAAATGCGCTAAATTTTGTAGACAAAAAAATATGGAACCTAAATCATTTCATTTAAATGTTCCAAACCGATGTAATTCCACATATAAAATGTGATATGAATCTTATGAACATCGGGAACAATCATGTACATTTTTTTCAATCGATAGATTACACTTTTCCAATATTTCATTATCAATTGAATGTTTTTGAAAATTTAAAGATGATTTTGAATGTTTTTAACGACGCTACCGAACAATTATCTGATTCTTATTATCCTACTTTTGTATTAGTTTTAGAACATTATGCTAAAATTAGTTATATATTCAAACATTTTAAAGATTGCCCAAATTTAAGTGAATGTATTGCTAATATAAGAATAAAATGACTAAAATATTTTTTGAACATTCCACCATTGTTTTTAGTAGCTAAAATATTAGATCCTAGAATAGGATAAGATGGTTTAGAAGCAATGCTAACATATTATTATGATAATTTATTCCCCGATGGCGTTGACTTATTTTCAACTGACCATATTCCAAATCCAACAAATATTTCGAATTAAATTAAAAATAGTTTATATGCATTTTTTAAAGAGTATAACACAATTTATAGTACTAATATTAGTAATGAAAATGTAGGTATTACTAGTAGTAGTCAACTTAGTGACGACCCTTTTTCTTGGGTAGATTATTTTATTAATACAAGAACTCAAAAACGAGCACGAGACGATGAAAATACATTAGAACTTGATTTATATTTATCAACAAATTTCGGCCCTATAGAAAATTTTGATATTTTAAAGTGGTGGGCGAGAATAACTCAAAATTATCCAACTATTTCATTAATTGCAAAGGATGTCCTAGCTGCCCTTGCCTCAACCGTCACTATTGAAGATGTATTTAGCGTGTCCGATTACGTTTTGGATGAAATAAGATATCAATTGTGTTCGAAAAAAAAAATAGAATTTCAACTTTTGGTAGGCGATTGAGTTAAAGTAACGACTCGAACACAAGACAATGTAGTTACTTCCGAAGATGAGGGAGCTTTGATAAGGATACAACGATCGGGAGTGATTGAACAACGCAGCTCGTTTCGGTAAGTTAATTGTAATTTTTAGATTAGAGTTTTTAATTTGTAGATTGTAAGTTATAATTTTTAGTTTAGATTCTTTTATTTATTGAAAAAATTGTAACTTAGAGGTAAGGCTCCTTTGGATTTAGTTCATTGGTTGTCACCCTCATTGTAATTTTTTATTATATTAACAAAATTGGTCAGCGCCACCCACACCACTCATGCCACCCATACCACTCATGCCACTGTGAGTGCCCCGGAAATCGCTCGCTCCCCACTCTCCCTTGGTTGGGGGAATGCGGCGTGCGGAACGGACATCATTGCTCTCATTCCATCCTCCCTTGTCTAGGGGAAGACGAAATTAAAAGTGCGAAAGGAGTGTTGTCAAAAAACGCATTGAATATGCCTTGGTCACTTTAGTGAATTTTAGGTCCGTTATGGGAGCTATGGATTTTCTGTGTCAGGTTATCCCTTGTTTAGGGGATAACAGGATACAGGAAAGCATCACTCTTTCATTCACATCGTCTCTTGTGTAGGGAAAATGGAAAGTGCAAAAAAGGATGTCGCGGGCCCCACTACAGACTTTATGAAAATTGTCTTATGGTCTATTTCGGATCACGATGAGTGCTTTGGGTTTTCTATATCAAATTATCCCTTTTTAGGGGATACCGGGATATAGGAATACATCACCCTTTCATTCTCATTCTCATTCTCCCTTTTTTAGGAGAAAACGAAAAAGTGCAGGAAAGGAGTGTTGCGATGCCCCACTGCGATCCAAAATGTTTTGCTAGAGTCGCCATCTTTATTTTAAGGAAGAAATAAAGAAAAACCAAAGAAATGCAAAAACGGGTTCGGAGGCTAAGTTACGAGTTGGGAAGGTGCTAGGCACCCAACTCGCCCTTTCGATCTCAAAAGCGGTTTTTGGCTAAAGTTAAACAAATACATACATATTTACATTATTTACGGACTTGCAGCTGTCTCCTTCTAATAATTACAAATACATTTAAAAATATTTGGTCATAATAATGGCAATTTTAAATGCTATTTTCTAAAATAATCCGGGCAGCACAACGGCTTATATTTTCATATTGGGTCAGATGGAAAATAGTTTTTTTACAAATAAACCCTTAAAGGCTCACCTTAAGGTGTGCTCGCTCTGTCCTTCAGCGAGAGGGAGTCTTTTTGCTGCTGCTGCGGTTCGGACAGAGTAACTGCTTCTGAAAGTTGCTTTTGGGACCCGTTAAGCCGGCGAGCAACCGCTTGCTTTTTGCGCGCTTGCTTGGGCGGAAATGGGCGAACAAGGGCTTGTTTCTGGCTGATTTGGCCTTTTTACTCGGACAGAGCAACGGCTCTTTCCGAGGTTTTTGGACCGGGGAAATAGGGTGGATACCTAACTGGGGGGCTAGGGATCACTTTGACCGGTTGGTTTTGTGTTTGGAGGAGGTTTGGCAGAGTTTCTAGGCTTTATAGGAGGGGGAACTGACTCTCGCTCACTGATCGCTCGCTGCGTAAAAATAACGCACAGAGTTTCTTCGGGCTTTAAGCCTTTGCAAAATTGTGTCCCAAAAGCGTAGCCGGACACTGCTATTTATAGTTAGATTTGTGCTTCATCGGCTTGTACCGTGCGCTTGAGAAATTGCACATTGTGTTAACTGGGAGTGGCACTGTAGCACCTTGGGCGCGACCATAAGGCTCCTTGGGCGCCGCACCAAGGACCCCTTTTGGCAGCGCCAAGGCACTATTCCAGGTTCTAATTTTGACGCTTTAGCCCCTGCATTTTACTGTTTTGCGCATCCTGCTTTGCCTTTTGCATTTTTTACTCTTATAACTTGACATTTGTTAAGTTTTAACAAGTGTTGATATATCACATGCCAGAGTTACATACCAGGGGTATGAAATTGAGGTGTCTACAGAGCCCCTCAGCGATGGAGTCTACGGGGAACCTGAGGCTTACTGAGTAGACGAACATCGTTGATAAGAAATAAACTCTCCAATTTCGCGCAATTAAAACGGGGGAGAGAAATACAACAGGTAACAGTTATAATGCAACAGTTTATAATGCTAACCAAACCTCCATATCCTAGACATATTTAGTCGGCTATAGCAGGTTATCGTAGTTTTTAAGCAGATATGCAATAAAATGCTCTAATGGTCGGACCTACTAATATAGGCTGCCTACGTATCCCTTAATAAAGGAAATCGGACCAAAACGTAGTTCGGGCCTAGCCAGACTAAGCATGCTGCGACCCTAACAAACAAGTGATGTGATGGTCGTGCCTACCGAAATAGGCTGCCTACGTATCCTTATCCAAGGAATCAGACCAAACGTAGTCACCTCTGCTGGGGATCAAATGTTGCGCGAAAAGATAGTTGTAATGTCCATTACAACCTAGTGAAAATAATGCACATCAAAATGCAATATCCATTGCATCTCAAAAAACCCAAATGCAATATTCATTGCATTACTGCAGAAACAGATGCAATATCCATTGCATCGCTACAATACTTAATGCAATATCCATTGCATTATCGCAGAAAACAGATGCAATATCCATTGCATTGCAACACTAAACGCAATATCCATTGCGTCGCTACAAAACTTAATGCAATATCCATTGCATCGCAACACTAGATGCGATATCCATCGCATTACCAAAAAGACAGATGCAATATCCATTGCATCGCAACGCTAAATGCGATATCCATCGCATTATCAAAAAGACGGATGCAATATCCATTGCATCGCAACGCTAGATGCGATATCCATCGCATTACCAAAAAGACGGATGCAATATCCATTGCATCGCAACGTAAGATGCGATATCCATCGCATTACCAAAAGACGGATGCAATATCCATTGCATCGCAACACTAGATGCGATATCCATCGCATTACCAAAAAGACGGATGCAATATCCATTGCATCGCAACGCTAGATGCGATATCCATCGCATTACCAAAAGGACGGATGCAATATCCATTGCATCGCAACACTAGATGCGATATCCATCGCATTACCAAAAGGACGGATGCAATATCCATTGCATCGCAACACTAGATGCGATATCCATCGCATTACCAAAGAGACGGATGCAATATCCATTGCATCGCAACGCTAAATGTGATATCCATCGCATTACCAAAAAACGGATGCAATATCCATTGCATCGCAACGCTAGATGCGATATCCATCGCACCAACACAGAAAGACAGATGCAATATTCATTGCATCGCAACGCTTGATGCGATATCCATCGCACCAACACAGAAAGACGGATGCAATATCCATTGCATCACAATGCTAAATGCGATATCCATCGCATTGCCAAAAGACGGATGCAATATCCATTGCATCACAACGCTAAATGCGATATCCATCGCATCAACACAAAAAGACGGATGCAATATCTATTACATCGCAACGCTAGATGCGATATCCATCGCATCGAAATGCTAGATGCGATATCTATCGCATCAACACAGAAATAGATGCAATATTCATCGTATCCTGATGCGAGATCCGATGCAATATGCATTGCTTTTGCTGCTATTTTTCTTTTTGCTTTTGATGCACTTTCGCTTTTGCTGCTTTTGCGGCGTTTGCCGCATTTTGCTGCTTTTGCGACTTCCGTCACTCTTGCTGCTTTTGCGGCGCTCATGCTGGGGATTTTCTTTCTTTGTTGCAATTCCGGCTTTAGCTGGAAAAATTTTCCTTTTGCTGCTGCATTTCCGACTTTAGCAGGAAAATTTTCTTTGTTGTTACATTTCCGGCTTTAGCTGGAAAATTTTCTTTGCTGCATGCGCATATTTTTCTCATGCAAGCATTTTTTTTCTCTTTTTTTTTTCTTTTCCTTTTTTTTTCTGCAAATGCTTATCCCAGCATAGGAGAAGAAATGATTATGAAATGTCGCGGCAAAATGCTGTTGATGATCGGCTTATGTAGCTTGTGATGATGTTGTTGAGGATCTTTGGAGGTGGTTCTTGGCGAGATGCCGGTAAAACATTTTTCAAGGGCCGATGCGGTAGAAGACCTAATAAGATGCAGAAAAAGGATGCAAACAAAAGATGCAAGCATGCGAATGAAACTATATTTTTCTCCTAAAAAAAACTTTTGAATGTGCATGTGTATCATCTGTTTCTTAAACATGTTAAGACAAGATAAGGTAAGGTGATGGAAATGTAATATAAGAGCTTGAGATGTGGCTTCTAGTTGGCTTTGAAGGGTTATGAGTATAGGAGCTGATTGTGATATTTGAGATGGAGGTGACTGGATTACTTTTCAGTCTTTTGACTAGTGCGTCATTCAAAAAAAGGAATTTGATCAGGATTAGTGAGCTCTACTAATCGATGCCTCGGAGGGACCACTTTTTTTTTCTTTTTTTCTTCCTTTTTTTTTTTGCTTTTTTGTTGCTCTAACTTTTGCTTAGGCCGCCCTTTCGGGTTTTCAACCTAGCGAGTTTTTACCCCATAGGGAGCCAGTCTTTCAATGCATACGAAGATAAGCCGCTTATTCTTGAGGGATCATGCCTTTGTAGCTTCTTCGTTCCTTCAGGCAAAGATGGAAATGATAGTTGCTTCTGGAGATGATGAGCCTTTATGTATCCAATGAGTTTAGCGGGAGAAGCCCCAAGATGAATTTGATCAACCATATTTTGTATGACGGGAACGTTATAGAAGAAATTAACTAGGGACAGCCCCAGAAGACTCGATTTAGGGAGACTTTTGTGAGAGGCAGAAATAAGTATGCTCAAAGAAAAAGGGATGACTCTAATGAACAAAAGAAGAGTCATGATCCAGAGTTTATTGGCGAGTATCATGAGTTTTATGGACTTTATTTAACATTTATCTTTTGATAATTTTATATGTCTTAAGCAGGGAGTTCTGTCCTGGCCCCAGATCACGTTACAACCGATTGAAACAGAGCTATAGGTTGTAACTAGGTTAGGGTATAGTGTTTAAGTATTCGGGATAGATTAGCTTGAGGGTTGAGGATTTGGTTGGCCTCTTGCTCAAAGGCATTTTTGGGATGTGGATTTGGTTATTTTTCGGAAAGGCGATCACAAAGCGATCATTGGTTGGCCTTTTAAGCTGTTGGTTTTGGATGAGAATTTGGTTTCTAGACCTGGAGAGATCGGCTTTTGGTCTCGGTTATGGGTCATGGGGTTGTCCCAGAGTGATTGATCTTTTTCCCTCTATCTCTTTTTTTTTTAAGAGAGGGATTTTGAGGAAATTGCTCAAGAAAGACTTCTTTTTTTCTTCTTTTTTAATGCATAGGCCTATTTTCTTTTCTCTTTTTTTTTTACCTTGCTCCCCTTTTTTTCTCTTTCGGAGCAATTTGAGAGAGTGTTTAAAGAGATATTTGTCTTCTTTCTCTTGGGATAAAAGAAGATTGTCACTCTTGGTGGATATATATAAGGGTGGAGCAACCCCAGTTTTGAGAAGCTGGATCTTAGAGATGGTTAGGCTTTGTGTATAGTGGTAGCCCCTGGTGTGCCATTTAATAGCTCGGTCGCAATGGGTCGAAGATGATCTTTCACCAAGACAGAAGGTTGCTTCATCGAACAAAGATTTTTAATGGTTTGTGGGTCTATATTTTGAAATGACTAATTATCAACCCGTGTAGTTTTATCATGTTTTTGCATGAGTCGACTCGTCTTTTTTTTTTATAACAGATACTTTGGCGATAGATGGTGCTCAGAGATCAAGAAGAAGATTCGGCAAGTTAGTAAGAATTTATCATATTCGAATATAGATAAATACCTTTGGAAAGCTCGATTTGAGGACATGGTTGGACTTTCAAAATAACGAAGACCAAATGGATTCATGAGCATACTCTGCAAGGACAAGTTGTAGGCATCAATATAGACAAAAGAGATACCCCTGGGTTTGAAAAGCCCCTAGTCCTGAATTGTTGCGCATGATCTTTGAGTTGCCTGACTTTTCTGGATTTCTCGGCTTTCTAGACTTTTCTGCTTTCTTGGCTTCTTGGTTTTCCCAGCTTTCTTTTCGTTCCTGGCTTCCTATCGGTTTTTTTTCCTTTTTTTTCTTTTTTTTCTTCTTTTTTTTTGTTTTTTTTTCTTTTTTGGAGTGGTAGCCCCTGACATCTCGAAGTAGGACTTACTGAATTTATTTTTTTTTTTGAAATTGAGGGCGAACGATGCACTAATCAACTGGTGATGCATTTATGAGAGGTTAAGAAGGAAGATGAATTTGGAGATGACACTTGAGAATAATGGTGAGGGGATTCCTGTCTTTTCATGTTTTGGGAAACAAAAAGAAACACATAGAAAAAACTTCCCTTTTCTTTTTAATCATCATATATATATTTTTTTTTGAATGATCATTTTTTTTATCTTTGAAATAAGATGTAATGATTACGTACCTCTGGACAATCATTTCAGGAGAATAAATGATAGTAGTCAACTTTTATTTTTCAGCTCCTGCAAAATTGTTAGTGGTACCAAAGAAAACAACAAAGATCCCAACATCTACGAAAATTGACTGAATTGAAAAAGAGTTGCTTCTTGGAGATTTTATTTGACAAAAAGAAATTCAAAGGTAAAAAAGATCTTTTGAGGTGTATACACAAGAGTATTCTAGGGTATTTTTCACTTTTTATTAGAAACAATCATGGGTGCGGCTTCTCAATGATTTGGCCATCAATAAGATCTTGGATGACACTTTTGAGCTTATAACACTTATCAGTGGGATGGCCACTGCTACGATGATACTCGCAATACTGAGAGTGGTCCCATGTGTCTAATAGCTTTTGTGGAGGTCGGTGATTTTCCATTGGTTTCAAAACCCCTTGTGTCATTAAGCCTTGGAAAATCAAGGACATTGGGGCATTCAGTTCATCGTAATGCCTTCTTTTTGCTTGGTAAGGTCCTATGATGCTCTTGTTGGTATTACTGCTTCCTTCAACAGAATGGGCATATTCATCTTTCTCGTAGGACCATGGCGCATTACTGTACTTACCAGGTGGAATTCTTTCAACCATGTTGATTTCTTCTGAAGATTCTTCATCTGATTCAGAGTTATAGAGTGAAATTGGGGGTGTATGTGTATCAATTTCTAGGGATCCCGTACGTATTTTTTCATCAATATGATTCCCTATTTCAACAATGGTATTGTAATTACCATAGGGAAGATACCTCATGCGTTCAAGATAAATTGGTTGTAGGTTTTTTATAAACAACCGGCTGATTCAGAAGGATCAGGTCTGTCCAAAGTTTGGGCGACTTTATTCTTCCATCTGGCTGCAAATTCTGTGAATGTTTCATTTTTTTTTTGGGTGCATGCCTCAAGTTCCCTTTTATTTTCAATGGTGGTATTGTCTTTATATCTTTCTAGAAAACCTTCTGCTATTTGGTCCCAAGTGTCCATGGTGCTATCATCTGCTAGCATTAACCATTGCTTAGCAGCCCCTATCAAGGTAAGGTGAAAATTGGAGGCCATGGCTTCAAAGCTAGCCCCCTTGATTGCATGCCAGTAGAGTAAGATTTTAGGTGAGAGATAGGGCATCCAGTCCCATCGAATTTTTCTATGTCTGACATTTTGAAACTTGGGGGTAGTATAGCTGAAGGTTTTAGCGTTAATGCTCACGTAGAAAATTTCTATTTGTTCAGAAACTTGAGCATCATATTTTGCAATTTTTCCATGTCAGCCTCCATCTTGGTAGGCGGAGGAGTTGAGTTTTGGTATATGCTGGTAGGATTAGGGAAGGCTGGGTTAATTTCTGGTTGAGGTATCTGGTAAGGATTTTGGGTTGGATTTCGGGCTGGTGGGTTATTGGCGGTTTCGGTTTGGCGACCAGGATCATTAGGAGGTAAATAAGTGGTAACTTGGCTTGGCGGGTTATAGCTTCTTGGGTCCATATACGTGCTGTTTTGGAGCGGGTTGGTGATGGGAAAAGGAAGGTTATTTGGACTCTGGGGAATATTGGTGCTTGGGAAAGGGTATGGAGGATAGGGTAGAAAAGGGTTGAGATTTGGGTAGTAAGGATTAGGTGGAGGATTTGGATTTGGGGGTAATGGTAGTATTGGCGGGTTAGTGTTTGGCTGGGAAATTGGATTTGGAGGAACATGGGAGGTTGATGCTTTTTGAGGGACTGTAGGGGGAAAGATTTTCTCACCACCGGGTTGACCTTGTACAGATTTGCTATTTGGCTTAGCAAGCGATCATTTTGTGCCTCCAGCTTTTGATCTAATCATTGTTGCATGGCTGGAGTCGGAGCGTCCTTTGGAGCCCCTATATCCGTACCCATAGCGGATTGCTCACTTTCTGCTACCATACTGCTCAGATCTATACCCTCTGAACTGATTCTGCTCTTTTCTGCTCTGCCCCTGATACTTTCAGATCTGCTTTCGGTACTGTATCCCGTATTAACCGGCTAGTACTATCTCTACCTTTCCAAATTCGGGCCAGATTTATGAGGAAAATAGGGTTTGGAGGTATCAGAAGGCTGGCTGAAGGCTTTCTGGGCTTGGAGTACAGTGTGCCTTTATTAGTATTTTTTTATTGTTATTTATTTATGATGCAGGCAGTATCGCATTTGACTATCTCAACAGTTTGAACCGAGCGTGCGGAAAAGGGCATAACTTTTGACTCTGGTGGAATTACGGGGTCCGCTGCATATCAAAACGAAGCTCTCGAAAAGAGGAACATAAAAAACCAAGTAAAACTCGTTTACGAGCATTTTTTAAGGCCAAAAAACGTCGTTTAGATGGTATTATGGGTCAATGAAGTTTTTTTTTTAGTTTTTTTTTAAAAGGCTGACAAATGATCCAGAGATGCAAAAATCAGTCGGTCTATGAAGTGTCCTGAAAATCTATATGCAATCTAACGATAGCTTACGCAAGGGGTAGGCTGGCCATGGTGTAGCGTAGCAATTCAGAATATATTTATATGCGTGTGCGTGTGTGCAACCTCTAAAAAGCAGTAAAATCTTTTTTTTAGATATAAAACAGAAAATAAAACAGATATGGCTTGTCTTGCTGTTATTTGTGGATTTTATCGACTTATTTAGTTTGAGCGTGAGCAAGTAGCCAATCATATCAAGAAATAGAAAGAAAAGTGGGGGAATCTATCTATTCCTATTAATTACAAATTTGTCATAATCCCCAAAATAAAATGACATAATGAAATAGAATATGTACAAATTTTGCGTAGTAAAAAATAAAGCATAACAGGATAATTATATAGAGCAGAAAATAAAGCAAAAATTAAAAATATATTTTTAAATATATCTGTAACAGTTACCGGAACGAAACTGCGGCAAGATGGAAGATCATATCCACAAATATAAATACGGATGTTATAGGAACGTAAATATTCAAATGCTTAAATAAATATAACAAGCATACTTTAGCCATAAACAAAGAAAAACGAAAAAAAAAAAAATTATGAGTCTAGCCCTCCATTTTTATTTAAAATAAAAACGATCTCCCCAGCAGAGTCACCACTATGAGTGCCCTAGAAATCATCCGCGCCCCGCGCTCCCTTGGTTAGGGGAATGCGGCGTGCGGAACGGACATCACTGCTCTCATTCAATCCTCCCTTGTCTAGGGGAAGACGAAATTAAAAGTGCGAGATGAGTGTTGTCAAAAAGCGCGTTGAATACGTCTCGGTCACTTTAGTGAATTTTTGGTCCGTTATAGGAACTATGGATTTTCTGTGTCAGGTTATCCCTTGTTTAGGGGATAACAAGATACAAGAAAGCATCCCCCTTTCATTCACATCGTCCCTTGTGTAGTGGAAAATGGAAAGTGCAAAAAAGGATGTCGCGGGCCCCACTACAGACTTTATGAAAATTGTCTTATGGCCTATTTCGAATCACGATGAGTGCTTTGGGTTTTCTATATCAAGTTATCCTTTTTTTAGGGGATACCAGGATATAGGAATACATCACCCTTTCATTCACATTCTCCCTTTTTTAGGGGAAAACGGAAAATTGTAGGAAAAGAGTGTTGCGATGCCCCACTGCGATCCAAAATGTTTTGCTAGAGTCACCATCTTTATTTTAATGAAGAAACAAAGAAAAACCAAAAAAATAAAACCAGAGAAATGCAAAAACGGGTTCGGAGGCTAAGTTACGAATTGGGAAGGTGCTAGGCACCCAACTCGCCATTTCGGTCTAAAAAAGCGGTTTTTGGCTAAAGTATGATTTTTGTTATATTTATCTAGCAAATAAATAAAGCATTAACTACCTACAAATACATACATATTTACATTATTTACGGATTTGCAGTTGTCTCCTTCCAATAATTATAAATACATTTAAAAATATTTGGTCATAATAATGGCTCTTTTAAATGCAATTTTCTAAAATAATCCGGCAGCACAACGGCTTATATTTTTATATTGGGACGGATGGAAAATTGTTTTTTTTACAAATAAACCCTTAAAGGCTCACCTTTAAAAGCGTTGGTGTGCTCGCTCTGTCCTTCGGCGAGAGGGAGTCTTTTTGCTGCTGCTGCGGTTCGGATAGAGTAACTGCTTCTGAATGTTGCTTTTGGGACCCGTTAAACAGGCGGAGCAATTTCTTGCCTTTTGCTGTTGCTTACTTGTTGCTGGCGGAAATCGGGCAGAACAAAGGCTTGTTTCTAGCTGATTTAGCCTTTTTATTCGGGCAGAGCAACGGCTCTTTCCGAGGTTTTTGGACCGGGAAAATAGGGTGGATACTTAACTAGGGCGGGCTAGGGATCACTTTGACTGGTTGGTTTTGTGTTTGGAGGAGGTTTGGCAGAGTTTCTAGGCTTTATAGGAGTGGGAATCGACTCGCCACCGATCGCCGCGTAAAAATAACGCACAGAGTTTCTTCGGGCTTCAAACCTTTGCGAAATTGTGTCCCAAAAGCGTAGCCGGGCACAGCTATTTATAGTTGGATTTGTGCCTCATCGTCTTGTACCGTGCGCTTGAGAAATTGCACATTATAAATGGGAGTTTGCATCAGAAGACTTGGGCGTGGCCATAAGGCTCCTTGGGCGCCGCACCAAGGATCCCTTTTGGCAGCACCAAGGCACTATTCCAGGTTCCAATTTTGACACTTTAGTCTCTGCATTTTACTGTTTTGTGCATCCTGCTTTGCCTTTTGCATTTTTAACTCATGTAACTTGACATTTGTTAAGTTTTAACAAGTCTTGATATAACATGCCAGAGTTATATACTAGGGGTACGAAATTGGGGTGTCTACAGCCACCCATACCACTCATACCACCCATATCACTCATGTCACCCATGTCACACATGCCACCCATACCACCCATGTCATCCATCATGCCACTCATACCACCCATCATGTTTAATGAGGTTTTTATCTCCTCATCCTCTCTCATAATAGGTGAATGCCCTCTCCCCATCAATGGAGCATTATAAGGAGACTCAAATGGAATATCAGTAGGGCCTGGACTCCTCATATCATTTCCGTGAACGAGGGTCCGCGCATAAGCACCCTCATCCCCCTCATTAGTGGCTGTATGTACATGATTAGCAGCTTTCCTGCGTTCTGAAGCAGTCACAACTCTGTTACGTACTCTACCCAGATCCTCTACCTGTATTGGACGTTTCCCTCGTCGACGTCCGGGTTCCATCTATTACAAAAATATAAATACAAGTTAAGTTATGAAGTGATAAGTTATCTATAAAACAATTATATATATATAGACACACACACACATTACATCTATTACACAAGTTTTTTTTTAAAAAAAAATACATGTTTTTTTTTAAAAAACACAAATCATCCCCCACTTTTGGTTCTATTTCAAAAAAAATTACAAATTCTATAAATATATATACACACATATATTACATAAGTTTTTTTTTTACAAAAGTTATCTATAAAACATAAGTTATCTATAAGTTACATAAGTTATCTATAAATTATTAACATGGTTTTTTTTACAACTTAAGTTTTATTTTTATATAAGGTGTCTATAAAACATTTTATATACACACACACACACACACATATTACACATATCACATAATTTGTTTTAAAAAACATGTTTTTAAAAAAAAAATTAAAACAACCACTACAATATCGCGATTCTAACAAAAAACAACCGCTATATATCCGCGGTTTTAACCAGAAATAGCCGCAACATACCAGCGGACCTTTTATATAACTATCGTGATCCACAAATGGTAGTTATATAAAACATCCGCTACAAATTTGCGGATGTTTTAGGCAAAACCCAACATTTGGCCACCCAACTTTTCAAAAAATTGCAATGCGGCCACCGAAAGTTTAAAACTTGCAATGAGGCCACTGAACTAAATTTATGTTGCAAGCGTGCCCATATTTTGGATATTCGTTAGCTCCATCGTTAAATATGAGTGAAATCTCTATTTTTCCCCTTTAAATAACAATTATTCTCTTTATGTGATATTAGAAACCCAAAGGGGTCTAACTGAAAAAATGTTAGTATATTGCCAGAAGCCGTGAGTTTAACGACCTCTCCACAGCTACCCAAGCTTCTACTCTTCTGGAAATTGTTTCCTGCATCCGCTTCGATCTGCCTCAATAGAGGTCTAGTAAATTCAGGGAGTTGTGTGACCAACTCTTCGCATCGGTGCTCACTTGTGCTTGGTATATATCGCCGACCTCCTTCATCTTCTCCGGCGAATCTCCATCGCCGACGTCAGATCCGCCTCTCCCTTTACCCACATCCGGCCAAACCTCACCCACTCTGTATCACCGCCCCAGATCCATTCCAGACCTGGCCGACGAGACTCCATTGTTGGGCCAGCAACCTCTTTTCTCCATCTAGAAATCCGGCAAAGCAAGCCCACCTCTATTTGTTCAAAGAGATAAGTTCTAGTTCTTCCAATTCCTCCGAATGTATCATTGCGAGAGGGGTGCAAACAATTGGAACGGACTTCGACTCCTCCTAGCTTTGCACTTGTTCGCAGAGAAAAGAATCCACTTCCAGATAGCATCCCCAGTCGAGCCCATTTTTGCAAAAAACTTGGAGACTCGGAATCTACCCTAGATACAGATTGCGAAGAGGATCCAGAACGCCTTACTGAATTGTCGACTTTTTCTTTCCTTTCAGGAGCTGAAGGATACACTACCGACTCCTCTTCCTCCACTGCCTCCTGCCTCGACTAGAAAACAACGTCCATGCGTCGCTAACCAATTCAGGAAAGATAGACGTAATAGGAACGCAAGAAAAAGGTTCCAATTCGCATAGGGAAAGACGCAACTCTACCTCTGCGAAGAAACCTTCCTTGGACTCACTGTCTGAATTGTCCTGAGTTGAACCATTCTCCCTTGAAGATTCGCCTTTCTCACGCCCTTCGTCACTATACTCCGACTCGGACTTGGTTTGCAGCACAACCGACCAATCTTCGACAAAGCTCTCGAACTTATCCGACTCGCGCCAACTACGACTCGACAAAAGGCAGACTTTGTTGACTTCCGGCACTCTCTCTTCGATAATAATCCGGTCTTCCTTCAAACCCGACCCGTCTCTGTTACCCGATCTCAAGAAAGAGTCTGTATCAATGTTGGAATTGAAGGGCCCAGAAATAGAACCCCCTGTAGCTTCCTTCTCTTGGGTCGAAGTTATCAATGTTGGAAGAATGAAAGAGAAGGGGTGTGAAGGCCGGCAATATAATAACATTTTTTTAGTTAGATCCCTTTGGGTTTCTAATCTCACATAAAGAGAATAATTGTTATTTAAAGGGGGGCAAAATAGGGATTTCACTCATATTTAACGATGGAGCTAACGGACATCCAAAATATGGGCACGCTTGCAACATAAATTTAGTTCAAGTGGCCTCATTGCAAGTTTTAAACTTTCGGTGGTCGCATTGTAATTTTTTGAAAAGTTGGGTGGCCAAATGTAGGGTTTTGCCGATGTTTTATATTACTACCGCTTGTGGATCGCGATAATTATATAAAAGGTCCGTTGTGCCCTAGCGGTACTTTCGCGAAAACTTGAAAAAAAACGGATTTCCAAATTATTCAAACACCAAATGAACAACAAATTGAGATTAAACAAACAGAAAATAGAGAGAGGGAGAGAGAGAGATACGTATATTACACATATATATTACAAATTGAACAATTGAACAAACAGAAAATATACAACAACAAATAGAGAGAGAAAAAAAAGGGGGGAGAGAGAGAGAGATACCTTGTCCAGAATTTGAGTGAGATTGAGAGACTGATTTCGGGAGTGAGCCTGCTATGAGTGAGATTAAGAGAGAACGAGAGTGTGATGTGAGTGAGATTGAGAGAGAATGAGAGTTAGGGGTAGGCCCGGCCCGTGAGCCCGTCTGCCGTTGTGCGTCGTGCCCGGCCATGTGCAGTGCCTATGGGCCGATACATAGTCTTTGGGCTTTAGAGATGTTAGATGCCGGGCTCTGCACACTCGGGCTTTCAAGTTCTAATGCCCATCTAAGCCCGGTCCGGCCCATCATCACATTATGTTTTAAAATTATAAATATATTATAATTAATTAATTATACCATTACAGTAACAAAAAAGAACATTTGTTACTGCTACCTGCCTACCTTCGTTAATTATATTATTATATAGTGACTAGTCAATTATAATATTATATTATTATATAGTGATTAAGTGGTATACAAAATTACTGATACAAATAGCCAAAACTCAAACAAAAGGCAAAGTAAAACTTTGAAACCCTAAAACAGTAAAACCTAAAACAAATCGATCGCTATCGGCCTTCGCTTCCTTCGATAGCTCTACCCGCCACGTTCGTTCCTTCGGCTCTATTAGTCTATTATATAATTACATAATACATAATGTAATTTTTGTGTATAGTCAGCTTTGATTTGGAGGAACTAGGTGAGTAGGTGTCATGGTTCAGGTTCAGCTGCCAAGACTTTTAAAATTATGTGTAATTTTAAAAACATGAAAATCAATCGGAGAGTCCATTTAAGCCCGTGTCTCGATGCCCGTGGGCTTGTCTACGATCGGGCTTTTAAAATGATGCCCGCTACCATATGGGTCTATATCTGGGCATTACCATGCCTCCCCAATAATAAGAACCATGGCGGTCCTGGCCCGTAACCACGCACCTGCACCAATACGATGCATATCTTAGATCAAGAGGATAACTAGATTTTCTAAAAAACAATGATCAATAATCAAATCATATTCTTCCTTCATACAATATTTTGTTGGGTTCGTTGTTCTTGTGAAAATAAACTAAAGGTAAAATCATTACTTCCAAATTAATAAAGAGAAATGAAAAAGAAAGTTGTAAGGAAATTTATTGCAATTCATCTTCCTCTCCGATCCCCTTATGGTTAATTTAATTAACTTATGTAACAATCTTTCAAACTAATAATGTTTGGAATCACAAAAATATTAATTAATAGGAAGAACAATGTTTTCCCTCCTATTTTCTCTTTAGTCAAATAAGGAAACTTGGTTGAATATTGAATCAAATTATTATATATTTTCTTTAGGTTGTAAGTTGTATCCCTTTTATTATCTTTATTATATATATATATATATATATATATATATATATATATATATATATATATATATATATATATATATATATATATATATATATATATATATATTAATTATACTATATTAGTATATTATATATAAGTTTCACTAATTCCTAATCAATAAAGTATTGATCCGGTATTTTGTTCGGTCCGATAGGTACAGGCATACCTAATGAGAGTGCAATTGGGGGGTAGGTCTAGTATCCAATCGTTTATTAGTGGTATGTTTGTTGATTTGTTATAATTAAGGGGTGTTATAGGTTTAATAGAGTACAATAATTGTTAGGGGTAGTGTGATAGTTTCACAAATTAAATTGTGTTATATTTAAGAATTTCAGTGTCACGTTTAGGTGTTCTGATTGTGAAATAAAGAAACAATTTGTGGTGGAACATGCTAACCTGTGACATTTAATTGTGTCACGGCTAAAAGGGGCAAAACTTTCGATTGGGCTCCTCCACATGTGACTTTAGTAAGTAGTAACCATGTACTACACCACCACCCTTCAAAAAAAAAAAGTTTATTGAAAATTGAAGTTCCGTGTGAGAATATTTTGGTTTCTGCCTTTTGATTTAATTATGATCTTTGATAATTTCTCAGGTTATGTATTGTTCATTGTTCTTTTTTTTCTAGTTTCTACTTAAGAGAAAATATCTTTGCTTTATTTGTTAAATATTACTCCATGTCCCCCTCCTGTTTGACTAAAAAAGTTCTTATTTGAAAGTCATTTAAAAAAATATGACATTTTAGTTGTTTATTAGTAATAAAATAATATTTTTATGTCTTATCTTTTTAAAGTTGATTTTTAAGTTAAATATCTTAAAATGAAATAATTAATTTTTTACCCAAAACGGATGGAGTATTTTGTATTGTGTGAGTTCGTATTTAAAAGTCAAATATTATATTCTTTCGTTCCGTGCAAAGAATCTCTGTTTAAAAGTTAATTTTTTTAAGAGAATCACGTTTTTAGTAAATTTTTTAAATGAAATATCTCAAAATTGAATAATAGATTCTTTGCCCGAAATGAATTGAGTAATACTAAATATAATTAGTATATAAACTTATTTGAAGAATTCAAATAATTATCCTATTTAAAGACGAAGTTTTGAGGTTCGTGCTGGATAAGTGATGCCCTTGACACGGTCAATCACTTGACTTTGTAGTTTTAAGTTATAGAATTTTTATTTATTTATTTTGTGTGTGCTAAAGAAGCTTGGAAACATATCTAACTTGGGTTTCATACTTTTTGAAATTCGAGCTCTACCATCGGCAACCCTTTAAGAGCATCACCATTGTCTATTTAAGCACAATTCTTATTTCTTGAAAATTGTGTGAGTGGCCATTAGATGCCAATTAGGAGAGAGAAGAGAGGTATTAGGAGAGAGAAAGAGAGATTGACTTCTTCACTAAGAACCTGCAAATGGAAGGGAGGTTAGCAGGGTTGTCGGCTTTGTGTGTGTGTGTGGGGGGGGGGGAAGGGGGAAGGGATTTTTATTTTATTTGATTTTGTGTTAAATTTAATATTTTTTTTGTGTAAGAAGTTGTGTAAGAATAGTATACAATTGGAAGATTTATTCTTAAGTGTGTAAGAAGAAAAAAATGTGTAGGTGACAGTAAGACCCAGTTAAGAAGTTGTATAAGAAGTTGGTATAAATTTAACATTTAGGATGCTCTAAGGGTCTTTAATTTAAAGATATGCAAAATCCATATTCCCATTTAAAACAAGCGCAAACAATATAAAACATACAGATGGGTCACCTAACTTTATCATTTTTTAATTCGGTAATTGAAAGTTTGAAATATATATTTTGGCCATTCAATTTTTATTTTGTAGCAAGCGAGTCCATTTTTTAACGTCCATTAGAAAATGACATTAACTTTATGTGATTTTCCCATTTTGTCCATGTTATTGGACAAACCACCTAATACCTTCTATTATTGGACGGATCGGGGGAGACATTCCAAATCAGATACAAATTGAAGAAAAAAAATCCCAAATTCTAGGGTTTTCGATTTGAAACGAAATTCACATCTCTTCGATCACGTATCAAGAAACCGACTTCGAGACATCAATCAACACCAGAAGATACTGAAATCTAATGTTTTAATATAGATTCGAAGCTACGAGGTGAGTACGATAACCCTAATTTCTACTCGTTGAATATGTTATCGTTAATTGTCATGTTTCAGTCTATGTGTTTAGGTTTGCCTTTATATGTACTGTTGTGTTCCAATGTTGGTGTAATTGATTGTTAATGGTAGGTTTTGCTTCATTTTGCCTTTTGCATTTATATACACTGCGGTCCAATTGTGTGTAATGAGATCTTGAAAATTGTTGAATTCATCCATGTCTTATTTTTAGAGTTTTTATATCAGTATTTTACATGATCCATGTTGGTGTAATTGATTGCTAACGGTAGGGTTTTGCCTTAGTTTTGTCTTTTTATCTTTTATATTCATTGGTGGTCTCAAAACCTTAAAAAATTAGGCTTTACTGATATGTGGCATTTGAAGTGTGGGGCTTTAATATCATATTGTGAGGCTTTAATATCATATAGTGGGGCTTTAAAATAGTGATTTGTAGAGACACTAATAGTGATAGTGTGTCATTATTTATTATATGCAGAATGGAAAAGAAAATTGGAGTAATTTTACATCATGGTGGGGTTTTTCATAAGGTCAATAATAAATGGAAGTATGAAAGAGGAAATGTTGATTTTATTCCTAAAGTTTGTATGGATACTCTAAATTACTTCAAAGTTGAAAAGTATGTTAAATTATATTTCAAGTATGGAAATGTGAAGCAAGTAGAGCTGTCAAGGTGGGTTGGCGGGGCGGGCCAACCCACAACCAGCTATAACCCACCATTTGGTGGGCGCGGGGTGGGCCAACCCATGAAATGTGGTGGGCCGGGAAATTGCCAACCCAACCCAACCCATCTTGGGTTGTGGGTTAGGCGGGCCAACCCACCAACTTTTTTCTCAATTAATCTAAATAATAAAAATAATCATAAATAACACAAAAAAATGTCACAATTCATTAAAAAAATTATATTTTCTTCTATTATATTTTTAATAGTGTTTTCTAACAACTTTCTCTAATATTTATAGTATAAAATAAGAAAAAAAAATAGAAGTAAGAAACTATTTTATCATTACTATTTTTGTATATTCTTATAATCATTTTTTCTATAAATATTGTTGTTAATATACCTTATTCTGACATCTTTAGTTGTTATAAGTGTTATTTTTTGAACGAATTCAAAATCATTTACTAATATTTCATATATAAAAAATAATCTTACATTTTGAGCGAAAAATGATTTAAACTAATTATTTCAAACTTATGACTTGTTTATTTGAAACTAGTATATGGCGGGCCAACCCACCCCAACCCACCTCAACCCGCAACCCACCGCGGGCTCAACCCATTTGACCCACCTCCTAATGGGTTCATATTTTCCCAACCCAACCCATATTTTTTAAGTGGCGGGGCGGGCTAACCCATTTTGACAGCTCTAGAAGCAAGTATGGTATAGGTTAGTAATTAAAATTTGCACAAACACATTACAATTAAAATTTGCACAAACACATTACAATTCAAACATAAACAATTATTTGCACAAACACAGTACATAATGCTTTACCATTTTATTTCTTATTCAGAATTTTGAAATCAACTAAGGCATTAACATTTTGGCAATTACATCCAATTTGAAGTATGATGTCATCAACACATTAATCAATATCATCATCATGATTATTGCCAGAAGATACATCTTTTCTCTCATACCATATTGACCAATATTACATTTCAATATCTTAATTTTTTCCCTTTTCGTGGCACATTCCATTTGAAGTCTATCAAACTCTTTCTTCAACAATTGTTCTTCCTTGAAATCATGCTCTCTCTCTCTCAAATCCTTGATCAGTTTCTTCAAATCATTAATCACTTTCACTGACCTCTTTGTAAATTTATCATCAACCCACAAATAGAAACCACAATCATGTTAATCATATAAGAAGCAAAAAAAAAAGGTCTTGTGACATAATGTTGGAGAAATACAACTACAACAGTTAGGGTTCTTGTAAAAAATTGGGGGTTTCGTAAATAATTTATGGTTCTTGTAAAAAATTGGGGGTTTTGTAAATAAATTAGGGTTCTTGTAAAAATCTATAGCAAAAGTGGCAACATTGCTTACCATATATCTAGGGCATCGAATGAATCTTCGTCATGGGTTCTTCTCAGTCCCAGATGTAAATAAGGCCACCCTAAGGTTACATCGACAAGTTTTATGGCGATATTCAGTAACAAAATTGGACCCTCCTGATGAAGACAAGCCTTCTAACCTTGATATCTCATACCCACTCACTGACATTGTTAACTAAATGTCTGGGTAGCTTCAACGATGAAAACTACCTTTTTCGTTTGAAGATCGTTTGAAGATGAAATTGGTTATGGACGCGTCTCACAGAAATGATGAATCAGAAGATGATGAAATAGGTGTAATTGATATGCGTTGAGGGTATATAGCTTACAAAGGGTATGATTGTCCAATAATATGGACAAAATGGGGAAATCACATAAAGTTAACACCATTTTCTAACGGACGATAGAAAATGGACTCGCTTACAATAGAATAAAAGTTAGATGGCCAAAATAGATATTTTAAACTTTTGGTGGCTGAATTACAAAAAGTAGTAAAATTAAGTGGTTCATTTGTGTGTTTTGCCTTAATTTAAAGATACTGCAAAATCCATATTCTCAATTAAGACAAGCACAAACAATATAAATATAATATAATACCACAACTTCTATAAGGGGACTCGGTGGTAGAAATAGGGAATGGCTTCACAAAGTGTCAGTGAGATTCTATGGTACGGGCACGTATATTAGGATAATCTCACAATAGGGCTCAGTTGATTGACTGAGGCTATCTGGTGGTGGGGATTGAATTAAGCGTAAGATCAAACGGTAATGAGTCAGTTACTTATAACTCAATCACACTTTCTATTTAGACATTATCGTTTCAATTGAAGAAATCATATATACTGACACCGTGCCATATACACGGGTTCAAAAAGCTAGTATGTATGTATGTATATATATATATATATATATATATATATATATAGAGAGAGAGAGAGAGAGAGAGCCGTGCCGAGCTTTAGTGTTAGAACCGTTAACTGATTAAGTTTATGATAATTTAAAATATTCATTTCATTACTTAAAAAAGAACATAATTAATTTAATGGTGTAAATATCTAAGTAGATTTACACGTATCAAGATTTGATATTTAAAGCATCTAATCTTTTAGATATTGTATAGCAAAGTGTAATAATTAGAAGATGCCGATCTGTAGCAAAATTTGACTACATGGTTTGCAAGAACTTCTTTCTGATTAAGTTTTATGGATGACAACTTTATAAATCTTAATTTGTAAAATATAGTCTTATTTTTTAAACTCAACTCATTAACATATAAGTCATATCAATACGAATATGCAATTCATCTTATATAAAATATTGGTAAGATCATTCTTCCTATATTTTTGTCATTCTTTTAATTGCAATAACATTTATATTATTGTCTTTTAATAACATACGTTAGTTCATGAAATGACCAGAATGATTAGCTAAGGACCAAGAAATGAAGTCTTATCGTTAATGAAAAAAAGAAGGAATACTTAAACAAAAAAAGTCTTGCAATCAATCGCAAAATGCTAACATAGAAAGATTATTATATTTTATCATCTTATTTTAATTATGAATTACATATATATGAGTTTTAAAATAAGTTATACATTAAATTAATATTAATAATTCAATTAAATATGTTACCAAATCCACCACGATGATAATTTAAAGACGGAATGAGTACTAATTTATGTACTTTAGTATAGATAAGTAGGGTAGACTACTATTACTCAAATTTTCTATTAATACATTGTACGTTGAAATGTCTTAGGTCAAAAAAAGATTGATAATAACCTATCCTAAATTTGTTAACCAATTTTTGTTAATAATTAATAGAAAGTCTCTAATGATTTAAAGGAGTAAATTTCATATAAATCACTATTATGAATCGTAATTCATAAAACGGAGTTTTATTTTCTCACAACTCAATTTATCATGATGAGTCGAATAAGGAAGATTTGTCTAACAAAAAAATATCTATAAAACCGTCTTAACTAAATTTTTATCGATTTTCAAAGACATGTACGATTAACTCAGGGACCTTTTCTCTTACTTAAGCTTACATTCATTTGGCAATGAATAATACAATGATAATAAAAATAGCAGAAAACATAATTTACATTCTCAAATTAAACAACATTATACCCAATACAACAACAATTTTTTTGTAAAGGCTCATACGAAACTTTTTATAATTATTTCTATGCAAAATACAAATGTTAAATAAGAACAACGTTACTAGTTTGAGACAGCTCATGAGATAATCAAAACAATGTCGAATAAACTTTAAAGCTCGTTAAATAATTAGGCTCGACTTGGAAACGTGTGATATTTATTAGATTGAAAAGACTAAGCTACTTGAGGTTGACTTGATTACAATCTTGTTCGAGATTGACTTAAGAATAAATCAATTCATTTTTCAAACACTTTTCAAAGTTTGGAAGATTTATTTCATAAATTCAAACACTTAATTTTTTTTTACCACTAGAAAGAAAAACACAGAAAAGGAATCATGAAAAGTTGAATAATGTAATCGACTATAAGCACTATAATGAAAAACATAATAAGGAATTATGAAAAGAGTATACTTTTAGTTGAACAATGATACTTGTACCCAAAAAAATTACCGTGAGGTGACACTTAATTTAGATTTTCAATATATTTGAAAATACATGTCATATACTGTATTTTTTATATATATATATATACCATTTATATGATTATGTTTACAATGTTTGGCCGTGGGTTTCTATGCTGGAAAACGCAAAGCTTCTTAAACTAAAATAAAAAAAATATACGAGTAATAAAATTTCATCTCCTCTCCCCAAACACTCTCTCTCTCTCTCTCTCTCTCGTCCCTCTGCTTCTACACCCAAAACCCTAGGACCGAGAGTAAGAGAGAGAGAGAGGGTCTGAAGAGGAGAGAGAGAAATAGTTCCGGCGCTCGTCGGCGATATACTCCGGCAGGCTCTCTTTCCCCACGGCAACGATTCCTCCTTTCTCTCTAATCGGACATCGCTTTGTTCCCACGGCATCCGATTAAAGGGATTAAGGAAAGAAAGAAAAAAAGGAAGTGACAAGAATAGGCGATTGATTCTGGAAATTTATTATTCTCCCTCTCCCCCTTTGAACTCTGGCGGACCTCAACAAAGGAACCCTAGCGTTCCTAATTTCTTCAATTTCTTCACGCTTTTTCGCGGATCGTTTCGATTTCAAATCTAAGAGGAAGAAGCGGAGAAGCCTTCGCAGTGTGAATATGCTTTGGATTATGAGGTTCTCTGGTTTTTTCTCCGCGGCAATGGTGATGATCATTCTCTCACCGTCGTTACATTCATTTCCACCGGCGGAAGCCATTAGATCCTCTCACCTCGACAATTACCTTCGGTTTCCAGGTCAGATTGATCAATTCTCGTTCCGTAAAGCATCTACATTCCGCAATGCCGATGAATGTGACCGAAAAACATTGGGGAAAACTGGCGTTTGCGACCCGTCTCTCGTGCACGTGGCGATTACTCTTGATGTTGAGTACCTCCGTGGTTCAATCGCCGCCGTTCATTCAATATTACAGCATTCAATGTGTCCTGAGAGCGTCTTCTTTCATTTCTTGGTTTCCGAGACCAGTCTTGAAACCCTAGTTCGATCTACTTTCCCTGATTTGAAGTTCAAGGTGTATTACTTCGATCCGGAGATTGTTCGGAGCTTGATCTCGACTTCGGTCCGGCAGGCGTTGGAGCAGCCGCTGAATTACGCTCGTAACTACTTGGCCGATCTATTGGAACCGTGTGTTCGGCGAGTGATTTACTTGGACTCCGATCTCGTTGTGGTCGATGACATTTCCAAACTTTGGAGTACGAGTTTGGGGAACAAGACCATCGGAGCACCTGAGTATTGCCACGCCAACTTCACCAAGTATTTCACCGCCAGTTTCTGGTCGAACCGGCGGTTTTCTGGCATTTTCGCTGGTCGGAACCCGTGCTACTTCAACACCGGTGTGATGGTCATAGATCTGGCTAAATGGAGGCGGGTCGGATACACTAAAAGAATCGAGAGATGGATGGAGATCCAAAAAAACGGTCGGATATATGAGCTCGGGTCACTGCCGCCGTTCTTGCTGGTATTTGCGGGACACGTGGCCCCCATTGAGCATAGATGGAACCAACACGGCCTTGGAGGGGATAATGTTAGAGGCAGCTGCCGTGACCTTCACCCCGGTCCGGTTAGCCTTCTCCACTGGAGCGGCAGCGGCAAGCCATGGCTCAGGCTCGACTCAAAGCAGCCGTGCCCGCTCGATGCTCTGTGGGCACCTTACGACTTGTACGGACACTCGACCTGATGAGGTTTACTTCCATCGCCGGTAAATTCCTCCTGTTACTGTTTTGCAATTATTTTTTTCTTTCTATTTTTCTTTCTGTTTTTTCTTCTTGATTTGATAATTTTTTTGGGGGTTTTGTTCAATTAACTGGAATCATCTATCTCTCGGGCCAGGCCATTTGTATTCTATTCTATTGTTTCTATGCCTTGAAAATAAAAGAAAAGGGGATTATTCAATTCAGTTATGTGTACATTTCATTTGAGATGTTGCGTTTGATTACATCATTAGGGCTTTACCCTTTTTCCTTTGTTCAAGAACATCACCGACACTATTAAAGGTCCGAAATTCTCTTTGAGCATCAATTTTTACTTTGTTATATTCTATTTTGCAGCTAAATTCCAAAACATTGATTAAACGTAATTCTTGCTGTCTTGTGCCGTACTTTAAAAAAAAATTCTTTTCTTTTTTAATAAATAAATTCTCCTGTCTATTTACCTGTATCTAAATTTGCTAAAAGCATTGAATTATTTGAAATATCTGTCAACAATTATGTTGGAGAATTGACCTTAAAAATGGCCAATCGTTTGATGTTGGCACTCTCTGCTTTTGCGATTGTAGTGTTGGAAATGGAGTGCACGAAAGAAATTAGTCAACGAAAGTCTTAATTGAATGGAGTAATTTTTAAACTTGTAGATCACACTGCGTTGTAAGCAAATATCAAATGCAATGTGGCTGTCCAAACTAAACTAAATACAACGGTGGAAGAAAAGGGGTGAGGTTTTGTCAGCTAGTCGGTGTTTTAGTGCTACAAGATTTGGTGGGGGCGGCGGATGACATCTTACGTTTCCCTCCATCCCTTTGCTGTCAAACAGCTGGTTGTCTTCTTCATTTTCATTTTCATTTTCGTTTTTTATTTTATTTTTTGTTAGTATTACACTATTACTCCCATACCATATATGAAATAGGGCAATTGGCATCATTGGTCATTGACTATAGGTCTCTCACAGTATTAATTTCTTGACAATTTTTTGTTAAAATTTGGTCATTTGAGTATTAAATTTTCACAGCCGCCATCCTTTCGATGAATGTCGTTAGAGAAATACAGTTAAGTTGTCAATGTGTATTTAAATAGGGTTAAACTGATTTTTTTTTTCAAATTTAACTTGTATTAAATTTATAATCGAATCCCTAAAATTTTAAAAATGGCCATAAGGCCTTCTTCCCCAAATTTTTTAAAACCAAGCAGATTTTTTTGAAAACCCATCATTGCACAGTGAAATAGTCATTGAAAGTTAAAATTCCACCGTCGCAAAATGGACATTAGTTTGCACCCCACCCCTTTCGACGATAATAAGGCCTTCTTCCCCAATTTTGTAATCAAATCACATTATGTTTGACCTAAGAAAACATATTTGATGCCAAAAAAAAAAACTACAGATCTGATTCGTTATTGATTGTGCCCTATCTTGATCATTAGCCAAAGTCAAAAGCACGGTCAATCCAGTGATTTAAGCCTCCGGGCGAGTCAACCATCTCACCCATATGCTTTGCTTTGCCTTTTGTTTCCCCAACTCTATATCCTCATTCTACAATCGTCTAGTTCGTTGTATTTTCGAAGGAAGAGACTAGACTTGACAAGGGCGACGTGGATAGACTAGACTAGACTTGGTGTTTAAGGTTAAAGTTTTCTACGGATTTGGGGGTATTTTGTATGGGTTGGAAGTTACAATTTGGTAGTTGACAGCATGCACGGAGGGTGGTCGTTGATGATAATTTCTTGGATGGCGGCGGAGATCTCGATGCCTGGAGGGAGTCTTGCGAGGAGGCGATGGTTGGGAGCTGACGTGAATCATCGGAACTTGACATTGTGAGGTGGGAAGAGCGAGAGATTAGTGGTGTGGAAAAGCAAGTGTATATATATATATATACATATTAAGTTTTTTAGTTTGATCGTGAATATATTGGGAAAGAAGGTCATATGGTCATTTTTTAAATTTGAAGGATTCGATTATAAATGTTAATATTAGCTTAGTTTTAAAAAAAATCATTTTAATCGTTACTAAATACAAATGGATAAATTAACACTATTTCTCTAATAATATCCATTGAAAGGACTGCTTGTGAAAATATAATACTCGAAAGACCTAATTTTAATAAAAAAAAATTGTTACGAAACTAATACTGCAAGTGCGAGTGAGACGTATAATCTGGACCAATTTTGTGTGATTTTCCCAATGAAATATGAATAAGAATATGGTGGGCCGAGGGGCATCAAAAATACATGGGACCCATCTGTCGTTGTACTACCAAGCTAGTGTCCAAAGTATTAAGTGGGGACCGATTCTCCCTTTCGTCCTGGCATCACACGTGGGCACACCCATGCAATCAATTGCTTTAAACCTACGTGACTCAGCAACATAGTTTGTAGAGAAAAATACTTTTTCCTTGTTTAGTTTTTATTTTTTAATAATTAATAATTACTCCATAATTTAATTGAATAAGTTTTATCATTTACAAAATAAATTGGAGAATTCTTCTTCTGACTTTAGTTTGCTTCTTTCTAGTGAACTTGTTAACAGTAGGCTTAATTCAAAATGTATTTTATTAGAAAAAGAAACAAGTGATGAAGACATGGCAACTGACTGACATTTAAAGTAATACCTACCCAAATCGCCAAAGATTGATTAATCTGACTTTGACAGCTTTGCTGTCACAATTATACTAATCATAACGCTCCTCCACTCCTATTTTATACTAATTTCTTTTTTATACTTATAGTTGGTCGGTGAGATTAAATTAAATAAATATACGAAAAGAGTAATTTTATTTATATACTATGAGGTGTATTGGTTGTCGGTTGACAGCAAGAGCAAGATTTCATGGCTTAATTGGTAAGGGAAGTCTGGAGAGGTAATAATAGCATAGTCCTATAAAATTACGCTTGATAGTAATGTGTGTGTGTGGAGGGGTGGGGTAGGTTATTCATGAGTAATGCATTTGCATTGGTGGTTGCTTAGTGAATTAAAAGGGGACTGAAGAGATAGAAAGGGTAGAGGGAGATTTTTTTTTAGGCCCATTTCTCCTTTTTTACGTATTTAGAGATTTTATTTATATGTTCTAAGTTGTAAATCTGTGAATTTTAGCATTTTTCCTTCCTTCCAATGCTAGCCTCCTTTTTACTATGCATTGAACCTATTGAATCATGCGTCAATCTAATCTTCATATGCAAAAAATATATTTCTTAGAATTTGATCAAATCAAATTTCTGTTAATGTGTTGAATAGTATATCTGGACAATTAATATTAAAATTAAATTATAAGAATGTTTATTAATTTTTTTACGAATACAAATAACTTATAATTAACAACATAAATAGAAACAATTTGTTGTATTACATGATATTTAAATTAGGGTAGTAGAGAAGAGTAGTGTTTTTGTACAGCTGTAGAGCGAAAAGGATTGATTATAATTTATACACCCAAGGCCAAGGTTTCGTCTTTCTCTCGACTAGCAGACGGCTGCAACAAGTTACGAGTACATTAGTACATAGTATAAGTATACCACCAATCAATCCATTGAAGACATCGACAAGAGGCGTCTCCCTCTTGGCAGACATGGGGAAATGGAAATGGAGCTATTTCTTCCTGAGAGTTTGTGGCATGTGAGGAAAAGTGAAATTAAACAAAGGTAAAGAGTAAAAGAGTGGCATGTTTGTTTGGATAGAGTGCCCAAAACCAAAACCAAAACCAAAACGAGCCTTTCAAAAATATGCCTTTACAGCTATAAAACAGCCATTCCCATTACATTATTAGTATACTGTTACTGTAGAATGTGACACCAAACTGGGAATAAGAGAGACGATCACAATCCAACAAAAATCACAATTCACAAACCACCATTCATGGTTCATTTGTTTGTTTACATAAACCAAATACTATACAGTATACACATGTGGGACCAAACTCTATGATTAGGTTGGATTTTAATGGAGTTCAAAAATTTGTAAATGATGGACTACGTTATTCATTAACTTCCATTTTTAGAAAAAAAATTCTACTTTTTGTACGGATACATTAACACATCCAACCATGTTGAGCAAGTTCAAGTGTGATACTTACCTATAATTTTGATATATATTGGTTATTATTTATGAGTATTAAATAATCATTTTTAATTATATATATCAAAATGAATGGTATTAAAATTAAGTGTGGTATTAAGGGAGGTATCAAATTTGGTACATAATTTTAATATATTTTACTTTAACCACTGGAGGGCCTAATATTTTTACATATGTATCAAAATTTGGTTTTGATCCCTACCATTAGACTTGCCTATAGATATCAAAACCAAATTTTGATACCTATTGATTATCCAAATCAAACACAACCCATTCAAACGATCATCCATTGCTTTGAGATGATGAGATCTAGGGTTCTTAGGGTGATCACCTGAAATTGAAATGGTAGTATTAGAACATGGTTAACCGTTTGATCAAAACTACCAAAATCAAACATAACTCATTCAAAACCAATCAAATAGTCCATTTCATTCAAAACCAAAAAAAGTCAATATTTTTATATACCACACCATATTTATCTCCAATACTTTAATTTTTTTTTTAAAATGGCTAAAAACTTTTAAAAAAAAATCATAGAAATAAGCAAACAAAGTCTCTATTTAAAGGTAAAAATGTATAATTTAATTCTGGAAAAAAAATTAAAAAAATTAATTTTTGGGCCGAAAATTGGCCAAGAAAAATGGTGGAAAAATTATTCCATCCACTAGAAAGCTACCATGTGGAAAGGGCAGGGGGCAGGAGGCGCCAGGTCACAGTTGTCGACCATTTTTTTTTTTTTGAATTTTTCGGGTCAAAACGATGTCATTTTGGCCCCAAGATGCCTGAAACACGATTGTTTTTGAGGTGTTTAGTGGTTTGATTTGGTTTTAATTTGTATCCTATATTGATACAAATCAAACCAAATCAAATAAGAATTGGCTTTGATTTTTTTTTTTTTTTATTCATTGTTGTAAAGGAAGATTTGGTTTGATTTGGGTTTAGACCCACCTTTAACCTTGCTCTTATTATATATGTAAACATTTATCAGGCTCATTTTTGGCAACCTTTAATATGAAACCAAAAGGGCTGAGCTAACATATTTCATTTCCTTCCAAATGCTTTCCCCACTCCCCTCTTCTAATCCAAAATTGAAAGATATCAGTTCCAACCATTCAATGTAATATGGACTTTGTATAATGCTACCAAAATGCCGATTTTTACAACACACCTTTTTTTTTTTTTTTTAACATGATTTTTCTTATAAATATGTTTGGTAAATTAGTTCAAAAACTGGTTTTTTTGCATATTTCCTGGAGTGTTTTGGACAAAGCGATTGGAGCTTCTTTCAAAAAGTGAAAACGTTGCATTGCTATACAAAATAGGGAAAATTTACCCACGTTTTGACAAAAACGCTCCATCAGATACTAAAAACTACATGTCCAATCGCCATGAGTTCACGAATTTAAAAAAAATGAACAAATTAGCATCACAATATGTGGCTGTTTAGCAAGAAGTTTATCACTTCAAAGTCAGGGAGGTGTAAAGAAATAGAGAAGTGGGGCAAAATGGTAAGTCACCGAGAATGAATTGAAATCAAACTTAGGTATATTGACTAGAGATACAAAACAAAGCTACCTACGTATGGTGTACTTCTAACATATCAGGAAGCCATGCCAATTAAGATGAGCAAAAGTCTAAAAATGTTTGGCCACATGTGGTTTTGGATGTAGGGAGGGAATCCATCCATCCCAGCACTGTCATCTATTGGTTCGGGAACGTGCAGCACATGGTCCTAAATTGTGAGCTTTATCCATCACAGTTCATAGTCACAACAACGGGGACCATAGACGAATGGCCATTCGACTCCTGATATTTTTTCCTGACCTACTGCTTCAACCTGGGACTATAATTGGATGAGAACCTAAAACTGAGACTCACAGCTAAATTAACCAATATAAACATAAGAGGAAGGATCTTCAACGAAGTAAAACTAACCTCATATAACTCAGTAAATTCTTCATCTCCGCTTTCAGATGTTGCAGATTTGCAAGTCAACGTGATTGATATTAGAATGTGAGCTAAGATCTTGAGAAGTCCTTAAATAATAGCTGCTGGATGAGTACTAGCCATTTCTTTTGCCTTCAAAATAAGACTAGAAAAGACGCTGATGATTGAACAAAGAACTCTCTGCAGAATAACGGAAGAGCAGGAAGAAAACAAATAGACAGAGAGGAACTTGAAGTGAAAGGGTTCATTCCAACATTAAAGTATGCTAGCCTCTGCGAGTACTCTGACTTGCAAAAAGGGCATTATTCCAAAGAATCTCAACAGAACAGGTTGCCTGACTAAGAAACAACTGGATGAGTTACATAACCATAAATCCACCCAATCCTTTCTACCTCGACAAATAATCTATTAGCCTTCCCCCGAATCCAGCCACAATCATAGAGTCAATGTAGTAGACTTTCCTAATCGTTCTGCAACAAAAGCCATGGTTACTTTATCATCGGCATTTTGGTCCCTTAACATTTTGCAAACCATTTCATCCTCTTCTACATTCTAAGGCACGTTTGGTTTTCTTTCAAAAGATATCATGGTCTTCTTTCAATGGAACCATCCATTGTGTTCAGTGGATTAAATTAATAAAGCGCATTCTTCTGAAAATGCCACCCATTCCTATATGCATTGGGCCTTGTAATCCATCAAAGGTTCTTTATGCTCACATCAAAGAGCATCGTGTTGTATTTTGCATATACATCAGTTGGATCCATTCCCTCAAACCTTTGAGGGCACTTAACATAACAGATCTTGTCACCACCCTTGTCAAGCTTATAACAAATTCCTGCCCTTCGTGCCAATGCATTATAGATATAGAGGCCACAATCCAGATTAAGAATAAATAATCTGTTTGACATGATTGTGCTTGCACGAATGAGGGCATTCATTGCTCTTGGTTTCTTGTTGCGAGCAAATCCAGGCCACTTCTTTCAAGACACATTAACCAGCATTGGCAACCTTGTATCAACATTCTTTGTGTTAGTTAAATTGTTCTCATCCTTTAGTCCCAAAAATTAGGCAATGGTGGAACTAACAGTATTTGCTGTTAAGAGGGATAATAGCAATTAAGTAAATTAAACATCAGTCTAAGGCCACAAAAATGCAGGAATGCTAAAACAAAACAAAAGCACTCCAAAGTCCAAAAACAGAAAACAAATATCATAAACAGAAATTGGAAACAAAGAACAACATGGCTATCCAAAAGATCCTTAATGACCTCAAATATGTTTTGGCAGCCAAGGATTCCCATCAGAGATCCAGTAGCCTTTAGGACCCTTATAGGTTCAGAAAGACTTTCCCTCATTTCCATCTTTTCTTCTTCAACAGAAATTCTTCTCAACCCACCTAAAAGAGTTCAAGTTACGCATTTATCCTTACCTCGAATTTGCCACATTTTCTCATTAGTTTTTTTCTTACCACAATAAAGTCAACCCATCTTTTAATATTGAGGTAATAATGGATCATCATTCTGCAAAAAGTATGCCACAGGGTTCCCGGCAAGAGAGCCTTCGCCTTCTGATACATAACATGCCACTTTCTCCACTGGATGATCCATGACGAGGATGGAAAGAATAGTGTTTGCAGGGACAAGGGGAGGTGCTTTCTCGGGCTCACTGTATTTTTAACTGGTTAGCCAAAAAAATTCTAATGAAGGATAAAGATTACAATTCTGGTATAGTGGTATCTAAATAAGATTCAAATATATTGTAAGGACAAGTTTTTACTCAATATACTAATTAAGAGATCAATTAGAAATCTAAATCCTTTCTCACTATGTGCGTTAATGAGATGGAAAATAACCACTAAGATATATCCCCATGCATGATAGTAATTTAATCAATCTTTTACACCTTGAAACTTACTTCAATATTTTCAACAAAGAAGAGATGTGCATTTTGCTCATCTCAATGAGTTGTAATAATAATTGACAATGAAAGATCAAGGTTTAATAAAAATCAAATAGTAATTTTCAAATTTCGCGTGATTGTATTTTTGTATGTTGGCATAGTCTTTTTCGAATCTAGAGCGCACTGTTGACCTTGAACGTTAGATAATCAATCAGTAAATATGAAGAAATTGTCATACAAGCAAGTACAGAAGTTTGAACTGTCATAAAACTTAAAACCACTTTCTACTAAAACTGAAATCAGTTGACCCCAAGTGTGAAAAATTGTTCATTGTTCATTGTTCAACAGCTTAATAGCTTATTTCAAGAGTTGGCATATCATCAAACACTTACCATACCCAAATTCCACTGTCCAATAGCAAACTTCCCAATAACCAATCTCCATCATGATGCATAGCTCTGAACCTTGATAAAGTGGCACATCAAGTTCCAATGGGTTTTAACAAGAGTGACAAAATTACGTCCAGAAGCATGGTAAAACATATTCCAAACAATCAACTATTACTCTTTCGGTCACTAGATGAATGTCATTTTCTACTTTTAATTTTCAAATTAATCTGCAAAAGAAGGTATTCTATTGAACATTTCTAGTGTACTAGCCAACCATTGAAATATACTACTTGGTCCAATTTGGGCATGTCAACCAGCAGTACGAGGTAGAAAATTTCCAACAAAATATGTTTCAAGGAACCCATTTGATGTAGAACAAGTAGCCGATACGTACTTAAGCAAGGAATTTGGGAAGAGTTCGAAGTACAGGGGGTCCAGTGGAAGTTTCTGAAAATTGGGTCTGGCAGCTTCTCCGTTAGTTTCCGTTAAGCAATAGTAGAGAGCACCTAACGGTCGGCAGAACTTTAACGGAGCATAACTTTCGCGTCCGGATGAGTTACGGGACCCACAGCATATCAAATCGAAGCTCTCGACCAGATCTACAAAACTCACTGGGTTTACTCTGTGAACAATTCGTTTTTAGCCCAAAAAACGTCGTTTAAGTACTGTTACGGGCCTTTGAAGTTTTCGGGCTTTTTCGTCTTTTTTGTTTATTTAGGGTTTAGATTGTTAGGGCATATAAATACACTATTAAACATTATTTCAGCAGCTTTTAATAAAAAATTCGAGTTTTCTTGCTTGTGCTTGAAACCCTAAAGCCGTCATAGGCTTTGTTAAGGAATTTCTCGTGGAAAGAGTTCCTATTTGATTGTTTCGCTGCGTCAGTTGGTATCAGAGCGGAGTTAAATCCTGTGAAGATGGCGGCTAACGATGGCAACAACGACACCAACGTTGCATTGTTGACCCTCCTTGAACGGATGCAAGCGACGATGGACAATATCGCTGAAGGGGTACGCAATTTGCAGTTAGGTGGCGCAAACCCTAGGCAACGGGCAGGGGCTCGTGGAGAACCTGTAGGACGCGGGGTGAACCCTCCTCGTGATCCGCCGGCCAGGGCAGTGGTAGATTCCGATTCAGATGGGGAAGAGGAAGTATTTGCAGGAGCCGTAGATCAGTATCCAAAAATCAAGGCTGACCTACCGTTCTTTACTGGTGATCTGGATCTGAAAGATTTTCTCGATTGGCTTTCAGAGGTCGAAAAATATTTTGACCTTATGGGAATCACCGAGGACAAGCAGGTGAAATACGTAGCATATAAGCTCAGGAGTGGAGCTTCTGCTTGGTGGGAACAGTTACAGAATAATATGAGGAGACATGGTAAACAACCTATACGAACGTGGAGGCGAATGAAGGAGGCTCTGCGGCTTCGTTTTTTACCGGCTGATTATGATCAGATTCTGTTCCAAAAATATCATGATTGTCGGCAGGAAGGCAGGACCGTCAGTCAATACACGAACGAGTTTTATAGGCTAGCGACTCGTAATAACCTGAATGAAACGGAGGGGCATCAGACTGCAAGATATGTAGGAGGACTACGGGCTGGGATTAAGAACCAAGTGCAGATTTATTCGGTCAATACAGTTGATGAAGCTGTTATGCGCGCCACCAAAGTGGAGGCACAGCAGTTGCATAGCGCACAGCCTCGGGGTCAGTCGACGTTTCGTAGGTTTGGGGAAACATCTTCCGTTCGGGCAGCGGCGCCGTCGAGTTCCAAGCAGCCTGCTACGTCAGCCCCAAAGGGTGGGGAAGAAAAACGGGACACTCCTGCCAATTAGTTCCAAAGGCGCAATAATCAGACCACTACGGGGAAGCCGAACAACAATCCCTACGCCAAAAGCTATGGGGATAAGTGTTTTCGATGTGGGCAACCTGGGCATATTTCTAATAATTGCCCTAATCGAGGCAAGGTGAATATGGCAGAACGGGATGATCAAGGTGAGGATGATCTAGAGGCAGATATGGAGGAGTATGTGGAGGACCCTAATGAGGGTTACGAAGATGATGTACATGAGTCATTCGTGGTTCGTAGATTAATGCTGACAACACCGATCAACAATGGCGAACCTCAGCGACACAACATTTTTCGTACTCGTGGTAAGGTGAACGATCTGAATATCGAGCTGATCATAGGCAGTGAGCGTGAGAATCGGTTGCTCGTGTACTGGTAGACAAACTGAAGCTGGAGGTGATGAAGCATCCTACGCCCTACCAGGTTGGTTGGATTAATACAGTTGGCAATGTCAAGGTAACGCAACAATGTCTTGTACCTTTTTCTATTGGTAGATATAAGGATGAAGTATTATGTGATGTTGTTGATATGTCTGCATGCCAAGTGTTGTTGGGTAGACCGTGGCAGTTTGATATGGATGCCATGCACAAGGGTAGGGATAATCTGATTACGTTTACTAAAGATAACGTGAAATTTACTCTGTGCCCGTTGGTTGATAGTGGTCGCCCCAAGGCCAAGGGCAAAACAGCTTTGATCTCTTTGTGTACGGGTAAAGAATTGGTTAGGGAGGCTTCTGATGTTATATTTGCAGTGGTGGATAAGGAGTTTTTGGGGTTAGTAGATTCAGTTCGGTTCAGAGCAACCGACATCGTTCTTTGGCGAGTTTCATGATCTTATGTCGGAAGAGCTTCCTGCGGGGTTACCGCCATTACGAGACATTCAGCATCACATTGACCTTGTTCCTGGTGCTACACTTCCTAACCTTCCCCACTATAGGATGAGCCCAGCAGAGCATGATATCTTGAGAGAACAGGTTGAAGAATTCTTTGAAAGCAGGGGATCCATTCGGGAGAGCATGAGTCAGGTGTGCGGTTCCGCCGCTTCTCGTGCCAAAGAAGGATGGGACTTGGAGGATGTGTGTTGATAGCCGGGCCATCAATAAGATTCTTGTGAAGTATAGGTTCCCTATTCCCGTTTAGATGATATCTTTGGATATCTTTGCGTGGTGCTAAAGTATTTTCAAAGATTGATTTGAAGAGCGGATATCATCAGGTTCGGATCAGACCTGGCGATGAGTGGAAGACAGCTTTCAAGACAAAAGAGGGGCTTTATGAGTGGCTGGTCATGCCATTTGGGTTATCTAATGCTCCCAGCACTTTCATGCGACTTATGAATCAAGTCTGAAGCCGTTCAAGTTCTGGTTGTTTACTTTGATGATATCACGATATTTAGTCGCAACGAAGAGAGAGCACATTGGGCATTTACTGGGCGTGTTACGAGGCCTTGAGGGAGAATCAATTGTTTATTAATCTTAAAAAATGCAGTTTCATGCTTGATAAACTGTTGTTTTTGGGATATATTGTGTCTGCAGATGGCATACAAGTGGATGAGGAGAAGGTGCGTGCAATTAAAGAGTGGCCACGACCTAAAACTGTGAGTGAAGTACGTAGTTTCCATGGCCTTGCTACTTTCTACCGGCGATTCATACGAGATTTCAGTAGTATCATGGCACCTATCACTGAGTGCATGAAAAAAGGGAAATTTTTATGGGGGGACGAAGCTGATGCAAGCTTCGCAGTGATCAAAGAGAAACTGACCAGTGCACCGATTTTGGCTTTACCAGATTTCAACAAACCATTTGAGCTCGAGACAGACGCCTCTATTATCGGAATTGGAGCAGTTTTGATTCAAGAGCGGCGACCTGTAGCTTTTATGAGTGAGAAGCTAAGCGAGGCGCGACAGAAGTGGACCACTTATGAGATTGAGTTCTATGCAGTGGTGCGAGCTGTTAAGCACTGGGAGCAGTATCTGTTTCAGAAGGAGTTCGTTTTACATACTGACCATGAGGCCTTGAAATACATGAATGGGCAGAAGTCACTTAACCGTATGCATGCGCGGTGGGTAACCTACTTACATCAGTTCACTTTTGTTATCAAGCACAAGAGCGGGCAGTATAACAAGGTGGCTGATGCCTTGAGTCGTCGGGCAAGTTTATTGGTAACCATGCAGACTGTTGTGATCGGGTTTGACTGTTTGAAGGAGTTGTATGTTGATGATGCAGATTTTGCAGAAGTTTGGGGTAAGTGCAGTGCTGGAGGTGTCAGTGGTCCTTTTATGATTCAGGAAGGGTTCCTATTCTTCAAGGATCGCCTTTGTATTCCGAGGGGTTCTGTGCGTGAGAGCTTGATCTCTGAGTTGCATAAGGGTGGACATTGTGGGCGAGACAAGACTGCAGAATTGGTGGCACAACGATATTATTGGCCTCAGTTGAAGCGCGATACTTACAAGTTTGTGCAGAAGTGTATTGTTTGTCAGACAAATAAGGGGCAGTCGCAGAATACCGGTTTGTATACACCACTCCCAGTTCCAGCAGCTCCGTGGGAGGATATCTCTATGGATTTTGTGTTGGGGTTACCGCGCACACAAAGATCCAATGATTCTGTTTTTGTGGTGGTCGATCGGTTTAGCAAGATGGCCCACTTCATTCCATGTCGGAAAACCTCGGATGCACCCCATATTGCAGCCTTGTTCTTCCGTGAAGTGGTGCGTTTGCATGGGGTTCCTCAGTCCATCACTTCTGATCGTGACACAAAGTTTTTGAGTTACTTCTGGAAGACTTTGTGGCGCATGTTTCATACGGAGTTGCAGTTTAGTAGCTCTTTTCACCCGCAGACCGATGGCCAAACTGAGGTGGTCAATCGCACTTTGGGCTCGATTGTGCGTTGTTTATGCAGTGACAGACCAAAGCAGTGGGATCTGGTTTTAGCCCCGGCAGAGTTCGCTTTCAACAATATGGTCAACCGTACTACCAAGAAGACCCCATTTGAGATTGTGTATCAGCGGCCTCCACGTCATACTCTCGATCTGGTCCCGTTGCCCAAACTACCAGGTTATAGTGTAGCTGCTGAACATATGGCTGAAAAGATTGAAGCTGTGCAAGCGGAAGTGGTGCAGAATATTGAGGCTTCCAATGCGAAGTATAAAGAGGCTGCTGACAAACGACGTCGTTCCAAGGTCTTTGCTGTGGATGATTTGGTTATGGTCCATCTACGTAAGGAGCGGTTCCCAGTTGGCACTTATAGCAAGCTGCATCCGAAGAAGATTGGGCCATGCAAGATTCTGAAGAAGATCAATGACAACGCATATGTAGTTGACCGGACGGGTGGAACATCTCCTCTACTTTTAATGTGGCTGATTTGACTGACTTCTTCCCCGACGATCCTCTTTATCCTGTTGATGACTCGCGGTCGAGTCCTTTTCAAGTGGGGGAGACTGATGTAGAACAAGTAGCCGATACGTACTTAAGCAAGGAATTTGGGAAGAGTTCGAAGTACAGGGGTCCAGTGGAAGTTTCTGAAAATTGGGTGCAGCGGCTTCTCGTTAGTTTCCGTTAAGCAATAGTAGAGAGCACCTAATGGTCGGCAGAACTTAACAGAGCATAACTTTCGCGTCCGGATGAGTTACGGGACCCACATCATATCAAATCGAAGCTCTCGACGAGATCTACAAGACTCATCGAGGTTTACCCCGTGAACAGTTCGTTTTTAGCCCAAAAAACGTCGTTTAAGTACTGTTACGGGCCTTTGAAGTTTTCGGGCTTTTTCGTCTTTTTTTGTTTAAGTCTTTTCCTTTTAGGGTTTGGATTGTTAGGGCATATAAATACCCTATTAAACATTATTTCAGCAGCTTTTAATAAAAAAATTCGAGTTTTCTTCAGTTTTCTTGCTTGTGCTTGAAACTCTAAAGCCGTCATAGGCTTTGTTAAGGAATTTCTCGTGGAAAGAGTTCCTATTTGATTGTTTCGCTGCGTCACCATTTCTCAAAATTATCTTCATTTCAACTAACAGAAGCTCAATATTTCGATTGACATAAATTAATCAATCCATAGCAAAGACAGAGTTGATGTTCTAGACCAACCTCTGTTATAAATGTACACTAGTGATGCTCCCGTGCATTGCACGGTTTGTACACTGGTATAAAATCATATACTCAATTAAAGTTGAAGAATATACAATTAAAAAGTTTAATATGAAAAAATAAAAAAATTTAATAAAAAGTAAAATTAAAGATAGATCACATAAATTTGAAAAAAGTAATTATAAATTTATTTATATGTATTTCCTTATTCAGAAAGGGAGAATTGATGAAATTCAGCAATCTTTGTCATTCGTTGAGTCAACAATTGATAATAGACATGTGCCTCTAAATGAAAAAATTTGACAGAGATAATAGTTTCCGATATTTCGTAATAATGTAATAGCTATAAAAAAACGTTGGTTATTGAAAATATAAACATATAAAAATACATTTTATGTCCTCACATTATCTTCCTTTTTCATACCTCGTTCTTCTTCTTCTTCTTCATTTTGTGTTTGTATGTATGATTCAAAATAAATTTACTTTTGTGTTTGTGCTACTGTGCATATACTGTTTCATGAAAGGTTTTAATAGAAATTTATTTGTTTTTAAATACCCTTTTTGAAACTTGATACATCAATTTTGAATCACAATATATCATTTGTAAATTGTGATGCATCGACTTAGATGTGGGATGTAGGTAAGATGCATTAATTTTGAATCATATGTTGATTGTGTACGTGAAAGAAGAGAGATGAAGGTTTGGTACATTATGATTTAAGGCGCAATGCATAAATTAGATTATGTGATTTAAATTAATGAATTGATTAAGTGATCTATAGCGCACCTTCAGTTCATTAAGAGTCGTAGTCTTTTCACTTTAAAAGTGTCCTTTGTAGTTAAAAAAACATTAAAAAAAAACTGTAGCGGTTGAAAATTTTACATAGTGGGCGGACCTGAATTTCTCCCTAAAACAACCAACAACAAAAAAAGACTAAAAATGCTCAAAATTTCACGTTACCCAAATTTCTCAATTGATTACATCCAAATTATTATTACTTTAATGAACAACAAATATTACTCCAATTATAACCAATCTGGCTCAAAAAAATCTCAAGCACTTGTCATATAGATAAAGTGCGTCTCACTCTCTAACCTAAAACCCCCACCCTCACTCACTCTAACATATATACACATCGTCTCACTCTTACTAAATTAAGTCGTCTAAAATGTCACCTTTCTTATTTTTATAACATTAAACCTAGGAAATTCCTCCATTGAACATGAGACAATGATTATTCATCTCTTCAAACCCTTCGTTTCAAAAATTCATTCGCCGACTTTCCCCAACCAAAATAGAATCAGATCAAACCATTTCGTAGCAAGGTGCGTAAGGTGCGTTAGATTTTTTTTAATAAAGTATTCAACTTTGTATTTCGATTTTTTAAAATCTTAGAGCTTAATTTTACTTAGTGAACTAGAAAAAAAAATGGCTTATAATAAGATCCAAGTATTTATGCTTCTTTACCTAATTATTTTTTTTTAAAATACGGTTTAAATAAGTCGAGACTTTTTTATATTTTCAGTATTTAACGTTATACCCGATTTTTTTATATTTTGAGTATAGAAAAAATATAGATTTCGATTTTTTAGATTTGTATTTTGAAGATCTATTTTTTTTTTAACATTTTTATAATTAAAATACATCTATTTTAATCACTTGTATCTAATGTAGTTGTTCGCTTCAAAATCGGTCACTTTGCAGTCACTAATTTATTTGTTTTTTGTCTCTACATTTCAAATTCCTTTGATTTAATTTTTATATATAAATGTTCATTATTATGATTTGATAAAACTAAAATTGAAAAATTTGTAATCACATTGCATATTAATAAATGAATATAAATATATATTGGTTACCAATAAATCTGTACAGTTTGAAGATCATTAAATTGTATTAAATTTAGCACATACACTTGAACATGAAGTTTATTAAATTATCGTACTTTATTCTCTACATCTTTAATCCTAGGTATTGCATATGTTTAAGCTATTTATTGATTACAAAGGTACCCTGAGAATTTAATAATTTCGCATATATAACTGTTTTCAGTTTATTGTAGCTCCATGATCTCTAGAAAAAAAAAAGGACCAAAAACATGAGATCCTAAGCAATCGAAATAAAAAGAATACAGTAAGTATTATAGTTTGAAAGATACATTTACATTGTAAAATTAACATTTTGCACAACAAACCGTTGAGTTATCTAGGCTTATCCTTAGTCTGGCTGATGTCTCTAAGCAAAATGAGAGAGGGGGGCATTTTATATAGATTTCTTCTATATTGGTGTGTTATTCCCAGTTGTTTTTAGCAATGATGTTCAACAAACAAAATTGTAACAAATTTATAGTGGTTTTATTTTTGAAAACTGCTTGAGAAGAGAAAAGCGAAGGAACTGTCTAACTCCCTTAGGCGTCCAATTACAACTGAAGAAATTAATCTTCAGTGATAATTTATGTAATTTTTTTGATAATTTATTCATTTATAATTCAATTGATAAGCGATTATTAAATTCAACAATTGAAATAAATAATTATTTATTAGCTTATTGAAATTTCAATATAGTTTAAAAATCATAACTATTTTTTATATTGTCGGATGTGAATGATGTTGAAATAGTTTGGTATATATGGTTGTCAATTGTCTCAAGTCAAAGAAAGAATATCAAAAGTTTTCAAATTTATTTATCTAATTAATTTTGATTACAAATTCATTTCATTTAGAAAATGCATTTTGATGAAAACTTTTCAAAAATCACACCTCTCCTTTTATATATGTATAAATATAGATTACTACTTCCACCAGACTGAGAGCATGGACAACAAAGCTCCCCATTTGGGGAGCTTAAGCTTCATTTTTTTCTATTTTATTACAAAAATGTCATTAAGCTCCCCACTTAAGCTTCCCAATAAAAATACTCTTTCAACAATGCACAAACTCCAACACTTTTACATACCCATCATCTTTATCTTCAATAATTTATTATTTTTACAGAAAAATTGCTAGAAATTTGAAAAATTCATAGAAATTTTTTCTGATATCCAAATTAAACAAACCAAGTCTCTATTTGTAGGTAAAAATGTTAACTTTAATACAGGAAAAAATATATTTAAAAATATATATTATGGCTGAAAATTGACAAAAAAAGAAATGGAGGAAAACAAAATGATGATGTGGAATATGGAAAGAGAAAGTGGCAGGAAGGGGGCAGAAGAGAGCAGTTCGTTGTCGGAGACCTCTTCCTCAAACCGTGCGTTTTGATGCTTTTAAACAAAAAACGATGTTGTTTTTTGACCTTTTTTTCGGTTAAGCTTGGGAGCTTCTTTTGCTCCCAAATCAACTTTTTGCTTGTTAAGCATTTTTTAAAATCCATTGTTGTTTCAAAAAAATCTCAAATAATCCCTTAAGCACCTCTTAAACTCCATTGTTGTTTATGGTCTGAGTGCCCATTTTTCTTCAGGATCATGAAGAAAAAGGGAAACTCATTTTGGGTAGTACTATATCGTAATCACATTTTTAGTGAAACAATTAAATAAATTAGGTCTGCACCACATTAACAGTAAAACGAATAGGCAAACCAAGAAAAGTGAAGCAACCCACAAGAACACAAGGTAAAATCTCAGTAACTTAAGCTATTACATAAATATGAGAGTATGAGAGTATAATTGTTACCTCTCTGGGTTGAGAAACCCATAATTTTAACCAGGTATGAATTCGTGGCGATTAATCCTGAAAGCTTATCTCTCTATAATACAATCTGGAATGTTATGAGCTCCGAAATTTGAAAAGTTGTCAGCTGGTTCGTTCACTCAGAAGCCTACGATGAAGAGAAACCAGAGTTAACGGAGGATCTTCCTCCCATTTGATCCAAATCATGCCGGTTAACGTTTGATCCAAATCATGCCAATTTGATAGATGATTTGGTTTGATTTGTATCAAATACAAATAAAAACCTAATCAAACAACTACTTTTTATTTTTTTTCTTTTTTTCTTTTTGGCATTTTAGCAATTCAAAAAGAAAATACCTTAAGGAGCCGTAGGTAATGTACGTCTTTCTTATGTATTGATGTCCAACGTCCTAATAGAAGGCAACAGAAATGGGCTCCAACTGCATTTCAAAATTCTAATGGCCCGTTAACGCGGTTCCGAAAGACATAATTCATGCCGTCCTCCCAAATAAGGCAAAAAAAAAAAATCATCCCACAAAAAGTTAAAAATAAAAAACAAAACATCAAATAAAAAAGAATTAATATATATTTTGGTCCCTCGATTTGTTTAAAAATATTAGTTTGGTCCTTGGGTTTGAAAACATATTCATTTGGTCCTTTAATTCGATTTTTTGGTCAAATTCCCCCTTACTATTGTTATCGTTACTTTTATACTTAATTTTTTTCAATATGACTAAATTATCCTTACTAATAAGTTTGGGATGAATTTTCAAAAAGTTCAAAAATACAAGAAGGTTTATGTCAATTCTAAAACTTGGTCATCTTCAACCTTTGCAAAAAGACCGTATCATCTGGGTACACAATCTTCTCTCTCTCCCCCCATTGCAATGAAACCTTCGCTCCCCAATCTTCTCTCTCTCTTCCTCGCCCTCACACCAAGACGTAAGACCTTCACCGCAACTGGTGTGTGGTCAAAGGTACACTTAAAGACGGGACCATACCCCCCTTCCCCTATCTTCTGAGATTGAGCAAAGAATTCAGTTGCTTCTTCCATCTCGTCAATCGTGTATCTCCTGTACCTAAAATCATTCTGGGATACAGCATTATTGTCCAATGCTTTGTGATTTCCCTGTGTCTTTTAGGGCACTCATTTCAGAAACTATTCTCCTATGCAATTCCAGTTCTACAATTCTCTGAGATGCTTCTGCCGTCTCTTCAGTTCGAAGTCGGTCGATGCCCTAAACCATTTCTTCTACACATACATCCACTTTCTTCTCTATCTCTCCAAAGTCCGACCAGTCATCGCTTCTCCTCCATTTTCTGGCTAGATTCCGTCCAATCCACCATAGATTCCGACGAATCTCTCTTTGAGTAAAATGATTTGACTTATATGGGTAGGGTTCGAATCTTCATCTTCATAGTTGCAAACGTAGATCTTGGAAACTTGTATGGGTTGGAAAAGACCCCACCTCAAAACTGAAGAGTGAGATTGATGAGTTTGAAATTAATTTGGGTTGAGGAAAGATTATTGGGTTTGAAATGAATTTGGGTCGAAGGTTGAAGATGAATTTTTTTAAGTTGACAGATTGAACCCTTATATTTTGGGATCTTTTGAAAAGTTAGTCCATTATGGTTTAAATAAATTTGAAATCAACATAAAGGTATATTTGGTATATTAAAAAAATTAGACGGTAAAAACTAAAAATAACGATAACGGTGGTAAAATAGAATTTGACCAAAAAAATAAATTAAAAGACCAAATGAATATATGTTTTTAAACCAAGGACCAAACTAATATTTTTGAAAATATCGAGGGACCAAAATATATATTAATCCGATAGAAATTTACAACAAAGACCAATTCTTGTTGATGTCCTTCACAAACGGAACCGCTCAAAGCCGGCAAAAGAAACAATCCAATTACAACTCACCAAAAAAAAAAAAACTTTAATATGGTCTTGACTCTGGTCCCTCGCTCTGTATTTGTATATGCATCTGTATCGATCACTCTTCTATTTCTCTGTTTCAAACCAAAAATGGGTGAGATTTTCATTTTCTTGCTTCTTTTAATCTCCATCTTGATACCCGCTTCAATCTCTCAAACTCCAACTTCTCCTGTCTGCAATGGCATATCCATATCATACGTCCACAACCTCGGCTACCAAATCCCACCCTCGCTCCTACCCTCTGACCCGGCTCACCAACCCTACAGGTTTGAATCCACTCTCACTATCACAAACAACGGCCTGGAGGAGCTCAAGTCTTGGCGGGTTTTTGTCGGTTTCAATAACAGTGAGTTGTTGGTTTCTGCTACGAATGCTGTGCTTGCTGACGGCACCTCGCTTCCTGCTAATGTTAGTAATGGAGCAGTCTTTGCTGGGTATCCGGTGACTGACCTGAAGTCGGCTGTTGAGACTGCCGGTGATGTTAATCAGATGCAAGCTCGGGTTGAATTGGTGGGCACCCAGTACGGTGTTGCAGCTCCGTCTTTTCCTATGCCCTCTAATATCTCTCTCACTAATGATGCCTTTTTGTGTTCTGGTTCTGGTCCTCCAATTAATCCAGGTAAAAATCTTACTCCATTTTTCTTCCTTGAGTACACTCGCTTTATGCCGTAGAACATTAGGCCTCGATGGTGGTGCAGCATGTTGAAAAACAACATTTTTAATGCAGCATTTTCAAATTACAGTTTTTTTTTTATATAAAAATGCTTCAAAACGCTATTTTCATAAATAGAGAAGTTTTAAAAAATGATGTATCATTCTAAAACCTTTGTTTTCCCTCGTTGCTCCAAATTGAAGCATTTCTAAATGCATTGTAATTTTAAAACGCTACGTTTTAAAATATTGCATTGAAATACTTTAAAAGAGAAAACACTGCATTTTTTTCAGGGTTTTGATCAAAACGCTTTATCAAACAAACTCTTAGTCTAAATTGAAGAGCTGAATTGACGTCGAACCAGGAAATTATGTTTGATTGATTAACTAGTGTTCTGCTGGTCAAACCAAGTAAATTAAATACGATTGATTATTAAGTTTGGTTTTGGCAGGGACAAATGTGACTAGCGTTTGCTGCAATAAAGACCCAAATGCGAAATCCAGTTTTGCAACAGGTGAAGATTTCCTCCCGAGGCAAGATGGGGGTGATCTCACTATAATGTATGATGTGATCAGTGCACACGAAACCGAATATTGGGCGCAGGTGACAATCTCAAATCACAATCCCCTCAGCCGTCTTGATTATTGGCACTTGAGTTGGGATTGGATGAGAGATGAATTCATTTACTCAATGAAAGGAGCTTATCCAACCATTACCGATAAAAACGATTGCATATATGGCCAGCAAGGTCAGTTCTACAAAGATCTTGATTTCTCTACAGTCTTGAACTGCGAGAGAAGCCCAACCATCATTGACCTCCCGTTGGATAAAACAAACGACACTAAACTAGGAATGATTCCATTCTGTTGTCGAAACGGGACCGTCTTATCGCCTTTCATGGATCCAACCAAGTCCAAGTCAGCTTTCATTATGCAAGTTTTCAAAATGCCACCAGACTTAAACAGAACACAGCTTATCCCACCGCAGAACTGGAAAATCAACAGCACATTCAACCCAGGTTATCAATGTGGGCCGCCAGTGCGTGTTGACCCAACCCTTTTCCCTGATCCTAATGGGCTAAACTCGGATTCATCGGCAGTGGCTAGCTGGCAAGTGGTTTGCAACATAACACAAACCAAACCAGAAAGATCAAAATGCTGTGTTTCGTTCTCGGCATTTTTTAATGACTCGGTGGTTCCATGCAATACTTGTGCTTGCGGGTGCAATGACAATGTCCGCAACACTTGTAGTGCCACTACGTCAGCAGTGCTTCTACCGTCGCAGGCTCTTCTTGTGCCGTTTGATAACAGAACTAAAATGGCCAAGGAATATTATAAAATTAACAACTGGCTCTTGCCAAATCCATTGCCTTGTGGAGATAACTGCGGCGTAAGCATTAACTGGCACTTACTATCAGATTTCAAAGATGGTTGGACGGTAAGAATGACAGTTTTCAATTGGGAGGAAACCAGTTTTGCTGATTGGTTTGCAGCAGTTGAACTGGAAAAGTCCATGGCGGGATTTGAAAAAGTGTACTCCTTCAATGGAAGTGCACTTGCGGGTTCTAATAGTACGATATTTATACAGGGTCTTCCTGATTTTAATTATATTGTGGCGGAAAGAGATGGAAAAAACCCAAAGAAAGATCCACGGGTTCCTGGTTCGCAACAGTCAGTGATCTCATTCACAAAGAAGAACATGCCTGGACTGAATGTGGCTCATGGGGATGGGTTCCCAAGTAAAGTTTACTTTAATGGCGAAGAGTGCTCGCTTCCTATCATGCTTCCAAGCAATGGTGATCGAACGAGTGCAGAGGCCATCATTTTCAGCTTTATTCTAGCTTTGCTAATGTTCATATTTCTCCAGCAGTAGCTGCTAGAATAGGCATTACGGTTTTTCTTCTCTGATCTCTACAATATATTAGTTTTACCTAATTTTGTTCAAATTCTTTTTATAACGATTGTATTGTTTTGTGATTTACGTCAATGGCCTGCTGTATTCTACTTTGGCAACAAATTCGGAAGATGGAAACCGATCATTAGAATACTTCCTTATAACAAGCACATTCTCTACTGCACGCTTTAAAATACACAACATAGAATTTGTTATTTGTATTCATATATACTTAAACGTGTCGCGCTCTAAAATTGTTAAACGTCGCACTCACTTAAACCACCAATTACTTTAATTTCTTATAACAAAATTCATCATTTTTTAAAGCACAAATTACTATACGGCCGCTCTCCCTTTCAACTCATTGATCGCACCCCTTCCCCATCTTTCCCCCCGCTCTTGGCCCTAAAAAAAGGCCCAGGAAGGCCGTAGTGGTTGGCGGCCCTAAGCATGGAAGGTCGGTAGTAGTTGACAACCCTTGACAAGGAGGGCGGCCTTCCCACAAAACACATTGTTTTAATTTCCTTTAGATATTTAATTAATTAATTTTCATTTTTTTCTTTCTATTTATATTTGTATGTATATAATACTAACAAGATCCTAGAAGGGTGTCCTCACAAGAGAAATCTCAATATGGGAAGTAATCAAATTTTTGAAATGAAGCAAGAGAGGGAAATAAATAATTTCAAAATTTTGATCACATTGAATATTTTGTATGCTCATTCCTCATTTATAAATACAAGTGTTTGTAACTCTCTTTAAATTTCTTTTGTGAATTCCATTGTGTGGACACCCTTTAAGGAACTTGTAAGTATTATATAGAAAGAGAAAAATTATTAAATATTTAATAAAATTCAAAAAAAAAGTTTTTTTTCTTAGTCCAACACATTTGATATCATATGTTTCAAGTTTTTCTTTATATTCCTCTTTCCTCAATATTTATCTTGTCTCTCTCTTCAAATGAATACACTCTTCAAAAGCTCCTCGTCATCGTGTATCAAGTAAATAGCTTAGCTTTTATTTATTTTTTATTTTACTAAAATAAATACTTAAGCTCCCCACTCATTGTTCTTGCTCTAAGAAGAATTGTGAAAGAAACCTAAAAGTCTCCCTCTTAATAAACTAGTCGTAGAGCCTGTACTCCGCACGGGTGCAATTTGACTTTAAAATTAATTCAACTCAAACCTAATTAATCAGTTTGTTGTTTTTTTTTTTTAATAACTTATAGTGCGTCAACCTGAAAAGGTACAAAATTTTGGTTTCAACTCAAAGTTAATTGTCTTGTTAGTTTGACCAGAAATTTTACTTATATCTCCCAATGTCTACAATATATCACATTGTACCATTTTGAGTATCGAACATGTTTGACTTTAGTAGAGTTGGACACCATGTGATGTAGAACAAATAGTCGAGGCGTGCTTAAGCAAGGTATTAGGGAAGAGTTCGAAATTCAGGGGTCCATGACAGTTTCGAAAGTTGGGTCCGACAGTTTCTCCGTTAGTTTCCGTTAAGCAATAGTAGAGAGCATGCGGTCGGCAGAACTTTAACGGGAGCATAACTTTCGCGTCCGAATGAATTATGGGACCCACCGCATATCAAATCGAAGCTTTCGGCGAGATCTACAAGACTCACCGGGTTTACCATGTGAACAATTCGTTTTTAGCCCAAAAACGCCGTTTAAGAACATTACAGGGCTTTGAAGTTTTCGGGCTTTTTCGTCTTTTTGTTTAATACTTTTCCTTTTAAGGTTTGGATTGTTAGGGCATATAAATACCCTATTAAACATTATTTCGGCAGTTTTGAATAAAATTTGAGTTTTCTTGCTTTGTGCTTGAACCCTAAGCCGTCGTAGAGCTTGTTAAGGAATTTCTCGTTGAAAGAGTTCCTATTTAATTGTTTCGTTGCGTCACCATGTTTGTTTGTGTCGAAGTTATCTCATATGTGGATGCATGTGTTTCATGGGTGTCTTTAAAAAGTTTGTATATATGTCCAAAGGTGGCCAAATTCAAAGATAGAATCAGTGTCCTCTTCTCCCTTCATCAACAGGCAACCCAGAAAATGTGGCTCTAAACCCCATAATGCTACTCCAAATGGATAAATTGAAATGAAAATGCTCAATAATTTCCAGATGTCAACCATATATTCTACATACATGAAAGCCATCTCCCACAATATGTCGAGGATGCTTAATGAATTCACTTTTGATCCTGGAAACTCTGACCAGTTTTACCGATATTTTTATCATAGGGACCCTGAACCATTTACATAGATAAACCAATTCCACATCAAAGCACCATCTGCACCATGTCCAATAAATCCAGTTTAGATTAATGTCAATTGATATGGAGTTCAAATTGAAGGCCTTGCCATGCCTAGGTCTTATTTCTCAATGAGTCATCAAGGTACATTGTTAATAGAGTATACTGACTCAATGCCTTAGCCATACCTTTCTGTTTTGTATACCGATAAAATTAGATTTCGCTATGTTTCCTTTCAGATTAAACAAAATTCCATATAGGGGAAGAGATATACAAAATTTGAAGCTTAAAAACAGGAATTATAATTCTACCCTAACTCATAAATCAGGAAAAAGAAGAAACAAAAGCGATTCTATGATTTTCATGACCAAAATGATGAAAAATAATCCAAAAGATTATACTGTGAAGCTAAGTACTTCGATGGAAGTGGCATGAAACCTTAAATTATCAATTATAAACTAGACTTCAAAAGGCGTGATTCAAATAATCTTACCAAAGATTTTGTCCAACTTAATTATGGAGGAGCGAGAGAAGGAAGTCGTCGCCGTCACGTGAATGTGTAATTTGAGAAAGTGGTAAAGAAACATGGGATATAGAGGAAATGGAAGGACACCTTCAGGAAGAGATATGAGAGGCATTTGGTGGACTTTCTCTCACCTCATGGGCAAACAACCTTGTGAGAAAGATAAATGCGTGAAGGTGAGTAGAAAACCCTTTCGCCTGTTATAGTCCTTTCGCCTGCTACAGTCCTTTCGCCTCCATCCATTAGCTAGAGTTCTCATCCGTTCTCATCCGGTTTTTTTTTTTTACAAAAGTTCTTAATTGCAGGTATTTCGGCTCCTTTCCCTTATTGTTTATTATAGAAAAACATTTAGGTAAAGATCTCCGTTGTTATATACTAGTATACATGTTCGTGCCATAGACACAGTGTCGGTATGAGATCAGTTTAATGAATAGTCGGGATAAACAAAACTCATATGACGAGGGTAATTCAAACAAAACTCACCCGAAGGTTTTATATGTAATTGTAGAGGGGTGATTCAAACATAACTCATAACCGAGGGGTTTAATTGTAACTCGTATATTTATAAATCAATCTAAAGCTGTCAATTGCATTTAGCACAATTCGATCGGGGCGCCAGGTTAGACATCAAACTCTTTTATAATGTAGATTATATGATAATGTAGATTATATGATTATATGATTAATGTAGATTATACTTGTGAGGATGCTTGATTTAGACTCGAAGAAGATAACTCACATCATAAGCGTGACTCACGACGGCGACAGGGTTTGGAACAAAAGAGAAGGGTTGGTGGTAGAGATAAAAGATCGGTTTTGGCCGTTGGGGAGGCGAAGGTAGGAGAGCGAGACACCGAGAGACGTGACTTCTGTGAGAGAAGCAGTGCGTCTGCCACCAGAGCGGAATCGAGATGTTTGAGATAGAGAGAGCGTGTGAGATATAGTGAGAGAAATAGAGCGACATGGGAGAGCGATTGTGAGATTGTGAGTTTGTGAGAGAAAGAACTTTGTAGAAGAAAGAGTGAAAGAGAAAACGCATAGAAAGAGGGATCGACTGTGAGTGTGCTGTGAGATAGAATTTGTATAATAAACAAGAAAGACTTTTAGCGTTTTAGACTTTCAGAATACCTAAACGTAATACCAAAATTTCTAAACGTAACACCATTTAAAAGGTAAAATTATTTCACTACCCCTCTCACATTTAAACTATACACACCTCCTCCTCCCCCTTCACGTAATTTTAATTACGTAACATTGTTGATTCGATTTCCATTGTTAATTCGCATGATATCGCATGTGAATTAGATTGGTTTTAATTCGATTTATTTTTTCTTTTCAATTACGAATAAAAAACCGTTGATTTGCATTTTTTTCGATTTCGGACAAACAACCGCTATACACTAGTGGATGTTTTAAAAAACATCCGCCAGTGTGTACCACAAGTGAGTATCTATTAAATATTAAAAGAGGTATTTAAGTCATTTTATGCATTAAATGATGTTACATTTAGGGATTTTGGTGTTACGTTTAGGCTCACTCTTAGACTTTTAGTGTTTAGTCTTATCCCAAGTCCCAACTCCCAAAACCCAAATTAAATTTTAAATTCATGGAATCCCAAAAATTAACGTGCAGCCCGTCCCCGGCCCGTCCTGATCCACAAAAGCCCGCAGCCCGTTCGGGCAAAATCCGTGAAGCTCGCATCCAAACGGTCTTCTATTAAATCACCAACCCATCCCTTTTTAGGTGGTAGGGTAGGCATGCCCGCTTTAGCCCTATTTGACAGATGCACAACAAATCTCGCTTAAGCTCAATTTTTCAATTTTATTAGAAAAATGTCATTAAACTCCCCACTTAAGTTTCTCAACAAAAATACCCTTCCAACAATACACAAATTCCAACATTTTACATACTTCGTCATCTTTATCTTCATTAATTTAATATTTGTATATTTTACTTATATCAACCAATAATTTTGTTTATACAATTTTTAATAAATATTTCTTAAATTAATATATTTCAAATAATATTAATGTTTAATAAAAATATTTTTCGAAATTAGTAATAAATAAATAATTATTAATAAATTAATTAACAATTATTTTTATAATTTTAAAAATAGTAAAATCATATAAAAATAGCTAGAAAATTGAAAAAAAATCTTAGAAAAATGGCTAAAAAATAAAACAAACCAAGTTTTCTATTTATAGGTAAACATGTGTACTTTAATTCAAGAAAAAAATTAAAAAAATATTCTTTATGGCTAAAAATTTGTCAAAACAGCAATGGAGTAAAATAAAAGTTGGTTCAATAGAATTCTGCCACGTGGAAAGGAGTGGCAGGAGGCAATAGGCCTTGTCAGGTGAGTTTGGGCCACAACGACTGCGTTTTGATTAAAAACTCCCCTAAACTACGTCGTTTTGTGAAGAAAAAATCCTCAAGGGGGGGGGAGCTTGTTTACCTCCTCAAATGGCTTTTTGCTTAATAAGCACCACATTGAGCACCTTTGGTATTTGGTAGAATCCCACTAAATCTAATAACCACCCCCATAGAATCCGTGTTGTATGTGGTCTAATGAGACCTTAGTATTCATTGTATTCATTAGGGGCATGATCATTGAAAAGGATAAATTCAGATTTAGAGACATAAATTTTAAATAAAAAAATGACACTCAAAGAGAAAAAGTATTTTCTATATTCCTTAATGATAGACAAACCTTTTATTTTTGTTTGCGCCACAATAAGATTCGCATTTTGAAAATTTAAATGCCGAAATTGTCAACCTTTTTTTTCTTTCTTGTTGAAGATATAATAATTATCTAACGTATCACACAAAAGGATATTGAAAATTATAGTATTAAAAAAATTAACTTTTCAAATACCTTTTTTCAAACAGTGTACCAGTCAAACTTATTTGAATTGAATTAAGCCAACTCATCAATTTATTTATTTGAAATGGTTGGGAAGGTTGTTTAGTTCAGATCAGCTCATACACATCAGCTTAATTATCCACCCTGGATGTGTTCGGGAAGCTTATGCTATTTAAGACGAGCTAGAGACAATCTGAAAAGAAACGAAAAATATTAGGGTTTGTTTGGTAGTCGGATAAGGATAAGTAGTATTATTAATCTCAGTACTATTAGTACTCTCGCTATTAATCCTCACTTATATATGAGGGGTAGTTTTGAGATTACAAATGTTAATCCCAATTTTTTTAGTGAGGACGCTAATAATACCACCCTTCCCTTGGTATTAATAGTGAGGGGAGATTCTATTTTATTGTGTTGTGTCCCATACACAATTGCGTCACCAGCAGTAACAGCATCGAACTTTATTAATCCTATATGATCTTAATCCCGACTTCCAAACGACACTTTATAGTTATTACTAGAGTTATCACCGTTCTAACAACTTTACCTTAATGACAAAATATATATGAGCTGCATTAACGATGCTTAAAACAAATTCCCTTACAACTTTCATACCTAACCGTCTAATTTTTCTCTCAACAAATCTAACTCATATTAGAGCTTTTACTAATTTCATTAATTTATGGAAGAAAAAAAAACTAACTAAATTGCAATAGGGTCTGTTGACTTAATTTATTAACAAATTGACCCACCAAACTTTACTTAGCCGTGTGAATCGTGTGGTACTGATGCACTATAATAGGGGGAACGCGTAAATTCGTTATGCAATCAATCAACCCTAACGGCTTAGGGGAGAAAATCGTAAATTGAAGAGCCGGAAAAGGTTTTGGTCGTTGGAGAGGGCAAATAGTGTATGAAATGACGCGGGAGTCCCTTTAGGGCAGGTGTCGTCATCTACCGTTTACGACTCGAACCTCCTCGAGTTTCTCCCTCTTCCGTCGATTAGGTTTTTCTCTCGCCGGCTCCCTCTTTCATCGCCGTCGTCTGCGTCACAGACTATTTATAATAATAGCTTTATCTATATGTTGTAATATTAATTATATTTATTACGTAGTTTTTTTTTTTTTGAGAAATTTCAATGGTGGATGATGATGCATTCGACTCCGATTATGATTACTCGCCGAAGCACAATAAAGGTCGACCGCCGCCTTCCGGTGAGTGCGTGAGTAAATGTATTTGTTTATGTTCAATCTTAGTCGTTCTTATGTTTGAGGATTTTAATCGAATTTTAATTTAAGCTAATTGATCGTACCTACATTATACGGAACTTGTCTAATTGTTGTGTAATCAGAGGACTACGAAGACGATGTTAACGACGAGATTGATGAGGATGATGATTATGATGATGATGACGAAATGAGTTTGGAACTGGGGTGTCCGTTCTGTTCGGAAGACTATGATGCTCTTGGATTGTGCCTACATATCCAGGATCAACATCTCATCGAGATAAAGTCGGGGGTATTTTTCAATTACTTCCATGCATTGAGTCCCTCTTTGACTTTTCTTTTTCTTTTGATTCAAGTTTGACCAAATTTTATATCAATCGTTACAAAACTATTGAAGTTGTAACACAGTAATTTTAATGTAGTTTTTAGTGATTGAAACTTTATCACCTAAAATGAAATCAAATAATGTCCC
>CM028382.1:111375878-111495885 GCA_013146195.2 Codonopsis lanceolata | reverse complement strand
CTCGAATATATCTTTTGTGGTAAAATGATAATTGGTTCGTAGAGAAAATGCTTGTAGTTTGAAGATGTCTAATACTATTCTCATATATAACATTAGTTTGTAACACAATTTTACAATGGCTATTTTGTAGCGACTGGTTTATAACGGCTATTTTACAACGGCTAGTTTATAACTGACACACAATGGCTAGTTTGTAACGGCTATTTTCAAATTCTTCAATGCGGTAAATATTACATATTAAAACACCCAATTAAAATTATATTAAAATACAAATAATTAAAATTACATTCAAACACCAATAATTAAAATTACATTAAAATACAAATTATTAAAATTACATTCAAACACCAATAATAATAATTACATTAAAACGTGAATACTGCAAATTAAATCAAGTCCAACAAATACCTAAAACAACACATTTTCTTAATCTAAATTTCATACCCCAAGTTACGCCACTTCTACCTTAGGACATCACATGCACGTTCATGTATGACACACTCTCGTTGGATTCATTTCACTTGTATCTTCTCCAATAAATTTGATATCTCGAATGAAGCATTCGTTGTAAACTCATTGCTTCCGCATTCATTTTCTTAGCTATTGACATGTCTCGTATCTTCCGCATTCATTTTCCTCACTTCCTTTTATTCTTTCATCTTCATTACAAGCTCCACATGTTGTCCCAATACCTCATTTTTCGTCCAAATTTTTTATTTTCCTTTTCCCTTGTTCTTCACCTACTTTTGTCCAATTGGACGACTGCAGTCATCGATTTCCTCAACATCCACACTCAGTAGTTACATGTTGTTCCTCGCATCTAAATGATTTAGCCTTCTTGCCCACGTGATGAATATCACTTGTGGCTCAAAAGTCGAGTATTTTTCATAATTTTCCACTCATGCTCAAACATAAATAGCTTATCCTTATTTTCAATCCGATATTGCACATATGAATGAGACAATAAATCCTCATCGCTCCAACCGCTCTTCGATGATCTACCATAGTTTAGACGAGTTACGTTGTAGACATCTGTTATACGACACCAGTAGGACAATGAATTTTGGTTGTTACCCACCACTAGATCTTCTCCAATATCACACATTGCATTCGTAAGGACGATGTCTTCACCAATTGTCCATGTTGAACGAGTTGACTTACCTTTGCCCGGTTTCTCCAAATCAATTGTTTCAACATCAATTTGGGCTTCTGAAACGGATGATGGTGTGATCGGATCCTTGTTTGATGACATCGTTTCAAAACTCACTGCCTTGATTCATTTGATAACATGCCATGTGGACAAAATGGACGAGGAACTTAAGAAGCTTGCATTAGAGAAGCTTGCATGAAATATTGGAAAACTTAAAAATTTTGAAACTCTTTTGAGCTTTGCCAATTTCCAAAATTTAGGATATTCAATAAATTTGGATTATTCAGAGAATTCTGATAGTTGGAAAGATTTGGTGGGTATTGAGAGGTAGAAGAAAATTGAGAATGTGGAACATTGTCGGTAATATGAGAATTTTGATTTTCTTCAACATTTGAAGAATTAAAAAAATTAGCCATTTGTTCATCCATTTGAGAATGAAGAAAAATTGATGATCTAAAAATTGATGAGGTAAAACAATTAAAATAGTAGAGAGAATTTGTAGAGAGAATAGATTGAAAATGAATGTTTTGGAAAAAGTTGGGGTTTATATACGAACAAAAATGAAGTAAAAGGAGTGAAAATTAAAATTAAAAAAAGGAAAAAGAACCGTAAAAAATCAAACGGTAAAAAAAACAGGCAAAAAAAGAACCGTTGAAAAATGGTCAAAAACTCGAAATGGGTTTTTTTTTTTTTAAATTGCATTTACAATGGTCAAAAACAGGTACAAAACCAGGGAGAAAAAAATAAATAATAAAAGGAATCTTCAATAAAGAAAGACATGTGGGCCGGTCAGAATTTCGGCCTCACCCGATTTGAAGAGGGTGCGGCGCACGTTCCCAATTCAGGAAGGGTATGTGTTCCACTCTTTCTTGGCGTGACTGAGAGCTTTTTTCACTCAAAATTTATAGAATTTTTAATCAAGAATTAGCCCAAACCGTTTTCTTACAAGAATGAGCCCACAATGGTTGCTCATTCATTGCTTATAAATTAGCACAAGAATGAGCCCAATAAGAATGCCCTTAAAAAACCACCTTCTTTTTTTTTGCCCGAAGTAAGTTTTAGAAAAAATAAAAAAATTAATCTAATCTTTTTTTATCAATCAAAATATATCAAAATTTTAATATATATAATAATAATAATAATAATAATAATAATAATAATAATAATAATAATAATAATAATAATAATAATAATAATAATAATAATAATAATAATAATAATAATAATTATTATTATTATTATTATTATTATTATTATTATATTATTATTATTAATTTTTTTTTTTTTTATCTCAAGATTGCTAGATAACCAATGTAACTACTTACAAAATAAGGATTATATTTACATATGAACACATACACAAGTATTGATAAGTAAAAAAAAACATAAGAAGTTGTTAAGAAATTAAATACCATCAATCTAAAAGGGAAGGTCTTTTCTCATTTTTCCAATATGCAAGGGAAATAAGAATAATAATCTAAAAACTTATTATACTATAAGGTCTTCCTATATTGATATTAATATAGTTGTGAGCTTTGTCAAAACAAATTCTATACATAGGAGTTAAAAAACAAGTACATAGTGCAATATAATTTGATGAACAACTATGGATCCTTAAAGTTTGTCATGTCTAATTTGATACTCAACAAACATTACTTACTCAATCATAAATGAGCTTCCTCCTTAAACATAAATGCTATGTGACCACTTTTGTTGCCTATAACCAAGTAAATTAACCCACAAAAGTAGTAGCATCAGTTATGACATGCTGGATGAGTGGATTTTTAAAAACAACATGGTCCTGGTGAAAGGTGACAACATCATCATTACCGAATTTTATTTTCGCTCCTTGACATTGTAGAAAAGCGAGGATGAATATGAGCAAGTAAATCGTAATCTAATTGCTTTGGGAACATGTACGATTGCCTATAAAGAGGTGTGATAATGTTTATGAGCGAGTATATCATACTCTTTGAAAGGTAAAATGAATTGAGAGAAATCATAGTCTAAATGTCTATTTTATTATTTATTAAATTGAGCTTAAATACTTGTAGATATATTTGTAATAATTAAGTACAAATATTATCAGTGTCACCTCATTTGGGTTACTCTATTAATGAACGAGTTTTTTAGTCGGGGACATTTTGGAGGGATGGCCGTAGGAAGTATGTACATCTGGCGCGTGCACCACACTCTTTGATAAGGAGAGTGAGAACCCTTTCCTAGTGGGTCCACCTTGTTTGCCAATTGTCTTGAAATTTGATTTTTCAATATTTTTTTTTAAATCCAACCGTTCTCACTTATTCATTTGTAGCCAATGAGTGGGGTGGGGTGTTTCAACGGTTGGGTTTAAAAAAAAACCTTTTTTTATTTTTCTTTTCTTCCTTCTTCCCTATAAATATACAACATCAATCTTTTTTATTTTCTCTACAACTTCTTCATTCTCTCTTCTAATTCTAATTATTGAATTGTTTTGACGTAATTTTTAAGTATTTGTGTTTTATGTAATTTTATCATTTTATGTAAATTTTTTTTAATTTTAACGTTTTTATGTAATTTTTTATTTGTGTTATTTTACGAGTTATATATAATATATGTTTTATAGATAATTTATTAATTAAATTATAAATTATAATTAAATTATTATTTTAAATAAGATTGAAGTGTAAATTTATTTGTTTGAGAAGTATAAAAATAAGATTGAAGTGTAAAGTTAATGAGGTGGCAGTGAGACCCTGTTAATAAGATTATCATTGGGAAGATATATTCTTAAATAGAATATGAAGAGAAAATTGTGTAGGTGGTAGTGAGATCCAGTTAAGAAGATAAAATATGAAGTGGCTCACTGTCACCTACACACTTTTTTCTTCTTACCAACTTAAAAATATATCTTTCTATTGTATAATCTTCTTACAAAAAATAAAAATAAAAAAAATAACACATCTAAATAAAAAAAATATTTCATTTTGCCCCCTCTCCCCCAAAAACCGGTCACACACATGTTTAGGAAGATTCTTTTTTTTTCTTCCTATTTAGGAAGAAAAACCTCTCTCTCTCTCTCTCTCTCTCTCTCTCTCTCCCAGTTGGCTATGTCTCTCTCGTAGTTGGCTATGCATTCACTTTTCTCCATAAATAAGAAGATGAAAAAACACACAATGGGGCATAGTCATTATATGCATGTCACAACATTAATTTTAATATAAATAAAAAGTGGCATAGTCAAATGCACACCTTTTAAATTATTATTTTTGCAACACATTCATATTCACAACTCTTATATGATTGGGAAAAAAATATTATTAAAATTGTGTAACACAAAAGTACGAAACATAGTTATAAAAGGAATTCACAATACTTTGAATTATTTTGAACGGACAAGTGAATAAAAAGTTATGCTCAAAAGATCGTCGGACTAGCGAGTAAATAACAGCCACATTGGTCATTTTACTCGTTACACTATCAATTTTTAGGTCGTAACTTCTCGCTCATTTTGCATTCGTGCAATTATAATGATTCAAAGTGCTATGAATAACTTCCAAGATAATTTTGGAAAGTGTGTTTGTGTGTATATACAGGGGTGTACGTGGTTCGATTCAATTCGGTTTGGGCTAAAATCACAAACTAAACCACTCATATCAATTCCACAATTTCTCAAGTCGAACTGAACCGTGTGAAGTCCGGAATCGAACCACTCGATTCGATTCGATTTGGTTATGTTTTATGGTTTCAAAAAAAAATTTAACTTAGAAGTTGGCAGAAACCAATAGCAGCACCAATAAATTATCAAAGATGCTAAAAACTTTTAAGAAAATTAATCAACTTGGATGAACAACGAGCAGTACCAATAAACAAAACAAATAGGCTAGAATGTTTAGTGTTTTTCCACCTAATTAGATTTATGGTTCTTTTCATGTGCAAAGTGTCTAAACGTAACACTGGAATACCTAAATGCAACACCGTTTATTTAATAAAATTACTTATCTACCCCTCCCTACACTTAAACTATACTACCCTTCCCTTAACTCCCTCAAACAACAACACCCCTTCCCTCACACATACGACAGCCACAACATAAACCCCCTGCCCTGCAACTTCACTTGGAAGCCCAACATCCCAAAGAATGAGACACGGCAACAGCATCTCCCTCAAACGTGTCTCCTCAATTGTTCTCTCTCACTGCCTCCAACCATTAAACTCTCTGTTTGAGCAAATAATTCTGGCACTCTCTCTCTCTCTCTCTCTCTCCCTTCTCTCAAATTCTGACACTCTCTCTCAAGGTAATCTTCAATTGGTGTTATCTTGTTCTCTCTGATTCGATTAAAACATTCACTAGTGTGCCGCGAATGTTTTGGAATAGTGTCGCTAATGTGCAGCGGTTATGTCACAAAAGTACCGCGACCTACGAGTGATTGTTATATATGACAACCGCGACTTACAAGCGGATGTTTCTTATTGAAACCGCTACTTGGCAGTGGATGTTTTATATAAAAACTGCGACTTATAAGCGGTTGTTTTGATATATATATATTTTTTTTTTGATAAAACACATTTTTAAGAGATAAATGTCTTCTTCAATTTCTTCGGTTTCGATTTAGAGAGAGATGACTGAGACTAAGAGAAGAGATGTCTTCTTTGATTTCTTTGGTTGCCCCTGTTTTTGCGATTAGTTATGTTCCTGCTGCCGGCTTGGGTGTTTTCGGTCGGCACTGGAGGGTGTGGTTGGTTGGGGGAGTAAATGAATGGTTGGTTTCTATTAATTGTTAGAGGGGTAGTAAGATATTTTCACACATTAAATGGTGTTACGTTTAGGGAATCTGATATTACGTTTAGGGTCACTCTTTCATGTATTAACTATTGAGTAGTTTGAGCTCATGAGCTATATCAAATATCAATATGAAAGTATATGGAGGACATTGGAAAATGGATAAGAGTACATGACTATGTGGTATGTAGCTATCAAACACAAAGGAAGAATTAAAAATATAAAAAAGTAAATCAATAATTAGGGGATTAATATATATATATATATATAATATACAAAAATATTTATAAGGACGGTTCGATTCGATTCGACATAAGAAATCACAAACCGAACGAACCACTTAATTTTTTATTTTTCTAAATCAAACCGAACCCTCTGACTTTAAAACCGAACCACATCACTCGATTCGATGCGATTCATCGATTCGGTGGTCCGTATGTAAACCTTATACATAGGGGTGGCAAAATTTTATCCAGTTCATTGGGTTATCTAATATAACCATCATAAAAGACTTATTGGGTGTTATCCATTAACACCCAATTAAGTTAATGGATAACACTCATTAGAGACCAATAACAAAATGGATAAATTATTGATATTAATCGGTTATCTATTGAGTTTATCCATTAATGTCACCACAACCATTTGGCTTATCAACTAATGCCACCACCACCACCCACCGCCGCCACTTCCCAACTCCAGCAACCGCCACCAATCACCACTGCCCACCACCACCACCATCTGCCGCCCATCGACACCAACCTCCGGCCACCATGATCGTATGCCGCCAACCTCAGCCTCCGACCACCACTGCCGACACCGCCCACCCGCCACCACCACCTGCTGCCCATCGCCGCTACCACCATCACAATATGTTCTTTACTTAAAATGATAATAAATATAAATGAAATTTATTATTAACAAGATTCAAACTTGGATTAAATTACTTAATATCAAAGCTTGCTACCACGAGACTAGATCCATTTTTTATGTTTATTTGAAAGTTTAATATAAATATAAACAAGTAATCATAAAAGTTGTTGATTATTATAAACTTATTTACTAGTTTGTTTTGGATTATTTATAAGTATAATGAATATAAGTATTTAAATTTAAATTTTATTTGTATTTTGTAAAAATTGCACCTAAATTGCATCAATTTATTCTACTGCAAACTCTTCATTTACTTGTAAATTTCATTTTGTTAAATTAGTAGTTGGCTTCATTTCATTTATTTAGCTTAATATTTGTTGCTCCATTTCATTTGGTTTAAAAAATAGTTAGCTAGAAATTAAAAGTTAGCAAGACAAAAAAGAAAACAAAGTCTACACAAGTTTAATATACATTTTTTTATAATAAAAATTCATGACCACAAATTATGATATTTTTTAAGAAAAAATATGTATTGTTTAAGATTTGATGATTCATTTCATTTCATTAACTTTTAGTAGCTCATTAGTAATAAAATGACACTTTTATACCTCAATTTTTTAAAGTGGACTATTTAAGTGAAACATCTTGAAATGAAATAGTTGATTTTTTGCCCGGAACGAAGAAAGTATTTTGGCCTGATAGTCGTGAGTGTTTATTAGTATAATCGGAATGATTGACTATTCACTACTTGTTGTCTTTTTTAAACTTTGCATTTGTTACTTTTTTTTATTCTACTATAATTTCTCTAATTTATTTGTAAGAACAAAAATATTTTATAGACAACATGTACCGAGACAACTGAAGCATTTTGTGATATAAAGTTTCCTAGAAAGGTCCCAAATCTATGGTTGTTTTACTTGTCAATTGCAATTAACACAAGCTATGGTTTCTTATTCTTTAAAAATGTGTTGTGTGAGTGTTTGTATATATATATATATATATAGTCTTACAGCTAGTGTGTGTGTGTGTATGTGTATGTTTGTCTAGTTTTGTGTATTTTTTTATGTGATGTGATTAGTGAATAATATATATATATATATATATGAAAGTAATACTCAAAAATAAATTAAAATATGATGTTATTTATTGGGTATTATCCATATAATATCAATTTATTACGGTATAGAATTTGATATTATCCAATAACACCATTAAACTTAACGGTGTTATTGAATAATATCTAATAACACCCATTAAATAGATAATGATTTTATCAAAATTATCAAGTATCATCCGATTACCACCCCTGCCCATGCATATATACATAAGAATGGGGGAATGGTGCAGTCTCCTGTAAATTCGGCTAAAACTCCATAATCGGATCCAGGAATATATTAAAGCTTCGGGAAAGTTGATGATTGTAGCGTAAATCACACGGTACAAAGAATGGCGGGGAGGCTATCAATACACATGCACCCACCGTCCAAACCTTGGCCCATCTCTTCTCTCTTTAAACCCCCACCATTGACAATTGATTCCCTCCTCCCACCCACTTCTTTTTCATTTCTCCCGTCGGCGACGCTCTCCTCGATCAAAACCCTTCACAAATGACGGGTTCCCAGGTTCCTCAATTTTCACTCCTCTCCACTTTTCTCTTCATCACATCATTCCCCAACTTTCTATATTCAATTTCAACGATCACGGCAATGTCAAGAGATCAAATTTCCTGCACAATGTGCGATTCATGCGATAACCCCTGCCAACCGATTTTCTCTCCCCCTCTCCGATCTTCCAATTCCAATTGTTCACCACCCCCTAGCTCTGGCGATTTATACAACTCACCACCACTACCACCAACACCATCAATTCCTACTGTTCTTTACTACTCTCCTCCGCCACCATCATCCGGCACCGGAGGCAGTGGTGGTTCTTATAACTACCCTTCTCCGGGCTCCTACAACTTTCCCATTCCGCCTCCCCCAAACCCCATTGTTCCTTACTTTCCTTATTATTATTATAGCCCTCCATCGCCCCCAAAAAACTCATACTCCATTCAACTGAAATCACACCCCATTGCCGCCGCCAGCATTGCACTCCTATCACTTCTAATCGTCATTAGAAATTAAATATAGTGTATTATAAACTACAAATAACTACTCCATATATATGAGTACCCTTAATTTTGATCTTATAAGTTATACTTTTCAGGTTCATTTTAAGACACCGCCGAAGAAAGAATTTCATATGTGCATCATTTTTCTTGTCATAAGCATCTATATATGAGGCTGATTGAAGCAAAGGTGTGGCTGCCATTGTTTTCTGTATTTTCGTGAACAAAATTTTGTATAGTCCTATTGTTGCAATACACAAGCAATTTAATGTTTGCTACTTGGTAGAAATTAGAATCCAGATATGATATATATATATATATATATATACACACACACATATGTAGGTGTGTGTGGGTAAACCCAGATAATCCTTGTCTTTGAAGGGATTCTTGAATGATTTGCTGCACTCCTTTTGAGTGATTTCTCACATGATTGGGTAACTAGGTTGTTTGGAAAGGAAGCTTAGTTTGATGCCTTTGGCTATAGAGACATCTTAAGAGGAAAAAAAAAGGGCAGATAGAGAAAGAAAGAAATGATTCACTTTGAACTAAAAGTCAATCATTTAATTTTAAGATGTTTTTATCAAAACTTATATTTACAATTTTCTATAATATATTCATATTTACCCTCCACTAATGAAGTAAATATATTGGTTACACTTTAATACTTTATTTAAGTGTAACATCCCAAAACAGTATAGTAAAATATTTGCAAGGGAGTAATATATAGCAATATTCTCTTTTGACATAAATGAATTACATCTAAAGAGTCAATATTTGAAAAATCTAATAATTAAGGATATATTTGCATTGCATAATAAAAAAATAATAACTAAACACAACAAATATGCTAATAACACAAGTGGAGTGGAACGATAATTTTTTTATGAAATATGCAAACATAATTTTTGAAAGTGAATTTTTTATTTGAAATATTTTAAAATATATTAATAGACTCTATGCCCCGATAGTTGAAAACATATACTCCATTCGTCCCAAAATTATCGTTTGGATTGGCTTGGCGCGCAGTTTAAGAAAACTCATTTGACTAAATTATTAATATTAGTTTGATGTATAATTTACTTTAAATCTTATGTGTATGTGACTCATTATTAAAGTATGATAAAAAAAAAGTAAGGGTAAAGTGGTAAAAGTGTTGCCATAAAAAGGAAAGTTTCAAACACGATAATTATTTTGGGACGGACGAAAAAGAAAAATAGGATAATAATTTTGAGACAAAAGAAGTAATTACATTAGAAAACATGCCCGCTTAAAATTATTGAAGTTTTGAACTTATCTATTGAGTTAGATTACTTTAATCACAAAATATTTTTAAAAATAAATAGTTAATAAGCACTAGTCAGCATCGGTTTCAAATCATCTATCATATTTTATGTCTCATTAAATCACTGCCATGTCTCTTCGTAAAAAGAAAGTTGTGTCAAATAAGAAAGAAGATATACGGCTGAGATTCATTAACACATGTGATGTTACAAAGTATGTGATAGACGAAATGGAGCCGTAAACACCTAAAGCACCAACCAAAATATTATTTTGCATTTATTAACACCTAAAGCAATCACAAATTTCCCTAATTATATTAAATAAAAATAAATGAATAAAACACTTGATCACAACTTGGTGAACTTGATGAATTATCCCAAACATATTCACAAACCTCGTTATTGAGCTCGTGTTCCGTATGGGTACAATATAAATTAAAGATCTACAATTACCTACTTCTACTGATTTGAATGATTCATCATACATTGATAAATCATGTATATAAAGTATAAATTATGCTTCAAAAAGTAATTAATGTAAACAAATAAAGCAAACAAATCCACATATAAAGTAGAAATCATGTTTTCGTTGTTGTGAACGGCAGCGGCCGAAGCTTTATCTTTAGGGTTATGACTCGGTTCTGGTCATTTTGGAATTTTGTCAACGGAGAAAAAATATTGAGATAAACTTACGATATTATTTTATAAAAGTTACAATTAACATTATTTATAAATGAATAATGGCTATAAAAGTCTTTAGATAAATTTATTTTTATGTTAATCACCAAAATTCAATTATCTAAATACTTTTTAAACAAATATCAATTTTCAACCAATGTTAATTACATCACTTTTATTGGTAATTATAGTAGAGATGCATCTTAGTGAAAAATTAGTCTTATTAGTGAAAGAAATTGTACAACTTGATGCACATAATTTTTTTACGTGTCATTTATTTGTTGGCAAAGGTAATTGTGCAAATGTGTTCTACTCGGTGAGATAATCGAAATGATATATTTATTTGTCCAAATTGAGTTTTAGATTCATAAGATATCAATGCTTAAAGTATAATACTTGTTAAAAAATTAGTGATTTTAGTAAAAGAAATTGTGCAACTTATTGAGGCACGAAGAAGTCTTTTATCTAAAAACTTTTAAAACAACGATCAATTTCTAACCAATGTGGAATATATCTATTACGTAGATAATAATAGTAGAAGTCTTTTATTTAAAGTCTTTTAAAACCAACATCACTTTCTAATGAATGTGAGATATATCTATTCTATTAATAATAATAATAGAAATATTTTATTTTAATACTTTTGAAACCAACATTACTTTCTATCGAATGTGAGATATATCTTTTCTATTGTTAGCAAAAGAATTTTATCTAAAAAACTTTTAAACTAAAATAATTTTTCTAACTAATATGTGATACATTTATTCTATTTGTAATAATAATATAAATCTTTTATATTTAAACTTTTTAAAGAAATGTCATTTTTCAATCCAATGTAAAATGTATAACTTATATGATTATATCGATTATCATAGACTCCATAGTTGAAGTCACTTATCTAAAAAAAATAAAATTTATAATTCTTTGTATAACCAATGAGCAATAAATCATTTTTATTGGTAAGATTTTGCACAAAGACTTTTAAAGCCAACATCAACTTCTAACAATTGTAAACATATATATATTCTTTTGTTAGTTTAGTAAAAGTCATTTATCTAAATACTTTTCAAACAAATATTTCATTTCAACCAATGTTTGTTACATCATTTTTATTGGTAATTATAGTAGAGATGCATTTTAGTGAAAAATTAGTGTTGTTAGTGAAAGAAATTGTGCAACTTGATGCACAAATTTATTTACGTATCATTTGTTTGTTGGTAAAGGTAATTGTGCAAATGTGTTCTACTCGGTGAGGACATTGAAATGATATATTTATTTGTCCAAATCGAGTTTTGGATGAATAAGATATAAATACTTAAAGTATAATACTTATTGAAAAATCAGTGTTTTAGTAAAATAAATTATGCAATTTGAGACACGAATTTCTTTACGTGTCATTTGTTTGTTGGCAAAGGTAATTGTGTAAATGCGTTCTACTTGGTGAGGGAGGGCATTGAAATAATGTATTTATTTGTCCAAATCGAGTTTTGAATGAATAAGATATCAATGCTTAAAATTAATACTTGTTGAAAAATTAGTGTTTTTAGTGAAAGAAATTGTGCAACTTGAGGCACAAATTTCTTTACGTGTCATTTATTTTTTGGCAAAAGTAATTATGCAAATGTGTTCTACTCGGTAAGAAGATCGAAATGATATAATTATTTGTCCAAATCAAGTTTTGGATGAATAAGATATAAATGTTTAAAGTATATTGTTAGAAGTGAGTCATTAGAGTAAAGTACTCAAACAATGCCAATATAATAATATTATCCCACATTGGATAAAAAATGACTTTGGTAGTAAATTATTTTTATATAAGATTTCCACTATTATTAACAATAGAATTTTATATAAGATTAATATTTCCACTATTATCCCAAAATATTGTCCACTTTGAAACTTACTTTTTAGAAATCACTTTTACCACTTTACCCTTACTTTTTCACTCTACTTTAATTATGGGCCACATTACATATAAAGGAAACACAATAAATCATATTAACTATTACGGAGTATTAATTATTATTTTTAGCTAATGACTAGAAAATGAAAAGTTTCAAGTCAATTGATGTGAAGGTTTAAGATTCAACAATATCAAAAGTTGGGTAATGTGTCACTATGATAGTTGTTCTCACCAACTTTAATATACTATAGTATGGATTTGGAAACAAAGATAAAAGAAGTAACCCAAAATGCATTAAAATCTGAATACTATTTTTTTCTTGGTTGATGTAAATATTATTTTTTTTGCATTAACATATATTATATATGAAGTGCCCGGCCCAAGCCGGGTCACGAGCAAAGCACGAGCTAGCATCACGTGTTGATCACAAGCCTAGTTAGTATGGGGCCCACCAGCCTAGCGGGCAAAGCAATCGAGGTAGCAAACAACGAACAGTGTAGTTCTTGGTTAAACCTGGATGGGCGTATACCTTGCCCGCCCAACCAGGGGGCATGCCCGAGACCACAGTCACACCAGGTGAAGAACCTGGCTCATCCCGTCCAAGCCTAGTCGAGCACCGGCCTTTCCTGCCTGACTAGGGGCCAAGCCTGGAATTTGCATTTACCTCAACTCAGTCAACGTCAAGTAGCCAGGCAAGGCCTTGCTCGCCCGGGCACGCGTCGAGCAGGAAACCCCAGTAGCTTGCTCTCCACGACAGGTCAAAGGTTTCCTTATCCGAGCAGGACTCTTGTCATATATGCTCATGTAATTGCGCGGCCAGCCGCATATCACGCCTAAAATCAAGGGATTCTATCCTAATCCTACGAGGTATCTAAGGAAACTGAATCCCAGACGGATTCTAGGTCATTAGGGGCCTATAAATACCCCTCCATAAACCACCAGCAAGGTACGCGTACTTTGTTGAGTCTAGAACCTCTGTCAATTTGCTTTTTGACTCTCTCACACGATTCTTACTCTCACGCCGGAGTGGTTTCGCGAGGCCCTGCTTTGCACTTCCACTAAGGTTTTCTATGATCTTAAATAGGTTCAAGGAAGCAGATTAAAGCCCAAATATCCTACCCATCATTCGGACGACTCAAGCTATGATTTTGCCACATTAGTTTGGTCCATTGCCGGGAACGAAGTTCTCAATACTTTCTTGCATGTTCCTCCAGTGTGATTTTCAGAGATTCTCCTATTGCAATGGCTGGCAAGGGTAGCAAGCATCATGCCACCGCAAGCAATCACCAAGCTGGTAGCCAGCTGGTCGAAAACAACAACCCTCCACCAGGGGATCTGCCACCAAAAGCACCCCAAGGGGTGCAAACGAGGAATCAGAAGATGGCTGCCTGGCACGCGGTTCACGGTAATGAGGTGTCGTATGTTGAGGAACAACCATCCCAGTGTGCTAGCCAGAGTCACGCTAGCCAGCGCGATGCTAGACAAATTATCAATGAGCAGCGCAATGCCCGCGTGTTAGATCTCAGGACGCAGCTAAGTTGCCAACGAGAGAAGGACCAGGGTAGCCACGTGAGTTTGCCCGGGCAAACCCCAGATCAACAAGATGCTGCTCTACAAGTCCAAGTAGGCTACTATAATAAGATGTACGCGCTCAACCAACAACTGCTCGCTTTAAGCCACGCCCCGGTTCCAGTTACAAATTTGGTGTTGCCAACTCTCAGCAATCCAACACTTGTTGGTGATGGCCATGCCTCCCAACATTTGCCCGCTCCAAGCAAACAGAGTCCCTCTGTCATTCATGTGCCTTCGGAAAGAGCCGATGAGGTGAAGCAAGCAGATGATCATGCGGAGAGTAGGTATAGCCGCCAGAATCTCTCCTACACACTACTAGTATGAGGTGTAGCACTGTTGCTGCCCCGGGCAAGCGCATTGATGAAAAATCAAACATTCTACTCTAAGTGCTATGAAAGTACATTAAGAAGAGATGTTTCCTGATTTTTAATGGTTTGAGACGCTTTCATGTTCACAATCACTTTACAGGACTTATATTCGGTGAAATTTGGGTTCTATAATTCCTTAAAAGAATGATAATTTTTGCTAGAGGTGTCTTGTTCCAGCTCTTGTTTTAGTTTGTGTTCAATGCAAATTTTCATTCTGGTAATATAGAGGTTTTCCAAAATTGTCTCATGTTAAGGGCTGTTAAGATGATGCAGCCCACAATAAACCACCTTTGAATAATCAGTCTCAGTTTTGCTTAGTTATATTGTTTTGCTTTGTATTGGCTGGCACCATAAGGTTTAAGATTTTATGGCCAGTTTTGTTTAAACGAGTGGAAAACATGCATTGTGTGTAGCTGCAACAGAAAGAAGACAGTTTAGCATTATGTCATTTTCTGTAACGGAACTTTCCCATAGAAACAAAGGGAGCAAATCCCCTTTCTACTAAAGTGCCTATAGGTTGACACGTGCCTAATATTGATGGAAGCTGAATTTATCATCCATCTCAACAACTTTTCAAATCTGAGTTGTTCCAGTTCGCTAGATTAATTACTGCCACTTTTGAAAAATTGTTGCATTTAGGTTCGTCGGATCCGTACCCATTGTATATTGTTGCACTCCTTTCAATGCTTGGTCAGTGAATAGAATTATGCTTTTATGTATAAATTGGATTTCTTCTTTGAAGATAAGACTACTGCAATTATCATTTTGTTCTTGGCATATGTTATTTACCTACTATTTTAACTGCGGGTGCATTTGATTGAAGTAGAGAGTATAAAGCTTCCCTGAGTTCTCTCTAATAAGATAAGCTCCTTCAAATTTAAAATGTCCATTTCTCAGTAGCACTAATGTGTAAAAAGATACATGCATGATTCAACCTCATCCATTTTCACTGTATTTTTCCCATAGCTAGGTCATTTGAGGTGAAATTGTGATTTAAGAGCCAATATTACATACCCAATGTTATATTTTTTGATGCTATCAATGGTCTAACTGATTGTGTAATTGGAGCTTATCGATTTTCTGAACCATATATTTCCTAAATGCAGGGTGGAATATAGCAAACATAGTTTGATGAGACTTATAAATGTGGACATTTGTAACGGTTTTTCTGGGAAAGTCTGGATATGCAAATGAAAGAACTTTTGGCTTCTATTTTTGGAGTAGTAGACAATTGAGGTTGTGGTTCCACTGGAGAGAAGGAAGACAAGATAGGGGAGAAGGAAGTCAAGGGAACTGAGAAGGAAGTCAAGACAAAAAATTTCGATTGGCCAGTATCAGCCCTCTCTTACTCACTGATGGATCATGAAAAACTCAACAATGGTAGTAGATTTTAAAATTTTACTTGGAGGTTTCCAGTAAATTCATAAAGTATCAAAAAGCTAAAGTGTCGGTTTATAAATTATATAGTTTGACATTGAAAAGTGTAGTAAGAAGTATATTTGAAGTCTTCATTCCTTATGATATTAGAAATCTACTTCGTGGTTGTATTAAGTTCACTGATGTGTTCTTGTAAATGTTGAGATACAGACTCTTTGAATTTTGTTTTGTGTAATATCAGTTTAATAATAATTTTGTTATGAAATTTGTAAATTAACTACGAATTTTTTTCAATCAACAAAAATATTTGTATCGTGTCCTTAATATTATAATGTATGAGAGGACAAAAATAAAAATAATGAAAATGTATTTTAAACATAAATTTTCCTTTTGATTGAAACATTTTTATACAAGATTATTTTCATAGAATATAAAATTTAAAATAAAATATATTTCATTCCAATCATGGTGGGAAATAAAAATAAATGAGATGAAATATATATTAGTAGTTAGGTTTGTTAATTGAGTTTTGGGAGATTTGAGGTTTATAAAGTGTTATGTATAGAGTGTGTTTATTGGAGTAAAATAATTTTTAGAAAGTTGAAAAAATGTAAATAAAACAGAAAACAAGGTGGCTAGAATGTGGTATTGGGGAGTCTAGATCTCCTGTTTCACTTGTGTGTACCACTGGTGTATCATTTTTCATCTCCACCATTACATCCCAATCATTGTATCTCAACCAATGGTTGAGATGAAAAGTGGTACACCAGTGATACATACAAATAATACAGGAGATCTGAACTCGGTATTGGGAGTCACTACTGTGGATGCTCTAACCATGCATTGTTTATGAGGCTTTTAAGTATTTAGAGATGTTCGGTTTGAGTGCATTAGGTTTGATCGTTTGACTCCTAGAATAGCTCTGGATCCAGGAATCTAGATCTTCTGTTTGAATCCATTTGGTTTTAGTTCTAGACTAGAGTCCATGGGCTAGTCCAGGAATCTATGCCCTAGCCCAAGAGTTTTTCTTGATTATTCTTAGAGCATCTATAGTGTTATTTATTTGCATGTATTTTTTTAGCTGAGTCCTACTAATATCTATGTATTTTTTTTATCCATTTAAAACTATATATATTCTCATTTCTAATCTTTTTAACATCTTTTTAGTTAAATCTCACAGCCACCTTATTAACTTTACACTTCAATCATATTTTTATATTTCTCAACAAAAAAAATTTATTTAACTTTATTTAATATATTTCATATTTAAATATTTTGTATAAATAAATTAAAACATAAATTAATTTAAAAATAATAAAGTACTCATAAATTATATAATTTATAATTTAATTAATAAATAATCTATAAAACACATATTATACATAACTCAGAAAATAACATAAATAGAATATTACATAAAACGTTAAAATTGAAAGAAAAAAAAACACCTATAATGAGAAAATTACATAAAACATAAATACTTAAAAATTACGTCAAAACAATTCAATAATTATAACCACCACATTCCCCCCAACGACACAAATCAGAATTGTAACATTTAAAAAAATCAAAATCGAGACAAAGTCAACCGCTGGGACCCACCTATCACGCCTCTCACACTCCCGTGTCATACGTGTGGTGCATGCGCCCTGTTTGGGGAAGGCGTGCACCACACCTCCCATTGTCGTCTCCTTTCTTCTTAGCCAGCCTTTTTGTTATTCACAAAGAAAGAAAAACCATCTCTCTCAGACAAGGTAATCACGAGAAGACATCCCCCCCCCTCCCAATGTGTAAATCTCTTTCTTAGCAATAAGAAAGCTAAGAAAAACCAATTTGTATTCAAATTCTTATAATGGAGCTACTCTTAGAGATCAAATTCTTCTCTGAGTAAACTTAGAGATCTTCGACTTGAGTCTCTGATCATCTAATCCAAGATAGTCTACAATACGATGAATTCTAGATAGACTACATTGAATTCTTGATCAATTGAGGTACACACGAATTCTTGGTCATTTGAGGTACACATGAGTCATGCTGATTAAAAATAATTCTGGATAGTTTATAATGAATTCTTGACCAATTGAGGTTCACATGAAATCCTGCCCAATTGAGGTGAACACGAGTCACACTTATTTAAAAAACGAGTTGAGATACACACGAGTCACACTTATCTGAAACACCATCTTACTTCTAAACCAAAAGGAATAAAAATGAAAAGGTATAACTGTACTTGTTAACTCCTAAAGGACTAAAAACAGGATATAGACCCCCAAATCCTTTAAATGTACCCCAACTTTCCAAATTCAATATTTACCCTTCATGAATACTCCCCTCAAACTATCTCCAAGCGTACCCCATGTCTGCAAACCACCCACTCATCACATCACTTATCGTTTTCCCTATCCCTTTCACTATTCTCCATCCATTCTCTCTCTCCCTCCCCCTCACTATTATCCCCTCACGTGCGTAAGTTTCCCCCACTCCTTCTTCTTCTTCTATATTAATATTAATATTAATTACTATTAAAATAGAAAGAGGCTTTGTGTTAACAAGATTATGCCAAAAATCTCTCTATAATTTCTACAAATCCCTAATGTTTTCTTTCATCAATTTTCTTTTTTCCAATTTATCTCTCTCTCTCTCTCTCTCTCTCTCTTATATATTAGCAAAAATAGCTGGATGATTTTCATGTGGCAGCCTCCCTTTTAAAAAACTTTTATTTAAACACTTATTCTATTTTTATTCATTTTTATTTACAATATTTACTTATATCCTTTACAAATCTATGTCGGTTACTTTAAGTACAATACTGTTTCTATCAAAATAGTAATTGTAAAAGTTTATAAATAAGAAAGAAGCTTCTATATATAAAATTAGTACTATTGTTCGTGTCGATGACATGACGCCAGTTTGAGAATTTATCAATAAATAAAATAAATACTGTTGAAATGAATTAATATTTACTTATAATTTGTATGAGTTGGGTATACAATCAGGGCCGTTCCTGGGCATAGGCCCAAGGGGCGACCGCCTAGGGCCCAAAAAAATTAGGGGCCCAAAATTTATTTATATGTATAGTATATATATAATATATAAATATAATATTAATAAATATAAATAGGGAATATGGAAAATTGTTTGGAAACAAGAAACGGAAGCATGAGCTTGATGCGGTGATACCGGCAGACGAAAGGTTAATTAGATGGAAGGGCGGACAGCGGGACAGTCGGACATAAGGATCAAGGAGATGGAACGATCAATGGCGGCCCTCGACCTCGAGATTCACTCTTCAGTCTTCCCTATGTATCTATGGCCACCATATTAATTTCCACTCCACCTTCAGGCTCTGTTTCAGTTCGATTTCAAAGGTTCAAAGCAAGAAAAACTCTCACAGTCTCACTCACTTAGTCACTCTGTCGTTCCTCATCCACGAACTCGAAGCCGCCGGCGTCGGTGAAGGACTGATGATGCAGGTACTCGTCCAATTTTCCTTATTTCAATTTCAATTTTCAAAAAGTTTCCCCTCATTAGGCCATTCTCTGCTTTAGACGAATCAGACATTCAGACCCTAAACCCTCAAAGTCTCAAACCCATATTTATTTTGGTTTAAGGTTTTAGGCTCAGTAAATTAATTTTTTGTTGATCCACAATTTCTTTTCAAAATCACATAGTCTAAAAATTGTTTAAATAGATAATAGATTAGAAATTTACAAATTATTTCTTATATGTTGGTGCAGCATTCTAGCAAACAATCGAGCTTGGGGCCCTTATTCGTTATTTTGCCCCGGGCCTTTGAAATGTCAGGAACGGCCCTATATACAATGAAAAGGAAGAAAACTCAAATAGCTAACAAAATAAAACATTTTACTTCGATATTTATTTCATAAAAAACCAAGAAATAAATATTTTAATTTTAACTACTGTTAAAATACGAAAAGAAAATTTTATTGTTTTCTCAATAAGGAAAACTGAGTCTCTTCTTCCGGGGGTCTTTCTTAACAACAATGGTTAGTTTGGAAATATGAGATGCAATAATTTTGTCTATTATTTCCACCTACACATGACACCAAGAAAATTCAAACACATTCATTTAACCAAATTTTCTGCTTCATCTACAAAACTCGAATCCTCCCACATATTATCATATAAAATCTAACATGTGAACGGAGATACATTTTGATCAAAATTAATCAACCCTAAAAGCTAAAAAAAAATGGCAATTAAATCAATGAAACCAATACACATGCCCCCAACAAACGAAACCACAACAATGAGAAGATGTGCAATATCCTATAAAAATAAACTTGTGTCTGTGTCGATGGCACGGTGCCAATATGAGCGTGATCAATGTATGAACCAAGCATGATGAAAATCAATTAATATATCCTTAATGTTTTGTAGGGGTCGTATTAATGTAAATTACTCAACATCCCGAAAATTAAAGAAATAACATATTTTATTGGCCGAAAAAGTTTATAACTCACCTTAAAAGAAAATTTATAACTTATCTTAAAAGAGTATAATTAAGCATCAAAAAGCATTCTCTCTCTCTCTCTCTCTCTCTCTCTCTCTCTCTCTCACATACACACCAACCCAACACCTGTTAATTGAAATAAACTTAAAAATAAAAATCTTAGCAAACAAAAACCACAAAATAAATTGAATAAGACAGAGTGAATTAACAAAATATTATTTTGAAATCAAAATCACAAAGATTTCAGACCAATAAGAGAAACTAAACATAACTTTTAAGAAAAGAAAGAAATTAAAATACAAATATTCAAAACTACAAAAGTTGATCACAAAACTTAGAAACAAATTTTTTCGCAAAAAATTAAACTGATTCAGTTAATTACGATAACAATCTTAAAAAATTAAAATACAAATATTTAAAATTACAAAACTCACGAACAATTTTTTTATTAAAAAAATAAACCTAAACCAGACATAAATTAAATTGGGATTAAGAAACTATAACTAAATATTTGTAAAACCGTAAAGGTCATTTTATTATTAATGAACTACTAAAAATATTATTTTCTTTAAAAAATTGACTTTCGAACGGGGCCTCTTTGCCCGGAACGAAGGGATTAATTAATAATTTGTATACGAAATTATGGGCCAGACAAAAAATAAATTGATTAAGTTAATTACGATAACAGTTAAAAGAAAAAAAAACAAATATTTCAAATTACAAAACTTATGATTTTTTTATTTGTATACGAAATTACGGGTCGAAAAAAAATTAAATTGATTAAATTAATTACGATAATCATTAAAAAGAAAAAAAATACAAATACAAATTTTCGTAACCCATCTGGCCGATAATTAGCTTTTTATTCTTTTATTGGGGATATATTATTGCCCCTCCCACATGAAACATTAATTCCTGAATTTGTCATTGAATTGCTTAAATTAAGCAATAAGAGCATCTACATTGTACAACTTCTTAATACAACTTCTTAATTGGGTCCCACTGTCACTTATACACTTTTCTCTTCTTACCAACTTAAGAATATATCTTCTCATTGTATATTATTCTTAACATATTCTTAACTAGGTCCCACTGTCACCTCATTAACTTTATACTTCATTCTTATTTTTATACTTATCAACAAATAAATTTATTTCACGTTATTTAATATATTTCATATTTAAATATTTCGTATAAATAATTAATTTATAAACTAATACATAAATTAATTTTAAAATAATAATTACATTATTATTTTTAAATTTTATAATTTATAATTTAATAATAATTTAATTTTATAATTTATAATTTAATAATAATTTATATTTTATAAATTAATTTAAAAATAATAATTACATTATTAATTTTATAATTTAAATTTTATAATTTATAATTAATTTAAAAATAATAATTACACGCAAGTCCCCCCCCCCACACCCACACACACTCTTTTCCCAAAGTGAAAAGCGCCCCCCCCCCCTTCCTCCAATACACCCCACTCCCAAAAACTAAAAAAGTCCAAGCCGGTCCCCCCCCCCCTTTGCCCTCAGCAGCTTGTCCCCTCACTTTTCTCATTTTCCTAGGTAAATAGTAACTTCCTATTTTGGAAGTTGGTTTTCCTCTCTCTCCTACATGGAGCATAAGAAGTTGTACAATGGAGATATTTTTAGAACTTCTTAATAAGAAGTTGGTTAAGAATACCAATTTTAATACAATGGAGATGCTCTAAATTGTGAATGGGTAAAAATAAAACAATGGGCAATGGTATTTAAAAAAAATTGTTTTGAATAATATATGTAGAATTAGTAAAAGGAAGGAGTTAGGCACAAATTTGAAGGAGGTTGTAAGTTGTAACAGTGCAACTGGAAAAAAGCACGTGTTGAGAATTTGAATTAGGGAGTAATAGGAATAGGAATATGAAGAGAGGAAGAGAAAGAAAATGATTGTGGAGAAAAAAATGTACAAAGAAACAGTTGAGGAAAGTAATTAGCTTTTTTAACTGTCGTTCACACATGCGACATGAGGAAGAAAGTACGACTGTAAGATTAAAGTAAAACAATAAATCTCAACCGTTACTTATCCCAAGTCAATTGCACACGTATAAACTGAGTTGTATTATATTAAAGATATAGTAGATATATTAATATAAAAGTGATGTTTTATAAGGGGTGACTGTTCATGAGAAAAAATTAGTGACTACTCATAACAGTAATTGTAGGGGGTGACTTTGTAATAGTGAGTTAAAAGTTGATAACTACTCTCACACATGTGAATGTGAGAGTTAATTACAACCGTTAAATCTTTTAAGATAATTACAACCGTTAAATCTTTTAAGTAATTAATGTTTTTTTTTTCAGCAGCTTACTTATTTACTTATATTATTTTTTATTGTTTGCTAGCTCTTTGGGCTAAGGTAAACTGTATGAATTTTGTTGAATGCACCAACATTTGTCTTTTGAGTTTTAGTGAACACATGCTTTGTCTTTTACCACCACTTCAGTTTTTATCACAACCTGTATTCTGATAAAGAGTTTTAATAATTTTATATTAAAAGATATTTCTAAACTGTTTATAGACAAAGATCTAAAATAATTTTAAAGTACTTGAGAAACGAGAAACTACTTATTTTTTTACCAATATTTGTCTTTTGAAATATTTTATGATTTTGCGAGTTATCTAGGTTGTGTATTTGCAAAGAAAACTCAAAGGAAAACTGATATGGGTAAAAAAAAATTCTTGGTGCATAAGCTGGATCTTTTCTTTGCAAGTTGAAGGAAGTATGTCATGGCATGAAAACTTCAATTTCTTTCTTTTAATGTACATTGTAGTTTAGTTTCGTTATTAATTATAATTGATTTTGTAGTAACTGTGTTATTTTTTGATTACTAAACTGTTTTGACAAGTGGGTCGTACTATTTATATCAAGTATTAGCATTTTTATTGAAAGAGACTACAATTAATCAAAAGGCTAAAGATTTTGAAACTATATGCTCAATTGGTTACTGATTTGGAGAGTTCGTCTTTTGAGCTAAATGAGTATTTTTCTTTTGTAGTTCAAAAATTGAATTGGGTTTCGTGGAATTTTTTTTAATGTTTTTTTTTTCTGCAACTTACTTATTTACTTATATTATTTTTTATTGTTTGCTAGCTCTTTGGGCTAAGGTAAACTGTATGAATTTTGTTGAATGCACCAACCTTTGTCTTTTGAGTTTTAGTGAACACAGGTTTTGTCTTTTACAATCATTCAGTTTTTATCACAGCCTGTATTCTGATAAAGAGTTTTAATAATTTTATATTAAAAGATATTTCTAAATTGTTTATAGACAAAGATCTTAAATAATTTTAAAGTACTTGAGAAACGAGAAACTACTTATTCTTGACCAATATTTGTCTTTTGAATTTTTTATGATTTTGCGAGTTATCTAGGCTATGTATTTGTAAAGAAAACTCAAGGAAAACTGATATGTGTATTTTTTTTTTTCTTGGTGCATAAGCTGGATCTTTTCTTTGCAAGTTGAAGGAAGTATGTCATGGCATGAAAGCTTCAATTTCTTTCTTTTAATGTACATTGTAGTTTAGTTTCGTTATTAATTATAACTGATTTTGTAGTAACTGTGTTATTTTTTGATTACTAAACTGTTTTGACAAGTGTGTTGTACTATTTATATCGAGTATTAGCATTTTTATTGAAAGAGACTACAATCAAAAGGCTAAAGATTTTGAAACTATATGCTCAGTTGGTTACTGATTTGGAGAGTTCGCCTTTTGAGCTGGAATTTGTTAGTTGTCTTGACCTGTTTTTGGCAGTAATTCAGTAGGCTTATAACTGAATACTGCTGCTACCACTTCTTTTTTTGAGAACCCATGTAACAAATTTTTAAGTGGTCAAATCTTGATGATTATAGGTCTGAATTGAGTAATTTCAAGGGGTGGCTTTCAAATGACTAATTTTTTCCAAATCATTAGTTGTGTCTTTTTCAAATCATTAGTTGTGGGTTTTCCAAATCATTAGTTCTTTTTAATTGGTAGTAATTCAGTAGGCTTATGATTTTTGACAGTAATTCAGTAGGCTTATAACTGATTACCGCTAGCTTTGATAGTTGAAACTTAAGGTTTTAGAGCATGATTAAATTTCTCTTCTCTTCTTCAACAGCAATCATCCAAAAGCCAAAGAGATTATTTGTGGTTCAAGCAAAGGGGAATTTAGCAACCCATTTCTAAACTCTTTATAGACAAAGATCTAGAATAATTTTAAAGTACTTGAGAATAATTTTCAGGTTTTTGTTTCTTCAGTTCTTTTAAAATTTATAGTACTGCTGCTGCCACTTCTTTTTTTGAGAACCCATGTAACAAATTTTTAAGTTGTCAAATCTTGATGATTATAGGTTTGAATTGAGTAATTTCAAGGGGTGGCTTTCAAATGACTGATTTTTTTCCAAATCATTAGTTGTGTCTTTTTAAAATTATTAGTTGTGGGTTTTTCAAATCATTAGTTCTTTTTAATTGGTATTTTACTAAGTGTAAATCCAAGTGAGTTCTAAAAGTGGAGGGTTGTGAGGGTGGTAGGTTGCAAACATGCTGGAAGCAAAAGGGTGCACATTAAAAAACCGAACCTTTATTGAAGATTAAAGATCAAAATTCCTTAGAAAAAACTATGAAATCACTTTCTCACACTTCTTTCAACATCAAACAATACTTCGATCCCTTACTACATCCCCCATATGCCCACACACATACATAGAAATACATTTGTTTAAACTACTTGCAAAACCAAAATTGCAAACAACCAAAAACTAAGTCAAAGTTTAAAAAAAAAAAAATGGCCATAGTTGCAGTTCAAATTTCTTAGAATCCAGTAATTTTTTATTTTGGATTTATTGCTATTTATTATTCTTCTTTATGTCTATGCAGCAACAACATAGAAATACATTTGTTTGAACTACTTGCAAAACCAAAATTGCAAACAACCAAAAACTAAGTTAAAGTTTTTAAAAAAAACCCCAAATGGCCATAGTTGCAGTTCAAATTTCTTAGAATCCAGTAATTTTTTATTTTGGATTTATTGCTATTTATTATTCTTATTTATGACTATGCATCAACAAGTTTTACTACATGGATCAACCTCCATCTCCAAGAAAAGGAAAAGAACCTGCACCACCATCGCCACCATATCTACAAGAGGTAGGATTACTTAGATTGTTTTGAGCATGTTATGTTAAACTAATTGTTCATACACATGTTTCATATCATGTTTATTTTAGGTTAAACATATATCATGTTTCCATTATAAAATACCAAAATAGACCACTTTAATGAATTACATGTTTTCATTTGATTATACATTTTTCATGATTCTATGTTTTGAGTAATTTTTATAATAGATGTTTTGTTTGGTTGAATATATTACAACGTCAAAATTATTATTATGTCATACTTCTATACTACATTGGTCTATTGCAATGATTTTTAGGATTTTATGTTCTAATTAGCTTTTTATATGATTTGTTTAGTTTTCACCAAAGTCACCCAACCATATGCATACATACACCAATATATTATGTCATACTTCCATGCGACATACGTTGGCATGTCTTTCATACGTGTGACATGGTTTATATATATACATATTATATTGTTTATTTACCTTAATTGTTTATTTACCTTAATTGTTTATTTAGTTACCTTAATTGCTTTAGGATGATGATTATGAATTGGCCGTGCGATTGAGTCGAGCCCAGCAAATGTTTCCCCCTTCTTTGAATATAGAGTTAGGAGAAAGCTCATCTTCTATAATTCACAAACTCAATTGTAATATTTCTACATTTGAAAGGACGTATATCGCGCCAATACGTGCAACAACCCGTGGTAGACGTGGGATTGGACAAACAAGACGTTTCGCAAGAGAACGAGTTGAACGTGAAAGAACTCGACTAGGTCTTCGTGCCGGTGCCTATGGCACGGTGCCAGTATATCTGATTTCATCAATTGAAATGTCAATGTCTAAATAGAAGGTGCGATTTTAAAAAAAAATGTTATAGTTGAGGGGCACATTACTTCAAGTGGTAGTTGAGGGACGCTATTCGAACTCGACCCATAGTTGAGTGAGTTATTTGTAAGAGTTATATGTAACTAATCTATGAACGTCTGATTTTACGACGGAATCAACCCCCATGCCCAGATAGTCTCAGTCAATTAATTGAGCTCTATTGTGAGATTATATTAATGTAAGGTTGATGTTTTGTAAGAGGTAATAGTTTAGAAGATTAATCTCAGGGTATGACTGCTCGTAATATTAATTGGTAATTTAATCTCAACCTCTAAATAGCTTTAGTCAATTGCACATGTGTGAGTATGAGCTCTATTGTATATTAGATTAAGATTATTTTAATCAAAGAGTCAAGATAGTAAATTCGAATAAAATTACAAATCACTAAAAAAATGGAGAATATAATTGATGTTGAAAAAAGGTGCCAATAATATTTATAAAACATATACAACTTAATTATACAAAATCCGTCGATGTCCTCATGCATGGCAGTTGTTTATTAATCTATATATATATATATATAAGTAAGAAAATATACTAAAAATAGAAACTTCCCGTCAAAAAGTTATTGCCAATTCTCTCTCTTAGCGACACCACCGCCCCAGCCGACATCGATGGAAATGGTCGACCATACATGCCAAGGTTAGCTCTTCATACTCTCTCTCTCTCTCTCTCTCTCTCTCTCTCTCTCTATAATTTTCTATCAATACCACCATCCCCGACGACATTGGCGGCAATGGCCAACCATACATCCGAAGGTCAGCTCTTCCCTATTCTCTCTCTATCTCTTTTTCTCTCTCAAATCGGCCTGGTTTTAAAACTAGTGCTTTATTCCTTCATTCTCTCTCACACAATCACACATACTGCCCCAACACTGAGAGTTGCATCGGATATCGACGTCTGTTGGTTCCATCTCCAATTCATCGAATCCATCCAAAAATAACATTGAAGGTTGAATATTTTGATCTTTTTTTCTTTCTTTGCTACTACACTTGGTAATGCTTTAATTTGAAGTAATAAACTTCATAATGCGGTCATCCTTGCTTTTATTTTATTATCCCTTTATTTCTTATTGTTGTTCCATTGCACTACGATTATTCTGTTGTATGACGCTGCAGTTTAACCGTTTCAATTTACCGTTATTTTTAAAATTTTCTAAAAAGTTTTATTTGTATTTGACCGTATGTTTTCGTGCAAAATGTGACATTTAAGTATTTATGTTTATTTATTTCTATCTACACCTCCATCTCTTTAATACTTTGTGATACTGTAATATTATTCTAATCAAATTCTTTTTAGTGCATTTAAATATTATTTTTGTTGTTGACTTTAATTCATCGAATCCTTCCGAAAATAACATTGAAGGTTGAATGTTTTGATCTTTTTCTTTTTTTTCTACTGCTTTTGGTAATGCTTTAATTTGAAGCAATAAACTTCATAATGTCGATCATCCTTGCTTTTAGTTTATTATCCCTTTATTTCTTATTGTTGTTCCGTTGCACTACAATATTCTGTTATATGACGTTGCAGTTTAACTGTTTCAATTTACCGTTATTTTAAAAAAATTCTAAAAAGTTTTATTTGTTTCTAACCATATGTTTTGGTGCAAAATGTGACATTTAAGAATTTATGTTTATTTATTTCTATCTACACCTCCATCTCTTTAAGAGTTTGTAATACTGTAATATTATTCTAATCAAATTCTTTTTGGTGCATTTAATATTATTTTTGTTGTTGAATTTAATTTTTATAATTGTTTTTTGATTGTCATCCACTGCCCACAGTCACCAACAGAGGGAAAGCAATCTACCTTTGGTTGAGAGTGGAAGCGTAATTGGCTTCGACAGCCTTGGTCAATACAAGCTTCGTTCTCGAGCCATTATAGCGTCATCGGGCTACCGTTTTACTCCTGGTGGAAAGAAGGTCTCCAGAAGGTAATAATTATAATCTATCTTATCCAATTCATGAGTGTAATTGTTTCATGGGTGGTTTTCTAATACTTGCCATTTAGTGTTTGTGTTATGATATTTTCCATTTAGTGTTTGTATTATGATATCCCAGGCAATGTTTTGAACAACTTCCATTAATGCCTTTTCCCCTTTTGTATTTTGATTTGATAATCTGGTGATGAAAGATTGAGTAATTGTAGTTCTTTGTATTCTTATGATCAACTGGATCCTAACTCAGGGAAAGTTGTGGCAAGACATATTAATCTTTGGTTTTGAGCTTAATGCCTATCATCAGTGATTGTGAAATAGTTCAGTTAGCCTTTTACGAGATTATTTCATATCATTAGTGATGGGAAATATTCTAACCTCAAATTGCAGTCACGGAGTGGGTTTGTGGTGATACAATCGGTCATGGAAGCTTCACTATTGTCAGTTTAAGAAAACCCATCAACCAGTGGATTTGGATTCTGGGTGTGGTGATGATGAAAGATTTCCCTGGATTCATCTAAATTTCAGGTAAATTCCACCCTGCTTGATTACTCAAAAAGTTTCACTCTACCCATTTTATAAAATTTATGAAGAAAAGGGAATGTAAAAGGAGAAATTACAGAAATAACCTTAACTCATAAAATCAAATTATGAACCCAACAATGGAAAGTGTAATTAAAGTATACATGCATTATCTCCATTACAAAATAAGCAATTTAGTGTAGTAGTTTGAAAAGAGTACATTATGTTTAATGTTTTCTCTTTAATGTATTCTGATGATGGGGTCTTTACACTAGAATCTCCCATAATAGGTTACTGCATAATGCATATTCACATAACGCAAACCAGTGATTAAATTTATCAAATAAAAATAACATGTTGTGCTAACTTAGTTCATTCAATTGCTACTTGATTAATCGACATGAGACATTAGTAAAAGGATACACTATCGAGAAGTCAAATATATCATGTTTCCATCTTCGTAGTAAAAGGAGACATTATAGAAATAATCTTATTTCACCTTCTCTCCTAATTGAATGTGATTCAAGAATTGTATAACACATTATCGAGAAGTCAAATATAAAGTTCTACACAAAACTCTCCCTCTTTGCTTTTGAAATTTGTTTCGAACTTCTGTATTTTGAGTCCCTTTTTCTAACTTATGAAATCAGTTTTGATTAGGGATTCGTATTTTGAGTCCCTTTATCTAAATTATAATTAGGGATTTTGGTGGGTTATGGGTAAAACTGCTCTAGCAGGAAAATTAGCCTTGCGTTGAACAAATGAGAAACACTAATGATATATGAGGTATGAGTTTGAGCAAGCAGCACAAAATATAACACAAGGAAACATCATGTAGGCACATGCACACACAAACATGGCTTAAAGTATTAAAATAGAATAAAGGATCCAGAGAATGATAAGACCAATGTTGTAGAGATAATTGTTGTTCATTCCTAGATTAATATATTTAAACAGTGTCAAGTTGTTCAAGTAATCACTTAATTGGGCTGTCCTGATTCATATTCATGTGTACTCTGGAGTTGTACTTAGCTTAATTTGGTGGGTTTTATGTGCATATGAATTGCCAATTTTGTAAATTTAAAGGTTATTGGTGTTTCAAAGTTGCGAGATTGAGATCAAATGGGTGAGCTTTAAGCAAGATTTATAGAAAGGTTGATAATTGTGTCAAATTTGGTTGTTTAGCTTCGTTTTATAGAAAAGTGGTTTTATGTGTTTTAGCTTCTTTTTTGATACTTGTGGATTTTTTTTGTCTTTTAATGCACTAAAACTCAATGTTTTTAATTAAGATTGTGTTATATTTGGCTTCATTATTGATTAACTGTGATTTTATTGGTGTTTCGAAGTTGCAAGATTGAGATCAAATGAGCCATAAGTAGGATTTGTTTGGTTTAGGAGAAACTTCAGGCAAAGACAAAGACATGTCGAATGCTTCACATTTTGCTTAGGTCTCGATAAAAAGACAAACTCTTTCTCTAAGGCTAAGCCTAACACAACCATTTTTCTTTGTTCTTTTTCCTTGAAACGGAAACTTTTAAAACAAGATACTTGAAACATTTCTTTCCCTCTACAACCCCATTTTTTCGTCTCTATTTCAACTGTTTGGAAATTTTCAAGGAAGCCCCTCAATCTTTAAAAATGCAATTCTTTTATGGGTATGATTGAGTTGTGGTTGTATGTGATTTGAATAGAGCTCAATGTTGTAAAAGGACTCATAGTGGAATTGGTTTAATAAAATAAAGTGTTTATCTCATTGCAATGAGGTTCCATTTTTCATAACGAAAGGGGATAGAGTTTAATTTTGCTCTTATGCTAGAGGGGACTGTACTAAAGTATTTCTTAGTACTAATTTTAATTCATAAATAGCTTTAAACTATTCAAATTTGTATGTACAAGTCAACTCCTCTTATTGTTTCAGAGGGCTTTGTGTCTCATTAACTCATTGGTGATATACAATAGAAATATAGATAAGGAAGATATGTTCATTTTTATCATCAATCAAATATTAAAATTTTGGTCTTGTTAAATAAGGATGAAGTGGAAGATATATAGTAAATGACGACAAGCATCTATATCTATATATATCTATATAAAAAGGAAAAAGGAAGCTTGCAATAACGTCAGTTCAATCACCGAATCTATATCTATATCTATATATATAAAAAGGAAAAAGTTCCTAAAAGTAGAAAGATCTCGCCAAGTGAACATTATCAAAAAGTTTTCAATTTAGTTGTTACCCATACTACACCTTATTATTTTTTCAGATGCTCAAGTTGATTTATCGACATATGTGTCACCACCTGTAATTGTTCAACAAATATCAGGCCTTCATTTAGACCTTATGACATTGCAGTCTGACATAGAAAATGCCGTTCCAGAGGGCATAAATAGTTGTGCATCAACGAACTGTAGGTTTTTCTTTCCAATTAAAGTAAATATAATTCAGTGCTAATGCTATTTAGTCCAATTTATCGGTTTTGAACTACGGCTATAAATATAGAAATAATATTTATGACTCCATGATAAGCTCTCTATAGCAGTGTAAATTGAATAGTTTATGCTTTTATGAAATGACATAATTATTCTTATTCAATCAATGATAACTCTGGCTCCAGTTTCATACACATGACATTGTTTTTATCATCCGACCACAAAGATGATACGAGATAGAAAGACAAAGTACTTGAGTTCTTAGGAGTACCTAACCATTCAACTATACTTGGTTGAACTACCGTTAATGAAAAGAATAAAAGAGACCAACTACTTATCTAACTTACCTTTGTTTCCAGATTAAGCTTGGAAGATTTGAGTTGTTTGCGCATGCAAGGGGGGTTCTTAGAATCAAACTTGCTTCATATGGGATTTTGAAGCTTAGTTATATTCAAGACAAGTTGTGATACATAATCTGCTTTCCAAGAAATTAGATGGTCTGATTATTTAACATTTGTGTTTATTCTTCAAATGAATTAATATAAATGAAGATTACCGAAACGTTGACCAGTAATTTCAAAACTTGAACAAACTAATAGTTGAACCACATATATGAATTGATAATGTTAAATGTTACGTAGTGGTTGCATGAAATAACTTGTTTCAGCTCGAGGTTAAGAGTATTGCTTGTTGAAAGGATATCGACTATTCCAATTAGCCATACATATTTTTCATGTGTGTTTTCATTCTTCTTTTGACAGAGAATTGATGAATCATTGTTGAAATTTTTCTTGGAGGAGGGAGTTAATTTGTAGTCATTGTTCGTAATGTTGGCTGTGCATTTAACTGTCAACATGTCGTATTGCTTCCAACTGAGGTAATGTATATTGATATTGCATATTATGTGATACAAATACAAATTACTGATATGTCAATCCAAGATTATTATTTTTTGAGAAGTATAGATCCAAGATGAATAGAAAAATGTTTTTGTCTACTGGAAGTATCATGTGCTATGTTTTCATGAAAGGTTATGCAATAGCATTCCATTTATAGAATAAAACGGATATACACTAATAGTCCTTGGATAAGTAGTGAAGAAAGATTTATCACTCAGTGAACGTACAATTAGATCCTAGGCATTGGTGATTACTTAGCAGTCACAATAGTAGAAATATCGCTCTTAATAGTAAATGTCACTGGTGTTAACTTGGTTGCTCCTGGAACTTTGAAATCAAATGCGAAATCTTAGATGTTTAAGAACTTTTATTACATAGAATGTCTTATATATTGTTGAAGAAAGAATTTGGTAGATGAAACCCCATCCATTCCGGGCAAAGAATCCATGTTTAAAAGTAAAATATTTTAAGAAAAATGACACTTTCAGCAACTCATTAGTAATAAAATGACACTTTAATGCTTGAATTTTTAAAAATAGACTTATTAAGTGAAACATTCCAAAATGGATAGGTGGACTCTTTGTCGGGAACATAGGGAGTATGTATTTTAGGATTTTAAAGGATTTACACAAGATGTGAATTGTTTATGGACCATCTATAGTTGTTCTAAAACTATCAAACTAAAAAAAAAAAACTATGCAATTTCCAATGCTAAAAAAATTCTCAGCTTTGTTGAATGGTAGTAGGGAATAACCATTTTTGGGCCAAAAGCTCTTAAAATTTAAAATATACCTCATTTTGTTCTTTGTGATAAAGTAACCAATCACTTAAAATTTTCCTTGGAACTATATTTTGTTTCTCGAATAACTCGCGAGAAAAAAGCTTTGGGAACTAATAGTTGTGCTCCAGTTGTCCTCCATGATTAGCATGCACGCTATCACTCCAAATATTTTGTAAAGACATGTATGCTATCCTTACTTATGTTACAAAATTAGGTCTCCTTTGGTATGGAAGTAATTAAGAACAATCTATTTTACACTTTATACGCGCTTCTAAAGATTATGCAATCTTTCTCTCAACGTGGAAATCTGTGATCTTGTGATCTTCCCTCTTCTGATGGACATCTATATTTTTACTCTGTGTTGAGGTTAGGATCTTGAACTCCTCTTTAGAAATAAAGGTATAAAGATGATTTTTTTCTAACTAAGTCTGAATAAAGGTGATGATTGTGGTTCAAACTAGCAGCTGGGTAGACTATACTCTAAATAAGGCTGAATAAAGGTTATAACATTCAAACCTTTTTATGATTCGCATAAAGAAGACCATGATTGCACGTCCTTTTTGCTATTACCCACATATTTATAGCAAACAACTTAACAGTAATCGTTGCTACGATTTAAAGTTGTCTTCATCAGCCTTTCGACTTAGTAGTTATAAGTGTATATTCTTCATTGGTCTTTCGATTTGGTAGTCATAGGTGTATATACTAATGATCTGTTTTGGGGTTTGATGTCAAAAGTTATACATATACGCTTATGATATTTTCTATTAATAAAGTAATTTTTAGTTATTTATTTTTTATGTATACATTTTCAATAATAAATAATCTTTTTAAACATCATTACAGATTACATGAAACTATTATTTGTCACAATTTTTTTCTTTTACAGAAGTGTATTGTTCATTTAACAAAGTAATGAAGATTGTCCTAATCCATCCATTAGTGCTATACAAATCAAAGAATGCATTTACATAATGATGTGTATATCTATGTAAACTATTAATTTTTTGTTAAATTTTGAAATTTGTATTATTATGTTGTATATTTTTTAGACATGCCAAAAAAATATAGATGTGTTTTGATTTTTTTTAAATTTATTATATTATTTGCTCATTAAATAATCTTTGTCGAATGTAGGGCTCCTAAAAAAATTATGGTTTTAGTCACGGTTGGTTGTAAGTCGCTTTGTACAATGTTATCAATCTTGAAGGCGTTCAATTTTTGATACTTGATGGTAATAGTCAGCTCTAACAACCAATGTTGTATTTATAGGTGTATTTTAAAATTTAATATTTTTTTGTAAGTGAGACTAATGTAGAAAATATTTGAATGACTATTTATCAGTAGCTTTTCTTTTGCTTAATGTTTGTATTGTACTTATTTATTTCTTTATTTCACTGAAACTTATAATTTATATGAAATTCAAAAAATTGTGCAATTTTTTAGCATTAAAGTTTTTTATTTTTTATTTTTTTTCAAATTTAATTTTAGTCCGTGTATCGCCCAGGGTGCTATATTAGTTTTTTTTTAATCTAATACCCTTTCTATCCCACATGTGACAATCAAGAAAGTACATTTTAATGTTTATTTTTTAATTTTTCATTTCTACTATTAATACCAATATACATCTTTCAATTATTTATTCATATAATCAATTTTAAATTTTTTGATATTTTAGTTTTGAATAAAATATTTTAATTTAAATTGTACATAGTATGGGTACTATTCTAATTTGACTCAAACTTATCAATTTAATCATTTTTCATTTCCTTACTATTTAGATTATACAAAGTATTCACTGAATAATTTTATGTTATTTTTTATTTCTATTAATATATATATATATATATATATATATATATATATATATATATATATATATATTCTTTATTAATAACATAAATCAATGTTACTTTTTATTAAAATAATTAATTTCAACAAAAAACCTACTATTTAAATTATATTTATCAATTATTAATTACTTTAAAAACTTTATTTTAAAGTTCTTTTTACCCAAATCTTTCCATCACTAATTCATACAATCAATTTCAATATTTACTTTATTTTAATTTTGTTCAAAAGATTATACTCCCTTCGTCCCTAAATTATCGCCCTAGTTGATCCGACATATAAATTTTAAAAAAACAATTGATTTGATTATTTATATTGATTTAATGTGTAATTTTCTTTAAAGTTCATGTGTATATAATTCATAATTAAAATATTCATAAGTAAAGTTAAACGAAAAAGTAAGAGTAAATTAATAATGATGATGTTTTAAAAAAATAAATTTCAAATTTGATAATTATTTTGGAACGAACGAAAAGAAAAAAAAACGATAATTTAAGAACGGAGTAATTACTTTTTTAAAATTATTTATAACAAGTTTAGAAAATTATTTTATTATAAAAACTTCTGAATTTTTTAATTATATTAAAACTGTACACGGTACTAGTGTAGTACTGTTACACAAAAATGAATTCACCCACGATCGTCGTCTCGTCACCAATCCTCGCCGCGGAGTTCCCTCAGTCGCCTTGAATGAGGCCATTCCGGAACTCCCCTCGTTGCCGCCTCTCTCCATATCTTCGCAGCTCTCAGCAGCGAATCCTCCGCCGTATCAATCTGCTCCGGCCTCCACAGAATCACACGCTCATCCCCAAAATACCCACCCGCCGTCCGGTCCGTTGCCCTAGCTATAGGCTTCCTAGTATCAGCCACCTCTATCTCCGACAACGGAGACGCCTTGTGGTGGTTGAAATACTCCTTATCGTCGTCCTCCTGTTCTTTCCTTTCTGTCCTTATATCCGTCTTATCGTCCGGCCACGGACTACCGTCCATCCCCGCGCAGCTCACATCTTCAATTCGGGCCATATCTGAAGCCGAGTGGTGGCGTTTTTGTTGAAATAAGGGGGGGTCAACTGGTTTATTCAACGGAACACTCTCCAGCTTCGAAGGTGACAGATTCGGGAGCACATACGTTTCATCTGTTATGGTGGGTCTGTGGTCCGTTTGGTTAGTAGAGTCGTCTCCGGTTTCTCCCTGCTCCGTGTCGATTCCTTGCGTCATTGTCTCACTAACCTCCGATTCTCCGCCGTGAACATTTGGATCGGCGGCACGGCCGGTCGGCATAAATGTGGCTAATCCTCGTGTGGCCATTGATTGAGTGCTTGTCTTAGCTGAGGAGAAACCCCTGATTATACTCGTCGGTTTTGATGCTAATCTTGACTGCATTTTCTTTAATTATTTAGGGTATCGATTTGCTTGGATTCTTGCTGACTGTGTTATATATATATATATATAATCCGAGAAAACACTTGGACGGAAATTGGGAAGCTCGTAGGGACTTTATAAAGAAACGGAGGGGGGAAATTGTATTGAAGTGAGGTGGTGAGACACGTGGCTATTTCTGTAAAAGTGTCGATTGTTCTAGTGCTGCGTAGACGAGACTATTCCATTTGTGTCACCACATCCTCCTTATCGGCAGTGCAATGTGATTACCTGTCATTTCCAGGCTCTTCACGAGAAAGTTGCACCATCTTCTAGGTCCTTCAGGTAGAGTGGAAAAGTAATCTATTATTGGGCGAGCCTAACAACATTTTCATAAGATTACAATATTTCAATACAAAAAATGGAGTAAAAAATGGATTTTAGTGTGTGGTCAACCGATATCTTTATTATTTTCACTTTTCTTCTTGCTAATCAAGAAAGGATATTGCTTTCCCTTCCCACAAAATAAATTCACATTTTAAAATTTTAATTATTAAATAACATATTTGAATATAATTAGTGTTGGTTATAATAATAAAAATATTTGAATATGAAAAAAATATTTATATCACATGCAACTGATGTAATTTTTATTTAAAAAATCTTAACTAATGTAAATAATTAATTTTTTCATTACCTAACAAATAGAATATGTAATACGGAGTACTCATTATTTTGCAACTATTAGGAATAATAATAAAGTTTGTTATTGTACTTTTATGAATTATCTATATTATAAAACAGTTAGGTAATTGATTATAGTTATTCAAAGGTTGAGATTAAATTTTCTTAAAATATTTAACGGTTAAGATTCACCATCACATTTACATTTATGAGTAGTTATTTATTTTTAACTCCCTATATTTTTCTCTCATTATTACAAGTCACCCATTATAATTAATATTATGAGCAGTCACCCCTTTTTCTTCTCCCTATATTTTATTTTCACATTACAAAGTCACAGCCTATGATTAATCTTCTGAACAGTCACCCCTCATAAAATATCAATATTCAACTATCATTGGAAGTAATTTATCCCTCAATTGTAACTTTTTTTTAAATCACACATTTTATTTAGGCACTGTCATTTTAATTGACGAAATCACATATATTGGCACCGTGTCATAGGTACGGGTATGAAGATCTAGGTTCATGTGTAGTTACTTTAAAACTCATGTGTATGTAGCACATAATTAAAATATGATGAAAAAGTAAGGGTAAAGTCGAAAAATGTTGTCCAAAAAAGATAAATTTCAAATAAGACAATTATTTTAGAACAGACGAAAAAAAAAAGCAGGACAATAATTTTGAGACGGAGGGAGTACTTAATTAATGTAATATATTGTCCGTTCCGGACAAATAGTCCACTATTTCATTTTGTGATGTTTCACTTAAAGAATCTATTTTCAAAAATTAAGGCATAAAATGTCATTTTATTATTAATACATTACTACAAGTGTAATTTTCTTAAAAAAGTTTAACTTTCCAATGGGGACTCTTTGTCCGAAACAGATGGAGTACAGTTAATAAGTTATTTTAGTTTGTTGTACACTAATGTGGTTTTAATTAGTTAATTTTAAAATAATATCTATATTATAAAACAGTTAGGTAATTAACTAGTGCTATTCAGAGGTTGAGATTAAATTCTCTTAAAACATTTAATTGTTGAGATTCACCATCACATTTACATGTGTAAGTAGTTATCTATTTTTAACTCCCTATTTTTTCTCGCATTAGTACAAGTCATCTCCTACTATTAATATTATGAGCAGTCACCATTTTTTCTTCTTCCTATATTTAATCTTTACATTACAAAGTCACACCATACGATTAATCTTCTGAACAGTCACCCCTTATAAAACATCAATCTTCAACAATCATTGGAAGCAATTTACCCCTCAATTGTAACTTTTTTTTAAATCACACATTTTATTTAGGCACTGTCATTTCAATTTACGAAATTATATATATTGGCACCGTGCATATGAACATCTAGGTTCATGTGTAGTTACTTTAAAACTCATGTGTATGTGGCACATAACTAAAGTATGATGAAAAAGTAAATGTAAACTGGTAAAAGTGTTGTCCTAAAAGGAAAATTTTCAAACAAGACAATTATTTTGGAACAGACGAAAAAAGAAAGCAGGACAATAATTTTGGGACGGAGGGAGTACTTAATTAATGTAATATGTTGTCCGTTCCGGGTAAAGAGTCAATTATTTCATTTTGTGATGTTTCACTTAAAGAATCTACTTTCAAAAATTATGACATAAAATGTCATTTTACTAGATCTTCGAGCTCGTGTCTATGGCACGGTGCCAATATATATGATTTCGTCAATTGAAACGACAATATTTAAATAGAAAGTGTGATTTTAAACTCGACTCATAGTTGAGGGGGGTAATTTGTAAGGAGTTATATGTAACTGACCCATCGTCAAAGCTCTATTGTAAGATTATATATTACTGTAAAAGTGATATTTTATAAGGGGTGATTGTTTTGGAAAAAAATGAGTTATTGCTCACAATATTAATTATATGAGTGACTTTATAATAATGAGTTAAAAGCAGACAACCACTCTCACACATGTGAATATGTGGGTGAATCACAACCATTAAATTTTTGAAGATAATTTAATCTCAACCTCTAAATAGCTTTAATCAATTGCACATGTGTGAGTATGAGCTATATTGTATATTAGATTACTAATACATTACTACAAGTGTCATTTTTTTAAAAAAAATTTAACTTTCCAACGGGGACTCTTTGTCCGGAACAAACGTAGTACAGTTTATAAGTTATTTTAGTTTGTTGTAAACTAATGTGGTTTTGATATGTTAATTTTAAAATAATATTATATTATAAAACAACTAGTTCGCACATGTGTAATTTACTAAGGCTGTTTAGAGATTGAAATTAAATTATCTTTAAAAAAAATAGCGGTTGAGATTCACCACATATTCATATGTGTGAGTAGTTATCCATTTTTAACTCCCTATTATTTTTATTTCCCTATTACAAGATACCTCATAGAATTAATACTATAAACAGTCACCATTTTTTCTTCTCGCTATATTTTATCTTCACATTACAAAGTCACACCCTGCGATTAATCTTCTAAACAGTCACCCCTTATAAAATATCAATCTCTCCACTATCACTTGAAACAATGTACCCCTCAACACTAACTTTTTTTTTAAATCGCAAGAGGTCATGATTTATTTTTTTACTAACATCCTACGACTATGATTTATTTGGGTTTTCAGCCATGCGAACATCAGTCATTCATCTCCTATATTACGATTTTACAGTTATTATTTTACGGTTTTACAGTTATCTTTTTCACACATATCCAATTGACTAGGACTATTCAAAGGTCATGATTTATTTTTTTACTAACATCCCACCTAGATTTTTTTTTTAAAGAAGCAATTTAATTTTTTTCCAGCCTTTTTTTTTTTGTCTGACCTAGATTTATTGTTTACAAATATTTAGTTTATAGTTTCTTAATTGATTGTTATCGTAATCAATTGAATCTCAATTAATTTTTTGTCCAATTTACATTTGATTTTTTTAAAAAAAAAGTTTGTTCGTAAGTTTTGTAATTTTAAATATTTGTATTTTAATTTCTTTCTTTTTTTAATTTTTTTTGCTAAGTTTCCCTTATTGGTCTGAAATCTTTGTGATTTCAGTTTCAAAATAGTATTTTGTTAGTTCATTTTGTCTCATTCAATTTATTTTATGGTTTTTGTTTGCTGAGATTTTCATATTTAACTTAATTTTAATTCACATGTGTATTGTTGGTATATGTGTGAGAGAGGGAGAGTGCTTTTGGATGCTTAATTATACTCTTTTTAGATAAGTTACACAATTTCTTTAATTTTTGGAATATCGTCCTTTATTAATTTTTCACATCATGCTCGTTTCACACTCGCTTCATACATTGATCTCATCAATACTAATATCGTGTCATATGCGTGGGCACGAAATCTAGTCTATATTATAAAACAACTAGATAATTGACTAGTGCTATTTAGAGGTTGAGATAAAATTAATTTAAAAAATTAACGGTTGAGATTCACCCTCACATTCACATATGTGAGTAGTTATCTATTTTTAACTTTTTATTTTTTCTTTCCCTATTACAAGTCAACCCCTACAATTAATGTTATAAGCAGTTACTCATTTTTCTTCTTCATATGTTTTATCTTCACATTACAAAATCAAACTCAATGATTAATTTTCTAAACAATCACTCTTATAAAACATCAATCCATCAACTATCACTTGAAGCAATGTACCCCTCAACTGTAACATTTTTTTAATCACACATTATATTTAGGTATTGTTATTTCAATTGACGAAATCAGATATAGTAACACCGTGCCATAGACACGAGCATGAAGATCTAGTTAGATTTTAAAGTATTAGAATATTGTTATTTTTCCTAATGACTTCCCGTCCAAACCTGGCCGGGCATAGGCCTTGCTTGTCTGACGAGGGGCCATGCCCGGGACCTATGATCGCTCAATTCAACACCTATCAAAATAGGCGGGCAGAGCCCTGCCCGCTCAGGGCAATATCGAACAGAAAACGCCAGTAGCTTGTCTTCCAAAACACAGTCAAAGGTTACCATATGTGGGCAGGACACTTGTCTTATCTGTTCTTGATATCTCGCGGCCAACCGCGTATCACGCCTAAAGTCTAGGGATTCTCCCCTTGCTGAACAAGGTAACTAAGGAAACCGAATCCTGGCCGGTTTCAACCACAAAGGGGCCTATAAATACTCTTCCACAAGCCATAACAAGGTACACGCATACACTCACCCTCTTTCTTGAGCCTTGGCATTCTGTCGAATTGCTTTCATACTTGCACTCGATACTTACTCTCACGCCGGAGGGGTTTCGCGAGGCCCTGCCTTGCACTTCCACTCAAGTTTTCTATGTTCTCAACCAGGTTCAAGGAAGCAGGTTCAAGCCCAGATATCCTACCCAGCTCAAGGACGGCCCAAGCTGTGATTTTACCACATCAATTATTATTATTATTATTATTATTATTATTATTATTATTATTATTATTATTATTATTATTATTATTATTATTATTATTATTATTATTATTATTATTATTATTATTATTATTATTATTATTATTATTATTATTATTATTATTATTATTATTATTATTATTATTATTATTATTATTATTATTATTTCTTCTCTTAAATTAAATCACTTTTTAATTTCGCTCTCTCTCAAATTAAATTTCTTTCTAATTTTCCCCCTCTCTCTCTCTCAAATTAAATGTCTTTTTAATTTCTCTTCTCTTTCAACGCCTCCCTCGCAACTCTTTCTACCTCTCGGCAGCAATGGAAGAATTCCCAAGGATGATCGAACAAAAAACCCACATCCTATATTATATCCCAAGTTAGGTGATGACCCGATATCATTCTCTCTCTAACCCTCGTCTCTCTTTTCATTTGTCTAACTCGAGGAGACGATATTTCATTCATCTCCCACAGAGTCGCCGATAGCAATCTTGACTCCCCCCCCCCTTCTGCGACCCATTGTACCTGGGCGACTCTTTCGCACCGCCACCAAGCTTAGAAAGTGTCATTCTCCAAGTCAGTACTGGGGTGCTGGATCTGGACCCACCAACCCACAACACCTCCTACTTGGTATGGATGTGCGGGATTTTTTCGGAACTGAACCGAGGAACCGAACCGACCAGACCCAATATGCTATTTATTTATTTATTTTATTATATATATATATATATATATATATGTTATTATTAATTCCTAATTTCCTAACCTTAAAACCCCAAATGTAAAGGTAAATATATTTATATACACACTGATATGATACTTAACCCATGTGACTTTTTTTCTTGCTCTCTCTATGCCAAGGAATATCTCTGTTCCTCTATTTTTCGTCTTTCAAAATGGTACAAAAGAAATAGATGGTGATCTTTCTAGTTTCTATGACTCCCTTCTAAAAATCAAAATATAACCGGATTTCAAAAAGAATTCGATGATGTATTACCCTACGATATGCAACAGTTTTAAAATGTTTAAATTCTCGCAAGTTAAAATCTCTTGTTTCTTAAAGAAGTTAAAAGATAAATTATCAGCCTAATTATTGATGTCATACATCACATTGTTACCCATATTATCCCGGATACTAGATCTTTGTATTTGTGTCTATTACACGATGTCAGTATATCTGATTTCGTCAATTGAAACGATAACGTCTAAATAGAAGGTGTGATTTTTAAAAAAATGTTACAGTTGAGGGGTAGATTACTTCAAGTGGTAATTGGGGGCACTATTCAAACTCGACTCATAGTTGAGGGGGGTTATTTGTAAGGAGTTATATGTAACTGACCTATAAGCGTTTGATTTTTCGACGGAATCAACCCCCATAGCCAGATAGTCTCAGTCAATCAATTGAGCTCTATTTTGAGATTATATTAATGTAAAGTTGATATTTTGTAAGGAGTAATGATTTAGAAGATTAATCTCAGGGTGTGACTGCTCATAATATTAATTGTAGGGATGACTTTGTAATAGAGTGAGAGAAAATAGAGAGTTAAAAGTGGATAACTACTCTCACACATGTGAATGTGAGTGAATCCCAACCATTAAATTTTAATCTCAACCTCTAAATAGCTTTAGTCAATTACACATGTGTGAGGATGAGCTTTATTGTAATATAGATTATGCATTGAGAAACATTTATTTTTTTAAAATATTGTTTTAATTTTTTCTCACGTGCTATATGTTATGTACCAGAAGAATTTATGCGTATTAAAGGCAGTGCTGGCGTTTCTTACTAATGTTTAGTATGATGGTTTTTTAATCTTTTTTAAGGTTTAAATCTAGAAAATTTTATTATATATTTGTATTAAATAGTTGAAAAGTTAAAAAATCATAGTATTGGTTGGGTCCTGGTTCTCGCACATTTTCGGCATATAAACACTATCCATAACCCAATTCTCCCTCTGCATCATCAGCTTAAATTGCTGCAATTTGTTGAAAAACACAGAATTGTTTATTGGGTAGGCAAGTAAAGATCGAGTTTGCAATCTCATTGCAAAACATGTTTCTTTAATGGCTTAGAAATCGATTTGGGACATGGGAATTAGATTAAATTGTTGGAAAAATGGGGAAAGTTAAGAAGTTTTTGAGATGGGAAAGGAGATTGATTTGCTGAAATCTTATGTAAAGGGAGTGAGAGTTAAGTAGGATGGAAATCTCATATTTGCCCTCTCAAATATGCACGTGATTGAACACATGCCCAGTTAATTGCATTTGGGTTAACGAATATAGGGTCAAGAACTACCAGTATGCAAAAAATACATTCTTTGCTTTGTAGCGTGTATTTACATTATACATGGACTACTAGTGAACTTTTATAAAGTTCAAGGACTAATGATATAATTTACCCAAACAAAATCTTATCAATGTTCACGTGACAGTTTTCTCATTATTTTATTCCTGCCTAATCCCCTTATATGTATATGTACACCTTTAAAAAAATTCCCATTTTACTACACATTTCAATACGCATCTTTTAGTTATATCGTCTCTTTTTAAACTTTTTTTTTTAACTATTATTAAAACAAAATCTACAACTCTAATTTTCCCCTTGCACCGTCCACGTGGCAGCATTACATTTATCTACAAAAAAAATTTGGAAAAATATCAAAATTTTCCGCACAAAAATTATCATATAAAAAAAGTCTCAAAAATCATTCTTGTATCCTAAAAGCCCCAAAATTATAATTTTCATATTAGAAAGTCTAAAATTTAAAGTATCTACAAACACCCTTACGTTAAAAGCTTTCATCGGATGAAAACTTATTTTTTTTCATTATGACAATGATGATAACAATTGCATTGAATATTATTATTATTATTATTATAAAAATATATTATTATCATTGTCTTCAATAACATCATTACTATGAGTATTGAATAGTACCAAAAATTTCTTTAAAATATTCATTCCCTAATAATCGCAAAACAACTACTTAATTCATAAAATCGTAAGTTAAAATTTTTATTACTAAAAATTCAAAAAGTTAACATTTATACAATTATGAAATTTTGGAAGTAATATTAGTAGTAGTAATAGTAGTAAAAATAGTAATAGTAGTAGTAGTAGTAGTAATAATAATAATAATAATAGCAAAAATTATTTTTATTATTATTAATATTTTAATTATTTGTTGTTGTCATTATTGTTATTATTATAATTTTTATATTTGAAATACTAAATCGTTAACATTATTGAAGTTAATACAAGTTTCCTTTCAAATAAAACCTCACGCCCTAACAATCTTATTAGGAACGTTAAATTTTGAACTTTTTGGTACTAAAGTTTAACTTTAAGAATTTTGGTATAAAAATTATTTTTGGGACTTTTTGTATATGAAAATTATATAGAGGTACTTTTTGGTATTTTTCCCAAAAAAAATCGATATAAAGTAATTTTGATTTGTATTCATATGTCAATTTTGATATTCATCTTATTTTAATTTGTTCAAAGTAATTCAATTAAAATATTTTTAATTTTTATGACGAGTTTAGAAAATTCTATCATTATAACTATATTTTGATATATATATATATATATATACTTTAAGACGTTTCATTTAAAGAGTTAACTTTCAAAAATTAAGATATAAAAATGTGACTTTATTACTAATGAGTTACTAAAAATGTCATTTTATTAAAAAGTTTGATTTTAAAACCGAAGACTCTTTATCCTAAACGGAAGGAATATATATTAAAATTGTGTATCACACGAGTACTAACCTAGTAAGAGTACGGAAGCACATCTCGACAACTTTTTGTGGAGGTTTTTATGCAACTTATCTTCAAAACATAGCACAAGACAATCCTAATAGAAAGTTAAATTTCCTTTATATTTTCTAGAAAATAAAATAAAAACGTACTTATTTTAGTTCTTACCAAGTATCTCTTTCTTTCTTTAAATTAGAGAATGCGACATGGAATGGTTGCAAAAGAAGATAGTATAAATGAGAGAAATGAGAAATCAAGTAGTAGAATATTATATTTTGAACTCTATATCCAAGACGCTTTGGAGGCCCAACAGAGTAAATACCATAGAGATAGAGGACGCACATACAAGTTAAATAAAGCAATGAAAATGAAATGAATTGAATTCAACCTCAACCAAAACACAAAACTTCCTAGTTAGTCCTTGCACAATCCTAAATTTCTCAAAATTCCCTAGTAAAAGAACCTAAAATAACAAGGGGAAAATCTCTTTAACTAAAGATGAGAGGGATGGATGGATGGATGGTAGGTAGGGTTAGTTAGGGTTTTTCATTACAAAGTACCGACTATTTTATTATAGTTATCCTAAGGAACCACAAGATAGGGCCATCAACAGTATAGCCGCTTGTTCTTCTTCCCCCAACTTGCCCCCGCCGCTGCTCCTCTTCTGCTGCTCCGGCTTCCCCGACGATGATCTCTGTTGTAACACCATCTCACCTCCACCCAATGTCACCAATCTCAGCTTTAATGATCTCCCCATTTCACTCTTCTTCTGCTTCAAACCCCTCTTTTTGTTCTTGCTTCCCGTCTCTAATCCCAATAATGCCCTCCTCTTCTTGTTGTATTTGATCCCACATGCATTGCAAAGTGACTGCAAAATCAAAACCCCAGAACCCAGAAATCCAAATCAATTGTTACCCAAACGAAATAATTAATTTACCAAGTAATGGACTGAATTTGGTCAGTCGTCACTATAATCATGAATATATATACCTTGGGTCCAGACGGACCGCCTCGCCATAATGGGGTTCTTGTTGTATGACAATCGCTGCAGCTTTTCGTCTGACTTGATTGACTGCTGCTGCTTCTGTTTACTTCCTCGAGTATCTGTAAAATCAAAGTAATTTTCGAAATGATAAACTCAGAAACTGTGAAAATAGTTGGTAAAAGCCCATAAAAGATTGATACATTCGTGATCACTAACCTGTTCTTTGAGATCCATGAAAACGATGTACAGTTTTACTGCGTAAGTGGATCACGTACTTGAATGTTGAATGTGATGTAAGCGAACACTGGATAAAACTGATCAAGAGAGAGAAAGTTAGAGAGAGAGAGAGAGAGAATCACTCACTGAAAAGAGGATCAAATGCGTTGATGAGAGAGAAAGAGGATGAGGGTTGGGAGCGATTGAATTGCAGGGTTGAGAGAGGCTGAAGAGGGGTGTGATCAGGAGAAAACAGAGAGGGCGCTGTGCTATAAATTACAGAAATTGGGAGCAGGGGATCTAGTGGACACCAGTCAGCCGGACACGAAGCCCTAGCCAACTCTGGATTTCTTGTGCAATGACTGGAATGCCCCTCAGATTCTAAATCGTCAGCTTCTTCTCTCTTTTTTGGAGTAAAAAATTATGGTGGAATCTGCGGCAGTGGGGTATCTGAAAGGGCAAAAAAAAGAAAAAAAAATCGATGATGAGGTTAGCATGATCCTGTGGCTCAGATAGTTCCATTTTTGTTTTCTTCACTTACCTCCCATGATGAGGTTACAGAGAAGTTATTTCTAATTGCATTGCTACTCCTCACTTCTCACTTCTCACTTCTCAGCCTCTTACACTCTCAACTTGCTTGGGAGTTGGGATTAGGATTTAGTCAATTCGAGCCAAGCCAATGACCGATGACCAGCCCCTAAGGGGTGGTCCATGGGCTTCACAATGTGTAAGGTTTCAGATTCGATCCCTTCCCCCCTTAAGAGGAAAAAAAAATTAAAAAAAAAATGACGGATGACCAATAGCTTAGACTAATGATTGATTCACCTATGGCTAAATGACCGATAGATTATATTTCTAACTTGCATCGTTCTAAAACTCCCGCCTCACTCACTTCTCACTTCTCACTTCTCAAGTCTCTTACACTCTCTATAAACTTGCTTGGGGTAGTTGGGATTAGGATAAGTTTTTAGTTCATTTTCAATTGATAAGAATGACGATATTTGATAATGTATACATTTTACAATAGCTTAGACTAATGATTGATTTACTTATGGCTAAATGACCGATAGATTATATGTTGCAGTTATTGATTTAATACAAATTGATCATAATGTCTTAAAATTTTAAATTAGCTACTCCTCGTTGAGGATTAAAAAGTCTAAACTTTATCTTAAAAAGCCAAGATGATACAATATTTTATAAATACATTAGTATCTTAATCATACTTGAAACAAAAAAAATAAGTGTATTTGTTTTTAATATCATGTGCATGTGTAGTTTTTCATGTTTAGCTATGTTTTTTTCTATCCAATTTCAAATGTGAGTAGTCGAATATGTTGAGATTAAAAATATACCCTATAAAACATTTACAATTACACCAACGAATAAAATATTTATTGTATTTCTCATTCCACATTAACAGTATGCTTGGATACCTCAATTTCATATATTGAAATTAGAATTGGGGTTTCCAAAACTAATTCCGTTGTTTGATAACACATTTAAATTTTAGAATTGGAATTGAGTTAGAATTCCAAATACCTCAATTTTATAAAACTAATTCTATGCTAAATCCTAAGAATTTAAATTGTAAATTTTGATCCATTACTATACACAACAATAACTCGCATTCCTTTTACCACCTCCACCACCACAACCTCCGACCACTGCTACCAGCCACCAACTCCGGCCTCCACCATCCGCCACCTCTGTCTGTCACAATCTACCACCTCCGACCACCTATGTATGCTATTTATTATTAAAAATATAAAATTTTCATAATTTTGTTGTTAGCAAAGTTTGAACATTTGTCATTCATAATAGATAACAATCACTACCACTAGGTTAAACTAAATTGTTGATAAGCTAATGAAATTTTATTTTAACTATAATGTAGAATTACAATTGAATTTTACACATTATCCAAATAATTAAATTGCTATGATTTTGAATGCAAATTCCACGTTATTTAAATTTCATGGAATTTGAATATTTATTGAATTTAAAATCAATACATCCAAACAGACCTTAAATATTTATTTTTTAAAAAAATATCTTGAAATTAGTATTCCTCTTTTTATTTATATTTAAGAAAATAGTAAAATGAAATACTTGTTTTCGTATTTTCAAGAAACTAAATAAACTTAATTTTTTTTATTTTCTAATACATAAAAGGTGTTGTACGTTACTTATTGAATTTTAGCTTATAATATGAAACAAACACTCTAAATATAATTTATTCTTAGTTAAAAGCTAAAAATCATTCTAAAAAGGCTGCAAAAACGAGCACAAAATCTAAGCTCAACTTAACCAACAAAAACTTGTTCGATTTACAACTTGCTTTTACTATTTCTTCTTTGTTTTAAGTAACACCCGTTTAAACTCAGTTTAATGGAGCAAAGCAATAAACAACTAGTTCACATCAATATCTATAAAACCTACAAACTAAAGTTAAATGTGTAAGTGTTGTGCACGAATTTTGACACTAGGAAGCATTCTCTATATACTTCAAGTTACAATGGTGGTGATTATCAATCGGATCAAAAGATGGATAGTAGAACGGAAACGTTTGAAGGAAAATGTGGAGGGAGGCAATGGTGGTTGTCATATTAATGGGAAGAATGGCATTGATAACGTCAGTAAGAGATTGCGAAGAGGCAATCTCATTCATAGAGGGAGGCAAGTGTAACCATGAGCAATATTTAAAACCCTACCTTACCAAGAGTCGCACTTAATTCTGATTTTGACAGTCCACATTGGTCTCCCAATAAAATGAGTTGACCATAACAACACGCCGTCAAAAAGGTAAGTCGACAAAAATATTTTTCCCTATTTAAAAACAATCTCATGCTTTTTAAAAAATTAACTTAATCAAAATTAAACTAATAAGAATCCATGTTTAAAATTTAAAAAAATAAGAGATACCCTCAATTCCAAATAAAGAGTTCCCGTTTAAAAATCATTTTTTCTTAAAAATTGACAATTTTAGTATTCTATCTATATTAAAAAACAGTTAGATAATTGACTAATGATATTCAGATGTTGAGATTAAATTATCTTTAAAAATTTAACGGTTGAGATTCACCTCACATTCATATGTGTGAGTAGTTATCTATTTTTAATTCCCTATTTTTTCTTTCACTTCTACAAGTCACCTCATATAATTAATATTATGAGTAGTCACCCACTTTTTCTTCTACCTATGTTATATCTTCATATTACAAATTCACACCATGCAATTAATCTTCTAAACAGCCACCCCTTATAAAATATCAATTTCTCAATTATCACTTAAAGCAATATACTCCTCAACTATAATATTTTTTTAAATCACACCTTCTATTTAGGCACTGTCATTTCAATTGACGAAATCAGATATACTGGTATCATGCCATAGACACGGACATGAAGATTTAGTAATTAGTAATAAAATGACAATTAATGTTTAAAATTTTGAAAATTGACTTTTTAATTAAAACATCTCTAAATAGAATAATAGACTATTTACCCGAAACAGAGAAAGCATATAACTAGTATTAGAGTTGCTCCTACAACAACATTTTTTCAACATTGCTAGCCTTACAACTAATATTACAACTTTCCTTATAACTAAATTTTGAAGAAAAACAAAGTTATTTTGGAAAATAACAACTTTATCCTTCTTTAAAACTTAATTTGAACATTCGTTTATCATACTTGACAAATTTAAGTAGAGAAAAATTAAAAAGTTGATAAACCACAAGTATAACAATAATGATTGAAAGTAAATTTGGTAAAATTTCAAACAAAATAATACTCCATTCATATCAAAATTTGTTTAGTTTGACCAGACATACGTAGTAAGAAAAATAATTGATTTAATTATTAATATTGATATAAGATGTAGTCTCTTTTTAAATATATTCATAATTACAGTAGAAATAAATAGTAATTAGTTAGTTTACTTGAGTGCACAATTTTCTATTTCAAATCCAAATAGACCATTAAATTGTTTTGTGGTGGTAGTGGTTAGAGTTAATCATGAAGGAATGAGTGAAGCTCCCACTCAATAATAGGGGTTGGAAGGAACATTAATATTAGTGTTGTTAGACGGACGAGGAAGACTTAAAAATATTTTTGATTCTCTTTATAGGTCCAACGGAGTATAATTTATTTTTATATGTGTCGTTTGGTAGTCAAGATTAATGACATATAAGATTAATAAATTAAGTTGTTTGATGTTTGGTACGTAATAAGTGATTGAGATTAATAGCACGAGTTATTCGGATAAAGTCATTATCTTTTTTTTTTTTTTTTCTTGAAGTGATCGAGCGAGACTACATCATGCCTCATGTCTACCAGCCCCTTAGGCGATAAAGTCATTATCCCCGATTATTAATACCAAAGGAAAGGGTCGTATTATTAGCGTCCTCATTAAAAAAAATTGAGATTAATATTTATAATCTTAAAACTATCCCTAATATATAAATAAAAATTAATAACGAGAACACTAATAATACTGAACTTAATAATATTGTTTATTCTTATCCAACTACCAAATAAGTTTCTAATACTTTATTACGTTACGTACGTATCAAAAAGTAAATGAAAAAGGGAGAATAATAGTTTACTCTATATAGAAATAGAATTATAGAAGGCAATGAGTCCATTAAAAAGAGAAAAACGGTTGGGACAAGAGACGAAATCCGGCCTGTGTATTCTGTCTGGTTGGCAATAGGAGACACAACCTACCTACCACCTACACGACACACCACTACTACGGTCTGTCTACCACTGGGCCACCCCCTTAGGGGCGATAAAGTCATTATCCCCGATTATTAATACCAAAGGAAAGGGTCGTATTATTAGCTCCCTTATTAAAAAAATTTGAGATTAATATTTGTAATCTTAAAACTATCCCTAATATATAAGTGAAGATTAATAACGAGAGCACTAATAATACTGAACGTAATAATATTATTTATTCTTATTCAACTACTAAACAAATCCATAATACTTTAGTACGTATACGTATCAAAAAGTAAATGAAAAAGGGAGAATAATAGTTTACTCTATATAGAAATAAAATTATAGAAGGCAATGAGTCCATTAAAAAGAGAAAAACGGTTGGGACAAGAGACGAAATCCGGCCTGTGTATTCTGTCTGGTTGGCAATAGGAGACACAACCTACCTACCACCTACACGACACACCACTACTACGGTCTACAGCGTACGGTATAAAAAATGAAAATGTTCTTCCAAACATTTGAATTGAAAATTTGGGGCAAAACACAATATTCCATCACTCAATTTTTTTCACTTTTTATAATTTGATTATTGAAAGTTTGAATTTGAAATATCTAATTTAGTCATTCAATTTTTGTTTTGTTAGAGGCGAGCTCATTTTCTAATGAACGTTAAATCAAAACGTTAATTTTATGAACAAAATAGGAAAAACAACGTTAAAATATTAAAAAGCAAAATCAAAATAAAAAGGGCATGATGAATAATTTAGCAATCAAAGTAACTTTGGTGGGTCCATAAATTCAGATAATAAAAAAATCATTTCTTCAATGTTGCCCGGTTCAATAAAGATTTATCAATGGTGCATCGTATGAGAGATTCGTCTGCCATAGTACTCAGCGAAGAAAACTCTCCTCCCTCATCTCATTCTTCTCATAGTACTCCCCCAACATATTTTTTTTAATGCCTTGAAAGGCTACAATTATATATATATGATGCCTTTGGTGTGGCTCGAACAAATGGTGCCTCTGGTGAGGCTTTGAACACCCGACCTCTCGGTTGAGAGTAGTTAAGTCCCAGGATGCCTCTGGTAGGGCTTGAATACTCAACCTCCCCCAACAGATAAAATGCCATGGCTTGTCCTTTATCAGCCTCACCGACTCAACCAAATATTCGCTAGATCTTCGCTCGATCTGCAATCTTCACCATATCTTTGTCGGATCTGAAACGGAGATGCAACAATGGAGGTGATATGTATCCCAGAAATAATATAAGGTTGTGGTTGGGTGGATGTCGAGGAGAAATTAAGAAGGTTTGCCCATGAGAATGGATAGTTAAACCCACAAACGATCTTGTGCAGAGACGACAATGATTCAACTTTGGCCTAATTTTTTGGTGAAGACAGGTCTCCTTCAAAGGGCTCAGGGGTGGATTGTGCAGTGGAGGAAGGTTCATGCAAGGATCCAATTAGCTTTTTGGACAGATGTTTAGTGGGTGGCATAGGCGATGAAGTGCCTATACGCTCGAAAAAATAAATTGTAGTCCTGGGTGGGAAAAAAAGTGGAAGTCGTCAAGCAAATTTGGGACAAACAATCCTAGTAGCAGCCATGACCATCATTGCCATCTCCTACATGACCCTTGTTCGTAAGCTTGAACAGTTCTCATTCGTATTCTCTCTCTCTCTCTTTCTCTCCATCGTAACAAACGACGAACAGTAGTAGAATTACCCTCTAACCCAAAATATAAACCCACCATTCTTATCGATCCCGCAAACCAAAACCCTTTTTCTCAGATCTTTCCTCCCCCAAAGCAATGATTCGATAACACCCCGTCTCCCCATACTCTTTATCTTTCTCGATTCCAAAATCGATTTGGGAATTGGGTTAGTGTAACGCACCAAACTCGGCACCGACACCGCGGTCCCACAATTTGGCCACGTCACCAATTCTAAATACTAACTCACAAAATATCCAAAATAAAACATTTAAATTTTTCCTATTCAAAATACATGACGGTCTAATACAAATTCCAAAATATAATAACCATCAAAAATCCCAGACAAGTGTTTAATCCTTAAATAAAAACTGTCAAATCTAGGAAAATTTATCTTGTCTGCGCCACCTTTCGAACGATCCACCTGATCCCAAAAAAGATTTCAAATTTTACTTATGACCTGAAGAAAATAGAAAAAGGGTGAGCGAACAATGCCCAGCAAGTTCATATACAACCCCTCCGGTTTCTAAGGAAGAGTTGACCACAAAAATAAATTTCGTCAGGGTCAAATAATTTTAACAAGACCAAAAACTGCATTTATCGGATAAAGAAACAAATAAATAGAATATAGTGATAATTAGGAGTTCCAAATAATAGATAAAGCTCAAAACAAATACTCCCTCCGTCCCTAAATTATCGTCCTCCTTTCCTTTTTTGTCCGTCCCAAAATAATTGTCCACTTTGAAACTTACCTTTTTAGAACATCACTTTTACCACTTTACCCTTACTTTTTCACTCTACTTTAATTATGAGCCACATATACATGGACATTAAAGGAAACTACACATTAAACCAATATAAATAATCAAGTCAATTACTTTTTCTTAAACTGTGCGCCGGGTCAACCCAGACGATTATTTAGGGACGGAGGGAGTACGAGATATTCAATTGTCGCCAACTGTCCCATTCCAGTTGAAAACAAAGAATACCAGCAGATTCCATGATCACCTAAGTGGTAAATTTGACCTGACTAGCTGCCCTAATGGGCATGAGCCCAATGGGCCAAAACCCGCAACGGGCCTAAAGGTGTATCCGGATAATCTCACCACATGTCTAGTGGTGTCAAATAATTCAAAGCTCAAAAATATTACGTATTGCACGTAACAACTTAATTTACTTAGTGATCACGGAGGAGTTCCAAATAAAGTCAAATGTCCAAAATTATGCAATTCATTTTTTCCAACGAATTGATATTTCAAAGAAGTCAAATGTGGGTTACAAAAGTTTCAAAATTCGAATTATGAACAAAATAGGTTCGACGGAGTTCAAAGCAAATATCGACGAATGTCAAACATGGGTTTACAAAGAAAGTGTTAAGCCAATAAAATTATCATGGAAGCCTACCGAACAAAATTTGATGATCAAATAACTTAAAGGAGTATAATCCCTTACCAAAAAGTAGTGGACAAAAACTTATACGTGTTAGGCACCGATGCTCGTACTGGCCCAAATCTAACAACAAATACAAAATACACTAAATTATTTTAAACGACATATTACCCGCATTAAACAAATTATATTTTTATTATTTTTTTATAACTTAGTTTTAGTTATTATTATTATTATTTTCGTTTAGGAACCAAATTGATAATGAGCCAAAGCAATACCCAAACAAACTCTAAACACCAAAATAACCCAAATCCCAAATTTGTTTTTTTTTCCTCTCTCTACCGTCACTTCCACTCTCCCTCTTTTTCTTTCTTTTTTTTTTCTTGAAAAGACCGCTCCTTACACAACCATCACCCTCACCCTCACCCATCACCATCATCACCTTTTTATTTTTTTAAAATTCCTCCTTAGTGATCTATCTACCCCTACCCGAAACCCCCCCTCCCTTTTTCTATTCTGTTTTCTTCCTTTATTTCCTTTCGTCTCTTCCATTCTTCCTTCCGCCAAACAACACAGCCAAACCTTCTTCCTCTTTTTCTTTTCTGTGTTTACTCTGCCGGCCACTCCACCTCTTTATTTTATTTTTTGTTTTTCATTCCTTTCCCCCAACACTAGCAGGAGCGTCCCCAAGGTACAGATTTTCGACCCAAAGGAAAACCCAACATAACTATCAACTCGACAGAAAAGCTCGACTACAAGAAATTCGAAACGGAGAAAAGTCAGTGCCTCACCTTAATCCAAGATTCGATCCTGCCCGCCGAAGACTTGACGCGTTGCCGGTTCTTCTACTTCGATATTTCGTCAGAGACTTCCTTCGATCAAGCTCTCTCTCACCCTCTGTTTCTACCTTTGAGAACGATGCAGCTTAGGGGAGGTCCACCCTCTTATATAGCCACCGAAATGAACTCTCCAGCTCCCCACCATTACTGTAACCGAACAGCTTCCTCCCGTTACCCTTTAACGGCACCAAAAACCGGCCCCCTCCGATGCCCCAATTTAACTTCCCACTAATTACAATTTACTGCACTAAAATCATACTAATTACGGTGTTTATTATTATTATTATTATTATTATTATTATTATTATTATTATTATTATTATTATTATTATTATTATTATTATTATTATTATATTTATCAAAAAGCCCATCAATTGGGCTTCAAGCCCAATCCCAAATAAACCACCCAATTGTGTATCAAACTTAATGGGCTCGCTGTTAATTCACTAATAGGCCCAAATATTAATTTCTTTCAAATTTAGTCAAACCACAAATATCGGCCCAAGATAACTAAACTAATATAGGCCCAATATAATTATTCTAATTAAACATGCAATATTATCAAAATTAGGGGTATTACAGTTAGGATTCTGATTTAGCACTTCTTGGTATTGGGTATAATTGTCTAATAACCAGGGTAAAATAGGGAAATTACATAAACTTAACACCATTTTCTAACGGGTGTTAGAAAATGGGCTCGCTTGCAACAGAACAAAAGTTAGGTGGCCAAAATAGATATTTCAAACTTTTGGTAGTCGAATTACAAAAAGTAGGAAAGTTGGGTGGCTCATTTGTGTGTTTTGCCAAAACTTGAAATATTAATTCTTTTGGGATAATTTCACTTTTGATACCCTAAGTATACCCATTTTTTTTTACTTTTGGTACCCATGGTAACGATGCAATCAAAGTCTGTTGAGATACACGAGCAGGACTACACAAGGAAAGAAGTTAAAGGGGGCTAATTGTCTTACCTCTTTCATTTTTATCATGTTTGTGACTTAAGGGGTAGCGGGTATTATTGTTTGCAAGTTCAAGGGTAGCGTGTGTACGTTATTGCATAAAGTCGGTTAGTCTGTTAGTTTATATGCAGGCTCCCTCCCCTTTGTAAAATACAGATTAAGAAATACAATTCAAATGATTAAGGAAAAGATTAGAAATTATTCTTGATTCAAGATCATTGTTCGTGTGGTTGATTTCTCCATGAAGATAAGTTTGATCAACATCATCTTCAAATCTCAACATGGTATCAGAGCTTGAGATTCATGATCCTCAAGCCTACCTTGAAAAACTTAAAGATGGGTAAGCTTTTCTTTTCCTTTCTTGATCTTTTCTTTGTCCCTACCTGTTCTTTTTTTGTTTCTTCTCTTCGTGTTCATGTTTCCCCCTTCTACTATGTCTAAATCCACTTCTGAAGATCCTCCCAACCCCACTGATCATCAGAAATATAAAAACCCCATAATCACCAATGATGTCATTGATGATTATGATCTTCCTGAAATTTCCCTTCAATTAACTTCTGGTCATCCTCTATACCTTTACCCAAATGATTACCTAGGGATCAATCTTGTGTCTGAAATCCTTTCAGACTCCAACTTCAATCAGTGGAACATTTCTGTCACCACTGCCTTACCTGCCAAGAACAAACTTGGCATGGTAACTGGTCTGAACAATAGACCTGCCCCTCCTTCAAAATATGTGAGTGACTGGGACAGATGTGGGTGCATGATAGTCTCTTGGTTACTTAACTCTGTCAACACATAAATCCGTCAGAGTATAGTTTATTTTTCCACTATTCAAGATATTTGGGATGACATTAATGCAAGGTTTACTCAAAGTGATGCCCCTATGATCTTCCAAGTTCAGAAAAACATTATGTTGTGCACTCAAAGAAACCTTAGTATTAATGCTTATTTTACCAGATTCAGAGGGCTTTATGATGAACTCACTAATCTACTTCAAATGCCCAAGTGCATATGCAATTGTATCTGTGGTGCCAATGCTGCCCATGAAGAATATGAACATGTTACTAAACTAACCCAATTTCTCATGGGACTATCTGATAACTATACTAATGTCCGAGGGCAAATTCTTAGGATGCAACCCCTTTCCTCTGTGGCTAAGGTTGTCTTCATGCTTGTCCAAGAAGAAGGCCAAAGACAACACATTAATGCCACTAATTTTGGTGATGTCTCTTCTGCCCTAATGGGAAAAATTAACAACAATCATGGCAGCATGTTCAACAAAGGGAAACAAACAGGAGGGACTCAATCTTCTACATCTAGAGGCAAGTTCTTTTGTGAATTTTGCCATGGTGACTCTTACACCAAAGAAAAGTGTTTCTTCATTCAAGGTTACCCTGAATGGCACCCCTTTTTTGGTACTAGACCTGACTTGTCAAAAATGCCCAAGAACAAAGGGAAACCTAGAAGTAACCCTACTGTCAACTCTACTACTGCTTAAGATTCCTCCAAGAATGCTGGGACAAAAGAAAAGAATGACAACACACCAACAACTCAAATCATTTCACTCCTAGTCAAATTCAACAACTCATGGTTATGTTCAATAATGCCAAGAATGTGAGTTTTGCAACTGCCATTCTGGACATTCCTGAAGAACATTTGTCAGGTACCAATACTACTCTCAAACTTTTTTTCCTTAACAACACTAAGCATATCTATTCTGACTCGATTATTGACCTTGGAGCAAGTGACCATATTACCATCAACTTTGATCATCTGATTAACCTTATATCTGTTAGCACATCAATACATCTACCAAATGGAAAAGCCTCGTACATAACACATAAATGAACCATTATTCTGTCTGATGACATTGTCCTTAAAAATGTTTACTATGTCCCTGAATTACAATTTAACCTAATTTATGGGAGTAAACTTGTCATATAGTGGTATGCATCTCATTTTTACTCCTACTTCTGGTCTTCTCCAGGACCAAACTCAACAAAGAACCAAGAAGATTGGTAGTTATGCAGGTGGTCTGTACAAACTTCCTCAAACTGAAGTCAATCACTCAAAGCAAACTAATATTATATGGCAAAATGTTACCAAAGCAAATCACTGTAAATTTAGTAATATGTCTACTCTTACAGATCATATTAATAAACTGTATCTTTGGCACACCAGACTTGGACATGCTCCTCTTCAATCTATAAAACATATTAAATCTTTGGAAATTAATTACAATTCCATGCCTCATGTATGCTGTGATGTTTTCCACTTTGCTAGACAAACAAGACAATCCTTCTTTTTAAGTGAGTCTCACAGTACCAATCTTTTTGAATTAATACATTGTGATGTTTGGGGGTCCTATAAGAAAAATACCTATGATGGTTGCAACTTTTTTCTTACCATAGTAGATGATTGCTCTAGGGCTACTTGGACCTTCCTATTAAAAACCAAAACTCAATTCTGCAAAATTCTTGAGCTTTTCTTTAATCTAAGTGAAAAACAATTCAAAACAAGTGTTAAACATATCAGAACTGATAATGGCACTTAATTCCTTAATGATGGTGTTGGTACTCTTCTCTTAACTCAGGGTCTTTTGCACCAATGTACATGTGTTAACACTCCCCAACAGAATGGTGGGGCAGAAAGAAAACGCAGGCACCTCTTAGAACTTGCTAGAGCTCTAAGATTTCAAGCCAATCTTCCCAAGAAATTCTGGGGTGACTGTCTCTTAACTGCCACCTATATCATAAACAGGATTCCTAATTATGTCCTCAAATTCAAAACCCCATTTGAAGTCCTCTTTGGGGTCCTACCTACTTATAACCACTTAAGAACCTTAGGCTGCCTCTGCTATGCTTCCAATGCTTCCCACAATATGGATAAGTTTTCCTCCATATCTCAAAAATGTATCTTCATTGGTTATCCTAACAATAGAAGAGCTTACAAGGTTTACAATATGGAAACTCATCAAGTTATATACAGTAGGGATGTTGTGTTGTGTGAGTCCATATTTCCCTTTAAAAACCAAACTGATCTATCTAAGGAAGATAATTTGTTCCCTAATCAAAATCATATCTATCATGTCCTTGAATAAGAAGAAGAAGGACACCAAATCAACATTAATCCAGAAACTAATCCTAACGATCTCACTGAAACTAAAGAAAATCACACCAACCTAGATGTTCCTACTAATACCATTCCCTCTAATGATCCTTCTCCCATACTTGTCAGACCTCAAAGAAACAAGTCCTTACCTGCCAAGTTCAAAGATTATACTGGTCTACCCCCAAATCTTACAAAACCTTATATAAACTGCTCTTCTCCTTACCCTATTGATAAGTAATGCAACTACTCTAATATATTTGCGCACTACAAAGCCTTCTCCTGCAATATATCTTCATTTCATGAACCTAAAACATATCAATAGGCTGTTAAGGATCACTTGTGGTGTTAAGCCATGGTTGAAGAACTTCAAGCCTTAGAAATGAATGGCACTTGGACCTTGCAACCTCTTCATGCTCATAAGAAGACAGTAGGATGCAAATGGATATTTAGAATCAAACATAATGCTGATGGTACAATCAACAAATATAAAGCTAGACTTGTTGCTAAGGATTTTACACAGGTTGAGGGACATGACTACTTTGAGACTTTTTCACTTGTTGCAAAGATGACCTCTGCCAGAATGCTTCTTGTTATAGCTGCAGCCAAACATTGGGACATATCTCAGATGGATGTATCCAATGCTTTTCTACCTGGAGAACATCATGAAGAAGTCTGCATGGACCTGCCTCCAGGTCTTTTTTAGAGCACATCATCCTCTTCCCATCCCATTGTCTGTAAGCTTTCTAAATCTTTATATGGCTTAAAACAAGCCCCAAGATAATGGTTTGAAAAATTCTCATCTACTCTTATCCAGTTTGGTTTCAATCAGTCACATAATGATCACACTCTATTCACATACAACACTGGGACTAAATTTGCTATTATTCTGGTTTATGTAGATGACACTTACACATTACAGGTACTGATAAAGATCAAATTACCGAAATCAAAGCTCGCTTATAATGCAAATTTCCCGTAAAAGATCTTGGACCTCTAAAATACTTCCTTGGATTGGAGATTGCCAGAAACAAGTCAGGTATCTGTTTTCATCAGAGAAAGTATGCTCTAGAGATCATCCATGATACTGGTCTTACTCAAGCCAAACCAGCTTCTATCTCTATTAAGAAAAATCACAGACTGACATCTACCTCAAGCACCTCCTTGAAGGATCATGCTCCCTACAGAAGACTTGTGGGCAGACTCCTATACATGTCTATCACTAGACCTGACATTGCCTACAGTGTTCAAGTTCTTAGCCAGTTCATGGCCTCCCCTCTTGATCACCAATGGCAGGCTGCTTTAAGATTAGTCAAGTACATCAAAAGAAGTCTTGGACAAAGGTTGTTCTTCTCAAGCACTAATCCGCTAAACCTCCAGGCCTACTGTGATTCTGATTGGGCTGCTTGTCCTATCACAAGGAGATCCCTCACTGGTTTCTGTGTTTTCCTTGGCACCTCCCTTATATCCTGGAAGTGTAAGAAACAGTCAACCATCAACAGATCCTCAGCAGAGGCTGAATACAGAATCATGGCAAACACTTACAGTGAGATTAAATGGCTCATTTCTCTGCAAAAAGATCTCCAAATCATTCCCTCTCTTCCTATTCCACTGTACTCTGCCTTTCATATAGTTGCCAATTATGTGTTCCATTAGAGAACAAAGCACATAGATATTGATTGTCACCTTGTAAGAAAAATGATCCAAAGGGGCCTTGTGTACACTAACCATGTCTCCACTCTTGAATAACCTGCTGATCTATTTACTAAAGCTTTTTCCTTTCCTCAGTTCAATTACCTTTTGACCAAGCTACAAGTGCAAAATCTGTTTTCCACATGCATCTTGAGGGGGGATGTTGAGATACACAAGCAGGACTACACAAGGAAAGAAGTTAAAATGAGCTAACTGTCTTATCTCTTTCATTTTTATCATGTTTGTGACTAAGGGGTAGCGGGCACTATTGTTTGTAAGTTCAAGGGTAGCATGTGTACTTTATTGCATTAAGTCGGTTAGTCTGTTACTTTATATACAGGCTCCCTCCCTTTGTAAAATACAGATTAAGAAATACAATTCAAATGAGTAAGGAAAAGATTATAAATTATTCTTGATTCAAGATCATTGTTCGTGTGGTTGATTTCTCCATGAAGATAAGTTTGATCAACATCATCTTCAAATCTCAACAAAGTCCATCATCAACATTACTTATTTTAATCAATTTTGATATTTTCCGTTAATTATCTGTTAACACCACGTTTGACATGCTACTCCAAGTTAGAAATCGGCTAGGTCTTTGACAGAAGGTAATAGAATTGAAATGCCTCTTCGTTGTTGTTATACATACAAATATATACATAAACACGTTACTTTGGTGGCGACTAAGGCCGTAAATTCTCTTCTACTGTTTTTTGCATACCCTACAAATCTTCATAATCCTCCACCTCCACCATGTTCAGATTGAATTGGCAGCAGAGAGTACGCGTATTAGAGAGACATGATGGATCCTTATGGAACCGAGGGATCAATGCCTTTTAGAAGATTCTCGAGTTGTCGGAGATCGTCGCTGGTCCTCGTTGGAAAACCTTCATACAGTGTTTCAATTGAACCATGCAAGAGCGGAGGCAGGCAATCCGCCAAATTCCAGTACAATCCTTTCAGTTACTGGGTCAATTTCGATGAAGGGTCGGGGAATAATGGTAATTCCGACGAGGAAGACGACTACAAGTTTTGCAATTTCTCGTCGTGGTAGCTACGACTCCCGTGTCGAACGAAGGCTCGATAAACCTCTGCCAGGATGGGCCCAATGTCGTCTAAATTCATTCCTGCCGGCACGAGTGGAATACTAAGACACACCGGTGTAGGAAGGTTTTGCGCCCAAGAGAGATTGAAAGGAATTTACACTTTTTTAATGGTCCATGGATTGGAATTCTCAACTATTTCTCTTTTTTAATCTTTTGTTTGATTTAATCATTTGCCTTTTGGATTATTAATAAATAATAGATACTAGGGCTGGAGGGAGAAGAAATAGAATGGGGAATTGAGAAGGGGGGGGGTGAAATTGGGGAAAGAAATTGAAATGGAAATGAGGAGGACACTTCAGGAGAACCCGGTTTTCATCCTGGAATAACATGTTAGACGTTAGTGGTTAATTGACAATTGACGAAAAGTAAAAACTGATTAAAACTAGTATATGTATTCGTGCCATAGGTACAGTGTCAGTAATGGTCGGAATAAACAAAACTCATAACTAATGAGGTAATTTAAACAAAACCTACAACTGAAAGGTTTTATATGTAATTGTAAAAGGATAATTCAAACATAATTCATAGCTAAGGGGTTTATTTGTAACTTACATACTTACGAATCAATCTGAACCATTAATTTTGTTTAACACAATTCGATCAGAGCTACCTGTTAGACCCTGAAATGTTTTATAATATAGATAAGTAAGATTGATGATGAATTTTGATTACCCTGGTACCATGAGTACCAAAATTGAGAAATGGGTATATTTGGAGTACCAAAAATAAAACTATTTCAATTCTTTTCTTGTATGCTTTTGAATTTTGATCTCTATTTGTAGTTGTATTATGACATAATATTTCAAATTACGATACTCATAATTTGGACATTGAATATTGATGTACCATTTAAGTTGTTGCATCGTACCGTACGTGACCTTTTAAGTTACCAATTCAAACTACCGATCATAACTATTTGTTTTGGATGAGTTGAATGTAAATTGTAAACAGATTCATGTACTCTGAAAAACTAAGGTGGAGGCACATTGTAGGCTTGTAGCAAAACAATAGGATTCATGAACGGCTCACCGAATAAGTTAAGCCAGCCCTCAACATTTTCCACGTACCTTTAACTATAAACGGGAAAATTGCAATTTGGTCACTCTATTTTTACGATTTTTGTATTAAGGTTTTCTTATTTTATTTTTCTAAATTTAGTCATTATACTAATTGACATTTTGGTGATAATTAGGTCACCCGAACTCGTTTTAGTTAGTTAAGTTGAATGAAAATATTCAAGAAGACAGAAAAATCTCTTTACGGCTTTATCTTTGACATGTAAATTCAATAAGGTCACTAATATTAAAGTAAGAAAAACAAATTACTAAACACGCATAATTTTAAAATAAATAGTAAGTTATTAATAGAGCTAATTTGTCTAAATTTTAGCTATTTGTATTCATTTCAATTGTTTATTCAGACTTATTAGAAGTTTTATTTTCTAGAATATATGTAAAATAAATAAATGGTAAAAAAAAACATTTCACTATGAAACTCGTTGGTTCGGTTTCACGACTCACTGGAGCGCCCCCTGCTCAACTCATTTTGCGACTCACTGGACTTTCAAGGAGAGGATTCTCAGTTCAAACTATCCAATAATCTTAACATTATAGAAGAATCATAGAAATACTCAAAAGGCAAGCAGATATGAGTACAATTCTTTGTTGAGCAGTGAATGTGAAATCAACATGTGTGTGTTGCGCAAACATCTTTATTGAGCTTATCATTTACATAACATGCCCTAACAGGTATGATCCGGCCACGAAATGGGGGTGCCGAAAATCTCGTCGTCCGTGATTGGTTGGATGGATATCTGGCTGTTGGTCTGCAAAAATAGAGCACCGTGAGTGGGTGGGGGTGTTCCCCCCAAAACCCTCCGGTGTGATAATCAATATACTGTGCATACGAGTGATAAATCAAATGGAGGTAGTATTTAGGTTTATGTATCTAACCGGGAGGGAGAGAGAGATTTTGAGAGCCTTTGTTAGTTGATCAGCCTTGAGAGAAAAAATGAAGAGAGAGAGAGAGAGCTCTTGGAGGAAGTTTTCTTCTTTATATAGTGTATACCTTTTGTCTCTTATTGGACTTGTGCCCTACTTTGGATAAGGGCTTAGGCTTTTTCCGGGTACGGGCTTGGCCCAATAATTTATGAATACTCTGTTGGGCTATATTTTCAGGCCCATTATTTTGGTGCACATCAGTAGCCCCCCTACTCCTTACGTTTCGAGGTTTACCTCAAAGGTAAGGAGTATTATTTACTTGCAATTCTGTCTTGTCCTGCTGAAAGTTAGCAATTTCTGTCTTGAGCCCGTAGAAGGCTTTTTCAATTAAGTGTTGAATATGGCGGGATATATTTGTGTAAGTGCTTGAGTTGACAGAAATAGGATAATTGGTACTAAGACCTCGAGTAACTGATCTTCGGTTAAGTGAAAATCTTCAAGAAAAGTGGTCGATCCTCGCGTACCGAGGATCTTCAAGAAGACCGGGTCATAAAGCCGTAATAAGGTTATCATCGGCTTGAGCGAGGAACAATAAGAAGACCGGGCCGTAAAGCCGTAATAACATGAGTATTTGACTTGGCGAAGATTCATAAGAAATCCGGGCCGTAATAAGATTAGTCTTCGGCTTGGCGAAGATCCATAAGAAAACCGAGCCATAAGGCTGTAATAAGACCAGTCTTCGGCTTGACGAAGATCCATAAGAAAACCGGGCCGTAAGGCCGTAATAAGATCGATCTTGGGCGAAGATCCATAAGAAAACCGGGCCGTAAGGCCGTAATAAGATCAGTCTTCGGCTTGGCGAAGATCCATAAGAAAACCGGGCCGTAAGGCCGTAATAAGATCAGTCTTCGGCTTGGCGAAGATCCATAAGAAAACCGGGCCGTAATAAGAGTAGTCTTCGATATTGCAATCATTTGGGCATTTGCAAGCTGCTACGGCATTTGTTCGTTGTGACCTTCCCCGTGTGCCGAGGATAAGGCCCTTGATTTCCACCTCGCGCACCGAGGATGAGTGCTTGGCGTTGGCGCCTCGTTTATTACTGATCTTCCCGTGCAGGGATAAGGTCTTTGGGGCCTATCTTCGTGTACCGAAGATAGGTCTTTTCGGGGCCTATTTTCGTATGCCGAAGATAGGTCTTTTAGGGGCCTATCTTCGTATACCGAAGATAGGTCTTTTAGGGGCCTATCCTCGTATCGATAGGTCTTTTGGGCCTATCTTGTATGAAGATAGGTCTTTTGGGGCCTATCCTCGTATGCCGAGGATAGGTCTTTTAGGGCCTATCCTCGTATGCCGAGGATAGGTCTTTTAGCCTATCTTCGTATGCCGAGGATAGGTCTTTTCGGGGCCTATCTTCGTATGCCGAGGATAGGTCTTTTCGGGGCCTATCCTCGTATGCCGAGGATAGGTCTTTTCGGGGCCTATCCTCGTATGCCGAGGATAGGTCTTTTCGGGGCCTATCTTCGTATGCCGAGGATAGGTCTTTTCGGGGCCTATCTTCGTATACCGAAGATAGGTCTTGATCTCCACCTCGCGCACCGAGGATGGTATTGAGCATTGACGCTCTTGTTTATTGCGACCTTCCCCGCGTACCGAGGATAAGGCTCTTGATCTCCACCTCGCGTACCGAGGATGGTATGGCTTTCATAATGGTTCATTATCCAAGGTAAGAAGGATAATTTGCTAATAATTCTTTCTTGTAAAGCCAGGGATTTTGCTTTGAATTCCAAATGAGTTTGTGTAGTCGAATTTTGAACCTTAGCGGGGAAATTGTGTGTATAGTTGATCCTTTGATATGATTCCTCCTCGGCTTTGGTTGACGAGGATCTTCAAGAAAAGTGGCCGATAATGTCATAATAAGAGTTGTCCTTGGAGTGGCGAGGACTTTCAAGAAAACCTTTGCGTGATGTGAAGCTCAGTAGGAGTGTGATGTATCAATCCTTCATAATAATATGGAACTCATGCTGAGAATATCGACAATGTCGGGCTGGAGCGAGAAATAATGAACAAGCATGATGAGATGCTCAGGGAGCGTAATATACTCTATCTCGATCCCAAATAACGACGATGCCGACCTGAAGCAAGAAATGATGAACATGTACGATGGGACGCTCGGGGAGGCGATCTCGGCCATAAATAACAACGATGGCGAGATATGAAGAACATGTATGATGGGGCGCTCGGGGGCGTAATATACTCTATCTCGGCCACGAATAACGGCGATGTAGATCGAAAACATGTATGATGGGGCGCTCGGGGGCGTAATATACTATCTCGGCCACGAATAATGATGATGGTGAGGCGAGATATGAACATGTATGATGGGGCGCTCGGGGAGCGTAATATACTCTATCTCGGCCACGAATAACGATGATGCCGAGCTGAGGCGAGATATGAAGAACATGTATGATGGGGCGCTCGGGGAGCGTAATATACTCTATCTCGGCCACGAATAACGATGATGCGGAGCTGAGGCGAGATATGAAGAACATGTATGATGGGGCGCTCGGGGAGCGTAATATACTCTATCTCGGCCACGAATAACGGCGATGTCGAGATGAAGAACATGTGTGATGGGGCCGGGGGCGTAATATACTCTATCTCGGCCACGAATAACGATGATGCCGAGCTGAAGCGAGATATGAAGCTCATGCGGCGTAGGCTGCTGTCGAGGAGGCATGATAAGATGCTCGAGGAATGTAATATGCTCAATGATAATACAAGCTTGGTCTCGACCGGAATATAAAGCGCGCGTAATGGACTCAGCATGGGTATGATATGGAGCTCATAGGGAGTGTGATGCATCCGGGGGGTGAGCATAGCATGAAGCTCGGTACGGACACTGGAGTAATATAAAGCTCATCTGCAAGCAAGCTCGATCGGGCGTTCACGGGCACGAGAATAATATAAAGCTCGAGCGTCGGCGCGAGCATGGCGTGCTCGGGCACGAGAAATGATGATATGAAGCTCGGACATTGGCGCGAGCTTAGCACTGGTGCGAAGTCGGGTATTGGAGCGAGCATGTCATTGTCGTCGAGTTCTTTCGTATAAGCAAAGATGATGTAGGATCTCATCAGTAGAGTGCCATCGGTGCTAGTAGTAGCAGTAGCAATTGTAGCCCCCCACTTCTTGAGCGTAGGAGCACCTTCTTAGATCAAGAAGTAATAAAGATCTAAAGTTTGACCTCGACGAGGAGAGGTGGGCACATGACCTTGCAAGTTATCACGTAATTGTTTGCGGAGGAACACGTCGTGTGTTATTGCTCGTGGTTGCCGAGGCTATGCCCGTTTGTATTTTATACCTGAAAATTTTCGAAGCATCATTGCGAATCAAACATATTCCATTTTTAACTAGAATATTGATTATGAATTTGCCCTTGCGAAAACAAGGAATTGCATGCTCACATTTATTCCAAATAGCAATGAATAACCGTAGCTATTGTATAAGCAACAAATCATGTTTCATCACAAATATTTTAGTTTTGTGATACTTGTAATAATTTGAGCATGGTGGTCGTATACGATAATGTTGTACAAGTATGGGCATATTATGCGAGGATAAATAGTGGTTGCGACACTTCGCATTGTAATTTGCTTATTTAAATGCATGAAATTAAGAAATCATGCGAGCATATCATGCTAACATAATATAACTAAACTAGACGTGCATGCCGAGCAAATAATATAAAATAGATAGTTCATGAGTTTTACGTAGACAATTTTTCGATTTATTGACATGAATAGGTGAGTGTATAGCTTGACATAAGTGAATTTCAATTTGCATGTCATGTTTCTAAAAAGTTAACGAGCTTGCGCCACTTTTAATTGTCTAGCTATCACATGCCGATGAAAGTTAAATAATATAGTATTTAAGTTGACGAGATTAACGAGCTCGTGCTTGTTTAGTCAAAATTATATTGTCAAATTTGTAAGAAAACATTTTACTCATTACGATGAGCATGTCATCACATAAAATTGTTAAATAGTATCATACAATGAATAATACTCGTCATGGTAATTAATATTGCACCCAATCTATTAATCCGTATTATAGCTCGTTATGTAATTAGGAAAAAATCATGAGCATGTGAGTGCGATATCAAATACATAATCAAGTATTTCAAAATGATTAATGTCAAAATCATAATATAGCCACGTTTTTCAAAAGGATTAGTGTCTCAAAATCATAATATATTACGGGCGAGGATGTGTAAGTTGAATTTGCAAATACATGAAAATGCTCGACAGTAGTGTGCCACGTCAACACGAAAGTAAGTACACGTAACATGCGCTTAACACTTATTATGTTTAATCATAGCTCGGAAATTTTATTGCACATGTATATGCATAGAAAGCTAATCACATGCGACCTTATTTTAACTGAGATATAATGGCACATGCTTATTTGATTTATTTATATTTCGCTACTAAACGGCAATTTGAAGTCATTTGCGCATATAACTCGAAACTTATAATGTTATAAATAATTCTAAAATGTGACCGCACAATCCACGTATTATCTAAGTTAAATGTCGCATATTTCATACAACACCTTAATCATCAATTTCAAGCCCGAATCACTTTTAGCCCCTTCACAATATTTATAATTGTTTTTTAATATTATAATATTTCTTTAATTCGTTTGTTTATTTACCCCATTAATTAATCATATCGCGATTATGCAGGCCATCAGATAATCACAAAAAATAAAAAGATAATCGGAAAGTAGACACCTGGAGGGACTTTGAACGGAACTTGATGAAACTAGAGAAGTTGACTTTGAGATGTCTAAAAGATTCCCCATAAAGCAAGCCTAGCTTTATTCCATCAAAGTTGTATGACATCTTTTCATTTGCAGCTTTTTCAAAATATCACTTTCTTTCATCTCCGTTCCCTACTCAAGAAAATGAGGGAGAATCTTCGGGTTCCCTTCTTTGTGGACGGGAGATTTCAAAAGTTGGCTCGTCAGATTCGGTTCACCGGCGCGTTGCGGCTCGAGCAATTTACAGCGGCGAGCGTTAAGTCAACTCGAGTTAAATCCGGTGGCCTTGAGCTCACCCAGGAAAGGCGCATCCTGTTAGTTGTGTTTCTTTTCTGTTTTTGATGCCGGTAAGTTATCGGATCCGGTCGCCGGAGGCGGTCTCGGTGCCGCCTTTCTGCGTCACCCATAACGTCACCGGTAGGTACGATGCGCGAAGAGCAGTGTCGAATCGACTCATCGAGCGTATCCTGCGTTCCTCAGCGGCCCAATGGCCAGCGACACATATGATGGCGTTAGACTTCGGTCGAGGTGATTTTGATGACCTTGAGCTCGTCCGGCCAGCGCATTCTTTGGTTGTTTTAATCTTTGTCTCCGACAGTTGGCGTGATGCACGGAGAAGAGCTTGAACTCGGTTGACGGCGGTCGTGGTGGCCTTGGACTCGCTCACCAAGGCACACCACCGCTCGTTTGGTTTCTCCTCCCCGACCACTCCGAATCCAAGTTGACGCGAGGTGTCGCATCTCCCATGGTGGATTCCGGCTGTGCTCGAGCCTCTCTCCCGTGGTTCTCCTCCCTTGTTCTCCTTTATGTTATGAAACCCATAAAAGGCGGGTCTCGTTCGTTCGTAATATCGTCCAGAACCGAGCGGCGGAGTTTCGGCTGCAAGCGGCGTGGCAAGACATTGGGGTCCTGGACGTCTGCAATTTTTTGCGTCGTTTCGCCTACTCAAGCGCCCACACCGGTGGTGTTTATTTGCTCTTTCGATCTTGTTTTATTTGCCTAAACCCATGTAGATTCCATGGTGTTCGTTGTTTTCAACAATGTTCTGGCGTCAGTGACCGGAGATCCGCCATGGCAGATAGAATCTGTGAGTAGAGATGACAATGAAATCGATTCCCGGCAACGGAACCACTTGATCCGGCCACGAAATGGGGGTGCCGAAAATCTCGTCGTCCGTGATTGGTTGGATGGATATCTGGCTGTTGGTCTGCAAAAATAGAGCACCGTGAGTGGGTGGGGGTGTTCCCCCCAAAACCCTCCGGTATGATAATCAATATACTGTGCATAAGAGTGATAAATCAAATGGAGGTAGTATTTAGGTTTATGTATCTAACCGGGAGGGAGAGAGAGATTTTGAGAGCCTTTGTTAGTTGATCAGCCTTGAGAGAAAAAATGAAGAGAGAGAGAGAGCTCTTGGAGGAAGTTTTCTTCTTTATATAGTGTATATCTTTTGTCTCTTATTGGACTTGTGCCCTACTTTGGATAAGGGCTTAGGCTTTTTCCGGGTACGGGCTTGGCCCAATAATTTATGAATACTCTGTTGGGCTATATTTTCAGGCCCATTATTTTGGTGCACATCAAGGTAAAAGCACATTAAAAACTATAAATAAAACACTTAGCTAGGCTTATAGTAAAAGAAGAGTTTAAGCTCAAATCAGGTAAAAACACATTAAACACTATAAATAAAGGAGTCCTCCCTCATTATTAACTCTCTCATTCTCTCTTTTAGACACACACGGGAGGCACACTCCCACTATTCTTGACCGAGACTTACATGCACACCAGATGGTTTTGGCGAGAACATTCTCCGTCGACTCACGATGCTCAATTTTACATATTACACAACCAGATATCCACCGGACTACTCATGTGCGACGAGACTTTTAACACCCCCTCTCACGCCGTGATCATCTACCTACTTTAATTATGATCGCATGTACACGACATTAAAGGAAACCACACATTAAACAAATATTTATAATATAGTCAATTATTTTTTTAAATGATGTGTCTGATCAAAGAAGTCGAATATTTGAAATCCTGGAGAGTACTATTTTTGAATATTTTACTTTGAGAGACAACTTTTAAAATATTATGTTTATTATCTTCATAATATTTTAACTTTACCTTCATATTTGATATTAATATATATTTATGCTTACGTATTTTTATAATTATGATAGACTATAATATTAGTTATATATCATTTAATAATTAAAATTTTTAAACATGAACTATTGCGTAAAACGAGGGAGTAAAAATTGATTTTAGGAACGGCCGAAGTATATTTTTAAAGGATACTCGGGTTAAAGTAGGTCACATAAGTTAAAAATAGGAATAATTACAAGCCGGTACATTTTTTAAAACATTTTTTCAAATCAATCCACCATTTTTTAGACATATCTTTTAGGTACATTTTTGGGGTAAAAATACATCACTACCCCCAATTATCATGCCGATCGTATTCCCCCAATTAACACCATTTCCGAAAAGAGTCTGGCTTATCTTATGGGAATACACAATCTCACTCTTGAAGTTCTTGCTCGTGTTCATGGCAGAAAATTGTCTCGCAGATTGATAACATTATGTCCACCATCGTTAAGACCCTAGCTTCGAGTGCTGGCTCTTTTGCTATTCACCAGGCATGCTCATAGGAACCTAGGGTTTCATGTTGATCAGAATAACTGAGGTTTCCGTACGGGTTATGAATCGGCGAGGTGGCGTGTTCGAGTGTAAATGGAGAGAATCGGCTCGAATCGGTGTTGTCGAGTCGTCGAGTCGGAGTGGAACCGGAGGTGAGGAATGGAGAGTGATCAGTGACCAAGGCTGCGGCCGGAGGAGGAGGAGTGGAGGGTTGAGGATCACCTTTACGGTGAGTAGGAAGATTTAAGACGAGGAGATGGAGCGGCGTCGGAGGAATTTTCGAGATCGAAGAAGCGGTGGAGAAACCGATTTGAGGGAGTGGAAGTAGGCGACATGAGCTTGGGCGGGCGTAGCGTTGGTGGATTGCTTCGTCGAGGAAAGTGCAACGTCATGCAGAGCGACGGGAGATCGTCGAGCTTAGAGTGGCGCGGCCCGTGTGAGTGAAAGTCGTATGAAACCCCGACTATGGAAATAACGCACCATGTCCGGATTCTTTGTTTTCACAAAGCGAGGCCGAATCCAAGTAGCGACGCTCTCTTTCGATTTAGGTTCGATAACCTGGGTCAAATTCAGTAGGGAAAAACGTAGGAGGCAAAATAGATGGGGTTACTCGAGATCAATCCCCTCGCATCTGCATCGCCGTAATCACGCACCATGGATTCATTTGGTGGATACTTGCATAATCTTTGTGAAATTCATCGATGCCAAGGCACGGCATCGAGTTTTTAACATCGCAATAATGGTGGGCATCGGCATTTTGGCATCAAGAATCGATGCCAAAACTTGGCATCGAGTTTTTGGCATCGGAATAACGGTGGGCATCGGCATTTTGGCATCGGCAACAATCAGGCATCGACATTTCACGATGCCAAGATTTAACATCGCATTTTGGCATCGAAATATTTTTGGCATCGAATTAATCATCCCGATGCCAAAGTCAGCATCGAGTTTTCATTAATGACATTTTTGTCGTTTAGCGGCAGTTAATTTGTAGTTATATGAAATGTCCAAAAAATTGATGGCCCTAGATGAAAAGATGTTTTCAAAATTGCACTTGAAATTCCCTAAAAATAATGGAAGTGAAAACAAAATGATAAATGATACTCCGTAAATGTTATTACCGTATTAGTTATTACCGTGAGCTATTGTTGTGGCGACCCACCCGGCTACCCCTACATTTTATTGCTTATTATGGATTTGAAAATAAGGAGGTAGGTCAGTCCACTGCGGCAAAGGCGTCCACGTCATGGCCGCACATTCAACTGGTCACCTTATATATAGTGATAAGGCAAAAGAGGAATCGAAGCAGACAAATAATGGAGGTAAAGCTATCATCAGTGGCGAAGACGTTAACACCCTCTCCAATCCAACAACTATCATATCTAGCTCAAAAATGTAACGCCATCAACCTCGCAGAAGGCTTCCCAGATTTTCCTGCACCTCACCATATCAAAGATGCCGCCGTCTCCGCCATTAATTCCGATTTCAATCAATACAGGTTTTTCCCACGCTCTTCCTGTTCAATTTAGTATACATAAAAAAATTCCAGTTAATTTCCTCTATTTTCTTCAATTCTTATACAGTATCTTAAATCTCTGTCAATTCAGTCTTTTGATTACGTTTTTTCTTTTCTTTTGAGTACACTTTTTGATTGTTAAAGTATTGTTCACAAATCAAGTTTGGGAATGATTCATCCATTGAACAGCTATTACATGAAGAGCTAACAGAAAGATAAGAGCAACCCACGTTATCAGTTAGAAGAGATAAGTGTGCTGTGGAAATAGTCAAAAAACAATCAACATTATCCTAAAAATGTGTAGGTTATTAACAGCAATAACAAAAGCAATAACAAAATTCACCTTCCCTTAAACTAACTGCTCCAAGCAGTTAATTTACAACAGCCAACAGGTTCTTCACAACCCCCTAATAAACCCCAGTTTCTGAAATAAATCTAGTATTCATACAAAAAAAAAAAAAATCCAGTTAATTTCCCCTTTTTTTCAATTCTTATATCTTAAATCTCTGTCAATTCAGTCTTTTGATTACCTCGTTGGATTGACTTCGGCTCGTTCATATGTAGATTCGACTTGAGACTGGTGTAAGTGAGCCGAGCTTGATCATGATTTCTAGCTCGATGAGAATATGTGCCACGTTGGCTTAACTCAAAATAAGCTTGGTTGATGAAATTCACTCCTATAAACAAAGGGAAATGACATACATACATCTTGCATTAACAGAATTCATATCACATATTCAAGTGTTGTACATTGGTCGTAACTCACAACACTTCAAAAAACATTTTATAAATGAATTTGGTTTATAAATCATGTATATGTATCATAACTTGTAAACACATTACTCCCTCCGTTTCTCAAAAAAAAAAAAAAGGTCCATTATTCTTTTTTAGGCGTTTCTAGAGAATTGTCCACTTGCTCTTTTTTCCCTTTTGAGATATTAATTTTGCCTTGTTTTCTAGTTACTTTAATTGACAGGTGTCACTCATCCGTATCATTGGAAGTACACCATATACTATTATTTATAAGAAAATCATCCAACTTTTGTTAATTTGTATGCCAAGTCAAAACTCTCTTTTAGGAACCAAGGGAGTATATATGTATTAATTTATATTTCATCCTCTAATACTTCATTAGGTGTACACATATTATTACTACATGCTTAAGCAACCTAAGCTCAAGCATGTGTCGGCAACATACCTGAGCTCCTTTCGAGTTCAACTTGACTAATGATGTAAATGAGCTTAGCTTGGCTTAGGTGCTCCAACCCGAGTCGATTATCTAAGTTTTAAAGGTTGCAATATCAAAGCTGCCTAGTCCCAATGTCAACACAACATTTTCTGCGTTGATCCTCAATTCCTGATGCAGTTATATTGAGTAATGTACTAAAATATGGTTGTGCCTTCTTATATAAAAGGCATGTGCAGGGAATCTGTGATCACGTGGCAAATAAAATGAGGCAAATGCATGGTTTAGAGTTTGATCCTTTAACTGATATAGCCATTTGCTGTGGTCAATCAGAGGCATTTGCAGCCACAATGTTTGCAAGTATGCCACTTCTTCTCCTTGTATTTTCACCTTTTCTATTCTTTTTTTTAATTTTTTTTGTGCTTCATAGTTCATCAATTATTGTTTTATTGTATTATGTGGTTGCTCAGTAATTAACCAGGGCGATGAAGTTATACTATTCGATCCTTCATATGAAACATATGATACGTGTATTGCTCTGGCTGGAGGCATCCCTGTAAGCATCTTATAGAGGGCATATTTTAGCGTCCCATGATTTGTAACTTTTGAACTGATACATAAATAATCTTGTTTGTGAAACTTGGCAGGTATACGTAGCCCTTGATCCACCACACTGGACTCTGGATGCAGCCAAGCTTGTGAGTTCTTTTACTGACCGCACAAAAGCGATCGTTCTAAACAGGTATAATGAAGTTTGTAGTCAGTAAAAGATTATGTTTGGAAAATATCGTGAGAGTGGAGAAGGATCTATTTGTTATACATGATTAACATTCTTGCATATATTTTTTAAAGTAGGTAAATGTTCTCGATGTTGGAATTTAGAAATGTACTGATACAAGATGCCACAGTCCTCACAACCCAACTGGAAAAGTTTTTACCATGGATGAGCTGGAGATTATTGCTGACGCTTGCCGAACAAGAGATTGCATAGCCGTAACAGATGAAGTATGTTCGTTCTAATTTTTATTGCTTAGAAGAATATCTCGATTATTAAGTAGAGATGTGAACACTGAAAGAGAAATATCATTTATCTCGTGACTGCATGATTTTACTTGTAGTTTGGTATTTCTCAGTTATCACAATACAAAAGTTTGTTTCTAGTTTTACACTCTGCTCATACCTACTGTTTATTACGGAGAATCTTACATGTAAATGAGCTATGTGGCATTGAACCTCAAGGCATGAGGGAAATGGCAAGGGCTCTAAGGCAAAGACCTTGAGGTCCTTGGTTCCAATCCCCTACCTAGGGGCCATATTTATCTATCAAAAAAAAAAAAAAGTGGTATCTATGGAGTCATTCAGATTTTATGCAGTCTCTACATTTTTCTCTTCTGCTATTCCAACAAACTCAAATTCTTATGCAGGTATACGAGCAAATAACATATGACAAGGAACAACATATATCCCTTGCCTCGCTTCCTGGGATGCAGCGGCGGACTATCATAACGTCTTCCTTGTCAAAGACTTTTAGTGTTACAGGTAATGATACTCTACATCCTAATCCCTACAAATAGGCATCATCACATTTAGACAATTTAATAGCTTTTCCATGTATAAGTAAATTTTGTTTTGTCCTTGCGCTTTTCCTGTCAGGTTGGAGGATTGGATGGGCAATTGGTCCGGCTTGCTTTGCTTCCGCAATCAAAAACATCCATATTAAAGTTACAGATTCTGCTCCAGCACCTTTCCAAGAAGCTGCTGTGACGGCTTTGATTAGTCCCCCAGAATACTTTGAATCATTGAGAAGGGTACGATTTATGAAGAAATAATAATAGTTTGTCCTAAATTGAAATGAACTTAGTAAATTGTCTGAGAATATGTGTGATGGTTCTCAGGATTACGAATCAAAAAGAGATATCATTGTCAAGTTGCTTTCGGGGGTTGGTTTCCAGCTCGAGTTTAGGCCAAAGGGTTCCTTTTTTCTATTTGCTGAGCTTCCTGCGACTTGTACCGTTTCTGATGTATGTACCAGTACCACCTTCTTCACTAACTTCACAAGTGATCATTTTGGAAGCGTGAATCAGTCATTGTTGATGCATTCAGGTCGAATTCGTGGAGGAGCTAATTAAACAAGCCGGGGTCGTGGCTGTTCCTGGATGCGGGTTTTTTCATAAGAATCAATCTTCAGATAAACTTGGATTTAGCTATCAACAGAGATACATCAGGTTTGCTTTCTGCAAGAGCGATGCTACTCTGGCTTCTGCTGCACATAAGATTGGACAGCTAGTTGATGCAACCGGGCGTCTCAAACTTCTTTAGATTGGCGGATGTAAGCTCGTAACATGCAAATACATAGCCGGTTGCTGATTGCTGGGGACTGGGGTAACTTATTAGAGGTACGTAACTAAAATTGAAGTCGAAATAGTTTGATTCTGAACAAAACAGTCTTGGATGTACGGACAGGCGTGCGTACAAGGTATTAATTGTCAAAAGCATACTTGCCTCAAAATGATTCTAGGTTTGATAATCACTCATTTGATGGGAAACCGGATTGACGTTCTCTGTCAATTTATTTTATTTTCTTTTACTACACCAAACACGATTGAATTTATTTTGGAAAGTAAATGGATTATTTAAATCTTGGAATTGATTCCTCAAAATTAAATAAATTCAAGAAATTGAACCAAGGTTTTTGTTACAACAATCACTCCATGGCTATCTATTGTTTTTTTAAAAAATTATCATAAAAAATATTAATATGTATTTTTTTAAATTTTTGAGCGAGGTCCATGGACCCCACATTGATTTTATTTTAACTTAAAATAGCACCACGTACTTTTCTTTTCTTTTTTTGTTTCAAATTGTTTAAGCTGTTTTTATTTGAATTAGTTTCATCATGACATCATCTTGTTTTTTTAATTTAAAGTATCAATTTTTTCTTAGTTTATTCATATTTGATAATTTAAAATTTTCACCTAAATTGAAAAAGAATAAACAACTTGATATTTTGTGAGTATTAATAACGCTATATCTAATTTCTTTCATAAATGTAATTAACAAGTGTTTGTCTACTTTTGGGTGATGTTGTCAATTGTTTTTGTTTTGTCATTATATTCCAAGTTGTTTTGTTTTTAACTAAATAATATAATAAGAATTTGTACTGTATTATTAATTACATTTCTTATGTTACCAAACATGTTTTAGGAATCATCTTCTCATCTATATTATAAAAGAGTTCATGATTTAACTGACAGTCCTGATCGAATTGTGCTAAACACAATTGACGATCCAGATTGATTCATAAATATATGAGTTATAAATACACCCCTCGGTTATAAGTTATATTTGAATTACCCCTTCTTTTCGCTCCGTAGTTAATCGGCTGCCCTCATCGAATTGTGTCAAACATAACTGGACAGTCCGTAAATATGTGAATCACATATAAACCTCATTTATGAGTTTTGTTTGAAAAGCTCCCTTCACAATTACGTATAAAACCTTCAGATTTTTGTTTTATTTAAATTACACCCTCAGTTAGGAGATTTGTTTATTCCAAACATCAATTGAACCGATTTCATACCGACGTCGTGCTTATAACATGAGGAAAAAAAATACTAGTCTATTTATATTAAATCTCATTATTAGTAATTAATTAATTACGTGGAATTCCCATGTTCCAATGGAAGCATGTATCTTTTAGAGCATCCACAATGGACAATTCTTAAACAATTCCCAAATTGTTTAAGAATTGTTCACCATTGTGGACAATTCCCAAATAATAATTCCTTTCAAAAATTCTCAATTAATAATCCATGGAGGGAAGAGAAAGAGACACACGCGGAAGAGAGTGGCTACCACCGTGCCAATGAAGAGAGCGCGTGCGGCTCACGCGCTGGTGAAGAGAGTCACAGCTCCAGTCCCGTGGGCCACCCTTTGTCTACCACTACATTTTTATTTATTTCTTTTTATTTTTGGTATTTTTTTTTCCTTTTTATTTTTTGATTTTGAATTGTGATCATTTTTTGGATTTTTATTTTTATTTTATTTTATGTAATTTTAATTATTCACGTTTTTATATAATTTTAATTATGTAATGTGTTTATGTAATTTTAGTTATTCACATTTTTATATAATTTTAATTATGTAATATTTTTACGTAATTTTAAGTATTCACGTTTTTATGTAAATTTAATTATTCACGTTTTATGTAATTTTAATTATGTAACATTTTTTATGTAATTTTAATTATTCATGTTTTTATGTAATTTTAAATTTTTAATGTTTTTATGTAATTTGAATTATTCATGTTTTCCTGAAAATGTTTTTATGTAATTGTAAAGTAGTCGTTGTAAACTGGCCGTTGTAAACTAGCCGTTGTAAACCAATGTTCTATATATAGAGGATTAGTATTTTACTCTTCAAACTACAAACCCTTGTCTTGCATTTTACCACAAAAAAATGTCTTCTACTACCCCTACCACAAATAGTGATGACTCGGAAAACTCCGATGAAGGCAATATTTCTGAAGGTGAAGAAATGATGCATGCGCTAGTTGAACACCACAAACAGATGATGGAACAAATGAAAGCGCAAATGGACAGAAGAGAAAGGAGAAGGAGGTATTTAGATCGAAATCGTGAAATCGGACACACTCAACTTGTCGATGATTACTTCTCTTCTCAGCCATTGTATCCCGATAACATTTTCCGCCGACGTTTCCGAATGCGTAGAAACTTATTCCTTCAGTTAGTTATTGCATTGGAGAATCATTCATCATATTTTCAATTGAGGTTCGATGCAACAAAAAGAAGAGGTCTGTCACCACTTCAAAAATGCACGGCGGCTAGCCGTCAATTGGCTTATGGTGATGCAGCCGTCGCCGACCATCTAGACGAATATCTCCGAATGGGTGAGACAACTGCCATGAATTGTCTGAAAAACTTTTGTCGATGTGTTGTTGAATTGTTTGGAGGTCAATACTTGAGAAGACCAAATGCCGATGATACACAACGTCTTCTTCAAATGCACGAGCAGAGGCACGAATTTCCAGGTATGTTGGGAAGTCTTGATTGTATGCATTGGGAATTGAAAAACTGTCCAGTTGCTTGGCAAGGCCAATTTACAAGAGGTCATGCAAAGCCAACAATTGTGCTCGAAGCAGTTGCGTCTGCAGATTTATGGATATGGCATGCATTCTTCGGGATCGCGGGTTCTCGTAATGATCTTAATGTGCTATACGAATCACCTTTATTCAATAACGTACTCGAAGGAACTGCACCGCCTATTGAGTTTGAAGTTAATGGCACACATTATTCAAAGGGATACTACCTAGCAGATGGAATTTATCCGAATTGGGCTACTTTTGTGAAAAGCTTTTCGTGCCCGGCGGATGCTAAAAGAAAGAAATTCAAGGAAAGACAAGAGGCAGCAAGAAAAGACGTAGAACGAGCATTTTGAGTGCTCCAATCGAGGTGGGCTATTATAAAAGGTCCTGCTCGATTATGGTATAGAGATAACTTGAAAGAAATTATGCTAACATGCATTATTTTACACAACATGATTGTCGAGGATGAGGGTGATCACGTTACGAATTGGGTCGATGATACAGGAGAAGTCCTCTACACAAGCAAACCATGGCTCAACCCAATCATTCCAATAATATTTGCAGCGAAATAATGAGCTACGTGATAGCAATCGACATCATGAACTTCGAGCCGACTTGGTTGAGCATATATGGGCTCGTTGCGGTGACAATTAGTGATGGCATGCAATTTTAAGAATGTTATGGCTAAATTTCTATATTTGTAATTTTTAAAATTGTTGTTTGTTTGAAGTATTTGTTATTTGTATGAGGTCTTTGTTTTTATGTAATATTTTAATGAAAATAATAAATTAATACCTTTGTTTTATATAAATGTATTTGTTATGCAATATATTAATAAAAAATATATAAACGGATTAATTTATTTATATATTGCATATTTGAATATGCAATATATAAATAAAAACTATAAACGAAACAATTTATTTATATTGCATATTTGAATATTCAATATATTAATAAAAATTATAAACGAAATAATTTATTTATATTGCATATTTGAATATTCAATATATTAATAAAAATTATAAACAAATTAATTTATTTATATTGCATACTTGAATATTCAATATATTAATAAAAATTATAAACGAATTAATTTATTTGCAAAGTATAAAAATAAAAAAATAGTGTAAATAAAGTGAATGATGTGGTAGTGGGACCCATGTAAGAATTATTGAAGAATCAAAACCATTGTAGAAGAAAATTCTTAAGAGAGAGAAATTATGAAAATGTATAGTTGGCAGTGGGATCCAATTAAGAATTTGTGGGGGAATGTGAACGATTGTGGATGCCCTTAAAAGAAGAATACATGTACAAGAAAGAAGAATAAAGTCATAAACTGTTTAATCACTTAAATTAACAATAAGTCCTTATCTTTCAAATCAACATAAATAAACAGAATATATAAAGAGTGCAGAGTTGGAATCATTTCTTTACTAACCCTAATTAAGTAAAAGAAGAATTAATGAAAAGAAAAAAAAATACTTTTTTTAACGTTGTCATCATTATTAATAAGTACTACTTTTTACTTTAGTGAAAATTCTGGTTGATCTCTTTTTTAAAGTTTTTAATCTCAAAAATTTATCGTTTTTTGCTTCAATCGTAAAAAATCACTTTTTGAAATTTTGTTTTAAAAATATCATCGTCTTCTTCAAGAGCTCCGGCAACACATTTTACATTCAAAAATCATGATTATGCGCAACGAAACGAGGATCGACCTCCTCGATCAGGTCGAAGGGACAGCGCCCCTTTATGGGAGTTCGAGGGCAACGCCCCCGAAAAGTAAACGAGTTTTTTGATTTATAAAATACAAAATTATAATAGATCTGTACTGGGTTGAAGGATTTTTCATTTGAAACGAATGCAGAGAAGGATGAGGAAGAAAAAGATTTACGACGGGGGAGATGAAGAAGGAGGTGGAGGACATAAACTGGTTCTTTATGTTTTTGTACCTCGATTCATAAATTTCATTGCATTATTTTTGCATCGCGGTTCAAAAGTTTAATTTCCTAGTTTATTTTTGTAATGCGATTCATAAATTTTCTTGCATTATTTTTGCATCACAGTTTAAAGTTTAATTTCCTAGTATATTTTTTTACCGCGATTCATAAATTTTATTGCATAATTTTTGCACCGCGGTTCAAAGTTTAACTTCATAATCTATTTTTGCACCGCGATTCATAAATTTCATTATATTGTATTAATTTTTGCACCACGGTTCAAAGTTTAATTTGCTAGTCAATTTTTGTATCTTGATTCATAAAGTTTAATTGTACCGCGGTACAAAAATAATGACATCCGCACATATAGTTCATTAAGGGTATCGCAGTCATTTTACTATCAAAAGTTACTTTTTTCGGTTGAAAATAAAATAGATGTACTGTAGCGATTAAATACTTTAAAAAGTGGACCGACTCATAATTTTTCGTTTTACTTTTTCTCATTTTTATTGTAAGAGTCTTACATGTTTCATTTGTAAGACATATACTTTTTATCTAGCCAAGCTTGCGTTGGTGGGTTGAACTGTAAAAAGGTGAGGTTTTATCTTACGAATTAAGATCCGTAAAACCGTATTACACGAGAACTTACTCTTTTATTATTTGTCTCCTCTATATTTTTTAAAAGTTTTTTTATGTTTGCAAGTGATGTATCTAAAATACATCATGCCGGGGGTGCTGAAGGTAGCGTCGAACATGTATTGCCGGAGTTGTGTTCCAGCGGTGAAATCGTGTCGTCGGCGGTGGATATCTGGCTATATTATTTATAAAATAAACAACATGAGTCGACGGAGAGGGTTCCCGCCAAAAACCCTCCGGCGTGTTTATTAGTGTGTAAAAAAGAGGACGCATAACCCCCCAAGTGCGTGTGTTATTGTAAATTTAGTGTATCTAAAGATTTTGGATACATCAGCAAGTTTACTTTTTATCACTATGCATTTGCAGTTGTTTTTCTAGTCTATGGCAAAAGTAAAAAAGGATAAAGAAATAATATGTGAAATTGTTGAAAATATTTAAAAGAAGGTAAAAGAAAAAGAAATAAAAAGATAAGGTGAAAACATAATGTTAAAAAATATTTATAACGCTCTTCATTCAAAATTTCTAGTAAGAGCGGGGTGACTAATATAGCTGGAAAATCAAGTTACAGTGATTAAAAATATGGTTTCCTCATTTTTTTTGTTAGGTCGCTAAAAGTAGATAAATCATAAATGGGAACTAAGTTCATGAATTCATATGAGAGATAGAGAGAGAGAGAGAGAGCGCGCATGTGTTGTGCGCCGGCCGCCGGGCTCCAAAGTCCAAACAAAAGAAACCTCGTTTCTAAACTGGCAATTGGTGATAGGTTAGTGTATCTCACTCAAGCCAACTAGAAAAGTAGAAAGAGAAAGACAACTATTATTCCACAGATGACCCATTGTTTTTATATTCATCGACACTAGACACTAGACACTAGACACTAGCCAGGTTCAGATGCAACTTAGGAGTAATACTCCACTAGATTCTTTTCCTTCTTTTTTTTTTTTTTTTTTGTAAATATGTGTGTATTGTGTGTGGGAGTGGCACCATTACCAATGAGAGATTATACGGCAGGGCCGCAACACATTGCCATTACGTGGCAACATAAGGCTGTGAATTGTGAAAAGGTCAGAGATCGTCCAGTCCATGACTAAAATTTTCCTATACAAATTTTAGATTCATCACCCTCTATAATATTACAAGTAGTAAATGTTACTTTTAGGATCATGTAAGAATGGCATTGGTATGATTCAAATCGGTTTACATTTTCACTCAATTTAAACCAGAGTTGATCAAGTATGTTTAGTTGGGAGAATATATTCAGGTTTCTCCCTTATGCGTTGTGGTCAAGAAAAAAGAGAAAATGATGACCATTTGATAGTTGATACGCATGATTGACAATGATCATTAACATTCCATGCCACCTTCAGTGAGATTAGATATGATTAGATTAAAGAGATTGATTACTCTTACCGACTACCGCCTCCACTTACCGGCTACAGCGGGTGAGCTAACAAAAATACCAAAGTGAAGAGGGTTTGTAGTAGTTTACACAAACTTTTTCCCTGAAACCATATTCTCATTTTCCGGAACAAAAAGTAGACTATGGCACGGGCACCACCACCACAGAGAAGAATCTAAAGTGATAACTCAGCATTACAGCTAAGCATTTTTTATTTTATTTTATTTTTTTGGCGGTGGGGGGCTTATAATACCTTGAAGAAGAGAACCTGAGGCCAGTCTCCGATCGGAGCTTCAATTAACCCCAGTCAGCTATAAATGGATGATTTCCGTCCGAGTTTCCGGTCTTCAGACAGGCGACTCGAGATCGTGAGCGGAAAAGGATTCGGCGCTAACCAAATGTATGCGAATACGGCGATGACGACGTATAGGCCGCCTCGGTCGCCGGATCAGCCACCGGCTCGAACGAGTCAGGTGTCAGCGAAGCCTTGGGGATTTAATGATGCAGAGATGAAGAGACGGAAACGGATAGCCAAGTATAAAGTGTATACGGTAGAAGGAAGGATGAAGACTTCAATTAGGAATGGATTTCGCTGGATCAAGAACAAGTGCTCCGAGATCATCCATGGCTACTAGTACTAGTTAGCTCGGAGATGAAGAGAGATTTTTCACTTTTTTATTTATGTTGCTGCGTTTTAATAACTTGTTCACATGCAACATTAGGGAGGAATTGGATGTAAACTTGGCAAATTTTGCAGGCAAATTGATTGGAATAGATGACGATGACGATGAAGATGCTATTTGGGCTTGGCTTATTATTTATTTAGGTACGAATTTTCATTTTATTTAATCTTACTGTATTTCTGGCATATATAACAATACTGGCCAGCATTTCAGATATACGTTAGTGCCTAGTGGAACATTTATATGCAATCGCTTGAATTATACTTCCAACTCTATATTTTGAGAGATGAAGAAGGATCTGTGGTAGCACACCATATTAGTGAACATGGACAACATGATTAAACTGTTATTGGCTTGATGGTCCAAATCAGGTATAATGGCAAAGCCAAGGAGAAGAATACGAATAACTAAGATGAGAGGAAGAAAACTCCCACTGGAACACTACCTCATCCCCAACCTCTAAGTTCAAGCTTGGAAATTACCATGCCCTCCAAAAGGCAAACATTTCCTATCCAAATTCAATCTATAAAAAGAATACTCGGCTCGCCACCCCTTCCCTTGCCAACCGAAATGTCCTCTTAAGTCTTATCCATCCTCGGTAGTAGAGAATCCATGAACCATAATACCCGAGGGTTTTACCCTGTGTTTTGATTCAAATGACAGTGGAGCTCTGAGCTTCAAGGGTAGCTATGGCTTTAGGTAATGCGCAAATCCTAAGCAGGGAATCAGGTTTGAGTCAATAGGCCCACCTTTACACTACCATGAAGCCAATGGATTAACATTTAGATTTAGCAATCAAATCATAACATATGCCCTAGAGTTTCGTATATATACTATGTGCCCTCCTCCTTTTGGCCTTTGGTTTCTTTTGATCTTGTTACTTGGGCTTGGTGATTTAGTTGTTTGATTTGAGTGTTGGAATTTTATGTATAATGAATGAAAAAATAATAATAGGTGAGCCAGAGAAAAAGCTTATGAAACCAAAGAGAGAATGTCCAAAACCACAAACTAAATCAATAAATCACGCAATGAAAATAAACCTGAATGAAATTATCTTAGTTTTTTTTCCTAATTCGAGTCTTCCCGGAAGGAGTGGATGGACTACGTTTACCTCCAAATTAACAAGAAAAAATAAGGAATATACCAAACCAAACGTGCGAACATAATTGTCTCAAAAATAAACTCCCCAAAAATCTGTCTTTGGGTCGGGAACAAAACCATAATAGCTTCCATGAATAAAATTTTAAATTTTCTTCCAACCACCAAAACAAATTAAAATAAAATAAAAAGCATTGAAAAAGTTAGCTAAGATATCATACAAATGAAACAATGTAATCCAAAAAAAATTAAAAAATAGATAGATTCAAGATCTGTCTTCGTACCATTGCTCATCATTTATTAAGATGAAGTACAAAACCTACAAAATTATAGCGAAAGGAAGAAAAGGAATAATGAACAAGAAAAAAAATAAATGAATAGCACAAGTATTTATTCCTGATATTACACCCTTTCTCCCATACTCCTTACGGATTTTTTTTTTCCTTTTCTTTCTCCTCCATGAGTCTCGCTTGCGTAATCTGTGCTCTACTTCTTCAAACATGGTAACTTGTAAACCTAATTAATCTAAACCAGAATAAGCAAATTCATAATCATATGATTAAAAAAGAAACAAGAAGGTAAAGGGATGGGATGAAAATGTGTGCTTCCGAGCATGCAAATACTGTGAGGGAAATTAACGCAAGTGAATTTACTAGTTACTGGTATCCGATGCGATGATGATGTGCCGAATCCAATTGTTGACGCCTCATTTGTGCGTAGAAGTAAGCAATGAACTCCTCGGCCTTGGCATCGATCATTGCGTCCGCAGGCTTATCGTCAAACACATGGTCTTCATCTTCATCGTCCTCATTTTCAGAGTCCAGATCTTGTAGATTGTTGGCTGAAGCGTACTGACTCATGGTTCCCGTAGAGTATGACGTGGAAGAAAGGGAAGGGGAGGGCGGAGCGATTAGAACGTCCTCAAATTGTTCGGCGGCTAGCTGATGATCATCATCATCAGTGGCAGCAAGCGATTGCAGTGGAGACGCTGACGGTGATTGATTGTCTTGAAGATGCAAGGGGCGCATTGATCCAACAATTTTTTTCCAATCGCCCTTGGAAGCCACATCTACCTTAATCGCTGGTGGTTTCAGTTTTTCCACAGGCTTGTTGCGAAAAATCACCATTGCAGCCTTGAGGAGGTTGAACGATCCACTACGTTTTTTCTTATTCTTTTTATCACCGTTGATTGGACCGTCTTCGACATTGGTGGCGGGAGGGATCGCCACTACAATTGCTAGGTCGTTGTTGGCGGCCGCATTGTCGGTGGTGACAGGACCAGCTTCGATCAGTTTCTCTCCCATTCTGATTGAAGAGAGGGAGAGAGAGAGAGAGAGGTAGATTGAATGCGTTTGTGAGAGAGAGAGAGAGAGAGAGAAAGAAAAGGAGAGATTAATTGCTGTGATAAAACTTTTAGACCTCTCCCTGCAAGATGCAGGGTGAGTATCCTAGAGAATGGTAGAGGAAAACATGATGGGGCTGCAAATTTATAGTTTGCCTCAATTTAATTTGACCAATATACCCCTCACAATGTTACAAAATTAAAAAGCAAGTAACCTCCTCAAATTATCATCTAGTTTAGATTGTCCCCTTGTACTACTAATTAAAGCACTTCACCCCCTAACTATTATCAAGACTGAATTAACTAACAAAACCTGAATGAACTTTTCATTTACAATTATACCTTTCTTTATTTTGTTAATCCTCTTTATGGTCTATGAACGTCATTTCCACACTACTATACATATGTACAACCACAAAACCCACTTTGATCAATCCAAAAATATTGACTGCGACTGTTTGGTAAAATTCATCTAGGATATTTGGAATTACACTTGCAAAATGAAAAATAAAAAAATATGAACTCAAGCAAGGTGGTGCTCCTCGCTTCAGAGCTCCGACGTGATAATGAGTAAAGAGGAATCAGAACTAAAACAAGCAACAATTCAGTGCAAGTGTAAAAGAGTACATACCTTTGACTCTAGAATGACAAAGTACTTATAGTGTCCTCAGAAATTGATCATGGGACTTGAATTCAAGGTTTTCCTCTTACCTTGGTTGGATTACGGTAAACAACTAATTAGTTGGCTGAAATGTTAAAGTGATTAAACGAGGACACGGGTGTTCGTTGAGCCCTGAGTGGCCCGTATAACGAGAGTGTCTGGCTTTTGAGGTGTTTCACTCGTCGACTACAGTAAAGAGCGAAGTATCTATTGTGCCATTAGCAAATGTTATCGGTTTTTCATTCTCTTCCTCTTCCTATCTCACACAAAGGCACATAACACACATTGAAGGCCTTCAAGCACCAGTGAGTAAAGCTTAGTCTATTATATTCAAGGTTTCAATTTCTGTCGCTTGGTTTCTCATCCACAAATAATGATTGTGTTAATTGATATATATACAATTAGATAAGGACAAATTTAAAGAAATTTCAATTAACTAAATTGGTGGGTAGCATTGGTGCTACTGATGATGATGTATAATATAGTGATATACTGAATATGTGGATGAGAATTCTACTAGTATGATTCAAGTGATTTGTCAATGTTATGTTGTACTTGGGAAATAGTGAGTGGGGGGTGCTGGTAAGGTTTTGGCAAGAACAATGTTTGTTTGGCAAGCACATGATCCTTTTTTGTCAATTTTCATGGTTGATTGTTAAGTAGAGGGGTTATTGGACCATGATAATGTTGAAGGGGGGACATTCTGTCAATTGGTTATTGATGGGGGTAACTGATAATTTACAGAAAACTAAATGGTGAAATGAGAAATTAAACTGTTCCTATGTGGTTAGCATGCCATGTCTCAAAATTTAGGGGGATGAAATAGGAAAATCGATATACGATATCGGGGGTTGATTGACTTGGTGACCCGATTATTTAGGAGGAGCCGGGTTTTCTCATATTTGTGGTTCGTATTTGTTGATTCATCACCACTTCTTTTCTGAAGGAACCGTTAAATAAGCTATTCACATGGGTACTAGTCAATCACTTATAACTTTTTTTTTTTTTTTTTGAGTATTTTTTTAAGATCGTCTTACGGATTTTTATTCGTAAAACAGAGTTTTACTCTCTTACAGCTCAATCTATCAACACATCGTCAGTTATGTAAAAAGGATCCGTTTTACAAGAAATATCCGTAAGACCGTCTTACTCAAGTTTTTACCTATTTTCTTAACCAAAAAAATATTATACATGTTTATGATGAAATGATGATTATATATTTAATATGCACGCAAAACATCAGTTCATACAATACATAATTTTGAATTACATGACATCGTTAATCTAAATTAATGAATCTCGATTTAAAAATGTGTCAAATAACCAACAAGTTTCTATTCGAATGCTTCATTAAATAGTTTGCGAACATAATAACACACACCAAGTTTCTACGTTGAATTTTTATTTTTGGACTTGCTTTGTTTGGTGTACGGAAACCAATATCTTACCAATCCTATCTCTTGTATTCTTAATTCTTCCTGTCCCATGTTGTATCTTTCCATAAGATCTTAGATCTTCCAGCGCAACTTAATAGGGGGTAGGCTTCTGCCCCCTTTCACTTCTCTTCATGGAGAGAAGGAAATTTACCAACAGAAAGAAATCCTCTTCTTATGTCATGTTATTCATTGGCTTATAAATGACGATGCATCTCCAACGCCATTCATAATTATAAACATTTTAAAAGATTTATTCCTCTTCTTATGTCATGTTATTCATTGGCTTATAAACTTTTTCTTTATAAATCTATTCCTCATTATACTTAAACTCATAAAAACTTTATAACATGAACTAGCTTCTAATATTTTTATTCTTTAACTAATTAAATAATAATACAATAAAAAGAGTAAAAGTGGGTTGCTCCAAAAGTCTTCATCATCAACCGGTTGTAAAAGGGGCATACTTAATACAACACTTATAAAATATTTAATACAACATTTTTCATCAACTGGTTAATCAAATATTTTTCATAAGTGTTGTATTAAGCATTTTATAGATGTTGTATTAAGTATCTATGTTGCAAGGGGCATAACAATCGATTTATATCTTCCATTACCACTTAAGCATTCCACAATGGTTTCCAAATTTCTTCAACTGGTTTATACAATGCATAAATTTTTTTCAAACTCCATTGGAGCTGCTCCTAGCTTCGAGGGATTGGTATTTGGTAGCAGCTCGATCCGTTGGAAGTGTAGTAGGCCCACATAAAAAACTTACGATTGTAAGCCTACTTAAAAAATTCTTCCATACAAAACCCTCATTTTGAAATTTTCCCTCAACAAGCTCGATTCATAATAACGGTGGGTGGACATTTCAATAAATGTCAGATTTTAATTAACATAAAAATGATTATCATTTGCATGTTTTTCACTCTTGTATATACATTTTTAAGTTTCCTTTCATCCATCAAATTTTAATGCACATTTTTTAAGTTTTATTTTACATCAAAAGTCAATTCACATCTCTAAAATTTTCTTTTCTACAGAAAATTTAAATTCTAATATTTAAGTTAAAATCTCCATCGTTTTCAAATCTTTATCTTCCATCTAATTATATTTTACATGGCCTATAAAAAAACTATATATAGTAGAATTTAAAAGAAATATAAGGGAGAAGAGGTATACTATTAAAAAGTTTGTCTTTTTCAAATAAGAATATGTTAATGTAGTTTACCATGGTTATATTTTTAGTCTCTATAATCAAATACAAGTAAAGAATAGTCAAGCCGATTTTTTAAGACACAAAAGGAGTAAAAAGAAAATAAGTGTTTGGTTACATCTCTACTATAAAGTGGGAACACCATACCCTCTTTTTCACCTACCAATTACACAAATGAGGCCTTTTTATGATTTCCAATTCTAGTCCTAACTCTACTCAATAATTATCAATCACAAATTTATAAATAAAAAAAAAAACCATCTACTGCATTAATAACCACACTTTAAACTACTTGAAACATCTGATAAGTAAATAAAATTTTGAGAAAAATGATACAACCACCAAATTCATTCACAAAAAAAGATTTATCGAAAACTTTAAAATATTACACAATTTTGGGTTCCGTTACATTTTGTAACATATGTTTGTTGCAAAAAATTCGGGTCGGTCTCCTTTCAATAATTTTCAACCTCTATAATACATTCTTTTTTTTTAATCAAAAAATGCATTTTTTGGAAGAAAATACGATTATGTCATTAAGGAAAGGAAAAAAACATTGACGCATCAAGCACGCGGTGCATTGCAAATCCAAAGCCGGTGCATCGCAATTTAGGCACACGGTGCATCGAAAATCCAAAGTCTATGCATCACAATTCAAGCACGCAGTGCATTGCAAATCCAAAACTGGCGCATCACAATTCAGGCACGCAGTGCATAGCAATTCATGAAGACGGTGCTCCCTTATATTTTGCTACATTAGGATTTATTTTGATGCACCAATTGGGTATCAGGATACTTTGAATTCAGTTAAGCTTATAAAAATACGAATTAGAGCCCCTGTTAGTCCCAATGGACACAATAATAAGCTAGAAGGTGGGGTTGAATAGCTTATTAACACTTAAAACTTTTCGTAATAATTCCTAGAACAAGCACTTGCAATCTATTAAGAAGATCGAAATAGCGGAAGACTTGTAAGGAAGACAGATCAAGTCTGTCGATGAATCACTACCGGAAGACTTAGCTGATTACTTGAGTTTGCTGCTAAATGAATAAGTTAAGGAAATGAATAACAGTATAAAAATGGTAATCAACAGAGGAAGATTAACACATGTGTTTTGAGATGGTTCGCACTATAATGAGTGATACGTCCACCACCAAGGCAGTCAACCTTGAATTTAAATGTGCACTATATTTTCCACTAATTCTATTACCGAAATATTCAATGGATCGTGTACAAAATAATTGACTTGTGTTTGGGGGTGGGGGAATTGAATATCTGGTAAAGCAGAATATTCAATATGCAAAAGAATAGTAAGAATACAACAATAAGAAGTAAATGAATAAAAGTTGATCGAAGCAGATCTTCTTATTGTTGTTGAGAACTTCTTTGATCAGTTAATGATCTCTTGAATGAATTGAGTATAAAACTTGATGTTGTTGGATAGTTTCATAGCATTGATTTCTTCAGTCTTTAATGGCAGTATTTATAGCTGAGCATCCTTGAGACCGTTTGGAGAAGACGAATTGAGTAACAACTCTATTAGGTTAATTTCATTAAATGCTTGGAGCTGCCTTGTTGACTTCATCTTCAATCTGAGACTGATTAGGGTATGGAGAGGAGTAGGTGCAGCAACTGGCAAGAGGGAAACAAACAGAATTGCAGACCTGCAGTAGTTGGTACAATCTGATTGTGTCAGACTGTGCACCTGCTATGTCGTATTCAGGAGGCGAAAGTCTTCATACTTTTTCAAAAAAGATGGAAGGGCGTGTCTAAGAAGTCAAACGCTAATTCAAAGATGGATTCAATTCAAATTCAAACTATATAAAAGCTAAATTAAATAATCCACTTAAGCTTAGTTAAAGGAAGGGCTGGACACGTCATGCTTTCCGGGTGCAGACAAGGTCTGCCGCTGGAGGCTGCTTGAAGTATGTTGGTGAAGCCTTCAGCCGAAGTCTTCCACTGAAACCTGTGAAGTCTAGAAAACTATTTTAAGGCAAAGTTCTATACACAGTTGTCACGCTAACTGGTATGCAGCTCATTTAGCCACTAAGTATAGAACCTAGTGTAATGAATGAACAAATGCAAATTAAGATACAATGAGAAACAACAACCCCACATTACATCCCAATTATGCACTTCCTCATATTTATTCAAATATTACCTTCTTTTTTTCTCCATATTTTCCTAGAAATTGAAATCAATTAAATGTCAGACTTTAATTGAAGAAAAGTCTATCCTTCTTCTTCAAGCTCATAAAAAAGAAGGATTTTCGAGTGTAGACAGCTACAGAGCAAGAGAGCAGGGGGAAGAAGCTTGAATCTTCAATGCATAACTTGTCACCAATAAATCTTCCTAAAAAATCGTGCAGACTAACGATAGCCTTCAAAGGGATATCTCTAGAAGACCTGTTGGAAAAGTTAGAAGAGTTTAAACAAAGACTCATAAAACCAATTGACGATTCTGATGAGACTATTAAAATAAATATTTTTCTTTTACTGATGCAAACCAACTTTGAAAAACGAAGGGGGAGAGAGTTTGGTCAATCTCAAGAAGATGAGGACGAAGGATGAAAGATTTAACTTTATTTGAACAAAATTATAAAAGTGAATTTATGGGGTTGAATAAAAAATTAGGTAACTTTAGGAAAGTGAACTTTTTTTTTTTTGGGAAAGTAAACCAGTCTCAATTTATTCATTATGTTTGATACCAGGCTTGCCGGCTAAAGTCAACATTAAAACTTTAAAAGAAACTTTAAAAGAATAGGACCAACGCACAGACTTCTTTAGGGTAAATTCGACTAGATCAACTTTCAAAAGTTTTTAACCGCAATAGTATATTATGGGTTTTTTTCAATTGAAAAAATTACTTTTATAAGTTGAAAAACTACGATACCATTAATAAATTTAAGTCACGCTAGATATCACTCACTCAATATGCATCACATTACATCAATTTATGTACTGTGGTGCATCACTTTAAATTATATAATCTAATTATGTACCGCGATGCATCACTTTTAATTATATAATCTAATTTATTCACTGTGATTCATCAATTTATGCACTGTGATGCACTAAGTCAAGTAACAATTAATGCATCTCACTGCAAAATTATAATTAACCAGATATTTATTTTCATTCTAAACAACAAATGATTTCAAATTGATACATCTTTTTTGCATCACAAATCCAAATCGATGCATCATAATTGATAAATGATGCACGTCATTCAAAATTGATGCATCTAGATTGAAAAAAAAAAGTGTCTAATAACGAACAAGTTTCTATTCATGTATTTCATCGAACACTTTATATGCATAACAACACAACACACAGCCTAAATACATTTTCAATCTAACACAAAAACACAATGAAAGAAGAAGAATACACATGTGAAACTAAAAATCGATAAATGAGTAGGAAAGAGAGTAGAAGGTTAAGGTAGTGAAATAATTGAATTCCACGTGAAAAAAAAAAACATCACCACCCTACCTCTCTACCCTCTTCGCTCCTTCATCCCTACGATATGCTTCTGTTCTTTCTCTTCTGAGGAAATTTTTGAAACGATTTTACGACAATGGATTTTAGCGAATGAAAAAAAAAAATGAGATACTTAAACAAATAAAGAGTTGAAAAGGGGACCGTTCCTTCTTTAGTACTGTAAGACATTGGAGATAAACAAAAACAAATGAGAAAATATTCGGTAGCATATAAAGCCTTAAAAAGTTTCTTTGTAAAACTGTGATATAATTGATTGGTAACCACTTGTTTAAAAAAAAAAAACACTTGTTTTTTTTAAAAAAAAAAAGGTAACAAATGGCCTCCATAAAAAAAAGGTCATATCTTTTTTTTTCTCTTTTATTATTATTATTATTATTATTATTATTATTATTATTATTATTATTATTATTATTATTATTATTATTATTATTATTATTATTATTATTATTATTATTATTAAAATATTCTTTAAAAAACAACAGTAACACTATATATTCTTATTATATCACATGTGTCTTCTGCTTCTTTTACTTTTTAATTGTGTTTTTGTGCTTGAGTGAAAATGTATTCAATTAAAAGGGGTTTTATTAAATATCAATTGTGAGGCATGACCCTTGAATTCATTAAAACTCATTGTTTTTCAAACATTAACTAATAATAATACTTAACAATAATTAATATAATAAGGGGTATTAATCTAGTAAAAGTCATATATAAAACAAAATTGCAACCAAAATTACTATCAAACTAATGTGGGATACAACTCTTCTATTGGTAATAAAATGTGAGATTTTAAATTTAATGACTTTAAAAACTAAAATCAATTTATAACCAATATGAAATACATTTTTTACTAATATTACCAATAGAAGTGATATATTTTACTATTGAGAATGGGATGGCTCAATAACCTAGGCAACAGGTCAATTCCCTCGAGAGGTGTTAAGCGATCACCTACTCTTTGCTGTTTTGGACCGAGCTACTAGAAAATATGCAGTCACCTAGTGTTGAGGACACCTAGTCCCGTTTCCTGCTTTGTCTGATTTACTTATTTTAAGGGTTTTAGTGCTTCTATTATATCCATATAAATAGTTGTATCCCTATAACATTTTTTAAAGTTGCCTCTAATAAAATTTCAACGGTCCGTTGGTCTCAATCTCTCTCTTTTCTTTGTGATTGATCTTGTTATACTCTGTTCATTTGTTTACGAAGTCTTCCGTTGTGCACAACACTTAAATTGGTTATAAATTGATGTTAGTTTTGAAAGTCTTTTGATAAAGATTTTACTTTTGTTACCATAGAATAGATGTATCTTACATTGTTTAGAAAGATATGTTAGTTTTAAAAGTCTTATATTAAAAACTTCTACTCATATTACCAATAAAAGATATATATCTCACATTGTTTGAAAATAAATATTTGTTTAAAAAATCTTTAGATTAAAGACTTCTTATTACAAATAGAATAGATGTATATATCTCACATTGGTTACAAAGTATTCTACTATTATTACTAATATAAGAGATAAATCTCACATTGGAAAGTGATGTTGGTTTTTAAAGTCTTTAGATAAAAGACTTTTACCAGTATCCAAAAAGGGGAAACTCTCCCCCCGAGAGCCCCCACACCTCAGCCTCATGAGAATGTAAGAGGAAAAATCACGGTAACTCAGCAATTAAGTAGCTAGGAGGACCCGTGCCTAGTACCTACAAGGAGTCACCCCCACAAGAGGATGAAACCCCAACACTGCGGTTGCTAGGGCTCGATCCTTGGTCTTGTATCCGAATTACTAATAGAAGATGTATATCTCACATTAGTTAGAAAGTGATGTTGATTTTAATTTTAGATAAATGACTTTTACTATTATTATCAATAGAAGATATATATATCTTACATTTGTTAGAAATAGATATTGGTTATTATTAATAATAAAATAGATATATCCTACATTAGTTAAAAAGTGATATTAGTTTTAAAAGCATTTAGATAAAAGACTTTTACTTTATCATCAATATAAGAAAAAAATGTATCTCATATTGTTTAGAAAGGGATGTTGGTTTTAAAAATCTACAATTATTATCAATATAATAAATATATTTTACATATGTTAGAAAAATAATATTGGTTTAAAAAGTTATTAAATCATATATCTCAAATTGGTTACAAAGAGATTTAACACACATTATTTAGAAATGAGTATTGGTTATAAAAATCATTAGATAAGTGACTTTTTATGTTATTACCAATAAAAAATATGTATCTCACATTATTTAGAAAGAGATGTTGATTTAAAAGTGTTTAAATAAAAGACTACTATTATTACTAATAGAAGAGATATATCTCACATTTGTTAGAAATTAATGTTAATTTTAAAATATTATTATTACCAATAGAAGATATGTATACCACATGGTTAGAAAGTGATATTGGTTTTAAAAGTTTTTAGATAAAACACATAAACTTTTATTACCAATAAAAAACAAGTATCTCACATTATTTAAAAATGATAAATAATTTTAAAAGTTTTTAACAAAAAGATTTATACTATTATTATCAAGTTAGATTTGGTTTTAAAAGTCTTTAGATAAAATATTTTTATTTTTATTATCAATAGAAAAAATATGTATCTCACGTTAATTAGAAAATTATATTGATTTTAAAATTAGTTAAGTAAAAAAATATTTAATATTAGTAACATTAGAAGAAATTAAATTATTATAACCATTAAAGAGTTTAACAAAACAATTATAATGTCCAAAAATTATATTATTATTACAAATAAAATGTATTCCACATTATACTGATACGAAATATGGACTAAATAACTACTTATTATGGTACTAGAGGTGGCAATTTCAGCAAGCATAAATCCTTCTAATAGTTTTCCCTGGTTTGGTTTTGTGAAATGTGAATTCCATGTGCAGTATTAAATTTACAACTTGTTCAATTATTATTTTTTAAAAATCACAAACTTTTCAAAAAGAGACACAACCTCTGTCCCGCATCCAAAAAAAAAAAACTAACACAGCCACAGGTGAAGAATTAGATTGATTAACTGTATTTGTATTTCCTCTTTTTGGATTAATAATGGCATTTATTGGCATAAAGTAAGTTATGAAATCTATTTTTCCATGTGGATCCTTTTCATTTAATTAAACATTTTACTTTCACATTCATTTCTTCGTTAAAAACTAAAAGTAAAGATTTAGGCGGTTTTACGAATATTTTTTGTCAAATTGATATTTCTTATCCAATCTATCGTATATTAATAAATTAAAATGAGAAAAGATGAGACTTGATTTTACAAATTAAGTTTCGTAACACTGTTTACTGAAGACTTACTCATTTTCTTACCCATTATTAGGGGTGAGCAGAAGTTTTCTGAACCGGACCCCTAAAATAGACCGGATTTTTGATTGGTCCCTTAAACCAAAAATTGGGTCGAGAACCGATCGAACCGACCAATGTGTATTTATTATTATTTTATTTTATATAATATACTAATATAGTATAATTAATATATATATATATATATATATATATATATATATATATATATATATATATATATATATATATATATATATATATATATATAAGAAGATAATAAAAGGGATACAACTTACAACCTAAAGAAAATATATAATAATTTGATTCAATATTCAACCAAGTTTCCTTATTTGATTAAAGAGAAAATAGGAGGAAAAACATTGTTCTTCCCTATTAATTAATTTTCTGCCTCTTTTTGTGATTCCAAACATTATTAGTTTGAAGGATTGTTACCTGTAAATTAATTAAATTAACTATAAGGGGATCGAAGAGAAGATGACTTGCAATAAATTTCCTTACAATTTTCTTTTTCGTTTCTCTTTATTAATTTGGAAGTAATGATTTTTATATTTAGTTTATTTTCACAAGAACAATGAACCCAACAAAATGTTGTATGAAGGAAGAACATGATTTGATTATTGATCATTGTTTTTTAGAAAATCTAGTTATCCTTTTGATCAAAAATACACATCATATTGGTCCGGTCCTGGTTCTCGTACGTCTTCAATTGGTTCTGGACCGGATCAATATATTGGTTCTCAGACATATTGGGTTGATCATGATTCTATATTTTTTAAGAATCGGACTATTAATATGTTCCTGATTCTCTCAGTCTTTCCAAAAAAATAAACCAAATCAGACCAAGCTCACCCCTACCCATTATTACAACTCATTTTCTGCTTTGCTCCATTATTTTCTGGTAAAAGAAATCACGTCTAAAACATACATACCATTATATTTTATAAGCTCACTAAGAAAGCATTACATTTTTTGAATATGCATATGCTAGCTTGACTATATATTTAATTATTTATATACGGAGTATATATTAAAATAAAAACGAACACGGTTAAGTTTTGGCAAATTACCCAATAGTCCCTGTGCTCTAACCCTATTTTGGGATTGGTACCTAAATTGATTTTTTCTAAAATTAGCACCTTGTACGAACATATTCAACACAATTAATCCTTCCGTTCAATCTCATTCAAATCCATCATTTTTTTTTCAGTTAAGTGTGTGCACGTGATTTTCACATGCATAAGTCCAAGTCTAAAATGGGTATGTCAACTAAAAATAGTACATGGACCAATTCTGAAGGCGCTCAAGTTGGGAAAAAAATACATTTAAATTTTATTCAAAAAACATTACTTATTTACATACTCACTTCCTTTTCAAATAATAGTCTTTTTTGGCTTGACACATTGTTTAAGAAAAAAATAATTGAATAAATTATAAATATTGGTGTAATGGATGGTTTCTTTTAATACCTTTGAGCGTGTTACTATAGTTAAAGTATGTAGAAAAAATATAAGTAAAGTGGTAAAAAAATTCCTAAAAATTAAAGTTTTGAAAAAAAGACAATTATTTTGGAATTGACAAAAAATGAAAAAAAAAAAGACAAATTACTTAGAACCGAAGGGAGTATTTCATAAAGATCACACACACACACACACACACACACACACACATATATATATATATATATATATATATATATATATATATATAACTTGGTTTGAATACAAAAAGTACTAAATAAACATATTAAGCAATCCCAAAATATCACAAATTCAACTCAGGGCACTCTTAAAAAACAAAAAATATGTATAATTTTTTTATCATTTTATCCTTACTTTTTCTACCTATTTTAATTATGGTTACATACTTAAGAACATTAAAGGAAATCACACGTTACATAAATATTTATAATAACAGTCAATTATTTTTTTTTTAAATAATGTGCGTGTCAAAAGGACGATTATTAGAAAACGGAGAGAGTATATAGAATTTTGTCAACTAAATAATGTTTTTTGAGTAAAATTGAAATGTATTTTTTATTTTTTTTCCGACATGAGCCCCTTAAGAATTGGTCCATGTACTATTTTTAGTTGACATACCCATTTTAGCCATGTACTTATGCAAGTGAAAGTCATGTGTACACACTTAACGGAAAAATATGATGGATTCGAATGAGATTAGACGACATGAGTAACTACATTTAATATGCTCAGTCAGAGTACAAGGAGCTAATTTTAGGTACCAATCCCGGAGAAGGCTTGGAGTACAGGGACTATTTGGTAATTTGGCGTAAGTAGAAATAGAAAAGTCACAGGTCCCACATAATTAAAAAGAGAGTAAACGTTTACTTGGACTTGAGCCTCTTTTCCAGGGTTTTCTTGTTAGAGAATCTACGAAAGGAACCTTCCAACCAAGTTGTTCAAGGAGCCTCCTTTAATCATTGGTACAGTCTAGCTTTACCAAAATGACCTTGCTATATATATACTATTTTCTTTTTCTGTTTTGATCTTGTCTGTCCTGCATTAATTGTTAAAACATAAATATAGAAAGAAAAACCGCAAAAGCTCGTTTCCGTTTCATTCTTAATAATTTTTGAAACCCAACTCTTTTAAATCATTAAATAAAAATAAGAGAAGGAGAGTACATTATGCATATATACATATGTTTCATTTTTTCGGTGCATTTTTGATCGATTGATTTTCATGTTTTAAAATTACACATAATTTTAAAAGCATTAATCACCTAGTTCCTTTATACACATAAATTACATTATGTATTATGTAATTATATAAGAATTAAGCTATCGAAGGAATGAAGGAAGGCATGTCCGATTTGTTTTAGGTTTCAGGGTTTCAAAGTTTTAATATTTGTATTGGTAATTTGTATATCACTTAATCACTATATAATAATATAATATTATAATTGACAACTATATAATAATATAATTAACTTTTTAATCATGGTATAATTAATTAAATATAATATATTTATAATTTTAAAACATAATGTGAATAAGAGAAGGAGAGTACATTATAAAATATGTTTATGTTTGGGTGCAAGGCCAAGGGCGATTTGGGAAACTAGAAGCCTGCTGTAACCAGGCCGCGTCCAGCCGTGTACCCTACAAGTTTTGAGTCCCACCGGCCCCCAGACCTACAGTTTACTTTTTCACACCTACCCACCCTTTCACTTTCTCTCTCTACAGACTACAGGCACACCGCGTATACGTGTAACAGCATAACCTCCTCCTACGTTGCCTTACTCCATGCTATATATAGCTTTTGTCACTCCCCCACTTTTCATTCAAACTCACAATCACTTTCGCCTTTAATTCTTTCCACAATTCAGACTCTTCACTTCTCACTTTTCTTTTTCCACCAAAACAAAATGCACAAGAGAACATCATCAAACGCAGCTCGTAAAGCGTGGAACATTCTCCGTTTTGCCCTCCTATGGGCAAGGAAAGGTGGTCTCTTTGTGCACAGGAGAAGACTCATGATGCATTTACCAAAATTCATCAAAACACTAGGTCATGCGCAACACACTGGCACTTTCTACTATGGTGACCGCCAGCTCTCCTTCGACAACACCCCTATTATCCACGTCAAGATGCACCGGCCTAACTCAATGCGATTCCGATTGCCCTGCATAACCCCGGAAGTTGATTTTGATTATGACTTTAGTGATGAGATTGATGATGGGTTTTACCTCAAGGACGATGTCATCACAAAGAATTTCTTGAAAAATGACGGAGAAGGAGAAGATGACAATGCTGATTCTAATCAGGTGTGTGACGAAGAAGGGATTGATTTGAAAGCAGAAGAGTTCATAGCTAAATTCTACGAGCAACTCAAGCTTCAAAGACAGGTTTCATATCTTCAATACGACTAGAGAATAATATATCAAAGATGGTTTTATATGAATCATGAATCGGCCCTACAGATCGAGATCTGCTATCAAAATTTTATTTATTTATAGCTAAAAAGGGGAGTTGCGGGGTGTTGTTGTAAATACCGGAGGCTTCCTTGGATCTTTACCAGTTCAGAATTTAGATGCTGTGATTTCTTCTTTGTTTTCTCTGTGTCTTGCTATTAGCACGATTGCAAGTTGCAACCCAGCATTATTAGCTTGGTCAACGTCCCAACTATGGTTTTCCTTCTCTCACTTCATTGACTATTTATATCTGAATCCACGTCTATATTGTATTTACTTGAACCAATCCTGCTAATGAGAAAATAGGAAGAATACAGAACATGGTGTCATTTTAAGATTTTCAACAACTATCTTTAGAGATACTCCAACAATCTCTTTACACAAATCTCACATAGTTTTTCCAGGTTGTTGAAGCCATTCGCCAATGTGTTCGTTTATTAATTCACAATCTTATGCACTTTGACACCTTCACAAGGACGGGGACAGACTAATCTGTATTGGACACAACAGTCCAGAGACATTGATGCCCAAACAAGAGCAACTTACTTTTTCAAGCAGAACACCAACGTTAACATAAAGTGATGGGCAGCTTCAATGCCTAGACTCTATCTTTCGAGCATTGGTAGAGATTCTTGTAGCTTTGTGGGTCAGTTGTGCTTTGTCATTGCATATCAGCAGCATCCATTTCACGATCCTAAATTTGCATCTCTTTACCATACAAAATCTTCTTTCCCTGCATGCAAAATTGTGAAGTGAAGCATTTGTCAGATGATAGTAAAAGGTGGGGAAAAGACAAGAGTGCTGATACTCCTATTTACTGTTAGTGGCGAGCGGCAACCTTAAAATAAACCAGCCAAATGATTTAGTTTCGAGGGATCAACAATCAAATATAACTGCAATGCTTGGTGATCATCCTTATTTGGTTGCTTGAGGCTCAGATACAGCACAAACACGTCTAAATTTAAGTTTTGTTCCAGAATTAATAAAGCTCTTTGTGAGAGGAATCAAAACCCAGGATGGAAATGAGCCTTTTCAACAGGGACAGGCATTAGTGAAAGAATAGCAACACTACTAGTTTCACACATTGAGTGACCTTATCGATTCAAAAGTCTCATCACTCTTAAAAGCTGGAGTACCTGGAAAGAGTGGTTTGTGAGTACTAAAATCGCTCACAAACTTCCATTCTGATGTTTCTTCATGTGAGCTTCCAACTGTCCTGTTGCTGCCATTATAAGACCTGCAATTGAATAAGATATGCAATGAAAAAATGCAAGTGCTTCATCAAAAGAGGTCTCATAGACATTTAACAATAGTGATAACCTGAATAACTATATTATGACATAGATAAAGAAAATTTTAAAAAAGTAAATGGAAATTGCAAACAAGAAAACTATATCCAAGACACTAAAACATAAAATTTTAATTTAGCTAGAACCAACATGAGAAGGGTCCGAATTTTTTCTTTATACAAGTAAATGGACTTGTTAGTCTAATTTTCAATTACTGTTCTAGGATTTCAGAGAAAGAAAAGAAGAGCTCTTAAATAGGGCAGTGGCACTGAGGCAGTATTAGCACCAGTGAACAGAAGGTGCATAGGATTTATCTGTTAATGAGATTTGAGAAAGAATGGCAGCATTGAACAGAAAGTGCATCAGCCCACTTATGAGAAAGAAGTTAAAGAAATGCTCTGTTCTCAAAAGATAGTCCCCCTTTTTATTGGAAAGTTAACCTAACACAATATCAAATTACTATTTAATAAACATTCATTATGTTTTAGGTTATGAAATCTAAACCAATGAAGAATATCAAGAAAACTATCAATAGCAATTTTTAGAATTTCGTAGCAAGTAAATTTTTTTAAATCTTCAACCAAAGTTTGACCAAGTTGACCAACAAAAGTCAAAGTGGGACTATTTTTTTGCGGGAGTACTTAAATAGAGGCCATCGCAATTTCTTACCATGGCTTAACAAATCTCTATCAATTTATTTATGATGGATTTAATCGTTAAAAGGGATTAGCAGCAGAGCATTGCAACACTTTGCAGTATGAATATGACGTTAAGAAAGATACCCAGAGAAGTTAATTTCACCATACTAACTAGTGCTTCAACCCAAAAATACCTAGAAACACTGGTGAAGGCTTCCCAGGCCGCGACTTGTATTCAGGATGAAACTGCACACCCACATAGAATGGATGACCTGGAAGTTCTAGAATCTGCAAAAATGTTTCAAAGAGGTACAAGTTATAAGAAAATAATAAGAGGAAAAACAAGGCACACTCACACTATTCTAGCAAAACTTTTTACTTGTTCTGCTTAAGCGAAAGTATTTAGTGATTGTCAGCGTGATGAACAAACCTCCATTCGTTGTCCACTTTCATCCTTCCCAACAAACCTTAAGCCAGCCTCTTCTAAATTGCCAACCACCTCAGGATTCACCTGCACCATACATCATAACTTGAATAAAAAGACTTCAAGGACGCATGATGGTACCTAAAAATATATAACTCTGGTACAAGTATGAGGTTACAATACATCAACTAACCTCATATCTATGCCTATGTCGCTCATCCACATGCTCCAGATGATGGTACCTAAAAATAGATAGAGTAAAGCTTTAAGCACTCGAAAGAGTAACCCCATTAAGTATGAATAAGCAAACCAAGAGAAACCCACATCCTGATAATTTTTCCTATTCTAAACCAGCATTCTTTCAGGACTTTTCACAGTAGCCGTATTGGAGCTGAATCTATTTAGCAACAATTTGATCAACTTGCTACAATGAATGCTCTGTCGGCACAACAATAGCTATATGCATATCAGATGCACCAATCAGTTTTATTATAGACCACCTAAACCAACATCTATATATAAATAAACCTCCATTATGGCAACAAAACTATACAAAGTCCTCTTACCAAGTCTTGGCCACCGATTCATTTAGTTGCAATTTGGATATGCAGCTATAATGCCCAAAACACATGGTAATCTAGAAGTACAAATATTTTATAGAAGCATAACTATCCAGGTTTAAGCAATCAGAGCTTTGACATGACAAAAGGAATTGGTCAGCAGAGAAGTAGAGCAACCTCCTGAGGACCTGAAATGAAATACCACATGGCTAGCAACTGAAGCTAAAACAGCTCTTTGGTCTTTGCCTCTTCAATGAACCATATCTTCATCAAGACTGAACATTCTCTCTAAATCAGATCAGAACTTACTGTTCTGGAGATCTGCATTGTAGACCTGCAGCGAGACAAAGATCCTTTTTGGCATGCGTTGCAACATTGTCTAGGCTGGGATCAGGATTAAGGGGGTGTAGATGGTAGGAACTGGCGCCTACCTATACGGCACAGACGACAGAATGATGCTAAAAGCTCAAGCCTTGGTGCAACCGTGAAGTAGCTCCATTGTGACATGGAGGTCATGGATTCAAACTATGGGAACAAGTCTCTCTTCTTGCATGGGGTCAGTGAGACTACGTAAATAGACTCCTCCTAGATCCAACAATGGCGAGAGCCTCGTGCACTGGCCATTCTTTCCTTTTTCATTTCTTTTCCTTTCTGTTTTGAAATGACAGAATGATCCTGGAATGGCGAGTAAAGCTTAAGGTTTGTGGAGAACACACACAAAGTAGCAAGGCTATGCCAACAGACAAAAAGTAGATACAACACTGGCATTCTGGGCCTTCACACATATGGCCTCAATTGCAGAGTACATTGTCCAAGAACCTTCAACTGATACCCTGATCGTACTGCCAACTCCCCATCAATTTTCAACCTCCATCAATAGACAACTTTTGCATCAGGATCCAGTCCTTCAAGTGTACAATAATCATCGACACATGACACATCTCTAGTGATCAAAAACACATATCTAACAATTTCACTTTCAAATTATTATTGGTTTATAGTTTGCTTATAATGTATGTTTTTTTATGCATTATCAGTAGTTAAGAGAGCAAAAAAATTAATCTCATACAGCTTTGAAGTGATACAATCAGTGGTCTGGAGTAAAGTTCTTCGAGAACCAAGTCTCATTGTGCTTCCCATATGTGTTCTCGAACCCTGTATTTTGACGCAAAAGACAAGAATTATGACAAGAGTAAAACTGATGCTTCTCAAAAAAGGCGTGCCACATATTGTAATGAATTCAGAAGTACCTCCGGCATGAAAATTACAACAGGATTGGGTGACTGATCATTGAATTCTGTGCTGTCTGCCCTTTCCCAACCTAAGACCTATAATAACTGGAAACAATTAGCCAATTTGTTCTTTATTATATCATGTTAACTTAAGTGCTAATGATTCATCATGCAATTAAGTGAACAATAAATAGTAGTCATTATTCATGTGAAGACGGAACTACTTACAGATCTAGCAAACTCGATGACTGAAATCTGCATGCCTAAGCAAATCCCAAGATACGGAATTTTGTTCTCTCGGGCATACTTGGCAGCTTGTATCATACCTTTCACACCCCGATCTCCAAATCCTCCAGGAACCAAGACACAATCTGCATTCTGAAGATAGGTAATTGGTTTAACTAAGTACCAATTCAAATTTATGAAATTTGGCAATGGGCCTGGTATGCTTCTTTCTCCTAAAAATACACAAAAATAAATTTGCAGCAGATAGCCCTTCCCGACACCCTGAGGAGTGATGACTATTATTCTTTTTCTTTCTATCACCATTCTATAAGTAACCAATCAGTTACAATAACGAGAATGTTCATAGTACAATAAAGAAAGGGCTTAGGTGCATCCTTTCATGAATACTACATCTACATACGCATACATGAGACTGTGAATATTATCCATATAAAGGTAAAAAAAACATTAAGTAACAATAAAAGTTACTCCCTCCGTTCCTAAATTATTATCCTCCTTTCCTTTTTCGTCCGTCCCAAAATAATTGTCCAGTTTGAAACTTACCTTTTTAGAACATCACTTTACCACTTTACCCTTACTTTTTCACCATACTTTAATTGTGGGCCACATACACATGGGCTTTAAAGGAAATTACACATTAAATCAATATAAATAATCAAGTCAATTTTTTTTCTTAAGCCGTGTACCGGGTCAACTAGGACAATAATTTAGGGACGGAGGGAGTATAAAACTATTGTAGAAACTATTCTAATCTACTAAAACTTGATACTTACCCATTTTTCTGAGCATCAAAGTTTATACAATAAATATCCAAATATGTTTCAGAAAGAGAGATGATGTTTACAAGGTGGAAATCAAATATATAATACCCCACCCTCCACACCCCCCCCCCAAGAAAGAGAGAGAGATGAAAGTGTGAAGCTTACCCTTAGTGTCTCCCAGGCAGCAACATGAGCTTCTGGTGTCTAAACAGTAACACAAATCTTATGTCAGAAAAATTCAATGTAGTCAGATGCAACTAATGAATTTTACATACCGATTGGGCACTATCATCTTCAAGGTCAGAAGCTGCAATCCAATCAACTGTGGGCTTCAATGAACACGCAATGCAGGCATGCAGAAGGGCCTGAAGTTCAAAATGAAGGATTCAAGCAGAAGAAAGTCGCACATTATAGACTTCTGCACAAGGAAAACATACAGTGAACATATTCTATAACATGTAGAGTACCTAAAACATCTGCAGGTAAACAAAATTTAGAATGTCTCATGAACGCAAGGAAGAATGTAGTGCATGGTTGGCCATAATTGCAGAACACCAATTGATATGTTATCGAAGAAGAAAGCAAATACAATTGTGTTGAAGCCGATAACCATAAAACAGTTCGGCAAAACAATATATATGTATGTACAAGTTACATCAAGGTCCCTACAAATATAATGATATACAATATAACCCTAAATATGCATATACCTATATTCTAACACTCCCCCTCAAGCTGGAGCATAAATGTCATGCATGCACAACTAGAGCCGGCAACCAACAATATTATGGCCGACTGAAAAAACAATGACCCAACCCAACCCACCTTGGGTTACGGGACGGGGTGGACCAACCCGCCATTTGAAGAAATTTGGACCAATTCATTCTTTTCCCGCGATAACATGAATTTTGCTGCACTGAAGGTCTTCATTAAATCCTGAACCTATTGAAGTGGAAGAACAAGAGCACAACTGGATTTTTAGTGCTGACCATTTGGAAGGCGCAGGAGTTGCTGCAGCTTTTCCAGATATAGACGATTCTGAGTGGAATGCCTCTCAAGATCTTTCCAGCACAATTGGTCATTCGAATGGAGAGCATGACCTATGCAGCTTCACATTAATGACCAAAGGTTTGAGGATATATTCTAACAACTCCCCTCAAGCTGGATGTTTTGAAAACCCAACCCACCTTTTTAATAATGTTTGGCCCATGCATGCACAACTTGTTACAAATATAACCAATTCTATTCACATTCAATGACTTAGTAAACACATCAGCAAGTGCAGAATCAGGAGGTAAACATGCTGAATAGGAGGCCAAACCATCGGCGGAACAGGAGTAGGAGGAGAATTGGACCGCACCATTCGATAAACAAGGAAATCATCTTCAGACAAGGAATCAACAGAAGGTGCAACGGTGGGATAAAACGATATAGACTCATGAAATGTAACATCGGCACAAACGAAATACCGGTTCAAGTCTGGAGAAAAACAATATCTGGCTGGGAGAATAACCCACAAATATGCATTTAAGTGCCTTAGGATCTAATTTAGTAAGACTTGGACGGTGATCACAAACAAAACAAACAGACCCAAATATCCTTGGAGGAACTGAATAAAGAGACTGAGAAGGGAACAAGACACGATACCGAATCTCATCCTGAAGAACAAAAGGCATTCTATTAATGAGATGACACGCAGTTAAGACAACATCTGCCGACAAGTAAGTGCAGCTTAGTGGTAAGACGCTTCACTCATAGTTAATAGGTCGTGGGTTCGAGTCACCCAAGGGGTAAGTGGGGAACCACTATTAATCCTCTTTTTAAAAGAAGAAAAAAAAAAAAGACAACATCCACCCAAAAGTGTTTAGGTACATGCATTTAAAAGGAGAGAGCACGGGCAATTTCAAGTAAATGACGATTTTTACGCGCCACCCCATTTTGCTGAGGTGTATCAAAACTCGAGGACTTGTGAAGCATACCACGAACAGCCATGAACCGAGAATAGACATTAGAAGAGTAATCTTGAGCATTAGCACTACGAAGGAGTTTAACATGCACGCAAAACTTAGTTTCAATTTCAGCACAAAAGTCAGAAAAAATATCAAATAATTCCGAACGATTTTTCATTAAATAAATCCAAGTTACATGGGAATAATCATCCACGAAGGTGACAAAATACCGATATCCCAACTTAGAAACAATGGGACTAGGACCCTTAACATCATAATGTACAACATCAAATTGGCATTCACCCGCTTATTAACCCTAGGAAAGTAAGAAATACGATGATGTTTTGCAAATTGACAAGCATCACATGCAAGATCAGACAAAGAAGATAAATATGAACACAACTTCTTTAGACCGACAGAGAGAGATGACCCAATCGGCAATGGATCTGGAAAGGAGAAACTGAAAAACTGGAACATGCAGTCGACGACACGGTGTCAAAGTAGTATAGTCCACCAGATTCTTACCCTCTACCAATAATCCTTCTCGTCGCACGATCTTGAAATACACAATGTGTAGGAAAAAATAAGACCTCACAATTATGAACACGAGTAAACCGACTAATCAACAAGAGGTTAAATGAAAAACCCGAAATATACAAAACCGAAGACAATTGAAGAGACGACGAGGGACATATATTACCGCACCCCTGAATAGGAACCACCGAACCATTTGCTAGTGTTACACTAGAATTACCCAATGCACGAGTAAACGAAGAAAAGAGACCGCGGTTGCAGAATGTACCGGAATCAAGGACCCATTGACAGCTAGACGAATTTGAACAAAAGTAGCAATAGAGGAAGAAGAGGAGGCCTGAAATTGTGTGTAACGAGCAAACTCTTCATCTGACACCATCTTATTCTCACTTGGCTGACTTGGCTGCGTAGACAAAGGTTGTGTAGGAGTATGTTCAGGAGTAGAGGCAACATGAGCAAAGCGATATGCAGGTGGTTTCCCATGTAGCTTCCAGCAACTATGAATCATATGAACGGTATCACCACAATGATAACAAATACGGGCCTTTGAACTCGCTCTACCACCACCGCGACCACTACGACCGCCAGGTACGACCCCAACGACAACCTCCTCTACCAGGACTCCTACCACGCAAATGATTAACATTTCCAATCACAATATTACTTGCTCCAGACTCAAAGGAAGCACGAAGAACAAGAGAAAATGCATCTTGAAGAAAGCCAACATCAGTTTAGTGCCAGGTAAAAGACCGCAAACGAGCAAGAAATCCAAGTATCATTAGTTGTTCCCGTTGTGCCTGCATCATCTGCACTCAACGGTAATAAGGAACTCCATTCAGTAGCTAATTTCTTATAATAAGCAAAGTATGAGTCACGGTGCGATCTCGTTGATCCTGACGAAACATCGTGTAAGAGAGATCATAAATACGGTTGAAATTATCCTTGCCTCCGTATATAACAGCCAAGTACTCCCACATATCACGAACATTCGACTAGCTCAACAACCTCTTCATCCATTGAATCCATAAGCTTCCCATACAAATCAGCATCATCGCGCATCCATGTAGTGTCTTTCTCATGAACACAAGTTAGATGATCTTTTTTCTGTTGCCCTTTCAAACTCATTTCAATAACACGACGCCACATCAAATAGTTCTTCCCCGTAAGTTGCTTATTAGTTATTAGTAATCCTCGAGCCAACGGAGATAACTTCAGAAACCACCGCCTTACCATCGGAGTTCCCAGAAGTAGGCATTGTAATATCACAGCCTTAAAGATTGTGCACTGAATCAGTAAAAAAACAAACAGACAGCACACTAAAACAGCGAACTAACCACCAAAAAATCACCGAAATAAAAAATAACCACGGAAACCTAGAAGAGAACAAGTAGGCGAGCTCGTCTATCGAGGTCCGGCAAGACAATTCCAGCAGACGCACCAGCGCGTGATGTACTTTTCTGGCACCAGCCAGCAACAAAAATGACACAGAATGGTTCGCCTCTGCTAGGCGACTGCACTGACAAATTTTTGTACCCTAACTTCATCCCAATCCTGGATTACAAAGGCACACTCACAATGCCTAACACTGGAAACCTAATTTCTACGCACACCGACATGATTCAAGCTATGTAGGATCAATTCAACACTTCACAAGGGTCGCACGATCACGGCAAACTGACTAATACCATGTTATCGAAGAAGAAAGCAAATACAATTGTGTTGAAGCCGATAACTATAAAACAATTCGGCAAAACAATATATATGTATGTACAAGTTACATACTTACATCAAGGTCCCTACAAATATAATAATATAATGATATACAATATAACCATAAATATACATATAACTATATTCTAACAATATCAAATCAACAATAGGGTCCAGCTACACGAGGCCCGCATCAAAAATAAAAAAATGGAAGTTACAATATTTTCCAAAAGAGGTATGATATTATGAGCTAGAGCTTGTGGTGTTACTACAAGCTTTAGTTGAAGTGCCGTTAGATCCAATCTCTTTAGATCTCCCATATCGTTGGATCATATATGAATGACATAGACTTTTCAAATGATTACCAACTTAATCATCCAACGACTCTAGCACTAAAGCTCGTAATAATATCACAAGCTCTAACTCGTAATATCATTTGTCTTTCCAAAATAATGTGTCAACAACAGTGATACTCGACAAATATGATTAGGGTAGAATTGGAAATGGGAGATCATGTCGAACTATGAAATACTCCCTCTGTCCCAAAATTATTATCTTGCTTTCCTTTTTCGTCCGTCCCAAAATAATTGCCTTCTTTGAAAGTTTCCTTTTTAGGACATACTTTTACCATTTTACCCTTACTTTTTCTTCTTACTTTAATTTTGGGCCCCATATTCATGAGTTTTAAAGGAAACCACACACTATTTCTATATTAATAATCCATTCAAATGTGTTTTCTTAAACCGTGCGCCAAGTTAACCCAGACGATAATTTTGGGACGGAGGGAATAGTATCTTTTCTGCATAAGTAGATTGATCTCCATGGAACTCTAAGTGAGATCTAATCAATTAATATATTCGTTGAGGGTTTTATTCAAGATACAGGTCATCCTTCATCTCCAAATATGGTGGGAGTTATAAAAATGACATCTCACCTTCACAACAGACAAATAGGAATCTGATAGACCAACATATTTTCCCACCATTGCAATCCTCACCTGCAGATAGCAGTCTTTCATCATTCTTTGAAAGCAATATTTTGAAGGAGATCTTACAGATGATGGTACTGACTGAATTTGTGAGATTGTCAAAAGTCTCTGCCCTGTTGGTCCACTCTTGCAAATCAGGAGGTGTAGCTACACTGAAATAAATCCTCTAAACATTCAGATAAAATAATCATGCAGACTATCTCTTTCAAGACTAAACTGAACATTTCCAAAAAAGCACTTGATCCGAGTCTAGCTGGATGCAACTTTCTCATCATATAAAATTTTACTGGGAGAATAAATATAAGTACTCCATGAAGAAAAAACTGTATACATTAAGCAGCTGAATACCACCAGATAAAATTCACCCCCCATTGTTCAACCTGCCAGGAGATTGGAAAGGCAAAGGCAGAAACATTTCTGATCCAAACTACTAAGACTGGGGTTGGGAAATATGCATGCGAAGCTTACCTGAGTAAGTCTAGCTGCCTTAGAACTGCATGGTGAGCATTTTGGTTCTGGAACATAAATTCATTCACAAATATGGTCAAAACATCACATTAGAAAAGGAGATAAAATAAGCAGTTGAATATTACCCACCCGGAGTAAAAGAGGAACGTGCCAAATGTTTGGTACATCATGTATATTAAGAATATTACCAACCTATTAAAACAAAAATCATAATAACAACCTCAATAGTGAGAATGGAGCCAACTCAAAAGATCAGAAATCAAGCTGGTCAATCGCAACTTACTGGAACATGGCAGAATTGGGAGAGTTTCTGCTTTGTACTTTCCAACAGTGGCTGCAAGGTAGCAACACACTCATAAATTTAATCTACAGGAGAAGGGAAGCAAAAAATTGGTCTCATTCAAGAAGTAAAACATTTTAAGATTGTAGTTTTTACCTCCTTCGAATTGCACCAAAAATTTTATCCTTTTTTTAGAAATGCAACTTATTTTTTTGGAGAAACCAAAAGGAAAATAGGCTATTTTGTGGGATGGAGGGAGTATAACTTTAATGCTATTTAAAGGAAATATAAAGAATCAAAACTACAATATTAAAATGTTTGCGGCTCCGTTTTCAAGACGTTGGGAGAATCTTGCATGCTACTGATCCAGGATGACCAAAAAGCATACCAGAGCAGAGCGACATGCTAAAAAGTGAGGCATCAACCCTAACGCTCTCAATTCTCGTACACTGTGTTGAGTAGGTTTTGTTTTCTGCAAAAACACATGGCAGTTAAAACTGAATTTCAGAGAATGTAAGTCCACTAGTAGCAATAAAAATCTCAAATGCACAAAAAATTAACGTAGGAGACGTGAACTATTACTTGCTCCCCAACAACTCCCAGTACAGGTATAAGGCTGACGTGGATGAGGCAGAAATTATCTTGTCCTGGGGAAAGAATAACACATTCATGTGAGTGTATGCAATTGACAAGAAAGGCACACCAAATACGTGTGATACAACTCATTGAATGATATTGCAAGTACAAAGCAATACATCTCGATTATCATAAATCATGACATAGCTCTTTAACAAGACCCCTTGATTTTTGGGGCACTATTCAGATGTTTTATAATGATATATGCCCATACCGTGCAGCACGAAAAAGATTTTAAAAAATAATTAAGCAAATGACGAAGACTAAACACTTGTGTATAAGAAAACCCTAGAAAGTCTGCTTAATGTACAACCCATCCAATGCTTAGAATCCAATTTACCAACAGTGAAAAATAGTTGCCGCAAAGCCTCTATGAATGGCATTGATTCGATGTCACCTGAGAAGGTTAAACAAAACACTTGAGTTATCTCTGCAGATTATATAGGAAGCAGGAGAATTTCCTTTACAAAAAGGTATTACCTACAGTCCCTCCTAACTCTATCACACAAACATCTGCTGGACCCTCTTTTCCATCAACAGGAATAACAGAAACCAATTCAATCCAATTCTTTATGGCATCTGTGATGTGAGGTACCACCTGAAATCCGCTTAAACATGCAGAACTATGAGCAATACTTGTTTTCCACGTTGTGTAAAAGAAATAATAATCAACACACATAAAGCTTCACCTGAACAGTCTTTCCAAGATAATCACCTCTGCGTTCCTTGTCAAGTACAGACTGATAAAAACACGGTAAATTCAAACTTCTTTTAGGAACTTTCTAATCAAATTTGAACACATTTGAATATTAAAACTTTATAACTCCAGGAACTGTAGCAAAAATGCACCTGGTAGATCTTTCCGGTGGTAATGTTGTTATCTCTAGTAAGCCTCACGTCCAAGAACCGTTCATAGTTGCCCAGATCTAGATCAACCTATTAAGATGTGGGAAACAAGAAACCAGAAAGACCCTTGTCAGAGTATCGTAAATGCAATACCAAATATAGTTAAATTGATGCAAGATGAGTGAAGAAATTAGAGAAGAAATAGAAAAATCACTTTATTTAGATAGACCCAATATTTTCTTATTATAAGAATTTCAATAAATTTCAGTTTCTGAAAGAAATATCGATATGACTCTTGGCATCAGAAAGTTCTCTAAGCATTCAAAGGCATCCAAGAATCATTGTTACATGAATCATTTTACCATATTTGAATTCAGCACTGTGCTTGGCGACTACCTCTTCTTCCCCCACCCCCTCTTTTTGTTTCTTGGGTGCATCTGTGTGTGTATGCATGGGAAGAGGAGGAGAAGGATGTTACACATCAGCAGAAGAGCTCTACCCAGTGGAAAAGAGCAAGAATCAGCATCATTTAGCATCACCACTACATGTTCCATAATTAGATTCCATTCTCAAAGGATTCTCGGGGCCTACCATTTATTTTCAATGGTGGGGAGATTGGTAGTCTGGTATGTAAGCGGAGCTTCTACCCAGTGGAGTAGCCCAGCCACATGTAGCCCAATTCTTAATGTTGCTCTTTTTCCTCAGTCTCTACAGTTAGTATACAATCTATATGAACCTAAATGGTAAACAGGACACCAGATTAAGTATACCTATAACCAATGCTGCCAAATGAACTGCGTTCTACGGATATAGGTATACACTTCACTACGAGAAAAAGGAATACCACAATGTTACTGTGGGTAACTGTGCCAGTTTCCCAATGTAAACAAACAAACTTTGTTTGTAGTATCTGTTTGTAAATTAGCAAGATCAGCCATCATAATCAAATAATCAAATTGCAGCTACTCCCTCTGCCGCAAAAACACAGTCAAGTTAGACTTTGCTAAGCCAACTTGACTTCTTTTCTTCAAATAATGGGGTTGCTTGTTTTTCAAAGATATAAAACATGACATCCAAAGTAGTTTTAATGTAGTTTACGATTTACGAAGATAATAGATTTATTCCCTCTATAACTATGTAAAAATATGTTCAATGTCAATTAGAAAAGTGGCCAAATTGACTTTGAACAGTCAAAAGACTCCTCTTTTGGGACAAATGGAGTACTTTCTGGTAAAATCTGTATCATGTGACTCAGAGTACAAGCATAATGGAAATAAGAGAGAACCTCTCCACCATCATCAAGAACGAAAACCTCCCCGTGTTCAAAAGGAGACATTGTACCAGCATCAGTGTTCAGGTACGGATCTGCAATCATAAAACACCATCACTTCAATAATGCACAAAATATAATCAAAATTAGATATTTATAAGCACAAAAAACACACTAAACACAACGAGCTCATATAAATGACTGAATTAAACAGTGCAATCGCAATAGCAAAATACATACAAAAACAAAACTTTCTAAAGGTCCATGATCAGTATGCGATAAGGCTTCACATTTTCGAATAAAAAGACCAGCAAAAAGAGAGAAAAAACAAAAGAAGAAGAATGACAGCGCAATAGAATAAGGTAGCATGATTGAATAAGCATATCAAAAAATTGTTCATAAGCTTGCAACCAGTCAATTTTGAGAAAATTCTAACCGATTTTGATGGAGGTGACACGAAGGCCGCAAGCTTTGAGAACGACACCGATACTGCTAGCAGTTACGCCCTTGCCGAGCCCGCTCACCACCCCTCCCGTCACCAATACGTACTTCATTCTCTCTGTCGCTGGTTCTCTATTGTTGGGCTTGGGGTTCTTCGTCCAGTGTGGACAGCTTCAAGCGCCTGCCAAATGTTTGTGTTAATGTCCGAGCGGGAAAGGAAAAGAACGAATAGGGCTGCTAGGCAACACAGGATGGAAAAGAAAGAATAGGGCGGACCCGAGTCCGTAGTCAAGTCGCTTTCGAATTTTAATGGGTTGGAATCCGGACCCGTCACCTTTCAATAATTTTCAAATCGGAACATTTTTTGTGCAAAAATACGAATATGTTATAAATGAATGGAAACACGTGTGCATGAAGAAAGAATCGCAAGAAGAGGAAGGCGAAGATTAGATATTATTAGAACAAACTAGGTTATCATCCGTGTGATACGCGGTTGATTTAGTATTGTTTCTGAAATTTATTTTTGTAGATATAATCTGTAAGCTATTTAAATGAACAAACAACAGCAAGATATCCTCATAATTAATAAATAAATAAATAAACGTGAGATCACACCAAATCATCAAACCGAAAATTCATGCAAATTATAAAATCGAACAATTATTCTTAGTGTGAGTTTGAGACGGAGGGAGGGAAGGGAAGTACCACGAAGACAGGCACTCGTCGGAGGTGTTTGATGGAGGGAAGTATTTTGCGATGGTTGTTTGTAGTGTTGGTGAAACACGTTTAATTAAATTGGATAACATCTATTTTAAATTGACCGAGTTTTGGTAAAATAATAAAACTTAAAAAACTTCTACCATGGGAATTGAGGAGTCCTAATCAAATGAAACTAATCTAAATCAAATGTAATAAAATCTATCCGGTTTAAAATAATCCTATAAATATATATATAGTACATATATAGTTTTAAAAAAATTTACCATGTATAAAGGAGGTAGCAGTTTTAAAATATATCCGATTTAATAAATTTTTTGTGTAAAAATTATTTATAATAAGATGATTTTCTAAACTTGTAATAAATAGTTAAATTTTTTAATTAAAATAATATGAAAACAACGAAAAATAAGGTACATATTCAAAATTGATCATATGAATATGTAATTGAAAGATTAAATCTATGAGAATTGATAAAATCTATTCGCAAAAAAACACTTTTACCATTAAATTTTGGAGTCTTAATCAAGTGAAACACGTCTAAATAAAATGTGATAAAAATCTATCTCGTATTAACCGATTTTGGCAAAAAAAAAATGTCATTTATAAAAGAGGCACCAGCTTTAAAATCTATCCGATTTTAATTTTTGACAGCAAAGAAAAAAAAAATCGCAACTTCACAAGAAGTTGACACGTCGGGGCACATAATTCGTTTTAAACTTTATGCATTCAGCACAAAGTCGTCATATGATAGCAGCGACTTCTATTTAAATAATAGTTAATAGATAATTAATAGATTAGTAATTTTCAATTCGCAAAAAAACACTTTTACCATTAAAATTTGGAGTCTTAATCAAGTGAAACACGTCTAAATCAAATGTGATAAAAATCTATCTCGTATTAACCGATTTTGGCAAAAAAAAAATTGACCATTTATAAAGGAGGCACCAGCTTTAAAATCTATACGGTTTTAATTTTTGACAGCAAAGAAAAAGAAAAAAAATCGCAACTTCACAAGAAGTTAACACGTCGGAGCACATAATTCGTTTTAAACTTTATGCATTCAACACAAAGTCGTCATGTGGCAGCAGCGACTTCTATTTAAATAATAGTTAATAGATAATTAATATATTAGTAATTAATAATTATATATATATATATATATATATATATATATATATATATATATATATATATATATATTAGTAGAAGAACAAATAACATAAAATTATCTTGTGAATAATTTGTATTAATTAAATAGTATGAAAATGAAAAGAGATGAAAATTGAAGAATTTCTGTCAAATTAAAATTGTATAAATTAAATAGGATAAAATCAAATTAGTTTTAAGATTTTTATCTTAAATTAATCAATTTTGAAAAAAAAAACATTTACTATTTTAATGGTGACACGTGGCATCACAAAATTCCTTTTAAAAAATTAGTTTTTCACAAAAAGTCGCCACGTGGCAGCAGCAACTTTTATTTTAGTAATAGTTATAGATTAGTTATTTAGTTTGTGTTTCGTACGGATACAATATAGGATATATATTTTTTTTAATAATAATAATATAATTTTTAGACATTATAATTAGATTGTTAATCTCTTTCATGGTTATTAAAAAAAATCTATTGTTACTAATATTAAACGATTTTTTACATAAATACTTTTAAAATTAATATAAGTTTCTAGCTAACGTGAGATATATATATTTTGTATTAATAATAATAGTATTTTTTATTTAAAGACTTTTAAAATTAACATTTAACTTGATAATAATATTAGAAGTTATTTTGTTAAAAAAATTTAAATTCATTTTTAAACAATGTGATATATTTATTTTATACTTTTATTGGTAATTGATGTGGCAAAAACACAGCTTGGGCCGTCCTTGAGATGGATAGGATATCTTGGCTTTGGATCGTCCTCCTTGAGCCTGTTAAGATCACAAATAAACCTGAGTGGAAATGCAAGGCAGGGCCTCGCGAAACCCCTCCGACGTGAGAGTAAGTCTCGAGTGTTATTGTCAAAAGATAAATTGACAGAGTAACGAGGCTCAAGAAAGTATATGTACCTTGTTAATGATTATGGAGAGGTATTTATAGGCCCCTAGTGGTGTTTGAATCCGTCTAGGATTCAGTTTCCATAACTGCCGAATCAATCAAGGAGAGAATCCCTTGATTTTAGGCGTGATAGGCGGCTGACCGCGTAGATGTAGGAGTAGATAAGGCAAGTGTTCTGCCTAAACATGGAAACCTTTGACTTGTCTAGGTGAGCAAGCTGCCGGTGTTCCCTGTTTGATGTGTACCCGGGCGAGCAGGGCTCTGCCCGGCTATTCTATTTATATTGCTCTTTGAACTTATTGTAGGTCCGAGGAACGGCCCCTGGTCGGGCGGGCGAGGCCAATGCTCGACCATGTTTGGACAAGATGAGTCTGATTCCTTTACTAAGCATGTATGATGCCCTGGCATGACCCCTGGTCGGACAGGCAAGGCCTTTGCCCGCCCAGGTTTGAGTGAGGGTTACGCTGCTCGGTGCTCGTTGATTCTATCATTTTGCTCACTGGGCTGTGGGTCCCATATGCATTGTGCTCGTGATTGGCACGTGATGCTAACTCGTGCATTGCTCGTGACCCCGCTTGGGCCAGGTATATCAGTGGCCCCTAGCTCCCTGTCTGGCGGGCATTCATGCTCGAAGCGGGGAGCGCTCAAGTCTGATATTCGCACGGGCTTCAACACTTATGAATTTTTCGAAGAGGTAAGGAATTAATCAGGGTAGACTTGGGGCGTGCCAAGGAAGCTTTTTGTTTAAGGCGTGCTAGGCGCGTGGGCGAAAAGGGCGCGTGAGCCGTTAGAAGTTAAGACGATTGGACAGAGCACGGAGCACGAAGGGTTGCAATTAATGCGTTGTGATGATGGGCCGCCCATTCCAGGCGCCGCTTCGGGCTCCGAGCTTTCCCCCGCGATTGCCCAGAAACCTGCCTATAAAAGGCACACTCCACTCCTTCTTCTCCCTTTTACCGTCTTCTAAATTGTGAGTTTTTTAGAGAGAGAAAAATCTTGTTGAGCTTCCATTGCCGATTTCCGAAACTTCCAAGACTTTGGTGACTACAGCCGATCAAACCCCGCCGTTCATCTGCTCCAGGCATCACTCCCTTTAGGAGAGCTATCTTCTTCTTTCAGTGGTTTACAGACAACGTCCCATAAAAATCAACAGTAAGTTCTCTGAATCCCTTCATCTGTTTTTGATGTTCTTGATTTTTCTAGGTTTAGGGGCGATTTTTGCTCTTTCCTTCATCTTTGCATGATTCTGTTAGGGTTTAAGAGGGTAGGGTCGCCCTTAGGTCGAGATCGAGGAATAGAACCCGTGTTTTTGTTCGCTAGCCGGGGAAAGCTTCGTGTGTTGTCCTAGACTTAGGATTTCTTTCCTTTTTCTTTGCTAGTTGCCTGGGCAGATTTCTGATAGCCATCTTCCTCGATCTCTTTGTAGATGTCTGACGTGTCCGAGAATGACCGCGAGGCTTTCAGCTATGGTGGGAGAAACGACTCGCTAAGCTGCGAGAAGTCCCCCTCAATTAGCGTCGAGTGCGAAGAGGGAGCTAGATCCGTGGCCGGGCCTACGGTTCGGAGGCGTGCAATTGCCCCTATTGTGGATGTAACTGACTCATCTAGCGAGGAAGAGTGGAGATGATAGTGATCTGGTGGTACCTTTGTCGGGCAAGGCCTCGACCAAAGAATGGCCAGCGACCCTGTTGAAATCCGGTCGAGGCGAGGAGGCTAAGCGAGTAGAGACGGCCGGAGAAATTTCAGAGGCCGATGAGGTGGATGACCTACCGCTTGCCCGGCGCTTTAAGAGAACTGGTCGCTCTCAGGTAGAAGCGGCTCCTGAGGAGGAAACAGACGGCCAGGACAATGTCCCAATTGCCCGCTTTTTCACCATGGTAGGCAGCTCTCGAGTAGAGGTTCCCGTTGACGAGGTAGTCGAGGGCGTAGAAGAGGAAGAGGAAGAGCCCGACTGGTATGTCAATGCTGACGAAAGCCGGTACGCTGCTCACTGGGCCACGTTGGACACGGCGGATAAAGTGACCGCATGGTTTACGTCTCTAGGGGTCGACTCTGCTTATTACCGAGCGAGCATGATGGATGTTCCCGCGAATATGAAGCTTTCCCGTGAGCAAGGGAACGAGCTTTTATTTTTTGCCGACTTTTTCCGAGTTGGACTACGTCTCCCACTGGAACCCTTCCTGGTTGACTTCTTGCTTGAGACCAAAGCCGTTCCCTGTGACTTGATCTTTGAACATTTGTCAGGGCCATTCTTTGCTTTCACGGTGGCAAGCGGTAGCTAATTTGAGTTGGCGGGACATGTACTTGCTCAGAAAGCTATTTATTTTGCCAGCACGGAGGCGGGAGGATTGGAGTGAGGCAGGCTCGAATTTTTTAGGTTCTATCGGATGTTCAGGGAAGGTAGAGTCACGGGATAGGAGGGTTTGTTTATAGAGTCAGGCGGTGGCGTTTGCGCCCAGCGGCGGCAGTGAGATTAAGATCCCCAAAGCTTCTAAGCAAGATTTCAGCTCGAGGGAGATTGCCCGGCTGAAGGCATTGAAGGATGCTGTGGGCGTGATTGAGGAGAATGAAAAACA